>OX402587.1:3927122-5127122 GCA_948098905.1 Tiliacea aurago | reverse complement strand
GGAAGGGAAACAAAGATAACTCACAACAATCCTGAGCTACAACAGCAGTAACGCATGACTTGACCTCAGGTAACTCGTGATTTTTGAACGAGTCCGAACTTTTGTGATCGTCTATTGAAAAGCGAGGATCACGAAGAAATTCAGGACCCTCCCACCACAACGTAGACAAAGAAAGGTCTTCCAATCGAGCACCGCGTGACGCTAGATCAGCTGGATTATCTCGACCACTTACGTGACGCCACGGGACGTCTAGTGTAAGGTCATGAATTTCTGCGATCCTATTTTGAACGAATGTCTTAAGTTGATTCGGCCTCATGTGCAGCCAGCCTAAGACAATCGACGAATCAGTCCAAAATACTATGCTATTAAATTTACAATGTAATGAGTTGCGTACCTTGTCATACAGACGAGCTCCTAATAAAGCCCCACAAAGCTCGAGACGTGGGATACTAATAGGTTTTAAAGGTGCAACCTTTGTTTTTGAAAACAATAATCTTACTGATACTGTTAAATCATTGCTAACTGTGCGAACATAAATACACGCGCCGTACGCCGTCTGAGATGCGTCGCTAAAAATGTGTAACTCATTATACATAGACTGCGTACCTATAGCGTGGCGAGGTATACGAACATTGTTTAGCGCTTGCAATGAAATAACAAACCGGTTCCATGCGCACGCCGTGTCGTCAGGAACGTTATCATCCCAACCTATTTTTAATAGCCACAATTGCTGTAAAAGAACTTTGACAACAATTATGACAGGACTTAACAAGCCGAGAGGGTCAAAAATTTGCGAAACGTTTGATAAAATAGACCTCTTTGTAATAGGTTTTGTATTATCAATATTAACGTGAGAATTAAAATAAAAGTTGTCGCTTGCGTTATGCCAGCCTATTCCTAAGGTTTTAGAACTAACATTTTCATCTAAACTTAAAGGTTTAAACTGACTAGACGACTGACAGTCATCATCGTGTTTAAAATTAAATATCCACTTCCTAAGTGGAAAACAGCCCGACTGCAGCGTCTTCTGAATTTTGTCGCATAGATGTAGTAATTTTATTTTATCATCTAAGCCCGTAATGTAGTCGTCGACATAAAAATCCTCTGTTATAGCTCGAGCGACTTCAGGATCAGAAGATTCAGAGGCTAATTGTTTCAGGCACCTAACACTAAGAAAAGGCGCGGAGGCGGTCCCATACGTCACGGTGTTTAGTTTAAATATACCTAACGGCTTTGAGGGATGGTCACGCCACAGAATCATTTGCAAGCTGCGCTGACTCTCATCTACCAAGCACTGCCGGTACATCTTCTCCACGTCGGCGCACACGACGTACTTGTACTGCCGAAAGCGGAGAAGAATGGCAATGAGATCACCCTGTATAGGAGGGCCAACTAGTTGCAAATCATTCAGTGACTTACCAGAGCTCGATGGTGCGCTTGCGTCAAACACCACGCGCAACTTGGTGGTGGTGCTGAGCTCGCGGAACACGCCATGATGCGGCATGAAATAACACGGGAATTCATAGGAATCTACCTGTGTCATATGGCCTAAACTAAGATACTCCTGCAAAAAATTTGAATAAAGAAGTTTATATTCAGGCGAACGATGCAGACGTTTTTCTAGCGCAAGAAATCGACGTTCTGCTTGGATATACGAATCCCCCAAGGTATCAGGGGACTGATGGAGTGGAATGTGCACGCAGAATCTCCCCTCGCTATTGCGAGTAGTAGTGCGAAGAAAGTGATCTTCGCATGCACGTTCTTCCACAGTCTGTGCGTCTCTGATCTTAGATGGTTCCTCAATTTCCCAGAACAATCGAAGTTGCGTATCTAAAGAATTAATAATATTGCAATGAATTGGCGCATGTTTTCGCGTATAATTAAGTATAGGTCCGGATATAATCCAGCCTAGTTTGGTATTCTGTAGAAACGGACCACTAGACAAACGAATCTTACCGTCTTCTAACAGATCCCAAAACCTATCTGCGCCAATCAAAATGTCAATATTTTTGTAGTCTAGAAACTCAGGATCGGCCAACCGTATGTTGTCTGGAATACAGACTTGTGCGCTTAATTTACACACAGCAGGCATCGAAGCCGTGATCCTAGACAGCACATAACAATTAATGCGCGCAGTAAATGAATTATCGACGCAGGATTTGATAACGATATTACAAGCTTGCGAACAATGTACTACCGAATCACCTACGCCTCGAACTTCGTTTGTGGACTGTATTAATGGTGCGTTTAAGAGTTGACATAATGATTTAGAAATGAAACAGCGCTGGCTTCCATTATCAAGGAGCGCCCGCGCTTTATGATATCTACCGTGTACATCTGCTACTTCAACGATAGCTGTTGACAACAACACGAATTGCACACCTATAGACTTAATCGATTGCGGTTGCATGTGTGCCTTGTTTACTTGAATAGGGACTGCGGAGTCCGAGGCGGCTGGTGCGGCCGCGGGGAAGTGCGCAGGCGCTTCACTCGCATTAGCGCGCGACGTCTCAGTACTCGTTGTGGAATGCAAAGTAACAGAACTATTAGCGTTATCATTGTGCAATAATGAGTTATGTTTTTGATTGCAGTGTCTACAAGGCCCAAACCTACAATTATTTATTGAGTGTCGCGAATGTAAACAATTCTCACATAAGCTATGCTCGCGTACAAGTTTAAACTTCGTGTCCAAGTCGCATTCAATAAACTCTTTACACGTATACAGTGGGTGATTCGCGTTACATTTTGCGCATATTAACTTACCGCGTTGTTTATTGGATTTACTTGGACCGCTGGAAACATTGCAGTGTGACATATTATGACATTTTGAGTGTTGTTTTTTGTTGTCAGTGCTTTGAGCTTCTTTGCTATGTGAACGCTGCAATGCCTCCAGCATGTCTGCTTTGTTGCGCAAAAAGTTAATTAAAACATCCACCGATAAACGTTTAGAATTATTGTTCTCGGTTGGGTTTGGGAACAATGTGCACCTATGAGACCCCCATTCTCTTTCAGTAACTTTATCTAACTTCGACACCATGATATTAATAATTAAACTATCCCAGTAGTTTGTAGGCTCACCTAGAACTTTAAGAGCTCGTAAATTTTTCAAAATAGTGTCTATCAATGTTCTAATAGAAGAAGGCGACTCTTTAGTTAATGCAGTTATATTTAACAAAGCTTTGATATGGTGATCAATTAAAAGTCCGCAATTATTATATCGGTTGAGCAACAAGTCCCACGCAACCTGATAATTATCAGCAGAAAATTCTATGGAATGTATAACTAGTTCTGCGCTGTTTTTTAGGGACGATTTGAGATAGTGAAACTTTTGGATGTTGGAAATATCTTTAGAATTATGAACTAGTGATGTAAATGTGTCTCTGAATTCGAGCCAGTGCTCATAGGAACCATCAAATATAGGCATCGAGATAGTGGGTAACTTCACGGAATGTATTTGACTGTTATTATGACTATGACATGACTTGGAGCAGTCAGCGACCTCATCAGTGTTCAGCATAAATTCAGCTAGTGATATTAAATTGTAGTAACTATCTTCGAAATGTTCTCTTTGATTTAATTGTTCACCCAATTCACTATCAGAAACTCTTTCTTCTATTTTAGTTTGAATGTCGTTGAATTCAGAAAATAACGTAGTACATCCTTGGATCCTCAACTTCAAATCAATGCGTTTTTGATTAGGAAAATCATGATTACAATATTTTAAAGACTCTAAATAATTGTTAAATTTGGTAAGCCTGCCCTTAATTATACCACGCTTCCTAACTAAATCGCGAACTAACTCACTACTTTCTACACTAAGCAAATTAGGAGATTTGTCACGGGATTTAGCAGAGTCAATAGGCATTTTGGTGGTCAGTGAAAAGAGGAGTACTCACGGTTTTATAATCGTCAGCTCAATCACACACGGCACTGATGCTAGCAACGTCAACAGGCTTGTAATTGACTGGAAATCTGATATTCCGAGAATACAATGCGGCAATTTCACTGAAATAAGAGTACAGACACACTATAGCACCAAATAGAACTCAGAAGATGATGGTAAGGACAAAGGAATGGCCCCACCGATTGCGTTTTCTTCTCAATCCGCCACGTGCAAGGGGTCTTCCAAAGGTCGCTCGGCGATCTTGTAGGTATCAATATCCCAATGTTCGGTTCGAAGGTCCAAAATGTAGCAGCAGCGGTGAGGTTTGGTGAAAACTCAGGTGTTTTTTAAAGATTGTGTTGAGGATTTGAAATTAAAACGATGCGTTAGTTTCAACGATAAAATTATGTATTAGCCATCTTGATTACAACGATCGAGGAGAGGGGGTGTGGGAACAATATTTTAACCTAAAACCAATCACTGTCGAGAGATAGGTATGACGTAGTGCCGGCTATCGTTTCGTGCCTCGAGATGTCGCTATTAGTCCCTGATATGCGTTAATGGAGTAGGAGTTCCAACAGCAGTGTCAATCATTTAATCATTATGATTAACCGTTTAAACTTAAATCACACGAACTTTTATTATTTTCTCAAAGACATTAATAATAATTAATCAAACAAATGCGAGAAAAAGTTATATTTTTAACATTTTCTCAGTTATCATGCTTTTGAGTGAATGAATTGAAAGTATTGTTTTCAGTTTTTTTTTTTTTCAAAACCTAAAACGAAATTCGGTCGTACTTAAACAAAAATGTGTAGCGTCTACTGACTTTGATAAAAAGAGTGTTCATCGTATCAAAGTTAGACGCTAGAATACATGATACTAATTAACATCTTCCCTATATGTCATAGACAAAACCTACTTTGTTCAAAGTCAAACCGTTAATTTAAATGAAACCATACAAAGGTACTTTGAAAGTCAAGAAACATTATGAGAACAGAGATAAATTACGACTTATTAAACCAAGGACAATCCCAGCCACGTTCCCTCCCACAAGCTAAATATAGCTAGGTATTATTTTGTATCAGTATTCAAAATGGAAGCCGACCACTATAAATTGTCAGGGAAATGTTAAGACGACAAGATAATTTTAGACAACGATGCGATTTGACCAATAAATAATAATTATTGTACAAAATGTTCAAACGTTTTGGAAACAAATGCCCATTTTCACGAACACTAGGCGACACCTAAGGACTGCCTAGGTAAATAAAACTGTAGCGTTGGATTACCAACGCTCGGCCCAGCGCCGACAGTTGAAAACTTAACAGCGCCATTTTATTTCAGCATTCACTTAGGTGGTGCCTAGTGTTAGTCAAACGGGTCTTGGAACAGAACCCTATTTACAAATCGGATGATTTGCAAATAGGGTTCTGTACAAATTGCAAGCGAATGAAAGGCTGGCTTCGTTCTGATAATAAAGAATTCCATTTGATTCATTTATTTCTGAATCTGCTTTTACAAACCTGTTAAAGCATTTTCTTGGAAATTGTATTGAGTTTCAACTTTAACGCAAATCTCAAGGTTTTATTCCTGTATTCCTGCTTACTTTTAGATGAAATTAGTTTCATGGTTCACAGAACTTATTTATGTACTTCTTTGAAACCAGCTAATAACTTGCAGCACGGCAGTTATTTCGTATAGGACTTACAATAATGTTTATTAGGGAAAATCTACGACTACAAAAAGTCTTAACTAATACTTGTATAAATTACCTGTTTAGAAAACAGTAAAATATACCTAGGTAGATAATACAGGCTGGTATCCGCAGCCCCTCCAGACCACAATATTGAATTTTCAAAATGTTGAATACCAAAATGTTGAACATAAGGGTTAGAACTGTAAAAAACCGCGCGCGAGCCGAGCGAGCATAGCGAGCAGTGCCGCGGCAGCAGACGGCGAGCGCTACATCCAAGTTTGTCGCAGTTACTTGGCTAGTTAGTCAGAATTATATTTCTGTTCTTTGAAATAGGGGGTCCAATAAAGAATAAGGGTTAGGTTAAGTTAGGTTAGAACTACTGCCGGGAGGACACTGCGCGGCATACGCTGGCAGAGTGTGCCGCTTGGGAGGAGCCACGCCGTGCCCTCATCTCAGGAGTAGGCAGTGACCTATCGCTGCCGGCCGTGGTCAAGTCGATGGCCGGCAGTGAGGAGTCCTGGGACGCGGTGGTGTCCTTCTGCGAAACAGTCGTGTCGCAGAAGGAGGCTGCGGAAAGGGAGCGGGAGATCTCGTCCGCTCACCCGGCCCGCAGCAGGCGCACTGGGCGTCGGCGGAGGGCCGATAACGCCCTCTTCCAGCTTCCATAAATGGGTCCAGGGACGGCGGACTTGGGGACGTCCGCCGTCCCCTATCACATTGGACCCGAGGTGGCGGCGCGTAGTGTTCCACGCGCGCCCCTATCAGACGTCGCGGGGGGGTCAGACACCTCACCCGCCCCCCAGACTTGAGGTGGCCCGCAGAGGCGGGCCGGCACTAGCCGGGGATTGCGGAAGTAATAACAGATCCCAAGATCCCCGGTGCAAGTGTGGGAGGAGAACACTGGGGTGGTTTTTAGTCAGTAAGAGTCTGATAGACCCCTCCGCCCACCCCTGGGCGGAGGACATCCATGAGGATTTTCCACCCCGCCCCCGTGAACAAAAAAAAAAAAAGTTAGGTTAGAACTATGACCAACCGCGTTCGAGCCGAGCGAGCGTAGCGATCGGTGCCGCGGCAGCGGCCGGGGAGCGCAACATCCAAGTTAGTTGCAGTTACTTGGCTATTAATAAATAATTATATTTCTGAACTTTCCAAATTCAACATTTTGGAATTCAACATTTTGCGAATTCAACATTTTGCAAATCCAACATTGTAGACCAAAAGTTCCGCAACTCCACGTCAATATGTGCGTATTTCGCGTACAGGTGGGAAAATCGATTATTCGATCCACCCCAGCTCCTCTAGGAAGGCCAGCAACACCTTGGTGTTACTGACAATCTCAGAGAGGGTACCCGGGTTACCGGAGTACTTTACCCTGTATGTGGCGACCAACGAGCAGTATAGTAGCAGATGCGCTGCTGTCTCGTCCTCCTCCATGCAGGCCCTGCACACCGGACTGTCTGTGACTCCTATGACAAAGAGGTGTTTATTAAATGACTCGTGGCCAGTTATAGCTGCTGTCATTGTACGCAGCTGTCGTTTAGTTAGTCGGAGAACCTGTTTCGTGAGGCCATCAATTGTACGGAGTGCTTCCTTGGTCTGCCTGCACTCACCTTGGTCCGACCATAGCTTGTGATGTTGGTCCTTGGTGCGTTTCCTTACCAGAGTGCGTAACTACCCGAAGGGGAGCGGCACGATGGGCTCAGGTCCCACTGGTGCCATGCTCGACGGTGCTTGCCCTTCTGGCAAGTTCATCGGCTGCGTCGTTGCCTAGCGAACCGTTGTGTCCTTTGATCCATTGAATGGTTATTTTGTTGAGGCTACCCACCTGGTTGAGGTGCTGGTGTCAACTGTGTGACTGCTTAGCGCTTGAAGGACAGCCATGCTGGCTGATAGTATACGGATCGAGTGGTCCTTAACTTCCCTAGCCATGATGGCTGACGCGGCCACAGAAATGCCCATGCATTCGGCCTGGAACACTGTGTTATGAACCCCCAATGGTGTGGCTATGTTTATGTTGAAGTCCTCCGAGAAGATTCCAGTACCTGTGCCTCTACCTGTTTTGGATCCATCTGTGAAGATGCGCAGCTCTTCGGGGCTATTAGAAATATACCTTTGCTGATCTAAAAATAATGAAATATGTATAAAATTATTAAATCAAATTTGAACTTGTAAGCTATTAAATGTATATTTTTAGGGAAGAGCGCTGTTGTCTGAGATACAGATATTTATTTATCTAGTTCAGACACAGATGTCTTGTAAAATTTTTGTAAGTCTATGCTCATGTAAGATATGAAAAAAAAAAAAAAAACAAAAGTCATTTATTCAAACTAGGCTGAGAATCAGCACTTTTCGAACGTCAAATTTACATGAGACAGTCCCCCAAAAACGCCCACCCTTCACCACTTCCTAGTGCTTTAGCTGGGAAGAAGAAGTGGCGCAACAAACTCCCCAGCAGCACAGCTGTCTGTTCATTTACAAAACTTGAATCTATACAATAAAATGTAAAATGCAACACAAAACATTAAATTAAATGTTTTTATTTAATGTGCTATTTATTTGAGTTTGAATAAAATTAAACTTAAACCTAAACCTAACACTTAAATATAGTTTTATCCCAACTTCTCAAACCTTAAAAAAAACCAGAACTATCACTCAACTCCCCCTTAACACCAGAGCTATCTTTACGCTCGTCCGCAGCCACAATCCCACAAATTAGGGCCACTGTCGGCTTGGCAAAGATCGGCTATTTCCGAGGCCAACGCTCGCAAGTCCGAATCACAAATGAAAAACAATAATGAGGCAATTTGACTAGCTCGGTAGAGAAGGGTTGTGGTAATTAGGACTTCATTTTAACCCTCTCGACCCTTTATTTTTATTTGATAATATTTTGAATTTAAGTTGGGTTTGTTTTTTGTTTTGTTTGTTTTGATGTAGATAGTGTTGAATAGCTGAAAACGATTAAGGCGTATATTTATTTTTAATCACGGTGCTGGGATTCGTGGCGTAGTAAAAATGCTTTGCTGCCGATCCCAAAACGAGGTATAAGGTTTTTTTAAAGCTAGGCTTACAAAAACAGGCCAAGTACGTGTCAGACCACGCACAATGAAGGGTTCCGTAGTTGGGATGAATTTATCCCAAGAACAAACTTAACATTGTACCTGAAAAATATGTTCCCTCATACATATCAACTGCAAATGTAAGTTTATACGCACAATATTGAGAGATTTAACATTAACATGTTAAATCTCTCAATATTGTGCGTATAAACTTTTTGTGGTTTTAAGACCATAGACTTCTTATAGGTTTTCCTGTAATCTATAAATAAAGAAGTATAACTGTAACTTTAAAAAGAAATTAGACTCAGTAGTTTCGGAGTTAGGGGTAAATTTTCAACATGGTCTTTTCACACACACCACAAACATTATCAAAGAAAAACCGGCCAAGTGCGAGTCGGACTGGTGCACGAAGGGTTCCGTACCATTATCTATAAAAATGGCAAAAAAACACGTTTGTTGTATGGGAGCCCCTTAAATATTTGTTTTATTTTAATTTGATTATTTATTTTTAAATTCAATATATATCTACATATTCTGTGAATATTTCAAGCGTCTACCTGTTGCCGTTATCAATATAGAGTAAAAGCGAGCAAAAAAATCACGTTTGTTGTATTGGAGCCCCCTTAAATATTTATTTTACTCTATTTATTTAGTATTTGTTGTTATGGCGGCAACAGAAATACATTATCTGTGAAAATTTCAACTGTCTAGCTATCACGGTTCATGAGATACAGCCTGGTGACTGACGGACAGACAGACAGACGGCGGAGCCTTAGTAATAGGGTTCCCGTTTTACCCTTTGGATACGGAACCCTAAAAAACTAGCGATTGCAAAACCTACCTGCACGACTGCCGCTGACATCGGGGATTTATTTTTAATTACTGTTGGTTTACGGACCGTATTTTCTACTGTGTACAAAGCTTTGGGTACTACTTACATTAAACCTTTTTTTATGAACATATTCGTATAGGTAGCCCCTTTTTTACCCAACTGCGGCGAAGCCCAAATAGATGGTACGATTTCTATTGTAATCATTATTTATCATCTGCTGATCCTTGCGTCATGTTCGTGAACTGGCGCCGTCAGTTGAGACTGGTCAGACTGTCTTATCTGCCACGGCTTATTTAAATTATTATATTTTGTTGTTGCTTTTTTGTTTCTTTTTGTTGTACTTTGGAAGCTTTCAGCGTGCATGTCATTATATATCGGTCTCACTTATAATAGGTATTATAAATCAGTGGCGAAAGCACCATATAACACGATTCCTACCGGCTTCCCTTCGGAGGTTCGCAACTTTACCGCGATGGAAAAATGGCACAGTCAATAGTGTCAGCGTCAGAAAAAAATGCCGATAGTGAGATGGAGGATATTGCACATTTTATTTAGTTTTCACCAGTTCAAGTGTATTGTATTCGATTCTTTACATTCCTATATTAATTTTAGTATGATAGTAGATACTTAATAATAGTTTATTTCTGTAAAAGATTAAAAGTTTTGTTTGTGTAGTGATAGCGCCTTTTTGGTTCTGATACTTGGCGATAGATGGTGTTAATTTCAGTAAATGTTTCACTTCGGCTTCTCTCTTACACAAATTGACACCTCGCCGCTGTTATAAATTCATTCATTCAATGATGTAAATAATATTTTATTACATATAATTATTTAAAACAGTGTTCTTGCAGTTTCTGAATGACCAACTCTTTTAGTAATTCAAAAGTGGTTGTAAATGTTTTAATTGAAATAAATGCGTTTGAGTTTATCAGCTGGTTAAAATCAACTGCTGAACAGCCATTTCATAGACGGCTAAAATGAACGGCCATGAGATAAAACTGCCATCGTAATCAAGGTTAGTCAAATTAAACCATAGCACCATGCAGCAGACACAACAAAAAAAATGAGCAGTCACGGGACGCCTGCCAGATGTGAAACATTGAAATTATTTACACACTACTACATATAGACTGTATAGTGGCGAGGCGTTGCCACGCGGCATACTTCACTCCGCCAGCAATCGGTTTTACGTTACGCGACTATAGAAAGAAAGAAGAAAGAGTCCATCATCCACGACAGTATTCAAAAGTAACCAGTTCCTGACTCAAATCGCCAATGCGTAGCCAGAATCTCACAGCAATTAGTATTTCAATGGCGACGACGACGCAACCAATCACAGACGTGCTAGTCACGCGCTATTGTAAAACTCAAACCAATTATTTCAATTAAACCATATAAAGGCACTGAATTGTCAAGGAGTGGGTCAGTAAGAAATATGAAGCTAGTTGCCCATTCCAAAGCTTAATAGGTACCTATGGAAAAGAACGGGCAAGAAACTCCATGGACACTCTTTTAAGTTAGATACTCAACTCAATAAACCAATCCAATTTAAAATATTAAAATAGATAATATTTATTAACTGAGAAAGTATAAAAGAACACAAAACGGAAAATCAAGTCATTTATTCGCTGAGAATCAGCACTTTTCGAACGTCAAAACGCAAGTTCTTCAACTTTCACGTCACAACGACATTGTAACAAAGCAACCACTCCAATTTAAAATATCAAAAGGCTTAACCATACGACTAAACGTTGTAACGTAGTATGGGAAATGGCCGGAGTTTGCCAAGTCAATGTTATTCCAGATTTGTGTGAATGACACTGTTACGACGTACAAAATTTGGCTCCGGTACAAGGATACATCGTATGGTTTCATGTGGTTGTAGTTCAACCTATTAATAAATTAACATCATAGTTTGCAAGCAAGGACATTCAATTATTTACTTAGATATTATAGCACCGATTCCTCAAACAAAAACCAGGTTTTGTAGCAGGCAATACGAGAAACGGTCAGCTCAACTCTATAATAAAATAAATAAAGAAATATATGTCTACACCAAACAATTTCTAGAATGTAAAAAAATTGTAATCCAATGGATAAAACCACTATCATATGAGGACACTGAGGCCCTCCTGCAGCACACATCATAACTCACTCATTCATGCACACACTTACTCTCATGCACAACTTTTACACACACACAGGTCACACACACACCCACACACATCCTACACAAACATACATCTCATAACACAGATCAAATAATTATGCCCACCTCACCTCACATTACATACACAAAACGCATACTAAGTTATATTTAATCTAATTTTTAATATTGTAATTAATTATAAATAGTAAACAGTGGCATTTCTTGTGTACATTATGTAAATTTAAGTTACGGAAGAGGGGAGTGTCCTAGTACAGGCATTTACTTGCTTAAAGGGACACTTCTATAACTAGTATGTAGTACAAGCTTGTTAAAGAAAATAAACTATTTGTATTTTGTATTTGTATTTGTACTTAACAATAGACGGGACATTGCAAAAGCGAACAAAATCGTAATCCGATACATTTGTCCTAGTGGGCAAAAGTCGCTCAGTCTAGACGCCTGCATGTCAAGCGTCAAGTAGCATTCGTGTCCACCAAAATAAAATTCTTTTCGAAGCATATGTACTGAATTGTGCATTATGGTATCGCAAATCATGTAGTGTAAAACAACTAGAATTAGTCGTGGTTTTTTTTCGTTATTATTTTGTAATTTATGCAGTATTTAGATAAAATAAATAATTTTATTAGATGTTTCAAACTATCTGACGGTTGGTAATAATAAGTGTAACGTGTCAAACTTAGCTATTATGTAATTTTGCTATATGACGCTAGATGTCGTCACTGAGACATGGGATTACAATTTTTCTATGACATTACTTTTGATAGCCTCTCTTTAACTTAAATCTCTTTGTTTGCAAGCTTATTGTGTCTGGAAAAATACCATATCTATTCTACTGCTTGGTAACTTCGGTGTGTTTCGATTGGTTTTTAATGCCTTTAGTGGTCTAGGTGTAAATAGGTGGCTGATTATATCAACTATCATGGTTGACCAACAAAACAAATACACATGCAGAAAATGTACCTATTTGCTACCTGCATTTTCAACTAAATATAGTACTTTAAATATTACAAACAACAAAGTGTCAGCCCGGAGTTCGGATTTGTGCCCAGTTGATGGCAAAAGGCTCACCCCCGATTACATGGAATTTAAGAGCGTTTACACCATATAGCATTTCATACAAACTTTCAAGTCCTTGTTTTTCGAAATTACTGAACCAATTTTAATGAAACTGCATACGCATAAGCAAGATACAAAGGTCTGAAAAGTTAGTTTAAGAACATTTTCGAAAAATAGTGTTACAGCCAAATTAGACCGATTTTAAATTTTCCATAGAAACAGAGATTTCCAGTTATCTGTTTTTAAATAAGACATTTCTAAAATGTTCTTTACAAATTTTTAGACCTTTGTCACTTTCATTAAAATCGGTTCAGTTATTTCGAAAAACAAGGGCTTGAAAGCTTGTTTGAAGCTAAAAACGCTTAGCTAAGCTTGAAGGTGTAAACGCTCTTAAACATAACTGACGAAATGTCCGTGTACTATAGGTGCATATGTCTAGCACTTCGAGGTATACTAGCGGTATGTGATGTTAAGTGTTATTGGACTTTAGATTTACCACCATAAAGTACCTGAAAAAGCCTCCACGAATGGAGTAACATAAACACCTTGGGCAGTCAGTCCCGCTCTGAATGGCTACTATATTAGATAAAATATATCACTAAAATATTATGATGAATGATATATCACTAAAATGTGATATTAAATATTTAAAACGATTAAGTGTCAAATTTTAATGATAACCGATTCTATCCTATGTTTTTTTAGTATGACGTACGTACAAATTTATTTCTATTTACTCAATGATTTTAAAGCAGGCTACTTTTCCGATTAAAAAATTGTTGTGCTCGACAGGGTCCATTAGGGAACATTATAACTATTTTAAGAACTTGTACACACATGTGATATGCAATAATGATTTGAATTTGAATAAGAAGATAAAATAAAGTTTTATTTTTATTCAGCATTTTGTTTTTATTTTGATTGTTTGTTTGTTGTCATTTTCCAGTGTCGCAACACCACAGAGTACTATGCAGTTTAAATTGTTTTTGGTCCCTGGCCCTGACATCTAGCAATAGACAAGATTGTCGAACTTTTTATTGTTTGATTGCGGGGCTTTTGGCTACTTTGTTTGTGTGCAATTTGTGTTGTTTCATTGTAACGTGCGTTTTGTTTGTGCAGAATAAAGGTTTTTTCTTTCTTTTCTTTCTTTCTTATTTATTCTTTCTTCACAAAGCTGACTGAAAGTTAATGTGTACAAAAAAGTCTCAGTTGTATTCCACCTTTGTGAGAGACTAGTGCCTGATATAGGTTTTATATATATTTTTTTTTGTTTATATTTATTACGAAATGAGTAAGAACACGAGAAAAGAAAAAATATATTGCTGTTGTCTGCATTAAATATTTTTTTATGTAGTCTGTGTGACGTAAAGAATAGCACCTCTATATTTCTTCCCGTGGGTGTCGTAAAAGCCGACTAAGGGACTTACTAGAGAATGGGCAGCAGCGTTCTCTATGCATTTTAACACCATACTGCGATCGCCAACCCGCCTGCCAAGCGTGGCAATTATGGCAAACCCCCCCTTTGTGAGAGGCCTATGTCCAGCAGTGGACGTCTGTCGGCTGAAATGATGTTTATTTCATGAAACCTGAATCAGTCAGTAATGTGAATGTATGGTTTAGCATTGAGCAGGGATCGACGAAATTGACACCAATCATTATTATTAATTACTTGTTTTTTATTTTTTATTTTTACATGCTGTACTTATGTTATATTGTGTGCCTTAGTCTGTGCTGAATAAATGTATTTTCTTTCTTTCTTTCTTTCTTTCTAACCATATTCTACATATATTATAACCACAGCGACGCAATATAGCTGATATACTAATAATATCACACTTGTAACCCCAAAGGGATTAGCAGAGAGGTAGGTATTGTTTGTTTTGTTTCTTCTGGATTTGTCTAAGTGTATAGGCAGTACATCCACATTTCGCCAGCTATGTTTAGTCCTATAATAATAGGAGGCAAGACTCATGACCTACACTCTTAAGGGTGCTATCACAAAAAAAAAAGTTTTTCGTCAATTTCTTATCTAGCATAATCAGCCTATAATGTTCCCACTGCTGGGACACAGGCCTCCTCTCTTCGAGAGGGACTGGGCTGCAATCTACCACGCGGGCCCAGTGCGGGTTGGTAGATGTCACATGTCTTTGAATTGTTGGTTCTAGGACATGCCGGTTTCCTCACGATGTTTTCCTTCACCGTTTTGAGAGCAGTGGTGATGAAATTATTTACACAAAGTAAAGCGCCTGCCTGGGTTCGAACCCACGACTTATGACTCTTAACTCGGGGCCGTTACCACTGGGCCACCACTGCTTTCTTTGCATTTCTTATCTAATTGTGAGAAAACGTGAAATAATCGAAACATTAAGTCTGTGTCACTATAAAAGTACAGTTTTCGTGGTGATAAACCATTCGTGTCAGTCTCAGCACCCGTTAATAGTTTCATCACTTTTGCGCTCTCGAAAATATAGCTTATTTCGCCGTTGATTTACGCCGTTATTTTACTTTTAAATATACTACTTTTTTTTTCGAGCAAGGTAACATAAAAACCTTAGTTATTGAATAGTTTTTGTTTGAATTTGAATTATATTCGTAGATAAAAAATAAAATTTCTGATGAAAAATGATCAGTAACTCTCTGTTTTACAGAATTATTTTTGGTGTATTACGGTATGAAATATAATAAATTGATTAAAGCGCTCCCAAGTATATGGTACAGTAGTACCATGAACATTTTTATAAAATTTTAAATTATGTTATCTTAGTGTAAAAAAGCATCAAAACATACTCAAAAATAGAATTTGAAAAAGTGTCGGAGACAAGGTTTTCACTGATTTATGTAAACAAATTGAAATGTTTATTTAAAACAATCCCAAGAAAAATAATCATATTTGCTCTAGCATATTTTTTTTTAAATTTTATGGCTGTAACTAAACCATAATCACACATCAACACAACATGACATTCGGAACTTACCCATTAAACGATTTAAAATCTGTATTAAAACTAAACTTTGTAAAAAAGGGTACTATAAGATTTCTGATTATTTAGAGGACAAAAAAGCTTGGGATTGAGCTGCTCGCTCTGCTAGCCTTGTGATAAAACTGTGAGAAAACTTGACATTTTAATTATTATGCATGATTTTATATACATATTGACATTGCAGAATATTGTATACAATTTTACATGAATGTTTACTTTGAAAAGTATTATATTTACTGCTTTAGTTTATTGTGAATGTGAGCACTATGTGGGTAATTTTTTTTTTTTCTTTAAATGTTTTCCTTTCTTTTCTTTTCTCAGTTAAGTTTTAATGATGGTCTGACATTTTGAGCGCTTTATGCGGCCTACCCAAATGTCCTTTTTTTGGTACTGTTCGTCGAGTCGTTGAGCTCCTTAAGTTTTGAGTTGAGCTGCACGATTACTGACAAATGCTTACACTGATTGGACAGGTCCGCTCAAATTTGCGTGGTTCTTTCCTCAAAAGACCATTTCAGACACGGATCTACATAGTCCTCACATGATCTGACCAAGATTATGTCTGGACTTTAAAAGAGACTGACCCCTGAGTTTGTTTCGCCATTTCTTCTTATGGGTAGTCAGATAGGAAATGTCGGCTACATCTAGATTTTTTTTTTATATGACGTGTAAAGTGATTTTAATATCCTATTTACAGAATTAACGATTTCATTTCATTTCAAGTACTTTTTTTTTATTTTATGTTATAATGTTTATTATGTTTTTAACAGAATTTTAAAAATGTATATTTTCGTTTCTATGTGTATGTGACTTTAATTAACGTAATTGGTTTAACCGTGTCAATTAAAGTTAAAAAAATAAATAAATCAAAACTCAAGTAAAACGCTCAAATTCAAGAAAAATTGTGATGCCCTCTTAAGTCCCGCCATTACCACTCCCATCATCATCACTGCTCCCTACTCGAACTAAACATTAAAATAACTAAACCAGATAATAATAATAAGCTCCATATTTTAGTCTAAAATGAAAGTCATACCTAGCACAATTTGCGAGAGTAACTTTTTATGGTTTAATTTTACCAAATTGCTTTACTCCAGTTTTGTGGCAATGTGTCTGTTCTATATAATGGGATTTATGATGTTTTCGGGTGAATTTTGTAATGTTATATCTGTGGACTGTCATGTAATAAGTGTCTGGTCTGTTTATCTGTATATACTAATAATAAAGATGAAGAGCGAATTTGTTTGAACGCGCTAATCTCTGGACTAACTGTCGGATTTGAAAAAATATTTTTACATTCGATAGCCCAATTCTCGGTCCTCGAGAGATTACCAAACTGAATTTCGACAAACCGTAATACGACGAAATTTTATTTCGACACTAAGGAACTCCGATACGTTTTCATTTTGACAATACTTAAGTTCGAAATACCATAAGTCCGACACTATTGTACATCGACAAAGCGTTTCTATGACGTGACTTAAAACTAGGAAACGATGCGACTTCGACAACAAATAAGTTTACATGTATAAAAAAAAAAAATCATAGTGCATCAAAAATTCGTCTGCATCGCTGTCATCGCTGTCAGTGTCGCTTGCTTGACGGGCCTACGCTGTCCTCTCATACCTATTAACACTGTAATTTATAAACATTGTAAAAGCCATTTTTTTTAAAGAGTAACCTTGAAGTTTCTTGCCGGCTATTTTCCATAGGAAACGACCAATTGGAACCGTGCACTTAGCTTCTGACGTTTCATAAGTGCCCATGTAGGCTTATGTGAAATAAAAATATTTTTGAATTTTTTCAACACGGTGTCTAGTGTACTACCTCCTAGTGTTCCATCATCTAAATAATCAGCCTTTAATGATCCCACTGCTGGGGCACAGGCCTCCTCTTGATGAGAGGGAGCAAAGTGTCCCTGTTTACAGAGTTAGGTACAGGCGCTCTTAACGTCGATCTTGAGGATGACCTCACCTTTGTTGGAGTTTAAAAAGGTGGAAAGGGCATGTATGGCCTTTTCAGCCGAAGTCTAGCTGCAGGGGCTGAAGTGTAATTGTAAGTGTTTCACTGTACAACTAACAACACATTTTGGCTGCCGTACACTTGATTTATTCCAGAAATCCCCACCGACAAATCCCCACAGCTGGGGATTTTTTTTTTTTCCAAAAATCCCCACTGGTTAAATAAACTCAGCCTAGTGGGGATTTTTGTGAAAAAAAAACAATCCCCACCAGTGGGGATTTGTCGGTGGGGATTTCTGGAATAAATCGTACACTTGTATGTGCACCTAACGGCGAGGCGATGGGATGATGGAAATACTGTCGTCCTTCTTGCGCGGTGCAAAAATGTTGGCTCCGTAATTCCGTATAAGCCATCGTCGACAGTATCGTTCACCCCGCCGGTGAGCATGAGGTTATTCATGGCCGCAAGCTCCTTTAAAATCGGGTCACCAGTTTCCTCGGCGGCTGAACTCAAAAGATCCTTCAAATGTTGTGGAGTCAGACCGTCGACCCAACGGCAGAACCACTTCGGAAGGAGCTCTCGCCTGCAATCAACTGGGGGGCCGAAACGTTTAAGTTAGGAAAGTTGAATTTAGGTCGGGAGGGTCGGAGGGGTCGGGGAAGGTGAGACCACCCGCAGGTGCTGGAAATACTCTCCAAACCTGTTAGTGTTTCTGGAGAGTAACGCGGCACCACATCACTGCTGAACAGTTCTGTATCCTGACTGCGCCCCTGATGTCACCTTCACTTAATTTGAATAAAAAAAATGTAAATTTCTTAGTAGGTAGTTCTCAGAATTAAATACAAGTCACTTTAAGTATTTCATTTCTAAATCTAATTTAAGAAAGTTGCGTAAACGGCTATTTGGATACGAATTTATAGATAAGTGGTACTTAAATGGAATAGTATGTTTTATTTATATTAGGAACTAGCAGCCTGTCCCTGGCTTTGCTCGGGCGATTAAAAATCAATGTTTTGTAGTAGTAAACTTTTCTTGAGAAATTGACAACAAGTTTTGCACAAAAATTTAACATTTTAAAGTCTAAAATAAGTTGTATTAAGAAAAGACTAGCTACATTTTGTATTAAAAAGTTTTCATGAAGTTTTCACTACGCTGACACAAAATAACTTTTAACTGAACTTTACTTAAATTACTGAATAACTCAATAATAAACTTTTCTAATAACATAAACGTGTATTTCAATCAGATTGCACGCTTGAACTCGATAATATTGAACGCATTTTCACCTCATTCCAAAACGTATATTAACGTATAGCTGTGAATCAGATCACGACCTTATAACAAAGATCATAAGGTCAGTATCACCTTGCAGAGATAACCTGCCATATAATTTTATGGGGCACTATGTTCTTATTATTCTAAGTTCAATAAAGGTATGGATTGGATCTTATATGAATTTATGGGTAATCTTGGGTTATCGTGCCTATGATGTTATGGGTCATAGTAATTTTGCATGGAATTTAGATTCCATAGCGTTTAAGGGTTGAGTTTATGAGAATGACACGAAGAAAGAAGTGTTTGCAGGAGACGAGTTTAGCTATTTTTTGGATACATATTAGTTTCTTGTTAGAGCATGAACACAAGTTGCCATGTTATGCACCTTTTTAAAGAAGTATGGTATATTCCTAAAATATTTCACATCGTGTGGATCTCCAACTTTTATGGTGTCTACATTATTCATAGCTTTCATAAAATAAACGTTATGTAGTACTTTTTCTTATAATACTAGCTTAGCAAAATCAGCTTAGTAAATGTTGAAAAAACTCAAAGCCAAAGTCAAATTATTTAGTTCAAATAGGCACACAAACGACACACATGAACGTGAAAATTTACAAAAAAAAATAATTGATTCTAGTCGCCCCTTCCAAAAGTTTAATCTAAGGGGCGAGGATTGTAGCGCGTAGGCATATTAAATATATTTAGTCATAAGCAATGCATGACGTAGCTTGTAAGTTAATTCTACGACCTCTGTATACAAAATTAGTCGTTCAGTAAACCTACAACCGTGAAAACGCTCTTTCATTTGCCGACCTTCTGATTACTCACACCATCATAACCCTTATCGGCAAAGTAGTTTCGTATTGAGAATAATGGGCAAGAAACTCCACTGTTACTCTTTTAAAATGTTTTACAATATTTTGTATAGGTACATTCCCACTGCTGGGACACATGCCTTCTCTCTTCGAGAGGGCGTGGGCTTTGCTGTAACCCAACATGCGGGCACAATGCGTGTTGGTGAATGCTACATGACATCGAATTTTCGGTTCTAGGGCATGGCCGGTTTCCTCAGTTTCCTTCACCGTTTTGAGAGCTGTGGTGGAAATCAAAGTCCAAGTCCGAGTTCGAACGTACAACCTACAGTTCGTAAGTCACGGCTGTTTCCACTGGACCTTTACTGATCTCTCCTGATCAGTGAAGGCCCTCCTTCCTGAGTTATCTACCGTTTTAGCCGTGTGGTGACGGACTAAAAGAATAGCACCATCCTATTTCTTCCCATGGGTGTCGTAAATGGTGACTAAGGGACTTACTAGAGATTGAGCAGCTGTGTTCTCTACACTGAAAAAAATGCGAGCTAACTAAGATACATTTTCTCTTAGTTGGCATTAAAATGTTTGGAATCATTATTTATTTATTTACTATAAATAAAATAGCATATTTGCCAGAACAAATTCATTTGATTTATATCGACAATGTGACATGTACAGAATAATCACCGGTTTTTGTTACATCATACATTGTTTGATTTTACTCCTTCATTTTTTTAAATCAAATAATAATTTTACTGATGGTAACAAGCAACTTGTTAGCATTATATCATTCTTAAACTGACCAACATTTGAGTTAAATGAAATAACTACCCGTAATTAAACTAACTAATTACTTAGTAGACGGAACTATGATAATTTAACAAAGTTCTCCTAGCTTCAGAAGTCAAGATCTTGTTAGGCTCGTATGGAGTCAAGATGCGTGATCACATTAAACAAGATTTTTGTTAATGCAAACACTTTTTTTTCTGTGTATGCATTTTAACACAATACTGCGATCCCCAACCAGCTTGCCAAGCGTGGCGATTATGGCAACCATTCCTGCAACCATAATTGATCATCTGCCTAGCCTTTTCCTATGCTGAAGCTGAATACCAGTATTTTCGTAGTATTGCCATACAATTCAAATTAAACGTAGAGTATTATCTTTTTATCTTTATTAAACGTGATATTAAGACGGAGATATATGTCAGTGACCTTGAGTGGTTAGCTTGCGTGTTCTGTACTGAGTTCACGCAACGCGTTGTACGTTCAGTCAGTAATAGGACTCGCCCATCAAGGAGCGCTGTCCCCAATTTGACGCATTATTAATTTATTATACACAAAACAAATAGTATTTTAATAAAACGCGTATATTAAAAGATCAATAATTAAATTTTCTTTTAATTTGTGAAGGTTTCAAAAAAATACGCTTGGTAGATTTTGCGCCATTCTCAGTTTCTTATCCGCGTTAGACATAACTTTACAAATTAATTTCACTATGTAATATAAACATAATCTAAAATATTCACATATTAAATTATTGAGAAAATGCTCTAACTTAACATATATTTTTTTCAAATCATTAACACTAGTCGTTTAGACGTGATCTTCAGTATAAAATCATTAAAAGTCGGTTATCGTCGCCTTAATAAGATAACTTCCCATAAAAACTTGTAACAGAGCGTCGTGTTGTAAACTTGTTCATAACTCCATGCCCGAAGTTTGAGCTTCACTTAGAACTACTCTGCGACTATGACATATTAAGTTACAGTATGGGAAACTTTAATGATGGTAGTGGTTTTAATTAATGACATTAAAACAGCATCTCTACAAAATTATTTCAGTAATGGGAAGATTAAGTGTTTTGTTACGGAGATACATTAGTTCAGTTTTTGACGAAGACACCAGAATTTGTTGTTATAATTATTATAATAGTAATGTCAAGAAACCAAAATATGGTTACAATAAAACGGACACAGATACTCAAATATTGTCTTACTGGAACTTAGGATCATAAGATGGGGACCGCTTGCAAATCTTAAAAAAAAAATAGTTGTTTATTTCAAATTTGTTTGTAATGTCAAAAAATAACAGCTTTTTACAAAATGCATAAGAAAGATTAAACGGTACCTACCTACCTTATTTTTTTTTAATTGATTTCTTTTATAAAATAAATGTTTCCAATCTGAAATATAATCACCCACCCGCCACTAGCTAACAACCCCAACGCTGCAATAATCAGTCTACCCAATTCACTTATCCTTTCAGGAAACCCTAGTGAATGTAAGTATGCGGAACTACTCTGTCAGAAAACAGAGCTTGTTTTTTACTTAAGTATTTCTAAAATAATCTAAGTGAAGTTTCTGTGTTGCCACTTGCTAACGCTGAGATGAAATAATCCAAGTAAAAAAAAATATATATATTATATTTCTAAAAATGCGATATTAATACATGTGTGTAAGGAACACTACCCGTTCTACTACTACGTTCCGTGTGGGGCCGGACGTAAAGAATAGCACCATCCCATTTCTTCCAGCAGCAGCGTTCTCTATGCATTTTAACACCGTACTGCGATCGCCAACCCGCCTGCCAAGCGTGGCGATTATGGCAAACCCCCCCCTTTAGGGGAGGCCTATGTCCAGCACTGGACGTCTTTCGGCTGAAATGATGAATGATGATGAAGGAACACTACGGTACCTACTTAAAAAAAACATTTATTTTTTATTTTTGTCTGTCTGTCTGTTTCTTCCGGCTACGCATCTCCGAAACGGCTGGACCGATTTTGACGAGACTTTCACTGGCAATTTTTGGCGAAATAGCTGATGTTATAAGGAGTTCTTTTTACTATTATTTTAGAAAAAGGCACGCGAGCGAAGCCGTTGGCATCAGCTAGTAAGTACTAATGCTTTAAGAAAAAGATAGAAATACGAACTTGCCGCCTATATGAATGCTCATGGATGGAGCAGACGAGTCCTGGAGTGGAGGCCGCGTATCGGCAAGCGTAGTGTGGGACGCCACCCAGCTAGATGGGCCGACGACCTTCAGATGGATGGGACAGTCTGGATGCGGAAGGTGGAGGACAGGGTGTTGTGGCACAGCCTGGGAGAGGCCTATGTCCAGCAGTGGACAGCGATACGATAGCGATGACTTGACTTAAATGTACCTTGGCGGCTGAGAGTATGTCATGCTCACTCAGATGTCTCGCTGATGGTGGCGTGTGTGTTGGATCATTTAGCTCCCTTCAAAATGGTTGAGCTGAATGGTGCTGATCCATGCGTCATGTTCGTGAACGGGCGCTGTCAGTTGGGACTGGTCATCTCTTAGCTGCCACGGCTTATTTTTAATTATTTTAGTTTTGAATTGTTATCTTTTTATCACGGACGCTTTTGACGTATTGCATCGTTCTCACATCTTTAACTTCAATATTAATGATGTAACCAATATTTTGTACCAATATTTTAATTTAAAAGAGTGTCCGTGGAGTTTCTTGCCCGTTCTTCTCCATAGGAACCTACTATTTGGAATGGGCAACTAGCTTCATATTTGTAACTGACCGACTTCTTGACAATTCAAAAGTGCCTGTCAATGGTTTAATTGAAATAAATGCTTTGAGTTTGAGTTTGAGATAGGCTGAGTTCATTGATTGATTGATGCATGCTCATGACAATATTTTGACTTGGTACCCATTCGGTACCCAAGAATGACAAAACATAGACTATCAGTATTCTATGACATTTAAATAAACCTTTTTTTACAGTCCGTTCAACCGATTTTGACTTCTATTGCGTTGGTGGCATAATAAATGGCAGCTGTAATAAACAGTTGGTATTGTAACCACGTTTTTGCTTTTAATGCCATCCTTACGGAATAGCAGTCAAAATCAGTTGAACGGACTGTAAAAAAAAAGTTAATTTTATTAAAAAAAACAAAAAAACCCGACTGCAAAACATGAACTGAAAAGATGAAACAAGATGAAAAGAAAACGAGTATCCTTTAAGTACTAAAAATAAATAAATGCAGTCGGCGGCATCTAAGATAGAATAGAATAGAATAGAATACTCTTTATTATGTACACCATAAAAGTTACAGATATAAATGTTTAAATTGATGGTTGTTGGTAAGATGTTACAAACGCCTTAAAATTTGCCTACATTTATTTATTTTTGATACTTAAAGGATACTAGTTTTCTTTTCATCTTGTTTCCATCTTTTCAGTTCATGTTTTGCAGTCGCGTTTTTTGTTTTTTGTAATTACCTTTTTTTATTTTATACTTTCTCGTTAGGATTATAAGACGGCAAAATAGGTTATTTACTCACTTATAATCGGGTGATAACGACCTCTTACTCACTCACTCCTTTTTTTACCATTTCTCATTTAAATTACTTTTCTTAAAACTTAAAATAAGTATATAATTTTGTAATCACCTTTTAAAACCCTTCATTTTGATACCCCACTCGATAGGCTTGGGAGATATTTTTATTTAGAATACTCACCTTTTGGCGCCATAAACCCGCCATTTTGTTTTTTTATAATATTAATATACCCTATGACACTTGCGCAATATAGACAAATCTAACGACATATCATTCATCAAAATCGGTCTAGCCGTTTAGTAGTTACGAGGGAGCATAGGGACACACATACATACATACATACAGGTCAAACACATAACCCTCCTTTTTTGGTTTCGCCGCAGTCGGATAAAAAGGTTAATTTAAATGTATAATCTTATTTCAAATGGAGTATAAGTACCTAAACATTTCCGCAAACGTTAAACATAAAACTAATAATATTCCTCAACTTACTGTTAAAATACTTCCTTCCAAAGCCCATAAACATGTTTTCTTAAAGACATAACTTCCTGCAACTGCACCGTCCCAGAGGCCAGTCCTTATGTTCCGGAAGAAGAACTTTGTCTCTTTGTTCCAAGACACAGAGAAATATTCCAGAGACAAGCGAAATTATTAATATTTCTCGACCAAACCCTCACACAAACGTATGAGAAAAGACAGATACCCACGTTACGTAAACTCCTCCGTTTTCCCCCAAAGAAAAGTTAACTCTATCAGGGTAGGGTAAGGTAGGGTTTCCCACGTGTGAAGTTTTATTACTCGTCGGGCGATTATCTCCACGTTTTATGGATATGTCGCAGTCATTTTGGTAAATCCGTATTTTGTTTCTTTATCCCACAAAGACAAATAAGTTCAGGTATGTATTTTCTTTGTGCCCAGAAAGATGTACGCGCTTTACTTTTGTGTAAAATTATAATTTTCTGAGGAGTGACTTACAAATGTTGGCTTAGTTTAACGAGATGAAGTAATTTATTATTCGGTTGGCCTTTCCTTTTTTCCTCAACGTAAAGTAGGACATCTGTTTTTTATGTTTTATTTTTCTTAATTTTGATCTCCGGATAAGCTGTAATACAAATGAGTTTCGTTTATTATTTCTTAGATGTTTATAAATTATTGCCTGTTTTCACTAACACTAGGTGACACCTATGCTAATGGCTTATTGTTAAAGCACACGTTGGATTTTACACGCTAAGCTCAGCGACGAGAGTTGAAAATACAACGTGCAATAAAAATTTGGCATTACATTTAGTTGTCACTTAGTGTCAGTGAAAACGGGCATTAATATACCTATAATATTAGCTAATTCCCAGACGATCACTATAACACCAGAAAAAATCACGAATGGAAATTTTCAATAACAGGTAATTTATTTATATCTCCTCCAAAACCGTCATAAATATTAAAGCGCCTTCTACAGCTAGGTTTTTCAAAAATAAAATTCAGAAATAACACAATAAAGGATTTATTCAAATTACAATTTCCTTCCTATAGTACCGACGAGTTTAATAAATAATTATTATTTCATGGACGCACATATAAAATTACAAAGGTGCCTAAATAAACATGCCTTAGATCTTTAATTTATTTTTATACAGGAAAATAATTAAACGAAGGTTTGTTAATAATTTACATAATTACCTACACAAAAGGTTTTCATATTTATATGTAAATAATTGTTTAATTTAAACAAAATAAATTAAAATCTAATAGGTCACATAATTTAGCAAAAAATGATTACGAGCAGGCTACAAAATAATTTGTAGGTACGATATAATAAACTAACTTTTTTCTGCGACTTTACCTGCCGATTGATATTCAAAAAATCCTGGACTTAAACTTCAAACATATTCATAATTAACTTCAGATAATAGGCATTGTATTGTCTGTCAGTCAGTTAATTTATATAAACCTGTTTGCATCGTATGAAATTTTGGACCATTTCAGACACTAATTTCCATGATCCTCACCAAAATCCGAAACTTTCAAATCAATATTATGTCTGGACTTTAAAAGAGACTGTGAGCCATGAGTTGTGTGTGTGTTGTGTATGTGTGTGTAGAGTGTTTGATCTTTCTTTTCAGGGTCGGATAGGACCGGGTTTATGACAGCTGCACACACTGATTGCATAAAGCGACGCGTGGCGCTTGATTTGTTGCCGTCGTTACGGAATGTTGCCATTTTAAATATTATATTTATATAAACATTTAATTATGGACACGGTTGGCGCAGTGGTTAAGCGATTGACTGCTGCGCTGCGTGTCACGGGTTCGATTCCCGCACCGAACAAATATTTGTATAACCTAAAAGTAGTTGTTCCGGGTCTGGCTGTTTGTGTACGTGAGTTTATATGTTTGTAAACGCACCCACAATATAGGAGATTTATACCTAGTGTGGGGCAACGTTTTTTAGAAATGTTTGAATGCAATGAATCATAAATTATTCATTTATAAGTATTGTATTTATTTTATTTGTTAGTTTTACCTCATTTAATGCTGCATCGGTTGACGTCATCACGTCAACGCCGGCTGTCAAAAACAGCGCTAGAGGACTGTCTCGCATAAGGTCGCAGCATTATGCTGAGCGGTGGCCGTTTTACGTGATCATGACGCATATTTTCCCCCAATTTGTTCTTTCGTGCTTGGTTTTTTCTTTGCGTTATGTTTACTACAAATAAACGTATTTTATTTATTTGATTACTTTTTTTTTAACGTATCTATTTTTAAAACCTAATTTAATTTTGACGCGTACAAGTGTTTGTAAAAACCTCATCATCATCATCATCATCATTTCAGCCGAAAGACGTCCACTGCTGGACATAGGCCTCCCCCAAGCACCGCCACTTCGACCGGTTCTGTGCTTCCCGCATCCAGCGGATACCTGAGTCCTTCACAAGGTCATCGGTCCACCTTGTAGGAGGCCTTGCAACACTACGTCTTCCAGTACGCGGTCGCCACTCCAGAACCTTTCGGCCTCATTGGCCATCAGTTCTGCGAGCAATGTGCCCTGCCCACTGCCACTTAAGCTTGGCAATTCTTCCGGCTATGTCGGTTACCTTGGTTCACGGTACCTTCTGATAAGGCCTATTGTGAGCGACCACGTTTCAGTGCCATAGGTCATCACTGGCAACACGCACTGGTCAAAAACTTTCGTCTTGAGACTGCGGTATGTGGGACGAGAAGATATTGCGTAGCTTCCCGAAAGCTGCCCAGCCGTGTCAGATTCGACGATTGACCTACAAACCTACTCTCAGAAATAAACCATTTATCATTTAAGATGCATTTATATGCCAGTGACCTTGAGTGGTTAGCTTGCGTGTTCTGTACTGAGCTCATGCAACGCGTCCTACGTTCAGCCAGTAATAGGACTCGCCCATCAAGGAGCGCTGTCCCCAATTTGACGCATTATTAATTTATTATACACAAAACAAAAGGTATTTTAATAAAACACGTACACTTAAAGACCAATAATTAAATTATCTTTAAATTAGTGAAAGTTTCAGAAAAATAGCGTATTTTTCTGAAACTTTTAGATTTTGCGCCATTCTCAGTTTTTTATCCGCGTTAGACATAATTTTACAAATTAATTTCACTATGTAATATAAACATAATCTAAAATATTCACATATTATATTATTGATTAAATGCTCTTATTTAACATATATTTTTTTTTAAAATCATTAACACTTCTCGTTTAGACGTGATCTTCAGTATAAAATCATTAAAAGTCGGCTATCGTCGCCTTAAGCCTGTATTAAGTTGTTCCTTGTTTGTTTCAGAGTAAAACACTAGACTTGGCGCTAGTGTCAATATACAGAGGGGGTGTAGAGTTGGCTTCCATCAGCCAATATGCTGGTTCACCATACAATACTACAGATAGGTAAGAAATCTTAATTACTAAGAAAAACAAAATGTGTTTCTTCCATATCGTTCTAAAGTCCCATCGCCACTCGATCGTGATAATCACAGTGCACGGAATGACCGCGCTGGCAGCGTCTATAGCCGGAAAAAAATTTAAATGATAATTCTTGTCATAATAAAGAAAAAAAACCGGCAATGTGCATGTCGGACCACGCAGAATGAAGGGTTCCGTAGTTGGGGTGAATTTATCCCAAGAACAAACTTTACATTGTAGTTGAAAAACATGTTCCCTCATACATTCCAACTGCAAATGTAAGTTTGTACACACAATATTGAGAGATTTACCATGTTATTTTAACACCATGTACTTCGTATAGGTTTTCCTAGTAAATAACAATTTTCTGTATTCTTTACAACATTTTTAGGCACAGTAGTTTTGGGGATAAGGGCCAATTTCCATCTATTTTCTTGAATAACTTAAACTTATTTATTTTAAAATTATTAAAAAAAATATATATTTTGAGACCCTCACAACAAGGCCCTTTCATTTAATAAGTATGTACAGTAAGTGTAAGTGTGTTTTTTGTAGTTGTTTATATTTCTCCCCAAAAGTGACCCCTATATTCATTAATTCACGTTAGTCGTCTGTTTGGGTCACAGAAATTGATGTGTACTAAATTTCAACTTAATCCGTCCAGTAGATTCGGAGTGAATTGGCTGTGACAGACGGACAGACAGACAGGCAAGTGATTCTATAAGGGTTCCGTTTTTATTTTTGCGGTACGAAACCCTAAAACTCACTTTTACACGACAAGAGAAAATGAATATTCAAAATATACACCACGCTATAAAAATAGGTTAAACTTACCAAGATCCTTGTTGCTATTCCACCAATTCGCAATAAGCGTTTCCAAATGACTTTTATAATGCGCACAGCAAAAGAGTGGAACTCTCTTCCTGCGTCTGTGTTTCCGAACGCATACAACCCTAATCTCTTCAAAGCTAGAGTAAACAGGCATATTCTGGGTAAGCTCACTCCATCATCGACTTTGTCTCTATCAACTCTGCCCTAGACTAAAGTCAAGAGCAAACCCATCCTAAATAAAAAAATAAAAAAGATCTAAGCTAAAAAATGTACTCAACAAGTACACTAGTCATGTCAATTAAAATATTTATAATTACCAGAAAAAATTCAAGAAAAACAAAAATGTAATATATTCATAAATAAATTAAAACAATTTCTATTATCTAAATGCTAATAAAATATCAATGAATATTTAAATGACAAAACTACATGTTTTATAAAATAATTACAATTTATTTAACAACTAAGTAGTCAAATAAAACCTCTCTTCCTCTCTCCTACTTTGCTGTGCTCGACAGGGTCCACAAAGATCAAATTTCGTAAAACCTACCAACTAAGTTCACATGTTGAAGCAATAAATATATTGAGTATTGAGAAAAAATAAGCTAGATGGAGCCGACATTTCCTATCTGACTACCCATGAGAACAAATGGCGAAACAAACTGAGCGGTCAATAGGTACTACTAAAATTCACGATTCTTATTTATTTCCTTTGGAAGACTTACAGCTAAACAAAACAGACTAAGAAATTGAAAATGTGACTGACAGCCAATTACAAGTCTTCACATACGAGTCTAATTAACATAATAATAATATAAAATCTGTGAACAACACAGTACTGCCAACATAAATAAAAAACTGCCAAAGCTATACATATTAATACTCTATACAAACAACAATATAACAAAGGTGATCAAACTAGGCTACTCTGTCTAACTTAAAAAGTTAAGGCTCAAACACTTTCTGGCTACGGACACACTTGTTGTAAAAGGAATGATGTCATGTTGTTCACACACCCTATTAAAGTTTCTGCTTGAACGCACAAGGAATGAGTTCTATCTGTTATATGTCGAATTGACGCTGAAAGTGCGTTGAGCCCACACTTCTGTCACGGACTGTTTTTAAAGCCAATGCTACCTCTAGAAGTGGCTACCGAGGCCTCGCCGTGCTCTATGTCATTATTAAAATAATAATCATATCCTTAACGAGTTCATTGAAAAACGTCCAAGGACTTCAAACCATCATTAAATTAATGGTTCTGACCTTATAAAATGTTTTAATAGGCTGATATCAGAAAGATATTTTAACCTAACGACTGGATCATTATCTGTAAACGTTAATCAAAGTTTTGGAAAAGACCGATTAAATGGAAATTTCTTAATGAAAATGGGAATTAATGAATTCATGGAAATCCCTGATCTTGTAGAAGAATAGCTATTGGTTATATAAATAACTGTTCCTAAAGGAACTTCAACTGCAGTTGATTTTGCTTGTTTATCAAAGGCGTACAACTCACTTTCTATTACTATTATTCTATCACTATTTACCTTCCAAATGACAAATATTTGATTTTGTTATTTCTTTCAAGATGTATCTATTTCTTCATCAGTATTAATTTCTTTCGCTTTTAGCTTAGCTTTCTGGGGCTTTTTATGAGCGAAGCTTTAAGAAAAAGATATCATATAGTCCTTAATAAATATGATACTAGCTGCTGCCCGCGGCTTTACCCGCGTGGCTTTTTCTAAACATATAAACCTTCCTCTTGAATCAAACGATCTATTAAAAAAAACTGCATCAAAATCCGTTGCGTAGTTTTAAAGATCTAAGCATACATAGAGACAGACAGGAAGCGGGAAGCGACTTTGTTTTATACTATGTAGCATTTGTACTCGTATTGTCTTTTACGTCAATTTTAATATCGTCCTTAGACAGAAAGAGTCCGGGGATCGTGCGGTCCATGGCCCTTTATGGGGCACTGGTGTGGGCGCGTTCTCTGAGGCTGCGACCAGCCCAGCGGTTGAACGCGTCCCAAAGGGTCATGGCCATCAGGCTGGTACGGGGTTACCGCACGGTCTCCCGTGAGGCGGCGAGCCTCCTTGCCGGACTGCCGCCGTGGGATTGGGAGGCCGTCACCTCCTTCTGCGAAGCAGTAATGCTCGCGAAGGAAGAGGCGGAATGCGTGAGGGAGAGGCAAGGTTCGCGCCCTCGCGCCTCTAGTCGCCGCAGGAGACGCCCCGGGCGTCGGGAGTTGCAAGCCGATTTCCGGCCACCGTAGGCGCGGGCTTGCGGACGGAGAGCGATGGATAGCTCGCCGTCCGATAGAGACCAGACCCAGACCCATTCCACGTGCGCCTCAAAGAGATGTCAGCACCAACTGACGGGGTCCGTCAGGACCAATGGGATATTGTGGCCCTGGCACACAGGCAAATGAAGGAACACGGGTGGGTTTTAGTCAGTAAAAGTCTGACACGCCCTCCCGCTCTGCCCAGAGCGGGAGAAGTTATTTGATAATTTCCCACCCAAAAAAAAAAAAAGAAAAGACAGAAAGAGTCACTCTTGTCACTTTTTTACTATTTTTTTAAAGTCCAGCCATCAATACCAACAAATGGTTTTTGATTCCCATTTTCATTGTAATTACCTAATCATTTTGTATATTTCATTAGGGTCAATTTTGATATCGTCCTTAGACAGAAAGAGTCACTCTTGTCACTATTTTTACTATTTTTTTAAAGTCCCAGCCATCAATACCAACAAATTGTTTCTGATTCCCACTTTCATTGTAATTACCTTATCATCTTGTTGTTACCTTGACTTTCCGCTATTTTAAATTACATTTCATCCGTTTTCCATAACAAGGAAACCCCGCGCAGGCGTGATAGTGGATTTAATTATGATTGTCTCATTACCGCCTTACATATTACGCGCTAATATGACTCGGGGTGTCTCCACCTACAATATACGCCGTTGTAATTGTTATTTGTTCCATTACGTCTAAAAACAGTACGTTTATTTCAAATATAACGACTTGATGGTTCTTTGAAATGGGAATTACTATGAGCTTGATAAATCCTTTGATCATCACTAACGATACGAGTGTCTTATTATTTTTAAGTAAAGGTGAGTTCTATATAAGTGTTGTATTAAGATTAAAGGTCTTTTAGGATTATACATGTCTTTATTGAGCTAATCTACAACAATATTTTAATGGTAGTCTTCTTTCACTAAAATCTGACCTTTGTTATCATCATCATTTCATCATCAGCCGAATGACGTCCACTGCTGGACATAGGCTTCCCGCAAAAAAAAGGGGGTGGGGGGTTGCCATAATCACCAGGCGATCATTGGCGATTGCAGTATGGTGAAATGCATATAGAACGCTGCTGCCTATTATCTAGTAGGTCCCTTAGTCGCCTTTTACGACACCCATGGGAAGAAATAGGTTGGAGCTATTCTTTACGTCCGGCATCACACAGAACACCTTTGTTATTTAATATACGAATAATAACTTTGTTATATTCCCAACCAACTTGTACTGAAATCCTCGTCCTTCAAATATTTGACTCAAAACTTTACCCATTTATGTTGTCTTACCAAACTCTGACGTGTCACCGCAACCACGTCTCAAATCATCTCGCTTACATTGAATATGTGAAGATCAGGGTGGCATGTAAGACCTCAATCTTACCGTGTAGCGTAGTAAAATGGTTAGCAAAACAAACTAAGCGAAAGCTACCGCGGCGGTATTGAAAGTACTGAAGTTTTCCCAAGAAAACCGGAGTAAACACGCACAAGCTCAGCAGTATGGGCTAAATTATAAGCGTAGTGACGGATGAGTTAAGTGGGAAGTTGTTGTAATTGTAGCAAGTTGTGCCTTTGAGTTACGGTTGCTGGTCTAATTTTGGAAGAGAATGTTGCTGAAATTAGTTACGGGAATAACAAGACAATTCAAAATACAGAGAAATGGTTTTTGTGTTTAAAACTGACACTTTTTACATTATTTTGCATCTTTTGATTTTACAACATGATGAAACGTGCGTCTATGCAAGAGATAAATTTGTCGAGTTGAACGCTTGATTTTAGTTTATCCCTAAGTACCAATTATATACTATAAAGTGGAATCAATAAAATGCCATATACAACATTAGTTTTTGTTTATACTAAACCTCTTAAGGGGTTTTGGCGGGGATTTTGACGAGTTCAGCGAACTTAAATGTAGAGAACAGCTGATTTTTTTTCGCGATTTCAAGGTTGGTCTCATAGTAAAAGTTGTTCATAATGATGAGTGCAATGACCCCTTAAGAGGTTTAGTATAAACAAAAACGAATGTTGCATAAGCTTACATTGTACGGATTGGTAATGCGTAAAATCTCTCCCAAAGAACAACTTCCACGATTTAGAGATACAAAGGACTTGAGAAAACCACTTCTCTCGTAATTTACGAACTTAAAATCGTAAACTATCGAACATTCTAGAAAACATCTTTAAAACTTTCCACCGATAAACGCTTATCGCTTGAGTCTTACCACACAGAGGAAGCAAGTTAAAGATTAGTGCGGAACTCAATTAAAGCAACGAAGTTTCTGAGAGATCGCGATCCGTATAATTAAATTTTCCCAGCAAAAGTGCTGCGTGATCGGAATGTACTTCGGATGCAGGCGTCTGTGTTTATCGCTGGCAAACTCAGCTTTATTGAAATAAGTTTGAAGATACAGACTAATGGCAAGCAGTTCTTTGTGAATGCTTTAAGAGTTACGGTAGAGTGAAGGATCTGGTTTTTTTTCAATTTTTTTCGTACCTATCGTAAGCCATTGAGATTGTTTTGCTTAAAACAATTTATTGTTAGCGAGATAATTTAGAAACCCAAAATTTCACATTTTAACTCTATTTAAAATGAGACCGATCTATTCGTGAGAGTCTCATACCTAACAGATACCTACTAAAACAAAAAGCGAGGCTTAAAGTAGTCACATCTGGCATTACACCTTGGTAATTAGCAACTAAGCAGCGACATAAATTAACCTCAAAATTTAAAAAAGCTAAATACAAAAATATTTATTCGAATAATTAATGATTCATTACTCGTGGCCGCCCACTGGTTAAAATTCGACCCCCTCTACTTACAATCTACAGGGTTATTTTTAAAAAGTCAATAACCTCTTAAGGGGTCATTGCACTCGTCATTATGAACAACTTTTACTATGGGACCAAAACTGAAATCGCGAAAAAAAAGCCAGCTGTTCCCTACATTTATGTTCGAATAATTCGTTAAAATGTAGGGAACAGCAGATTTTTTTTTTCGCGATTTTAGGTTTGGTCCCATAGTAAAAGTTGTTTATAATGATGAGTACAATGGTTCCTTAAGAGGTTATTGACGTTTTAAAAATAATCTTATAGATAGTACTAACTAATGTTATGAGTATACTATACTCCATTCGAAATAAGATTAGACATTTAAATAAACTTGTTTACAGTCCGTTCAACCGATTTTGACTTCTATTCCGTATGCATAAGGATGGCATTAAAAGCAAAAACGTGGTTACAATACCAACTGTTTATTACAGCTGTCATTGGTCATGCCACCAACGCAATAGAAGTCAAAACCGATTGAACGGACTGTAAAAAAGGTTTATTTAAATGTCTAATCTTATTTCAAACGGAGTACAGTTCCATGCTATTATAAAGTACTTACTTATTTTGTGCTCAACCTGTCACTTCCTGTTACACACTTCCGTCCTTTTTCACGAAATCACTACCACGGAAAGCGAGAGGAAAGACGTCACACACCAATAAAAATCGTTTTCTTTCGTATTCAAAACAAAGCAAACACAATTAACAATTAATTGTATGTCTCTCTAAACTAACATGGCATATAAATTTTATTTTCCTACGAGTCCAATCATCTATGAAAAGTGACTACAGATTCAATTTACTGCGGTCTTATACTCGTACCTAAGCTACGCTCTGACAAGGCATTTAGTCGGATTCCCACTCAATTTAGGACATGTTGGCCTCGTATCACGAAAAGAAGTCACGTAAGCTCGTCGTAAAAAGTTTTTGCCAACTACCTTTTTTTGGATCCGGGGAGCGGATACCGTCAAGTTCTATTATAAGTAACATAACTAGGTTTAAGGATGGTGGTAAAAGAAGAAAATTACATTGTTGTATTGGCTTTGTTGTGAACTCATCAATAATCATTTGGGGTGTTACAGAAAGTTACATTTTATGGACTAAGTGATAATTTCACTTTTGTGATTAGCACATCTAATCTGCGTTCAAGAGCTGTTAGTGTCAATATTCCACCTCAAGGATGGCACTGGTAAGCTCGTCGTAAAAAGTTTTGCCAACTACCTTTTTTTGGATCCGGGGAGCGGATACCGTCAAGATCTATTTATTATAAGTAACATAACTAGGTTTAAGGATGGTGATAGCACGAAAAGAAGAAAATCACATTGTTGTATTGGCTTTGTTGTGAACTCATCAATAATCATTTGGGGTGTTACAGAATGTTACATTATAACGACTAAGTGCTAATTTCACTTATGTAATTAGCATATCTAAACTGCGTTCAAAAGCTGTTAGTGTCAATATTCCACCTCAAGGATTTTTTTTTTTTTACTTTAACATAAAACGGCCAAAGGCCAATTACATTAGTTAAAGACACAAAACATTATATTAGTACAAAAACAAAAGAATACAGCTACTCGACAGTCATACGCTCATCTTACTATACTCCAGTTATGTTGACAAGATCTTCTTCCATTCATCCGCGAACACATCACAGTGAGGCTTAGCGTCCAAGAGAGCGTTGAACGCAGAGAGTGTGCGAGGGACAGGAGACTGGGCTCGAGCGACGGTTCGACTCCAAGACACGGCGATCAATCTGTGCCTCCTGCTACGGTTATAGTTCATCGGAGCAAAAAGATGGGACAGTTGGTGGGATGGGGAAGGATGATACTGACAGCTCTTGAACGCGGTTTAGATGTGCTCATCGCATTCATTCAGTTTCATTGGTGAAATCTACAATAACCATTTCCAAAATTAACCAATACACAAGTAACTGATGCTATGTCGCGGATTTTTTTTTTTTTATTATACGTTAATTTACACGTCTCAATTTTTTTTCTGTATCTCTCCGTGACATCACAGCGGGCCCTATCAGAGTAGCGCTGTGACAATTATTTTTAAATGTCGCAGCATCATGTTGAGAGGCCTTTTGGCCTCGTACAGGACTTTCAGATTTTTTTTTCTGTTTACTTTTGTTTTTTTTTAATATTTCTATGAGTGTGTTTAGTTTAATTTGTGATCTTCCAGCGCGAGTCCCAATACGTATTTTTCTTTCAATATACTTAGTTTTTATGGATGATTTTCTCATGTCATGAAAACTTCTTCAAGACTTCTTCAAAGACTGGACCTTAGTACAGTACTCTTTAATAACGGCTTAGTAAATATGCTCACGATGGCGGTGATATTACAACACAAGCGTATGCTGGTGCACGGTAAAATGTAACAATATTGGACCTGAATATTATACCAAAGGAGGTTAGTAGGGTAATAATTCTTTAATATCATGTCTCTATTAACTTTCTACTATAATATTATTTAAGAATACAGAACTATGATTATATTCAATCAAATATTTGACATACTGTATTATACAACGTGCCGTTACAATGGCGACATTAATTTAACACATGGATAGGGCTAGTGATCAGTAATCATAAAAAATACAATAAGATAAAATAATTCATACATTGAATAAAACAAATTATTAAAAATAATAATAACCCGACTGCAAAAAAGAATTAACTGAAAAGTTGGAAACAAGACGAAAAGAAAACCTATAAGTATAGCTTTTTAACATTCGATCCCCGACAAAAGACCTCTGCGCTACAGTTATTTAAGTACAGGTTGCTCCAAAATGCTATTTTAGAAAATTGTTAGTAAATTAATAAATGAAAACGTTTAATAAAACTAATATATCTTTATATATAGAAAACGCAAAACCTTATGTGTGTATTAAATTAATGTCGCCACTAAAGCAACACGCTGTATTAGAAATATTATGAACTAATGCAACCTCTAAAGACCTTTAATAATAATAAAACAGATTACAAAGCTGGTAATCAACAGTGCATGTTTCTATTGCGAGACAGATCCTTTGTCTTTCTGCCCTAGGAAAACTCGTTAACTTTTATCCAGCGATGTAGTGTCATAAATTATAACACTGTGATGCACACGTTTATATTTTTATTACTATTTACTCTGCAGAGTTAATTGCGACTTTTATCACTGAATTTAAAATGAAGTCCTCAGAAAATATCAGCTCGGTTTATCCATGAAAAGTTATTTTATGTACCGTTGAAGCTATGAAACAAGCAAGTGCAGTGGATACAATTAATGCGCAGCTCAAATTAGACTAAAACATGTCACTGTCTGTTTTTAATTAAGTTGTAAATGTGTACTTGGACTTTCGAAGTTTAATAATAAACCCATAAAAAGATTGAAAAGAGTATGCTTAGATGGTTTGGTCATGTTGAAAGGATTAATGAAAGGTGACTAACAAAAGGTATTTACAAGGCAGATGTGAGTGGAAACGCCGGGAGGGGATGCCCTAGAAGGACATAATATAGTGACCTAATTGGTGATGTTCTTCAGAAAGGTCAGGTGCGTAATACTCGCAACCGGCGTGCGTGTATGACAAGATGTATGAACTTAAACGAAGCAAAAAGAGTATGTAAGGAGCGTAGCAAGTGGCGTTCTATAGTTTCTGCCTACCCCCATGGGAAGAAGGCGTGAGTTTATGTATGTATCTAATCTATATTTGATATTTTTCCTTTTTCATCTGACGCAAGTGATTTTCAAAAGTCATTGTCCGATTATTAATATGAATGTTCAAGTATTGTGAATTCTGAAGGTTAAACCAGAAATACAAATCTAAATCTAGATAATAATAATAATATTGTTGTATTCATCGGCACACGCTTTATTGTAAAAGCTTTAGGTTTAGACAAGGATTGCCCAAAGGCATCGGGAAAGTACAAATAACATAAGTTTAAAACGCTTGCATCAGCAAATCATTTCAGAACTCTCAGGCTATGTTAAGCATGACCTGCTCGAGATTTTGCTCAAATAACAAATATTTTGATTGATTTTGAAAGAGCAACAGCAAACTTTTAAAACTTGGCATCCTTATTCTTTTAGCAGAAACTCTATTATATCTTTATTAAAATAACCCTTATGTCTCTCCTGTTCATTGATAACTCCCAAAAGAGACTAAATTAAAATTTGACGTCAGATGAAGTCATAAGAACAGAACATGTTTATCTACTCTAATGATATTAACACCAATGTATAGCATGTTTTACGCAAATGAATGATTTACTTACTTACTTACTTAATAAGAATGATAATGTTTAGGAAGTAATACAAAAACATTGTTCATTGTAATAATATTACTAAAACCACAATTCTATAACGACCTACGTTTTAACCATCAATCAAAATAATCAACTTCGAACATTCCCATTTTAAATTCATGGTATAATATTTCTTCTATTAATTGTTTTACCATACTAAAGCACCCGGTAACGTCCTTAATAAATAACATTAATAACAAAAAGAGCAATTTTAATATACAAGTTACACAAACTTTTGACTCAGTAATTACCATACAAATGAACATTATAATCGAGGATTGAGTCTCTGAATAATTTACTACGTTCACGTTTGAGCCTTAATGGCTTTTGTATGAAGGCAAAATTGTACCATTTGTAAGCATTCTCAAATGATTTGTTCCATTTTTTAACTATAAATAAAACAATGGACCGTCTACGAGATTGTTGCGAATACAAGTTTTGAGCTCATTTTCTTTTTGAATTCTTGCAAGTAACGGAGAAGTAGGGAAACAGAATTTGTTCTTTTATTTTGTGTTAAACGAGAAACGGAAAACTGGTTGCACTTTTTTACTTTATCAATTTAACTAAGTTTCTCAGTTAAATAGTTTAAAAAGTGGAATTTATTAATCTCTTGACACAAAACTAATCACCAATACGAAGATTTACTTTACCGTTATTATTGTTATTAACTAGCTGATCCAGCAGACGTTTTCCTGTGCATATTTCAATAATTAATATAAATTTCCCGAATTTTCCCATTTTCTCAGCAACTTTTCATTTTTGTCTTTCCTTAAGAACCTGATTCAGACTATTACGAACTTTATAAAATAAAAAATATCCAAATTGGTCCCGCCGTTCTTAAGTGATGAGCTTACCAACGGACAGCATTTAATATTTATTATATGCGAATAGATGTAAAGAAAATTTATTTCTTACTACATAGTTAATCGCATTCCGCGTAGTTATTATAACTTTTTTCTCATTAACACTAAAGAGTGTAGACGGATATCAAGATGACATGAAAAATACAATATTAATTTTCAGTTATTAAATAATTTATTATGTAAATTTTATTAGAAGGAGAAACGACAGGTATAATAAAATACTTTAAATGTCGTTTCTTTAATTTCATGTAGATTTTAGTATGTCTAGCACATAATTTTAGTATAAATTTAATTTAGTCAATTAGATTGTATTATCAGGCTTTTTATGATATGGAATATCTAGATCAATAAAATAAAGATCTAATATATTATTATAGATTTAAGAAAGCAATTAGCAAAGTTCCCTTTAAACACATTCTTGTTTCACAAAAGACCACAGTTTATCATGATCTTCTTAATATGACAAAGAAAAACTAAAGACAATTTCATCCAAGTACCCGGAAATATTATATTTCTCTATTTTCAAGAGTCAAAACCAGTGTTAAAAAATGTTCTCGAACAAACTGAAACTTTAATATTTAAAGAATAATTATATGTACAAAGAGATACGAGGAAAGATCTTACTCTTAAAGAAAATATATAATATTATTATCTTCACATGTATTTTCAGAGACAGTATTAATGAGTATATTATTTAAGTTTTCGTATTCAAGAATGCTTGGCACACTTACTGGAGTTTTCTAAGACATTTCTTGACCGTCTTTTCTATTACGAGTACTGTCGAGTTCGAGCAAAACTGTGCCACTGCTTAACCTAAAACTCTGTCAAAGGGCTGTGGACTGCGAATCGAGTAAAAGGAGAAACTTAGAACTGCATTTGCATGCTTATCATTACTTAATGAAAAGAGTATGATGATGTAAGTTCAAACGGATAATATTATATTTATACATTATAATATACAGGGTTATTTTTAAAACGTCAATAACCTCTTAAGGGGTCATTGTACTCATCATTATGAACAATTTTTACTATGGGACCAAACCTTAAATCGCGAAAAAAAAAACAGCTGCTTCCTACATTTTAACGAATTATTCGAACATAAATGTAGGGAACAGCTGGGTTTTTCGCGATTTCAGTTTTGGTCCCATTGTAAAAATTGTTCATAATGATGAGTGACCCCTTAAGAGGTTATTGACGTTTTAAAAATAACCCTGTATATTTGTAATAAAAATATTATGTTCATCCAGAAACAATGCATAGCCTAAACCACTGGGCCTAGAATAATGGAATTCGCACAAGATTTTCATATGTAACGAAGGATAATAAGGAAAGATTTCCTAAAACAATTTTACACGTCAGTCATATTTTAAAAACTAGATGAGGTCGATTTTCCTATCTGAATACTCAGAGAAGAAAGGCCAAAACAAACTCAGAGGTCACAATCTGAGTTTGTTGATCGCCCGGAGGACACGGTGGAGCATACGGTGGAGGTCTGCCCGGCTTGGGTGGAGCACCGCCGTGTCCTCACGGAGGCGATCGGCGGCGGCGATCTCTCGCGTCCGGCAATGGTTAAGGCCATGGTTCGGAGCGAGAGTGCATGGGAGGCCGTCACCTCCTTCTGCAAAGCAGTAATGCTTGCGAAGGAGGATGCAAAATTCGCGCCCTCACGCCCCTGGTCGCCGGCCACCGTAGGCGTGGGCTTGCGGACGGTGAGCGATGAGTCGATGGTGCGTTGTGTTCCACGCGCGCCTCAAAGAGATCGTCAACACGTAAAAAAAAAGAAAGAAAGAAACATTGTTTATTCTGCACAAACAAAACGCACATTTCAACAAATATAAACATAATTAAAGTACACACATACAAAGTAGCCAAAACCCTCGTATCCAATACACTAAAATTTTTTACAATAATTTCCATTGGTTGCGATTGGTTGATGTCAGGGCCAGGGACCAAAGACAATTTACATTGCGTTTACTAACGTACGTACTGACGGGGTCCGTTATTGCCAATGCCTGCAAAGGTTGCCAGTTTGTCTGATAAGGATATCGTGGCCCTGGCACACAGGCAAATGAAGGAACATGGGTGGGTATTAGTCAGTAAAACAACATGCCCTCCCGCTCCTCCTAAAGCGGGAGAAGTTATTTGATAAATTTCCACCCAAAAAAGGTCTCTTTTAAAGTTTAGACATAATCTTGGTCAGATCATGTGAAAACCATGTAGATTGGTGAAAATAGTATTTTGAGGATAGAACCACACATTCATATTGAGAGAACCTATCCAATCAGTGCACGCTTTTGTCAGTAATCATGTAGCTCAACTCAGAACTTAGGGAGCGCAACGATTCGAAGAACAATACCAAAGAAAAGACATTTGGTTAGACCGCATAAATTACTGAAACTGCCAGACCATGATTAAAACTAACTGAGAATACAAACAAAAAAAAAATTACAGTGATCCACAAAGTCTTCATATTCAAAATAATTAAAATAATATAACACTTTACAAAGTAAATATTATTCATGTCACTGTATATAAAAATGTAAATGTGCTTATTAAAATCCGGAAATAATTTTGGTCGGATCATTTGAAGACCATGTAGATTGGTGTCTGAAATGGTATTTTGAGGATAGAACCATACAGATTTAAGTGGACCGTCTAGGCACCAAAGTCAAACTCCTGATAAAGACAATAGCAGTAGGCTACCTATCTCATTTCATCGGAAGCTCTACAATACCTCCTCTATCTTTTTAATAAATAAATAAAATTATAGCAGTGATAGCCTAGTGGTGTGGTCGTCGGACTGTCAAGTTAAGGTCTAGAGTTCACGCACCTCTGAATTTTTGGATTCAAATGTGCGTATTGTATTCATTTGCTTAAAAAAACGCTGAAGGAACACATCGCGAGGAAACCATAGCTGACTTGGCATACCTGAGAGATATTTCTCGATGGCATATGAAGTCAAATCAGCCCATGGGCAGCATAAAAACTCTGACACCAGGTTAGTCACTAACCACACAAAAACAAAGAAAGAAAGAAATATTAAAATTATTAGATAATATTTATTTCCGTGTGGTGCCGGACGTAAAGAATAGCCCCTCCCTATTTCTTCCCGTGGGTGTCGTAAAAGGCGACTAAGGGACTTACTAGAGAATGGGCAGCAGCGTTCTCTATGCATTTTAACACGATACTACGATCGCCAACCCGTCTGCCAAGCGTAACGTAGAAAAATACGTACAAAGATGATGCTTATTAATACTGATACTAAATATCTTTCCGAGCAAAATATTCTGAGTCTTCTCGTGTCACCATGAGCTATTTTGTACCATGAAAATAAGCTAATATAATAATATCACAAAATTATAATATTTCGTCAAAGCAACCTATAATGTGTTGCTTTAATCTAATCCCGAGCCTGTGTAGGAAAATTCAAAGTGCTCCTCTATCTTATGCGACCTAATTAGTTAAAGAGTTTTTATTTGATCATGTAACATTATTTATTCAGGTTACCTATCTTGGAAAAGCATAAACTTTAAGAGAACCTGTTTTATCAACCTGCCTTTCCTTTTTCCACTCAATTCGATCTTGGACCAATCCACCCTGTAACCGTTCATCTCATCATTTGTGTACATCTGGCTACAGTATGATTAAATTATTAATTAATTTTCTTTTATCAACAGGCAGGTGAATCTAAAAATAAGTCCACAACTTGGTGACTGCTTCAATTGGAGTATGACTCCTTCGCAAAGTGAGCTGGTAGTCTTCGCAAGGATCAGTGATCCTGCTGTAGACTTGGAGACAACGCCGCCTGATGGTCCGTGGTTAGAAGCTACAGCTGCTGCAGTACCATGGAGCCTTGGGGTTGATATAGCTATATGGAACGCTGTTGGTAAGATATTTGAATATTTCTACACTTCTTTTGTTTATGCTAACTTGTTTTTGGTCAATATTATGAGGGCCTATAATTAATAGACAAGTGACAATCGCGTGAGCAGTGGTGGCCCAGTGGCAACGGTCCCGACTTAAGGCGACGATAACCGAATTTTAATGATTTTATACTGAAGATCACGTATAACGAGTAGTGTTAATGATTTGAAAAAGATCTATATATATAAAAGAAAGTTGTTAGTTACACCATTTATAACTCAAGAACGGCTGAACCGATTTAGCTGAAAATTGGTGGAGAGGTAGCTTAGAACCAGCAGACGGACATAGGATACTTTTTTTTTCATACTTTTTATTAGGGTAGGTAGGTTTGGTAGGTAGGTAGGGTAGGTAGGTAGGTAGGGTAGGTAGGTAGGGTAGGTAGGTTGGGTAGGTAGGTAGGGTAGGTAGGTAGGGTAGGTAGGTAGGGTAGGTAGGTAGGGTAGGTAGGTAGGGTAGGTAGGTAGGTAGGGTAGGTAGGTAGGGTAGGTAGGTAGGGTAGGTAGGTAGGGTTGGTAGTTATCTTATTAAGGCGACGATAACCGACTTTTAATGATTTTATACTTAAGATCACGTCTAAACGACTAGTGCTATTAGATTTGAAAAAAAAATATGTTAAATTAGAGCATTTTCTCATTAGCTTAATATGTGAATATTTTAGATTATGTTTATATTACATAGTGACATTAATTTGTAAAGTTATGTCTAACGCGGATAAGAAACTGAGAATGGCGCAAAATCTAGCAAGCGTATTTTTCTGAAACCTTCACCAATTTAAAGATAATTTAACTATTGATCCTTTAGTGTAAGCGTTTTATTAAAATACCTCTTTTTGTATATAATAAATTATGAATGCGTCAAGTTGGGGACAGCGCTCCTTGATGGGCGAGTTCTATAAATTACTGGCTGAACGTACGACGCGTTGCGTGAGCTCAGTACAGAACACGCAAGCTAACCACTCAAGATCACTGGCATACATCTGCGTCTTAAGAGTTGTAGGTCATGGGTTCGAAACCAAACAAGCGCTTTACTTTGTGTGAATAATTTAATCACCACTGCTCACAAAACGGTGAAGAAAAACATCGTGAGGAAACCGGCATGTCCTAGAATCAATCAATCAGAAGAATCGAAGACATGTGACGTCTACCAACTCACACTGTGCCTGAGTGGTATATTACAGCCCACTCCTTCTCGTAGAGAGGAGGCTTGTGTCCCAGCAGTGGGAAAATTATAGGCTGGGTATGGTTACGATGAACACTCGCTTCCAAACAACGACGTTCAACAAGATTGATATAATATTTCGGTAGCTGGAAACCAATACATTTTCATCAACCTTATCGCTAATAGAATGTCATTTTGTCGCGGCCCTAAGGTCAGTTTTGTTTGGAAAACTTATTACAATAGTGTATGAAATCTTTTTAGGGTTCCGTACCAAAATGGTAAAAAGGAACCCTTATAGACTAAGTCTGTCTGTCTATCACACCTGGATATCTCAAGAACTACTAATGCTATCAACTTGAAATTTAGAATAGCTTTAGATGACGTTTGCCCAACTATTTTTCAAATAAGGATGAAATTAACAAAAAAATATTTTTTGCCAAAGGGACTGAAAGGGGGCCTACTAGGCCATGTGGGGTATCATATGAAAGAACGTTGTTTGCATATTCTCAAACATTTTTTTAGGCAGCATAGTTTCCGACTTTTGATGAAAAATGTAAAAAAAAATATCGTCCCCCCCCCTTACCTCCGCAGTTTGCATAGATAAAAATCAGAAATTATTATAAGTGATAGAAGTGTATGTAAAAATTACAATAAAAATAACGCGATGTCTCTAAATAGCACAGTTTTTCAGAAATCATCAACATCATATATATACGAACGAAACCCTCGGTGCGCGAGTCCGACTCGCTCTTGACTGGTTTTTTTTTAACTAAAGGATGCGTTTCATCATACACGACAATGCGAGTATCTTGTCCAAGTAGGAAGTAAGTTACATTTGTCTATATCCAGCAATGTTTAGGGATATTAAACTTTGTCGCAATAATATTATTAGTATCTAAAGGAACTGTGCTACCACCCAAATAACATAATTCCGTAACCAGTAATTCAATCTCAACCGGAGACAGAGCCATTACCTGAATTCCGTTAATGAATACTAAAATTTACCTGTTAATTACACAGTGAAGTAAAAGAAATAGATGAACGAAGTTCGCAATTTACTGCTCAAGTTTGAAGAGTAAACTAAGAGAAATGAGTTTGTGTTTTCAGATTTAAAATCGCCATTTATAACAAACACTATGGAAATTTACGAACCTCGGATTGGTGTGAGAAACTTTTAATGATTTGATATTTCGGATAAGAGATTCTGTTGAGTAAATAAGGAAGTAGGTTTAAAAAACAATGACTCTGAATGTCAGTTGTTGTTTGAGAATTTGAATGAGTTAAATCAAAAATCCTGAAGGCCAATGCTCTTAATTCATCATTATCATTCATCATTTCAGCCGAAAGACGTCCACTGTTGGACATAGGCCTCCCTCAAAGGGTGGGTTTGCCATAATCGCCATGCTTGGCAGGCGGGTTGGTCATCGCAGTATGGTGTTAAAATGCATAGAGAATGCTGCTGCCCATTCTCTAGTAATTCCCTTAGTCGCCTTTTACGACACCCACGGGGAAGAAATAGGGGAGTGCTATTCTTTACGTCCAGCACCACACAGACGCATGCTCTTAATTAAAAACGTTAAATATCTAGTTGTGATCTCATCTGGCGACAGTCCAACTCAAAAATGGGACAAAAAACGTATGAAAATTGTAGATAAAACTTTGACAGGTTGAGGCTGAGATCAAAATGCAAACGTTCATTTATATATGGGAATTGCCCCTCTGTTAGTTCAGCACGCGCATTTTAATCAATGGTATACTAATTTGGACTATGTAAAGTTAGACAACATTCACATCCACAAACTTGTTAAATTCGCTCCGGAACAACTTCAAAGCGTAACCGATCCAAAATAAAGATACTCAACAGCGGAATATCTTTGGCGGAATTCCAGCAGGTGACACTATGCTTCTGGGTGACTTGTGACGGTACTCAGAGACGTTACTTGGGACTTGTTAGTTAACTATCCACGATAAACGGCTATAAACGACCCTGTCAGTCAAAATAGGACAGTTTAAAAATAAATAATATTCGTTGGTGTCTGATTCGTTTTTGAGTGACGGCTCTGAGTGTGGAAATTATGATATATTGTTGCATTGGGTATCTGTAAAAACAAATTTAGGTAAGTGGTAATGCTATTGTAAATAAATAAATAAACATTTCACTACTCAACTCCAAGCCACCTATCAATAACAGAATTAACTCCACTTTAGAGCGTTACAAATGAAACAGCTCCCGGTACGAAAGTACTACACAAATAAAACTAAAGTCCATTTCACGAAAGAAGTCCCGCAGACGTGGCGCTGCAGGCATGGGTTATTTTAGGAATGTTGTTAACTTAGCGTATAATAATAATTAGTTCCACTTATTTCCGCGGGACTTCTTTCGTGAAATGGACTTTACGTCAAACTATTGCAATAACTCGCGGAGGAGAGTTTATCTATCAATATTGCAGGCTGGGCGGGTTGGGGGGAGTGGGGCGCTTGCAGCAGGACCTGCGGTGGAGGCCGCCAGACCCGCAGGAGATACTGCTCGAAACCCACCTGCGAAGGGTACGGGGAACAAGGAAGGGCATGTAACTCTTTCGACTGTGAAGGTAAGTAGATTCCCGCCGTAATTAAGGCAACGGAATGCGAACTTACTTTGAAATGCGAGTTTACGGATTAAATCGCGTTTATTGTTTAATTTTGCTTTGTTCTTTACCCTTTTGGGTAAGCACGTTATCTAACTAATACATAACTTAAAAGCTTGAGTGATGGCGGAATAACGCTTTGCACCGCAGCATCAAACTCTTCCTACATCACGAATAAATAAAAAGGTCAGCTGTTCAAAAACTTTCAAAACCTCACATACTCTACTAAAAAGCCATTTCAATTTAAGTTCTATTCCGCAAACCTCCACTCAATTCTGAAACCTTAAAAGCAAACATTTTAGTAAGCGTTTCGCATCACTAGAAAACTGTTCTACGTCTAAACGTAAACGAATATTGGATTTTAAATTATTTCCAAACTAGCTCGTTAACTGACATCGTAACAGCATGAAATCGATAGGTCGACTGGAACTTGCCAAACTACTACCGATCAAGCATGCAGGATGTAGGTGACATTTTGATAAAGTGATTTTAGCGTCAAAACGGCTTGTTGCAGAATTATTTATTAATTGACTTTGACGTGGTACATGTCATTGTGATGAATCATTCAATTATTTATTAAGTTTCCAACATTGATTTGATTGACGACGACATTCTACATTGTGTACAGAAATTATGTACCTACTATATAAATACAATATTAGTTTTTGTATAAACTTAACCCGAAAAGGTGTCATTGTACTCATCATTTTGAAAAAAAAATTCTATGGGACCAACCTTGAAATCGCAAAAAAAAATCAGCTGTTCCCATTTGTGTTGCACATTTGTGTTCACTTGAATCGACAATATGTATGGAACAGCTGATTTTTATTTCGCGATTTCAAGGTTGGTTCCATAGAATTTTTTTTTCAAAATGATGAGTACAATGACTCCTTTTCGGGTTTAGTATAAACAAAAACGAATGTTATGTAATATGTTTTCAAATCCAACTCGCGAGGACAAAAAACACGTCCCACCAACACATTTTAATTTAAGAAAATTAATTACCAACATAATTTTAACGCAAAGCAACATTAAATTAAAACCTTATTTGCCTGCAAACAATAACGTCAACGTACATTATAATTTAATTCTTCTCAGGTACAATAAACCCGTTGGCGCCGGGAGCTAGGCGCAATTTCCACCCTGCCCAGGCAAGGTGGGGGCCTGTAGCTGATCGACCGCATGCCTTTAGCCTAAGGCCTAATTCATACATCTGGATTGCGTCATCAGAACTATTCTCAGCAGGGAAGACTTTCCCCAGAGAATTCACATTATTCATCTCACTGAGATTACGGCCGGAGGTAAGTTGAATTATGAATACCAATGAATTTAATTACGAGGAATGAAAGGTAGAACGCGCTGATATTGGATGATAATTTTAATTATCATATTCATGCCAAACAATGGACATGTCTGCTTTTTTAATATTACCGTACATTTGCATTGATGAATTTAATTATATTCCGATTCGAAGCTACCGAGTACCAAAGTTCATTGGTAAAAAGGAATGACAAAATTTAAATAAATCTTCTTTCGCAAAGTAAGAGAGAAATAAAAACATTGGCATTACTTTCACGGATATAAAGCTATTTCTTTGGCGCGGCAAATACTTTATAATAAATAGCTTTGCCGACTTCCGAGGAAATTGCTCAAAGAATTGATATGATAAGTTTATAAAACATTTATAACGTTATCAGAGAAACACTATTTTTATACACACACATACAAATTGTTTATTTTGTCATATAAACTTCTTATATAATAATACGTTTATTAACGCAAGCTTTTTATTTGATTGTTTTTATCAAGATTTAAATAAACCAAGATAGAGTGCAATTGGTAGCTTCTACTTATTCCATATTTTGTTTAAACAAATTAAAATATAACATTTTCAGACAATCTTGAATTTAACTTCTTCAGGAAAATTGAGTTTAATAAAAACAAGCCTTAATTTTCACTTCTGGAGGCTCCCTCTTTGATTAAAGTCTTATTTCGCGAATAAAGTAATCTAGGATGACTGGATTAGGCGTGGTCGTAATAATGGAAAACGTATGCCAGATTAAAGTAAATATTTTATAAAATGTTGAGTTTAACAATATTTGAAGTTACATTTTTGAAGTGAGAAATTATAATTTTCAAACCTTTACTGGGATTTTAAAAAACTCATACCCTCTTATTACAAAACAAGGTTTATCTTCAGACCCAGGTTTAAAACATGGAGCCATTATTGAATTTCGAACTTTATTCAGACTATGGTAAAGTTCCTAAATACAAAACTGACAACTTAGTACCGGACACATTTTTCAGTTTTGTAAAAAGAACGGTATTTCAATCACTGTTACGTTCTTATTACAAAAACTGGCTCCATGGTTTAAGCCATGTCAAATATAAATCTTGTTTTGTAATAAGGGGGCTAGGCTTTAATGAACCAAAAATTCATTTTCTAATTAGTATATTTTTCCACTAGAGCGGCGGCTACGGGCAAGGAACCTTATTCTCTTTGCGCTCACGAAGACGCACAGGATCCTTCCTATCCCTGGAGCTGGCTGGTCGAGGGGCGGCTAGGCTGGTTCATGCTGGCACAGGGACATCACGCTCCATATACTTAGCCGTACCTTTGTATGACTTCCGCTGGCATCATATTGCTATCAGGTATGTTTCGCGCCCTCACGCCCCTAGTCGCCGCGGGAGACGCCCCGCATCGGGAGTCGTAGGCCGATTCCCGGCAACCGTAGGCGCGGGCTTGCGAACGGTGAGTGATGAGTAGCTCGCCGTCCAATAAGTACCAGGCCCGGGTCGACGGCGCGTTGTGTTTCACGCGCGCCGCAAAGAGATATCAGCAAGAACTGACGGGATATCGTGGCCCTGGCACACAGAAAACTGAAGGAATACTAACTGAAGGAAATTTTAAGCCAGTGTAAGTATCAGACTCGTGGATTTCACAAATTAACCACTTTTACCATGGGACCAACTCTGAAATATCGAGAAGAGTTGTCCTATTCCTTATAAAAATGCAATTCTGAACCTATGAAAATGAATTAAAACCGAAAAACCAGCCAAGTGCATGTCGTACTACGCACAATGAAGAGTTCCGTAGTTAGAATGAATTTATTTCTAAACAAACTTAATATTGTAGTTGAAAAACTTGTTCTCCCATGCATCGATTTACGTCACAGTCAATTCTCCAACTGTCAATGTAAGTTGGTCGAATATACTCGTTAACTAGTGAAGCCTACTTACTTAGCTGTGATAGTTTTTCTTTTAACTTCGTTATATAAACTACTGCTATAATTTTTTTGAGATAGCCAAAAACAATCATTTTGCTGACACCAGACTCTAACAAAATGTGCACTTTAATGTTTAATATTACGCAAACAGATCCCTGAATCAAAAATTTCACTAGCACACAATATTTTCGAACGGCCTATCCAACGATACCCATTATCCCCACTTTACGTGCAAGGGAGGTAGAATTTGTTTTTATCAAGATTTATTTTTTCACTTGTCTGCGTGATTAATATGTATCCCATGCCAAATTACAGCATTCTAGTACTAAGAGTTTCTGAGCTAAGCCGCGGACAGACAGACAGATGGAAATGGCGAAACTATAAGGGTTCCTTGATTTGACTACGGAAACCTAAAAAAAAAATTGGCAATGAAATCAAAGTCAGCCTGCGTAAGTATTGCTGTCAATTTTTGTTTTGCTTCAAATATGTTTAATCTTGCAATAAATCTAAAGCTTGATTGACTGCTGGTACAGTAGACTGCACGTTGTTGGTAACACTTTGACCTTGACCTGACCTAGCGAAGTACGGAGTTACAATAAAATGGGAGGCCAGCTTCTATAGACGTGCGACCGTGCCGAACCTCCTCCTTTTTAGGGTTCCGTAGTAAACAAGGAACCCTTATAGTTTCGCCATGTCCGTCTGTCTGTCCGTCCGTCCGTCTGTCCCCGGCTTAGCTCAGAGACTCTAAGTCCTAGAAAGCTGTAATTTGGCGTGGGTATACATATTAATCACGGCGAAAAAATCGTAAAATAAAAACATGAAAAACATTTTTTTTTAGGGTACCTTCCTTGCACGTAAAACGGGGATGATATTTTTTTTCTCGTTTAATACATCGTGTGGGGTATTTTTGGATAGGCCGTTCAAAAATATTGTGGGTTTGTGAAAGACATTTTTCAATTCTGAGATCCGTTTGCGTAATATTAAGCTTTAAAGTGCTATTTTTTGTTAGAGTCAAGGGTCCCCCCCCCCTGCCACCTAAATGGTTGATTTTGGATATGTGAAAAAATTCATGACAGTAGCATATATAACCAAATTAAAAGAAAAACTATCACAGCTAAGTAGGGTTTACCAGTTAACGAGTAATTATCGCCCAACTTAAATTTGCAGTTAAAGAATTGACCGTAACGTATATAGATGTATGGGAGAGCATGTTTTTCAACTACAATGTTAAGTTTGTTTTTGGGATGAATTCATCCTAACTACGGAACCCTTCACTGTGCGTGGTCCGACACGTACTTGGCCGGTTTTTTTGAATTCGATTAAATTCGATCGCATATTCGCGCGGCGATCGCTTTTAAATAGGACGCGGTGTACAGCATTTCCTCAAAGGAAAATATTCTTAGAACAGTCTTTTGAAACCAAGATGTTGGATCAGAACTACCCATGGATATTAATTAATTATACCACAAAGTTTAGCGTGAAAGCTAACTGCAAGATCCTTGGTAAAATTTATAGAAACTATCATGTTGCGATCTTAGCTAAATACTACTTAGTGTCCAACTTCCGATACATAATTATAACATTATTAAATTCTAGTAAGTCTAGTTCTCAAGACCCTTTGTTATGTTTAAAGGAAGTACCAACTAACTGTAATATTTGGTTTCTTACGGTATTTTGTTTCGTAACCGTTCCATGATTATGTTTCTTGGTTCTATAAATATTTATTGAAAATTCAAATTTCGTACCTACGTTATTTTTAGGGTTCCGTACCTCAAAAGGGAAAAAGGAACCCTTATAGGATCACTCGTGTGTCTGTCTGTCTGTCCGTCTGTCACAGCTGAGTTGCTCCGAATCTACTGGACCGATTAAGTTGAAATTTGTTACACATATGAACTTCTGTGACCCAAACACGGACGTGATACGTAAATAAATTAATTTTGAATATGGACACTTTTGGGGGGCAAATTAGAAAATTTAAAAAAAAATTGCTGACTGTACCGTTTGACTTATCAAATGAAAGGGCTTGTTTTAAGGATTTTAGACGGGGACCATCACGGGACACTGCTCTTAAACAAACTCTTTCACATAATAGGCATAATCGACAGGCTCTGTGCAAGGCTTGCATGGAGGCTGAGGAAACAATTGCGCGTATGATGTTTGAATGTACATGCGTCACTCAGATTAGAACAGAAACCCTCGGGGCACTCAGAGCTTTCACAGATGTTCTAAACAGACCAGGAGACGTAATCAACTGCTGAAGGGGGGTGGGCTGATTAGAATAACCGCCGACGGCTGCTATGGCCTACGCACAATGGTCCACCTTAAGGACTAAGTGCGGAAACCTAACCGTCCAACATAGATAGTATAACATAGAAGCCTTTTAACATCTCAGACTGAATATCGCTGCTAAAATTAGTTCTCTAAAAGAACTTAAAGTTAAAACTAACACAGAAACGCCAGAAAAACATGGCGACAACGACGCAGTTTAAATAAACAGAGACCCAGTTAGAAAATCTCGTTACCCCATTACGGAGCAGCCATGACACTTATTTAATTTTGTGTGTAGCTACGAAATGAAAACTTCAAGAGAATTTAACTGTTTCAGACGTTTAATTAAATATTTAACGATGTTTTTTTTTATGAAATAGGTGAATATAGTCCAATGTTTATAAGGGCTGGGTTAATAAAAAATAAAAAAATGGGTTAATTAAAAAAAAAACTAGAATGTAGAGCTTTTGATTTAGTTTTATTAACAGAAAGTCGCGTAATTATTTTGTAAAGTTGTTGAAGAGTTCAATACATTTTTAATTAACACTGCGGGACACTGAACGCCCCCAGACGTAATAGTAATAACACTTCTATTGTGTCTCATTCAGTGTCCTTCAACTGATAATAGTAATGGTGACATTAAACGTAACTATTCGTTTTTATTTTGTTGTTTTTATATGTCGTGGCCGATCGTAGAAATGGCAGCTTGGCCCATCACCGCAAGGTTGCCTGCTTGTCGGTCTTCTACAGATTGTATTTCGGTGAGTGTGCCCAAGAACTCCACGACCTCATTCCACCGGCCCCCTTCTATTATCGGACATCTAGACGCACTGCAGGTTACCATCCCTTCCTTGTTGCTATTCCACCAATTCACACTAAGCCTTTCCAAATGTCTTTTATAACGCGCACAGCAAAAGAGTGGATCTCTCTACCTGCGTCTGTGTTTCCGAACGCATACAACCCTAATCTCTTCAAAGTTAGAGTGAACAGGCTTCTTCTGGGTCAGCTCACTCCATCGTCGACTTTGTCTCTGTCACCTCTGCCCTAGACTAAGGTAAAGAGCAAACCAATCATAAAAAATTTAAAAAAAATGGCCATAAACCGAGATCTGACTGGCCATTTCATATTACGCAGCCGTCATGTTAGATGGTCAAATCATGAAATGGCTGCCATTTCATGATTTGACCATCTAACATCCGCCAAATCGTTCAACGCTCAGCGTTCGACGATTTACTCAGCGATGCTTGGGCTTGTCTTTCGACCCAGATATGCGTCAAAAAGATAATACGATCTTTGCTGCCACGCAATCGGGTAATAATTGCAATTCGTCCTATTCCTACTCGAATATTTCCTATTTTAGGGTTCTAAAAACACTAAATAGCCAAGTAACGGCGACCAACTTGGATGTAGCGATCGCCGGCCGCTGCCGCGGCACCGCTCGCTTCGCTCGTTCGGTTCGCAAATCAAATCAAAAATGTTTATTTGCTAGAAAATACATACAAATTCAAGGAAAGATCGTATGTCCTAAAAGTCTTTGTATTCTGCCTGCAAGCAAGCGTGCAAATTATTTACTTACGTCTATTTAATATATGTAATTATTATCATGCAATTAATATTATTACAATTATACTAAAATAAATTATTCATTTTCATTCAATAGTAGTACCTAACATTAATTTTTAAATTCCATAAATTCCTTAATGCTATAGAAACAACTATTTTGTAGCCAAACGGTCAATTTTTTTTTAAATATTTAACCTGCAACAATTTCAAATCAATTGGAATGTTATTATAAATCAGTATACAAATATTAAAAACATTTTCTTTATGACTTGGTGGTTGATACAATAAGTTGTGAAACTTAGCCCTTTTTTGTCTTGGTAGAACCTCACTACGTTGCTTAAAGTAATGCAAGTGATTCTTGGTAAAACCGCAGATCATCTCTTCGTCTACTTTCCTTGTCGCAGGTATGCTGGAAGAGATTTCTTTAGAAATAAGCATCACCTTTGTACGTATTTTTCTGTTCCTTTTTTTTTTTTCTTGTCTGTTTAAATGTGTGTACATAAACTGTTAAATAAATAAATAAATATCTCTTATATAGATACAGGGTAGTGGAAGAATGTTACATTTTTAAAGAGAGGTTTACAACTATCTAAGAACCATGCTCATGCATGCACGCGGATGGTCACAGACTCACACTCTACGTTCTAACCTAACTTAACCCATTTGGTCGGGATACCACTAGCGGCGTGAAATGCAACTACTTGGCGATATGTGTCAGTGTTCAGCTGGAAATATCGATAAATAGGTTGCTTTCGTCGATTATGGCGTATCGTGAAATGGCCAGGCAGATCACGTTATGGCTATTTCTACCATCAGACCTCGATCAATGACGTGTTATAAATAGACGCGTCATACACGAACATTAGTGCACTCAAAAACAGCGTAAGCCATGATTGTAGCTACATACTTGCATACAATCATACAGCGCGTGAAGAAAAGGAATGACCTGTATCGATATCTGTTGTTAGAAAGAGATGAACATACATATTTAGTTACGTCACTAGCTGCTGCATGTTCATTGGCGCGTACGTAATAATAATTATTATTATTGTAAATGTCAGGCAATTGCCTGGCATTTACTTTGCCATTATTGAGCGTAGGTAACGCATCTAAAGGATACATCATTGACCACGATTACAGGCTTCTACATACCAGCGCGACTTGTCGCGCGACGCGACACGGCACAAAGGCCCCGCGTGTCGCGGGACGAGCGGTGCCTTTGTGTCGCGTCGCGTCGCGCGACAAGTCGCCCCGGTATGTAGAAGCCTTTATACATTTGCCGTTTTTTCTAGTCTAAAAACAAATTAATATTTCTTGTGTTATCACAATACCTACATAATTGTAAAAAAATCTCAGAAACTTACCTATCAAGTTATTGCTCACTACAGTTCCCAATTTACTTAAAATATTATGAAAATGAAAATACATTTCATTTCTCGAACGACGTTGAAATTAAATTCAGGACAGGAATGACAGTTCTTTAAAATTGGCAGCACTACCTAATTGGACGTGAATTACGTTCAATATTTATTCTGACAATTATTTCAACTAATTAATTCATTTTCGATTGAACAATTTTAAATTATCGTGTAATGAAGGCTTTGTTTTAACTGCGGTAAGCTGTTTTGCGACTGGAATTAACAATTTAAAATTATTAAGCTTCTCTTGATACAATTATAATGTTAGTATAGATGAATGTTAATATATTATTTTCTTACTGCACTTCCTGACCTCGTGTTCTAATCAAAGCGATCGGTCGTGCAAACGCAATTGTCGCATTCATTTGTCACTCATTGTCGCACTCACACACCCTCTATCGACGCGACGTGTTCGGGTTCACAGCGGTCACGTATTCGTGCGACTATCGCTTTGGTTAGGATACGTTTTTATGTCACTATCTAGTAAAACAGTGTACAGACGCCAACACATCAAGCTACTACAATCTGTCAAATGTCTTTAATAGATTTTCAACTTTAACGCTCTATCTTAAGGTTCAAAGTTGATTGGGAAAAATAGACAGTTTCGAGTAGCTTGACTTGCTGGCGTCTGAACATAATATAAAATACTACACATTTTATTCACATAGGTATGACTAATATTAAGAATTCTTCAACATTCTCAAGACACCGTTCGACACCAAACAAAGTAGTTTTAATGTCAAACCGAAACTACGAGTATCTTCTTTCTATATAAAAAAAACAGCCAAGTGCGTGTCGGACCACGCACAATGAAGGGTTCCGTAGTTGGGATAAATTTATTCCAAGAAAAAACATAACATTGTAGTTGAAAAACATATTCTCCCAAACATTCTAACTGCAAATGTATGTTTGCACGCACAATATCAAGAGATTTACCATGTTGTTCTAAGATCATAGATAGACTTCATCTATGATTTTCTGTAATGTTTATGTAAAGACGTATTTTTTTCAAAATTTTGGTGTCAGTAGTTTCAAAGATAAGGGGGGTCTTTCATTGGTCAATTATCATCGATTTTCTTAAACAATTTTAAAAGTATTTATTTTAAAATATTATAAAAAAATATATCTGAAATACTTACAACAACCCCTTTCATTTGTTATGCACATAGTACAGTTTGCAAAATTGTATTAAATTTCTATTTTGCCCTCCAAAAGTGACCCCCATATTCAAAATTTATTTATTTACGTTACACGTCCGGGTTTAGGTCACAGAAGTTCATATGTATATATACCAAATTTGGAGTCGATCAATCAGTCAGTAGATTCGGAGCAAATCGGCTGTGACATACGTACAAACAGACAGACACACCAGTGATCCTATAAGGGTTCTGTTGTAAATGAAAGACGGGTTGACCATGACTGATTTTTATTGAATACCTACAACCTAACTATTATTCTAATGACAAAACACTCACCTCTCAGAACCTACCCACATAGTATACGACAGGTTCCGTTTTTTCCATTTGAGGTACGGAACCCTAAAAAAAGGCCCGAATCACACTGTGATAGTACACAGATAGAATCACACTATGGGGACCTGAAAAGCGGAGCTATAATACCCGCGGGAGTTATAACCCTATCAGCCATAACGTTGGTAACAGGAATAGTTCGATAAGGGTAGCAGAGGAATCGAATAACTTCGTTTTGTACGGTATAGGAAAATACTTAATAAATGGTAAATGTTTTAGTTTTGTGGTCTTAAAGGAATTTTTAGATAGGAAGGGTAAAAGAAAAGTAGAAGCTCAGTGGGCAACTATTATACAGGGTGGATTTTTGAGATGGGGCAGTAAGGGCAGCTACCTTAACCGTTGTAGCTTCAGGAAAACGGTCTTAGGAGACTGTCCTTAACTTTTTAAGTTATTTCGATCTGCACTCACAGATTTTGAAAAAAATGTACAGTCAGCAGAAAAATGGGCAGTTTTCACAAAAACTTTTTTTTTTATGCCAATCGATCCTGTTTCTTATAAAGATCAAAAACCTCTATCGGACCAACTGAGGTTTGAGTACTAGAAAAGTCAGAAATCGCAAAAAACTTTTCCAATACATTTCGCAGGAAATTTTATGATGGACCGGTACAATGAAGACCAGCCGAACATAAACAAAAAAAATTGACTTCGAATACCGAACAAATACGCGTCATAATTTAATTTGCTTTGAAAAAAGAATCTCGATAGTTTGTTGCTTGCTTGTAATTTCTGAAATTCTGTGTAGGTATTTTATTTCGCATAAACCAACATGGGCACTTGGAACATGGGCACAGAAGGTTTCAATTGATCGTTTTCTATGGATATAGCAAGCAAAGCAGCAAGAAAAACTTCAAATTCAAGTCCTAATCTCATCTTATCGAAAATCAATTTAAAAAACTGGTTAACAATGTAGCTACGTAAACTAGAAGCTAGTTTGAAAGAATAAGAGAGAGTTTAAATTCAAATTCTTTATTGCGAACTAAGTGTACAGGATTTTGAAGATGTTGATAATAGGTAGGTTAGGTTATATAATATAGGCTAGAACTTATATAGTTGCCTGTTAAGGCATTGCAATTTTAATGGTTATAAATACATATAAGAAAAAAAAAATTACATACCTTAACTCAATATTACAGTTATACAGTATAAAATATATTATATCGAAGTTGTGGACTATCCAGTTAGGTAGCTCCAACTTCGAGAAAGAGGTCAATCGTCGAATCCGACTTGGCTGGGCAGCGTTCGGGAAGCAACGCAATATCTTCTCGTCCCACATACTGCTGTATCTCAAGACGAAAGTCTTTGACCAGTGCGTGTTGCCAGTAATGACTTATTCAATCACAATGGGCCTTATCAGAAGGCTAAAAGTCACCCAAAGGTCAATGGAGAGGGCTATGCTTGGAGTTTCCCTACGTGATTGAATCAGAAATGAAGAGATCCGCAGGCGAACCAAGGTAACCGACATAGCCCGAAGAATTGCCAAGCTTAAGTGGCAGTGGGCAGGGCACATTGCTCGCAGAACTGATGGCCAATGAGGCCGAAAGGTTCTGGAGTGGCGACCGCTTACTGGAAGACGTAGTGTTGGAAGGCCTCGTACAAGGTGAACCGATGGCCTTGTGAAGGTTGCAGGTATCCGCTGGATGCGGGAAGCGCAGAACCGGTCGAAGTGGCGGTGCTTGGGGGAGCCCTATGTGCAGCTGTCGACGTCTTTCGGCTGAAATGATGATGAATGATGAAACGATAATTCATAATTTTAGGTGTTGAGTATAAATAATTCCAGGTTCATTTTCAAAGTAAATAGGATTACAGTTGCACTTATTTTTATCTTTTTTTATCTGAAATTGGGCAGAACACAAAAACATTGATTTTCTGAAATGATGATGATGATTATATTGTATTAATGTAAACGTTCTTAAAATTAGGTTAGTTGCCCCTATGTAATCAACACAAAATGTTTTGCCAATGCGAAGTTGAATTAATCTAGTCTATAATACCACAAAAAAGTTAAATCTGCTATAAGATTCGTAAATATAAAAAATACGAGCTAAAACTACAACATTTACCAAAGTTAACAAATCCCAAAAGAATTACTGTACAAAACCATCTGAATTTTTTCGTCGTTAAATACCTTTTTTGCTAAGGCAAAATTCCCAGGTTTTAAATACATTAGATTTAAAACTAGGGAATTTTCAAGTGAATAAGGTTTACATAAATTTTAAATATAAAACAGTTTTAATATTGAAAAAGGTGATTTCAATTGACTCAAAATAAACAGGAATAATGCTCTGAGTTCACTTAAGAGCATATTAAGGAACATTTTTCACTGAAATTGCTATGTCGGTTACTTTGGTTCTCCTACGGATCTCGTCATTTCATAGCATAGTAACTGTCATAGTACTGGTTATGTGCCCCCGGCACTATTATCGAACAGGGGCAGCACTACCTGCCGCCATGTTGATGTTGTGACAATTCGTGGATTTACAGACAGTACGCACGTTGTGTTAATTGTGGAATAAAGGATATTAATATTAAGAGTGGTATTCATTAATTACCCTATTGAAAGATATAACAGTGAGTGGGTGTATTAATTTGAGATGATCTTTTATTGCTTTATCTAACACTTAATCGGAATATTGATATGCCATCCCATGTAACGATGCGCTAGGAAATCATTTATATGTGTTACGACATAACGCTATTATCTTAAGATACAGTGTATTGTCATTTCACGGCAGGCTGTAACATAAAGACTGACGCCATCTTTATCCCCAGTGTTCACGACGACAACACAGTCCGCGCGTACGTCGACTGTCGCTGGCTAAGGACCGACGTCCTCGAGAAAGATGCCCTTGATACTCCCAGGGACGCCGATCTCATTATTGGCTACCTCTTCTCTGTAAGTATGCGGTTTATTAAATAAAATTTTCAGCGGACCGTGTGAGAGGGACACGGTTCTATATTGCCATAGAAATTTGTTGTTTGATTGATGTTTTGGTTGAAGAAGAGTAAATGAAAAAGGTGTCGTTGGGTCCTGCTTAGTAATTATAGAGCTGTTCCCTACATTTATGTCCAAATAACTTGTCAAAATGTAGGGAACAGCTGACTTTTTGTTCGCGCTTTCAGGTTTTGTTCCATAGTGTAAAACCAAACGATAATTTCGTTTGGTTCCGGACGTAATGAATAGCACCATCCCATTCTTCCCATGGGTGTCATAAAAGGCGACTAAGGGACTTACTAGAGAACGGGCAGCAGCGTTCTCTATGCTTTTTTAAATCATACTGCGATCGCCAACCCGCCTGCCAAGCGTGGCGATTATGGCAAATCGCCCCCCTTTTTGGGAGAGGCCTATGTCCAGCAGTGGACGTCTTTCGGTTGAAATGATGATGAATGATGAAACGATAATTTAGCATTTTAGGTTTTGAGTATAAATAATTCCAGGTTATATTACATTTTCAAAGTAAATAGGATTACAGTTGCACTTATTTTGATCTCTTTTTTATCTGAAATTGGGCAGAAAACAAAAACATTGTTTTTCAAAATCTCGTTGACGGATCGGCCGGAGCGCAAGCCGCAGGACACAAATTTCAATACAAAAAAGTGCGATATTTTATAATAATTTAATCATTCTACTTTAGAACTCCTCTAATCTGTTAAGTAGAATGATTAATATTAAATTTAAATTAAGTAATGTTTTGCATGTTGCTACACCTGCAAAACAACAACACAGCAAAATCTCTCAACTATAACTTGCTATCTCTTATCTGATTATAACACAATGTTCTGCTGACAGGGCGATCTGGAACAGTTGGTGTTGGTGCCAAAAGCCGGCCAAGCTCAGAAGCAGTGTTCCAGCCAAGTGGCTGGCATCTCTACGCCTTATGTCACAATACACGAAACGTAACTGGGAACTAGAAGATTATCTCAACCTGGAAATTGGAGCAGGAACACAACAATGTAAGAGCATGTTATGAATTGTATTAAAAGACGAGTTTGTAGGAATTTTGTGGCTAACATCTTCGGGAAAATGATTAGAGTAAAAATCTGTAAATTATGAGAATGGAAGAGTTAATTGTTATACCAGTAATGTACTTTTTGTGAAGTAGGTATCAGATACAAAGCACAATAAAAATGTTGAGCGATATAAGGGCCGGTCTTCATTTCCATGCCCATGTACGCAAGAATTATGGTAACGGCCTACAGTATTGCAACACATTCATCCTACGAGCGTTGATCAAATGGAACCTTATTAAAATTTACCGTTTTAATTTTAATACGGTCGTTTCTATAAGCACACACATCACAAGAACAATGGCCGTTTTTAATTAAAACTTCGAGGGGAGTTGAAATTTTTACGAAGAATAAAATAATGTACCCATTATTTTGGATGTAACAAAAAATCAATAATATAGTAAGCTCAATAAATATGGAATATAATATTGTATAAATTAGGACCATAACGCTGTATAGACTAAATAGATAACATGGGAACTGCTATGATAAAGACATTGGTTTAACACCTATTTGTAGTATAAAAAGCTAATTGTATTTTGGAAAAATTGTAAATTTGATTTCGTAACTGAATAAAACGTTTTTTCGTACGTGCAGTAATTTTTTCACACGTAATAATGATTAAATAGCAACTTTAACATCAGTTGAATAAAGTTTCAATTGCTAATATTATGGTATTTTCCTCGGCGAATTTAAGGAGACAATTTTTGTTCTAATAATGTATTAAGTGGTTCTATGACATTCGTTTGTATGTAAATTAATATATAATTTACTTGACACGATATAATATTGAAATCGATACTGTAATAGAATATAGCATTTGAAATAATAGCGTTTCTCACATTAGCTGGCCTAAAGATGTAAATAAACTCTTTGATAGTGACATTCAATAATTATTGTAATTAAATAATGATAAGATATTTATTATATGATATTTATTTTGTAGCAAATCAGTTGGTCTCATTACTTTACATTTATGAAATATTTTATTGTTTAAAATAAACTGTGTAATGTTATGGAAGGAACTGTTTATATTTCTCTTGGATAATGAAATAAAGAAGATTATACATGTGTGCTGTTTTAATCAAATTCCATCTTAACTTAGATGCTCGCGAATCTTGTAGATCAAATTAATTTGAATGCATATTTCATCAGGAATTTTCTTATGAAGGAGAAAATACACAGAAATGTTCTATCTGAAATTAATAAAGAAATATCTGGCTTTGTTTTTTATTGCATTGTTTTCATTCGAAAATATTTTGCAATGTAAATTACATGGGAATATATATTACTATCTACCAACTTCGCATTAATTAAAAAAAAAATAGATATTTCGAGAAAAATCTCATGGCAAGAAGCTTTCTTATAAAAAGGCTTACAGTCATTATTATTCATGTTTTTATTTAAATGACTATTATTATTTAAAAAAAAGTCTGACAACCAGTCTTACCAATGGGTATCGCTATTGTATTACCCAGTAGTAAATGGGTTCTTGAGAAATAAAGAGATCCGCAGGCGAACCAAGGTAACCGACATAGCCCGAAGAATTGCCGAGCTTAAGTGGCAGTGGGCAGGGCACATTGCTCGCAGAACTGATGGCCGATGGGGCCGAAAGGTTCTGGAGTGGCAACCGCGTACCGGAAGACGTAGCGTTGGAAGGCTTCCTATAAGGTGGACCGATGACCTTGTGATGGCTGCAGGTATCCGCTGGATGCGGGAAGCACTGAACCGGTCGAAGTGGAGGTGCTTGGGGGAGGCCTATGTCCAGCAGTGGACGTCTTTCGGCTGAAATGATGAAATGGGTTCTGGAGGTCAGATAGGCAGTCGCTCCATGTAAAATATTGGTATTCAGGCTGGCTGCATCCAGTTGGATTGGAAGCTGACACACAACATAGTTGGGAAAAGGCTGGGCAGATGATGATGATGATATTATTTTAAAATAATCTATTTAACCAATTAATGATAGATTCGAAGTCAAATTGTTTATTTCAAAAAAAAAAAAAACTATATTTTTTTAGTTATAGATAATGTAAATAATTATGTTATATTTTGGGAATAAATTTATCGTATTAATATTATTAAAAAAAAAAAAAATTAGGCACATATATGGCACTTTTGAACGACAATATTGACAAAAAAATATAATTGATTCTATTCGCCCCTTCCAAACGGTAGTTTCGTATGGAGAAGAATGGGCAAGAAACTCCACCGTTACTCTTTTAAAATGTTGTAGAATAATTTTTAGAGGTACATTAATTATACAATTTATTATAATAGGAAGACGATGCACCTGGAATAAAATTACTATACCACAATAGGTAAAAAGAGTTAAGAATGAAGCAATGACGGATAAATTAATTATGTGAGAGATGGTGCTCACATATTTACAAACATTGTAAAAAAAAAATACGATTTCCAAAAAAATAATAATATCAGTGTGAGTTAAGGTAATCACAGAGAGAGAATATTTAGACATCGACGGACTAAGGAACATTTAGGATGAGATTAGTCAAATTCAAGCATTCTTTCCAGAACAGGTAAGTAAGGAAAAAACTGTCTGAAATAGTTTGGATTGTCTACTAACAGTAAGTGCCAATTTACCACGGCGCCAATACCACTCCACTTTCGATATTTCCACACTAAAATAAATGTTGTTGTATGGGACATAAATTTCAGTTGGTATCGGCATAACATGCATCTGTTTCAGCAATCATGGAAGTAATAACATGTAAGCATATTGATTATTTGCTCACTGTAATGTCTCGCTGATGGTGGCGGGTGTGTTGGATCATTTAGCTCCCTTCAAAATGGTTGAGCTGAATGGTGCGTCATGTTCGTGAACGGGCGCCATCAGTAGGGGCTGGTCATCTCTTAGCAGCCTTGGCTTATTTTAATTTAACTTTTGAATTGTTTTTTTTTAATCTTTTTGTTACGGACGCTTTTGACGTTTTGCATCGTTCTCACATGTTTATTTTCAACACGAATGATGTAACCAATATTTTGTAACCATATGTTAATTTAAAAAGAGAGTCCGTGGAGTTTCTTGCACGTTCTTCTCCATAGGTACCTACTAAGCTTTGGAACTAGCTTCATCTTTATGACTGACTGATCCCTTGACAGTTCAAAAGTGCCTGTAATTGGTTTAATTGAAATAAATGCTTTGAGTTTGAGTTTGAATTATTTTCGATAGATAGCAGTGGTGGCTCATTGGTAACGGCCGCGACTTACGAGTTGTAGGTCGTGGGTTAGAACCCAGACAGGCGCTATGCTTTGTGTAAATTTATTCATCCCCACTGCTCTCAAAACGGTGAAGGAAAACATCGTGAGGAAACCGGCATGTCCTAGAACCAACAATTCGAAGACATGTTACATCTACCAACCCGCACTAGACCTGCGTGGTAGATTACGGACTTACGTGACCATTAACATTCTGAAGCAATTATTGATAAAGTAAATAACAAAATAATATAATATTTGAGATAACAAAAGAAAATTCCTACCCAAAAATTAATAATCAAGCATTACTGTTATTACAATTTTATAGGCATTCACAACGTGATTTATTTGGCGCAGATCTTCGCTCATAAGATCACAATCTCGAAGGGAATTCCAATTACGATGGTAGCGTGCGTGATAAGAATATAGACGATCATCTACTTAAGGCGAAAGATGTACAAACGCCTAGAATTGACATTAATCTGCTTTAAACAATAGTAACGTAAAAGTAAGTAAACAGTTTAATGTCACAAATGAGAGCATTTAAAAGAATTTGGTTCATAGATACATTATCATCATTTCAGCCGAAAGACGTCCACTGCTGGACATAGGCCTCCCCCAACCTGGTTTACCTTAATCGCCACGCTTGCAAGGCGAGTTTGCGAACGCAATATGGTGCTAAAATGCATAGAGATCGCTGCTGCCCATTCTCTAGTAAGTCCCTTAGTTGCCTTTTACGACACCCACGGGAAGAAATAGGATGGTGCTATTCTTTATTTCCAGCACCACATGGCACATACATACACATACGTGTAAATAGATATAGTAATTATTTATTTTTACTTAAATATATTGAAACTGATACCCAAACTAAACCAGGACTTGTATTTTGGGAGTCAGTTCTCAATCGTGGAGCATCACAGGGAGATCCTGTCAACGTGAATGTCTAACTGTATTAACAAATTCCGTTTGTTTGACAATGTCTGAAACCAAAGATTGGATAGGATAGAGTTTTCGGCTTTGCGGAAATAAATAGAATTATGATATCAATCTGTGATTTCTGGAAAGCTGTCGAAAATTAGATTATTGATTAGCCGATGAAATATTATATATGGTTTGTATAATAATACAAATATAAACTCGTCAACGAAATGATACCATATTATAAATATAAACCAGAAATAGTATTAAAAAGTCAGGACCAGAAAATTTACTGGGATCGAACAATAATAACACATAAAACTATTCATTACAATAGACCTGACATTACCGTTCACGACAAAACCAATAAAACAGTTTATCTAATATATATCAATACCTAACTTACACAATATTCAAACCACAATAACCTAAAAACTCAGTAAATAGATCTAGCCATAGAAATTAAAACTCAATGGAAAGCACACACCGTGCACATTGTCCTTATTGTTCTTTCATCTACTGGTGTAATACCAAAATCTCTCTCACAAAGCCTTAACACCTTACAGATGCCTACTCACACACTTTACATGCTCCAAAAAGCCACCATCCTTAACACTTGTCGCATCACCCGAAAGTTCCTGACTTTTTCAACACTGTCATCCACCTTCTCTATCTAAATTTTGCCTTAAATACTTGGTCCCGACCCGTGTGTAAGGTTTCTTACCCTCTCTTAAACGAGAAGAAACATAAAGAACCAATAATAATAATAATATGTCAAAAAAAAATCAAAACTGTTTATTTCTTTAACCAAATTACACAATTAGTTTGTGACTGGAGCCTTCTTTTAAGCAAACAATGCCTGTATTAGAAGACTCCGCTCTTCCATAACAAAAAAGAGAAAAATATTTATAACAAATTTATCATGTATAAACAAAATTAGCATAAGAATATTTAGTTTTTGCAGACACTCCCAGTTAGGTATACAGTAAACTAAGACAGACTGAGGCAAAGCGACGTATATCTCATTAAGGAGATTTCTAGAAGTGTTATGATATGTGTTCGAAGACAGTGAATAAAATACACAATAACCATTATAAATTATTATATTCCATCTGAAGTTAAATAACGATTTGATGCAAAAACGTAGGTTAATCAGATTCAGTCGTAAATTTAAAAGCCTCTAAATTCTCTTTAGTATCATTACTCATTTCATCATCATCTATTATCCTAGCCTTTTTCCCATCTATGTTGCGGTCACCTGCCAGTTTAACTGGATGCAGCTTACTACATCAGAGAGAGAGAGAGAGATCATGAGTATCATTACTCATTTGTTTATATACAACATTATTTTTAGTATATGCGAAACCTGAATATAGTTTGTTCAGAATAAGGAACTGAATCGATTTCAATAATTTTTACTCCATGTTATATTTTGTCCCAAAAATATTTATGTGTGATGGAAAATGTTATCACCATTTAATTATTTGCAATACAATCGCCGTACGGTTAGGTACCTACTGCCAAATTGTTATCAATGAGTGCAAGACGACCCTGGAGGCGCGGGGGCGCCGTTAGCATGTTTTTGTACGGACAACCCGGTACGGTAACTTAACAACCTTAAAACTTTGTGATTTTTCATGATACAGTTTTGAAATTTTGAACATAGATTCTTTACATAATAATACTAGATACGTGTTTCGGGTTTCACATATACTAAAACTAATGTTGTATAAATATGTTTACACCATCTACATCTATAAGAAAACTGTTATCCAAGAAAATAGCACTTCTAGCAATATTCTTAGCATCGCCCAACCGATCTCTCCCACTAATATTTATTATTGGATTTTCTATACATTCCACGATGAAAGCCTACTAAATCTGAGTTCTTGTATTTATGATGCGGACGTGTTGCCTACAATTTTGGGCAGCACTATAGAAACTGGCTAGGCTAGACGTTATCAAGTTGGAAGAATAAAATATAGGTATTGTGTCGTGGAAATGTTAGCTTTTTAACGGTCAGATTCCTGAAGTTTGTTGCTGTTTAGATATTGAGTTACTGCGTTATTTTGGTGCTAAAATATGCCTCTAGATATCCCGGATAAACTTTAATATGTAATGGTAATTATTGTGAAACAATTTTATAATATATCTCGTAAGTAAGATGTTATGTTTATTAGCATGCATCTGGGTTCCTGTAAGATTAGTATCTTCTTAGCGAGCTACTATTTTATAATAAACGTTATTTCAATAGAGTTCAAAATCCCTTCGAATCGTTCCAGTGATAACAACACAACACAAGAGCTCGGTAGTAAAACAACATTTTCGAACTAAATGTGGTTAGGTTAGCTCACGCAACGAGCCTTGAATCTATATGATAAAGCTGTACACAAAATAATGTTGGTTATTCAGAAACCTGAAGGTCAAGTATTTTGTTAAGTACCTGATAGTTGTTGTGGATTTTGATTTTGATTAAAAACGTTCAAAATCTTGTCAGTTTTAATAGCACTAGCACAATAGCATATTGCATATACCGGACATATTTCAATGCAGCGCTAAGTTGGAATCTGTTAAATGTTTCACATATTTAGGTCATATTCTGACTGAGAAACTTAAAGATGACGAGGACATTGAAAGACAAAGATGTTCGCTCGCTGCCAAAAATAATATGCTGGCACGAAAATTTGCGAAATCTTCTAATCAAGTGACAATCACCCTGTTTAACGCATACTGCCGGAATATTTGCACGATAGGGCACACAGGTGTAAAGGTACAACCTTACACTGACCAGTAAATAATAACAAAAAGGTTTTAATTTTGAGGAAACAGAGAAACTCATACAAACTTAAAATATATTAATATCACATCCTCCGCATACATATACACGCACCCTAAACACACACCCTGACACACGCACCTCCACACCCTCCCTCACACACACACTCACTCACGCACACACACTGCTACAACTATTACTAATAAATGTCTAGTTCGAGTTTTATTATTATAAATTGTTTATGTCTAGTTTCTTCCAAATTTGTTGTTAAGGAACTCAGTATTATCTTTCGCTCGCACAGTTTATAACTAACGCAGTATTAACGTACACGAAATTTGTTATATGTTTTTGTTCCAATAAAATATTTGAAAATATTTGATTTGATTTGATTTTAAGGGCGACAGCTGAGGATCTACCTTAAATTTATTACACAAAAAAAAAACATATTGTAGCTTAAAGTTAGCTATAGAAAAATCTATAAAATCGTTGATTCAGATGAAAAAATATACTATAAATACCCAGCTCGGCTTGATGGAATAACAGATGTGATTGCGATTTCAGTCGACAAAACACTTGAAACTTGTGCAATCAATTCATGACGTATTTGAATGGTTTTTATTAATTTTATTGTAAAAAGTTTTTATTATAAAGATTTATCATAGCTGGGATTGATTCATGTAGTACTTCGCTGACTTGCTCCTTCATAAAGAGCGCCTACAGTAAAGCAGTGAAGTATGCATGCAGCGATTTTAGTCACCGGTGACTTGCTGGCGACTTCAAACGCCCATGTCTACACGCAGACTTTTTGACAGCCAAGAGTCGCTACGCTGCTAAGTAAGTACACACTTACTTAGCATTATCAACTGCTCCATGAATGCAGTAAAGCAACGTGGTGAATGTACGACTGTGTGAAAGAGCTGGATGCCAAGGTTAGAGAGATATTTGATGTTATAGACAATAAACACGCTGCGCGTTGCTATAGAAGTATGCTTTGGATAAACTGGAAGATATTTGAAATATACAATGACAGCTGATGCTTATGATAGACCAAGACATCATTTTTAGGGTTCCATACCTCAATAGGAAAAAAACGGAACCCTTATAGGATCACTTCGACGACAACGAGAAAAAAAAACCGGCCAAGTGGAGTCGGACTCGCGCACGAAGGGTTCCGTACCATTATCTATAAAAATGGAAAAAAATCACTTTTGTTGAATGGGAGCCCCCTTAAATATTTGTTTTATTTTAATTTAATTATTTATTTTCAAAATGAATATATAGGTAACTAAATATTCTGTGAATATTTCAAGCGTCTACCTGTTGCCGTCATCAATATCGAGCAAAAAAGTGCAAAAAAATCACGTTTGTTGTATGGGAGCCCCCTTAAATATTTATTTTATTCCATTTTTTTTGCATTTGTTGTTATAGCGGCAACAAAAATACATCATCTGTGAAAATTTCAACTGTCTAACTATCACGATTCATGAGATACAGCCTGGTGACAGACGGACAGACAGATAGACGGCGGAGCCTTAGTAATAGGGTTCCCGTTTTTCCCTTTGGATACGGAACCCTAAAAACGAGAAAAGGGTCTTGACATACTTGTCAAGACTTTTTTTTCAGTGACACGTGGAGGTATTAAATTGAATTATTTATTCACTAACGACTGCAGTGAACGGAGAACCCGCACCGCACGTTTGGCAGCTGCTTTGTAGACTCTTTTTCATTGGGTGTGTCTCCGCTCTCTAACTCCCCCCCGCATGATCTAACTCGGTCGAGCTGCAGCATGGGGGGGGGGCATGCTGCAACTCGACCGAGTTATCGAATAATTAAAATAAGCCATAAAATCATTTACGTTTAAAATCAAATCAAAATCAAAAATATTTTTATTTCACATAAGCCTACATGGGCACTCTCGTATGAAACGTCAGAAGCTAGGTGCACGGTTCCAATTGGTCGGTTCCTATGGAGAAGAGCCGGCAAGAAACTCCACGGTCACTCTTTTAGTTTATCACAACATTTATCGAAACAATTGTTTCTTTGTTCTGTGGACGTTTTTAATTCGTTAGACCTTAGACAACTCTCCGCTTCATGATAGTATTCCATGATAAAGGCATCCCTCCACCTTGGAATGAATAAATACTCTGTTTTACTAAAACTTGTAAAAATAAGTCCGTAAAAATTTACGAAAAGGTACAAATTAATTGGATAGGTCAGAAACAATAGAAAGTTGTGAAAGCCTTCACCATTGCTTACTGAAACTTTGAAAATAAAAATAAACAATATTGTAAAGTTTTTTAAAAGCGAGTTGAAAGCCAGCTGAAGTTGTTGCTTCAACTTTTGAACCAGAAAATGTATAATCAGTAAAAAATTTAGTATTTAGTTGAAGCTTAAAGGTTTTTTTGGCTTAAAAGTTAAGCTCAGGTTTTTGTTGGATTAACACTTTCAAAATGTATTAATTCTATCCACTTACTGATTCTCATCTGTAATTTTAAAAGGGCAAAAGTCAAAAGACTCATACTGCTAATGGAGGATTTACGATGTTCATCGAACGAAATAGAAGTATTATTGATTAAAACATCATCATCATCATCATTTCAGCCGAAAGACGTCCACTGCTGGACATAGGCCTCCCCTAAACGGGTTTGCCATAATCGCCACGTTTGGCATTCGGGTTGGCGATCGCAGTATGGTGTTAAAATGCATAGAGAACGCTGCTGCCCATTCTTTAGTAAGTCCCTTAGTCGCCTTTTACGACACCCACGGGAAGAAATGGGATGGTGCTATTCTTTACGTTCGGCACCAAACGGACAAAACTTACGGATAAAAACTTTGATAAATAAAAAGTAAGAACAAGTATAACTGTATTTTAATTTTCAAATAAGATAATATAATAATAATTAATATAATATAAAAGCACGGTGCGGTGGGTGAAATACGCACCGTTGGTGGAACGCTACCATTTTGTGCCCATTGCCGTTGAGACCATGGGTAGTTGGGGCACTGAGACCAGGAGGCTCATTAGGGAGATAGGGCACAAGCTCCGATTAAAAACGGGTGACTCCCGCTTTGGGATTGATTTGATACCCGTGGAATACCTTTCCAGTCTTCAAGCACCTTAGTATATATGTTGCACCCTTTATGTAACGTCACTAAGTGCTACAAGTCTAAATAAAATTCTAATTTATTTTATTGTAATTTTTAATATTCATAATGTAAATCGTGCAATATATAATATAAAAATATATACATATAACTCAAAACCAAATATACAACTATATAAATAATTATATTATAAAATATAAATACCATAAAAGCAAATGATACTATGTAAATTAATGATCCTATTTTTTTTATTTATAACAAAAGGCGCCTTCATCCTTATATCAAAGACACGAAGGGTTCCGTACCACGGTAAAATTAAATATTGATCACTACATTTTATAGTTAGTTCACGCTCTGTGAAAATTGAAGTGCCTTCCTATTACGTAATATTAATTCTTTTTATTTTATGCTTCTAAGTAGTAGTGAGATTTCCAAGACGACACAGCAAGATAAAGATTAAACAGACTTTAAATTTAGTACCCCGTTGTTCAACGGGAGATATCCTGGCTTTACTTGGTTCTTTGCAGTGTCATTATGACAACTTCCCTTTTTATAAACTCCAGGTTTCTTTTTTGAGGAGAATCTCGACTTAAGACGGAGATATATGCCAGTGACCTTGAGTAGTTAGCTTACGTGTTCTGTACTGAGCTCTCGCAACGCGTCGTACGTTCAGCCAGTAATAGGACTCGCCCATCAAGGAGCGCAATTTGACGCATTATTAATTCATTATACATAAAACAAAAGTATTTTAATAAAACGCGTATACTAAAAGATCAATAATTAAATTACCTTTAAATTAGTGAATGTTTCAGAGAAATACGCTTGGTAGATTTTGCGTCATTCTCAGTTTTTTATCCGCGTTAGACATAACTTTAAAAATTAATTTCACTATGTAATATAAACATATTCTAAAATATTTCAATACTAAATTATTGAGAAAATGCTCTTATTTAACATTATGTTTTTTTTTAATCATTAACTTTACTCGTTTAGACGTGATCTTCAGTATAAAATCATTATAAGTCAGTTATCGTCGCCTTAACAAAATCTACAAGAACTCTTTGTGATCATCCATTCTGTACTTCATCCAAAACATCTTTCAGGGTTGAAGCTACCTTCAACCCTGAAAGATGTTTTGGATGAAGTACAGAATGGATGATCACAAAGAGTTCTTGTAGATTTTGTTAAGGCGACGATAACTGACTTATACAAGAGGCTACCCTCTATTCTTCCTAACCCTAAAATAGACTATTATGCCCGATATACTTTCAAAATCATTATTGTAGAAGGCTGTCAATAGCCAGAGTAATTCTATCTGTCAGTCAACAAAGAACTGGGCAACTTCACAATACCATTGTAGTTCACGTTACGACTTATTACGTCGTAATAAGATTAGTTTCTTGTTTAGCCGTTGGTTCTTGTCAGTTTATTGATCGATCGTGTATGTATAGCGGAGATTAGTTTGGAAGAAATTGGGATTGATTAATTGGGTCGTGAACAATACAGCATAATAGGTATATCAGAAACGTGTAGTTATATTTATGGGTGTGGTACAGACCTTATAACTTAGCAACTTCCTCCATGGGACCAACAAAGTAATCGCGAAAAAACCAGTAAAGTGCGAGTCGGACTCGCGTACGAAGGGTTCCGTACCATTATCTATAAAAATGGCAAAAAAATCACGTTTGTTGTATGAAATAATTAAATTAAAATAAAACAAATATTTACGGGGGGCCCTTAAATATTTGTTTTATTTTAATTTAATTATTTATTTTTATAGTGAATATATAACTAAATATTCTGTGAATATTTCAAGCATCTACCTGTTGCCGTTATCAATATAGAGTAAAAACGAGCAAAAAAAATCACGTTTGTTGTATGGGAGCTCTCTTAAATATTTATTGTATTCTGTTTTAAAGTATTTTTTTTATAGCGGCAACAGAAATACATCATCTGTGAAAATTTCAATTGTCTAACTATCACGGTTCATGAGATACAGCCTGGTGACAGACGGACAGACAGACAGACGGCGGAGCCTTAGTAATAGGGATCCCGTTTTACCCTTTGGGTACGGAACTCTAATAAAAAAAACCATCCTACCACCTGCCCCATACAAAACTAGCATTGTGAGAAATAAAGAAACTTACTTTAAACAATTTAATAAACTTTAGATCAGAAATAACCTGAGTTTAGCAAAATTCGTTAAACGTAACAAATTAGCATTTATTTTAGTAGAAGACGATAACTCAGCGATTTGGCACTCTACTGAATATAAGATTTCACAGCGTTTATAAAATATCTCTAAATCAAAGTAAGCCACTTTTTTATTTATTTCGGCAAATAAGTCTTCAAAATATAACGCACGGTATAGTCATTTATAATTTGTGTGCATGATTTATGCACACAAAATAGAATTATGACTGTACCGTAGTCTATAATGTTCCCACTGCTGGGACACAGGCCTCCTCTCTGAAGGAGGGAGTGGGTCATAATCCACCACGCGGGCCCAGTGCGGGTTGGTAGATGTCACATGTCTTCAAATTGGTTCTAGGACATAAATGTGGTGCGAAATTAAATACATAAAATGAAGCGCCTGGCAAGGTTCGAGCTCACGACCTGCAACTCGTTACTCGGGGCCGGCCTATTTTATGTAATAACCAATATCTGCACTTAAAATAGTTGCTTTTCGTGACTATCTGTGTGACCGCTTAGTTTTTAAACGACATAATGGATTTTGACGCAGTTTTCACCAACATTAAGGTACATAATTTATTTCGAAAGGTTTATGTGAATAATACAATAATATTTAAATTAGATTTCATAAATTTAAATCTAATTTAAATATCATGTGAATAATACAATAATATTTAAATTAGATTTCATAAATTTAAATCTAATTTAAATATTATTGTATTTTATATTATTATTTAAGCTTGAATGTTATACCGTCTTTTTTTTCTCTTCTTTTCTCGGTATGTGTGTTGTGCTGTTCCCACTCCTTCTTTCCAATTTGTTCTTAGAAGTGAAGACTTGTAATTGGCTGTCAGTCTCACATACTATTTTTTATTCTGTTTGTTTTAGCTGTAAGTCTTCCGTAGTTAATAAATAAATAAATATAGAACAGAAAAGTCGATATTTTGACATTTTGCCACATCAGCATGCTGCCCCAGTACGAAACTGGTAGGTATCGGTAGTGTAGTAGGTGGAACGTATCGGTAGTAAAAATAATTAAAATGGTCAAACATTCTAAAAATTTGGACAGACTGAAATATTATAATATTCATTGTTACATTTTCATTTTATTTATTTATTCATTAACAATTAACATTGTTACATTATATTAATAAAATTATCACATGCAGAAGCAATACATTTAAAGGCCTAATTAAAATTGATGTGAAATGTGTTCAAGAGTCAATTAATTTAAGTTAGTCAACAAATTAATATAATGTCAAATTAGTAGCAGGTATAATGTCAAAATTTTATACCAAAAATATTGAGAGTACAACTTTACTTAAATTTTGATACCGAGTATAAAAAAATTTCCAACAAGAAGGCTTTTAATTTAGTTTTAAAAGAGCGAGAGCTGTAAATGAAAAATTTTCAGTCAGTCATCATTTCAGCCGAAAGACATCCACTGCTGGACATAGGCCTCCCCCAAAAAGGGAGGGGGGCGGGTTTGCCACAATCGCCACGCTTGGCAGGACGCGGGTTGGCGACCGCAGTATGGTTTTAAAAATACATAGAGAACGCTGCTGCCCATTCTCTAGTAAGTCCCTTAGTCGCCTTTTACGACACCCACGGGAAGAAATGGGATGGTGCTATTCTTTACATCCGGCATCAAACGGCAGTCAGTTAAGTCAGTCGGTAACCTATTAAATAACTCCACCGCTTGGTATCTGGAACAATGCTTAGCTATGCTCAAATTTGGTGCCATTTTGTGTTTAAATTCCTTCCTTCTTGTGCTTTCTCTTATCTTACTCTGACCTGGTAATGATTTATTTTATTTTATTTTCCTTTATTGGCCAACCAACAATTGTTTACACTGTAAATAGTTAAAGTAATATCTAATATAATCTAAGGTTAGTGTAACAATTTCTTACAGGTTAGCACCGCATGCCCCATGAACATATTAGGTGTGCCACAAGCACTAAACTATGAAACTAATATAATATAATAACTAAAATTAGGAAGTTTAAATAAAAATATAATTACGTGATGGAATATAAAACTAAAATAAACAGCTAAAGTAAAATTCAATTATAACAAAATAAAAAAAGAGAACAAAATCGAGAAAAAATAAAATTATACATTACTAGTAATTGTTCCATGAAACTTGGCATATGAGTCAAAATGCACGTCAACAAGATTGCTGAAGCCATTTAACAATTTACAAAGACGAGGAACGACAGAGTTTGCACCAAGTATTGTTCTGCGGAGTGGAGGGTATAAAGGAGTAACAGGAGCACGAGGGAGTCTAGCAGGGGCCCGAAACTGAAACCTGAACCGAAATGATCAAACTGATAATAGTTAATTTATACTAATATTATAAATCAAAACTTATCTGCTTAGCATAACTGGCAGAATGTGTGTGGACTATAGGTACACCTCTGCCAAACCCTTCTAGGATTACAGGATGATAACATCACGCCTGTAATCCTCGAAGGGTTAGCCAGAGGTTACAGTCGGTAAGTAGCTGTATTAATATAACTGATAATAGACTGTTAGGGGTACAAACTTAACAGTCTATTATCAGTTATCAGTCAAATAGTAGATACTTAGGTATAGTTACGAAAATATATCTCAAATTTTCTCTCTTTTCCGCCCTCCTTAAATAGTTCGCAGTAGAAATTCGAAGGACTGTGTACATATCAATCTTTAACCGGCCCTAAAGATTACAAGTTAAAGCAATTTACTCAAACCTGTTTGCCTACAAATCAATGTTATAAGAAAACACAATTAACGAGCGCCATTTCTTGCCTACTTTGATAATAAGACTAAATAGTTGAGTCAAGTTAATTTTCTCCGTGTCATAGAATCATGATTACCAAGCAAAAGTGTCCGCAAACAGTGAGCTTTACTAGGGATGCCAGAGGCACGGATTTAGGTCGGATAGTCCGGATTTTCAGAGTACTTTATCCACGGTCGTTATTTTTTAAATCTGTCGTCCTCCTGCCCTTATTCCGATGTATTTGCATATTTAGTTTTACAGTCATGAGCATAAAAACACTTACGTAAGATTAAAAGGCGATTTTCTCCCAAAGTACCGTGTTGATGGAAAATATGTGAAAATATATGGCAGCATAAAAACTTGACATAATAATGCTTTGTTTTTTTCTATAATCAAAACTTATCTACTTAACGTAACTGGAAGAATGTGGGAGGACTATAGGTACACCTCTACCAAACCCTTTGAGGATTACAGGCGTGATGCAATTAGTGCCGCTCATATTGCAAAAACATGTGACACCACTGGAGCATAAATATCTGAGTCATGTTTGAAAGTAGAAATGTCAGTAATAAGCAATATGTTTTTTTTTCTTTTTGGCATATTAGCCAATGTCATCTATTCTGCTAGTATCAATTACCCATCTTAAAGTAGGCGTGTATTCATTTAAATAATTATAATGTTAGTTATGTCGCCAACGTGATGTCAGATATTTTCGATCACAACGAATATCACATTCTTCTGAATTTAACTGAGTAGGCAGATATTTATGACGCATGGCATAATATTGCACTGACCCATATTTTTTGAAGCCAATGCAGCATCTTATATTTTGGCATTGCTTGTCTCGTCAGACAGTTTTGGTATTCCTTCGATGTCACATATTATTACATATATTTGCCGTCATAATTATTATTATATTAATGGATAAATTACGAAATCATATATTATTTCCGAGCTGTCCATAGCCATAATATGGCTAGTGTACAGTCACGAGCATAAATATTATTTATGCTCGTGACTGTACATTTTTAAACTTTGTTCTTGCTGTTGAGGTTTTATCCACCTTTTTGGTACTTTAAAAAGGAGTAATTCTGGTAAAAAGGAGGAGGTTATATATGTTCAGCTGTTCCTTTTTTTTATGTTTGTTCACCGATATCTCCGTCGACTAAGGACTGATTTTGAAAATTCTTTTTTTGTTTGATCTCAAGGCCACATTGCCACCACAATGGATCTGACCAGGGGCATCCCATGGAAATCGAGGGAAACCCTCAAATTTTATATGCAAACCTATAGCGATTTGGGTTTTTTATAGTAACTCGTGCATTTTCTCCCGGAAATCACCATTTGGTGAAGTGGAACTGATGATGGAGACCACAGATGGCCACCGGAACAACATAATAATAAGTATTTAACGGGATGCGATTCAATTAGGTACTTTAATATGGTTGCTAAGCAATTTATGCTCGTTACAATGCATATGGTGAGTGGCAATTCTCCTGATTCTTACAAGGAGACCTCGTCAACAATTAACGTCCCAGCATCGGGAAGAGCAATATTTTGTAAAAGGTGATTCGCGATATTTTCCGTCCTGCGTTTCCTTACTAAACGCTTAGCCACAGCAGGTATTACTTGAATAGTAAGAAAGTTTTAATGAATGTACTTAACGAGTTTGTTCTTCGCAACACTTGCGGTGCCTTATTAAATATATTATATTGTCTTTTCAAGTGAGATTGCTTTTAGGGAAGTAATTAACATTCGGTTTATTAATTTGTTTAATTTTATCAAAATCATATCTACATCGTGTATCATAAATGTGTATATATGCTATAATAGGCCATAGGACCAATGTTGACAACACCAACGAACGAGGCGAGTGAAGTGAGGCAAAGGAACTAGCGCCGACTTCACGCCGGTGTACGGTCCGACGCCCGCGCCGGCCATTTTTGCAAAAGACACACCGCACCGTCACTTAATATTTCTTATTAAATCTTTTTAGAATCCTGTCTATGTGAATTACAAGTTATTTATGATATAATTAGTGCAAATATTATCTTAAACTATGTATTATGCACTTATTTATGATTATTCATCTATTTGCAGTCGATAAAACACAAAATTAGTCCAAATTCGGACGATAGAACGGATTTTTTTCGTAACTTTTCTTTGTTCAAAAATTTTAATTTTATGATGCAATTTCATGCAATTAATATACCCTAAAAACACAAAACACCAAAACACAACCACAGAAAACTAAACCAGTATGTCTACCAGATAATCGACTAAAACCTCCAGAAACAATACACAACTCTATTTCAAGTATATTTTGAGCGTCTAGTAGGGTGAGTCACCCTCTCTCAAAGAGAGTCACCGGGGCTTGACTGGGGTTTGATGGGTGACTCTCTTTGAGAGACACCCGTCAAACGGTGGTGGTATGAGGAACAAGCTGTAAAGTTCACTCATCCACCATAAAAAAGGGAGGATCCTCCGACCAGACGGGTGTCATGTCTGGTGGGCAACTGCCCGACGGTTGACGTTGGGACGTTGTATATATGCTAGTTGCGTGGTAAACTCTGCTTGCGCGATGCAGGATTTTGCGAGACGTCAGTGTGACGCGTAGTTCGTATGTGGCGATGTTGATGCCGCTACATCACTCCCCTCCGGAGACCGGAGGTCGATAGTGGGCTGAGTCGTGTATCTTGCGATGCTTGCCAGTGCCAGATGAGGTTCCAGTGAGTCGAAACCGGGTGTCGCATAGTTCTCAGTGAGTCGGAACTGTCTGCGGTGATTGCCCAGTGAGTCGGGGTGGCGCTGTATTTATCCTCCAGTGAGTCGGATGTGGTATAGCGCCAGGTTGAGACTGACTGCTGGCGTCGACCAGGGGAGGTATCATGTTCTCTGCTTGTGAAACGGCCGAAGGTGCAGAGTGCTGTGCCAAGGTTGCTGATGAAGCTGTGGGTGATGACCAGGAATGTGCGTCCGCTGCATGCTAGTGGTCAGGATACCAGTTTGAAGCCGTGGGTGCTGGCTGGCTGTGTGACTCGCCGCTCGAAAGCTTGAGGAAGTGATGATGATGATGACGTCATGCTGAATTAGTTGAACGAAGGCTGCGCTGACGTTCATACTCGGGGTCACCAGTTTGGTGGTATGAGGAACAGGGTGTAAAGTTCACTCATCCACCATAGAAAAGGGAGGATCCTCCGACCAGACGGGTGTCATGTCTGGTGGGCAACTGCCCGACGGTTGATGTGGGGACGTATATATGCTAGTTGCGTGGTAAACTCTGCTTGTGTGATGCAGGATTTTGCGTGACGTCAGTGTGACGCGCAGTTCGTATGAGGCGATGTTGATGCCGCTACAATACCTACCTTGAGTTACATTATTGCAATTTTCGTATTAAAAAACAAAACATTTATACACGCTTTAACGCAACGCTATGCGTTATACTCGCTGATAATGTAGCTTTCTTTATGTGAAATAATTTATTAAATCGGTTAAGTACTTTTTCAGTTTGTCCATTACAAATAAAAAAAACTTTTTACAAATAAAAATAACCGTCTCCCAAAAATAGCACTACAAAGTGTAAAATAACTTTAATTTCGGAAGTCGGTGTCTTTGGATCTATATTTTAGTTTATTGCCACCGACTTCCGAAATTAAAGTTATTTTTCACTTTGTAGTGTTATTTTTGGGAGTCGGTTATTTTTTTTTGTAAAAAGTTTTTTATTTTTACTTTTTAGTGGGTCAGTTTTTAATTTATCTAAGTTACAATAGCCTAATGTTAACTACTCATCACCTTTTACAAAATATTGCTTTTCCCGATGCTGGGACGTTGATTGTTGAGGAGTTCTCCTGGTAAGAACCAGGAGAACTGCCACTCACCATATGCATAGTGATATAAATTGCTTAGCAACCACATTAACGTACCTAATCGAATCGCAACCCGTTAATTACTTATTATTATATTGTTCCGGTGGCCATCTGTGGTCTCCATCATCAGTTCCACTTCACCAAATGGTGCTTTCCGAGAGCAAATGCACGAGTTTTTATAAAAAATATCCAAATCGCTATAGTTTTGCATATAAAATTTGAGCGATGGGTACCTCATCATCTGATAAGGGCCAGGCTCGGGTCGACGACGGCGCGTGGTGTTCCATGCGTGCCTCAAAGAGATGTCAACACCAACTGACGGGGTCCGTTAGGGCCAATGCCTGCCTGGGTTGCGAGTTTATCCGAAAGGGATATCGTGGCCCCGATACACAGGTAACTGAAGGAATACGGGTGGGTTTTAGTCAGTAAAAGTCTGACATGCCCGCTAAGCCCAGAGAGGAGAAGTAATTTGATAATAACCCACCGAAAAAAAAGACCCCTACATGAAAGATGATATATTTTACCTCTTTAAAGATACCTAATTTTAATTTTTACAATAACCATTCCGTAATAAAACTTATGCGATTTGTGAGTGCACATTTTTAGGGTTCCGTCGCCAAATGGCAAAAAACGGAACCCGTATAGATTCGTCATGTCTGTCTGTCTGTCCATCCGTATGTCGCCACTTTTTTCCGAAACTATAAGAACTTTACTGTTAAAACTTGGTAAGTATGTATTCTGTGAACCGCATTATGATTTTTACACAAAAATAGAAAAAAAAACATGGGGGTTCCCCATACTTAGATCATTTTTTTTTTCAACACACCCATACGTATCGGGTATCTATGGATAGGCCTTCAAAAATTATATTGAGGTTTCTAATATACGTTTTCTTTAAACTGAATATTTTGCGCGAGAGACACTTCCAAAGTGGTAAAATGTGTGTCCCCGCCTGTAACTTCTAAAATAAGAGAATGATAAAACTAAAAAAAATATATGATGTACATTACCATGTAAACTTCCATCGAAAATTGGTTTGAACAAGATCTAGTAAGTAGTTTTTTTTAATACGTCATAAATCGTAAACCGCAATTTACCTTAGATAATAATTGTACGGAACCCTTCGTGCGCGAGTCCGACTCGCACTTGGCAGGTTTTATTTGATTATTAAACAATAATTTTTCAATTTGTGCCACAAACAAAGGTTATTTTAAATAATGTTTCCAACCACATTAAGCTAAACAGTCTATTAAACATGAACGAAATCAACAACATACTGAATGATAAACGAAATATTTTATCACTCTAATGTATTAACTCGGATATCAGTTACATTTTCGCTTATTTTAAACCACAGAGCATATCATTTAACCCCCGCATGGATATAATTTGAAGTTTCTAGTTAATCTGAACTGCTGTTTGTATTTTGACCCCGATTGGTGTTTCAATGGTTCAATGCAATTACTTGTTGAATTGCATTAAAATGTAAGCATAATGCCCGTATTGTATTAAAGTCAAAGTCAAATTGTTTATTTCAAATAGGCAATAAAGGCACTTTTGAACGTCAATATTTACAAAAAAATAGAATTGATTCTAGTTGCCCCTTCCAAAAGCTAGTTTCGTATGGAGAAGAATGGTCAAGAAACTCCACCGATACTCTTTTAAAATCTTGTACAATATTTTTATAGGTACATTAATTATATAATTATACCACAATAGGTAATAAAAAGAGTTAAGAATGAAGCAATGACAGATAAATTAATTATGTGATAGATACATGGTGCTCACATATTTACAAAAATTGTAAAAAATATATATGGTTTCCTAAAAAATATTACCCAGTAAGTGGATTATGGAGGTCAGATAGGCAGTTGCTCCATGTAAAATACTGATATTTAGCAGCATCCGATAGACTGGAAGCTGACCCCAACAAAGTTGGGAAAAGGTTAGACAGATAATGATACGCCTATTGAAAGCTATTGAAATCTTTCAAAGCTTAGATACTGGCTCTCCGTCTATTTTAGTACGTCAAGCAATAACTAACATAACCAATTAACAGTTAATCAACAATCAATCAACTCAGCCTATCGCAGTCTACAGCGTGCAGTGGACACATCAACATTTTTTTTTTTTTGGGTGGGAAATGAAAAAATAACTTCTCCCGCTCCGGGCAGGCGTGTCAGACTTTTACTGACTAAAACCCACCCTGTGTTCCTTTAGATGCTTGTGTGTCAGGGCTACGATAGCCTTTCGGACAAACTCGCAACCCTGGCAGGCATTGGCCCTATCGTATCCCATCAGTTGCTGTTGACACCTCTTTGGGGCGCGCGTGGAACACAACGCGCCGTCCACCCAGGCCTGGTCCTTATAGCTGCCCCTCGCTGACCGTCCGCAAGCCCGCGCCTACGGTGGCCGGGAATCAGCCTGCGATTCCCGACACCCGAGAGGTCTCCGCGGCGACTAGGGCCGCGAGGACGCGAACCTTGCCCCTTCCTCATGCGTTCCGCCACTGTCCGCATCCAATCTGTCCCAGCCACCCTTTTAAGATCGTCGGTCCATCTAGCTCGGGCTTCCCACACTTTGCTTGCTGAATTTACAGTTAGTTATAATTCAATAAACCAGCTTGCAGTCACGATGGTATGTTTCTATTTTTAACCGACTTCCAAAAAGGAGGAGGTTATCATTGATTAATCTAATGCGCGAACGTGGCAGCGCGTTATTCTTATGGTTGTGTGAACGATGCATGTGTCAGAAAATGCGCCTCGCACGTGCCCAACGTATGTGTCTGATGATTCTGAAACAGTTCTACGACATTTATGTTCGGCTGTATGTTTTTTTATTTTATGTTTGTTCACCGATTTCTCCATCAATTATGGACCGATTTTGAATATTATTTTTTTGTTTAAAAGGGTATACTCCCGAGGTAGTCACATTGCCACGAAATCAGAATCTGATGAGGGGATCCCATGGAAATCGAGGGAAACCCTAAAATTTTATAGGCAAACCTATAGCAATTTGGATATTTTTTATAGGAACTCGTGCATTTGCTCTCAGACAGCACCATTTGGTGAAGTGGAACGTTCTGATGATGTAGACCACAGATGGCCATCGGAACAATATAATAATAAGTATTTAACGGGTTGCGATTCGATTAGGTACTTTAATGTGGTTACTAAACAATTTATGCTCGTCACTATGCATATGGTGAGTGGCAGTTCTCCTGGTTCTTACCAGGAGAACTCTTCAGCAATCAACGTCCCAGCATCGGGAAAAGCAATATTTTGTAAAAGGTGATGAGTAGTTAACATTAGGCTATTTTAACTTTGATAAATTAAAAACTGACCCACTAAAAAGTAAATAATAAAAAACTTTTTACAAAATAAAATAACCGACTCCCAAAAATAACACTACAAAGTGAAAAATAAATTTAATTTCGGAAGTCGGTGGCAATAAACTAAAATACAGATCCAAAGACACCGACTTCCGAAATTAAATTTATTTTTCACTTTGTAGTGTTATTTTTGGGAGTCGGTTATTTTATTTTGTAAAAAGTTTTTTATACATTACAGACAACACTCGTTTCTTTAAATACAGAAGTTGTTATGATGACTGGTAGCATTCACTTCATTTCAGAACAGGACAATTTTAAACATAAAAATAATTTAAGAATATTATTTACTGAAGACACACAAACCCAATAACAGTTTGCCTGACCTGGGAATAGAACCCAAGAGCTCATGCTCAGCAGTAAAGCTTGTGACCTCTAGACCAACGAGGCAGTTAGTTTAATGTTAATGTATTATGTATTCACATAATATACTTTACGGAATAAATTCATTAGATGGTGGTCAAAACCGCATCAAATCCGTTAAGTAGTATAGAAGACAAGACAAGACACAAGACACGACAACATTGACAAAATTCTCAAAAAATTTTGTCCTATTTCTTCCCGTGGGCGTCGTAAAAGGCGACTAAGGGATCTACTAGAGAATGAGCAGCAGCGTTCTCTATGAATTTTAAAACCACACTGTGATCGCCAACCCACCTACCAAGCGTGCCGATTATGGCAACCTCCTTTTGGGGGAGGCCTATGTCAAGTAATGGACGTGTTTCGGTTGACATAATGTGCGTTTTGTTTGTGCAGAATAAACAATTTTTCTTTCTTTGTTTTTCTTTCTAGAAGAACAACATGGTCACACAGACAGACACGAATTTAATTTGTAATAGGTATGGGGGTATAAGGTGTCAAGTGGTTTCCCATACATACGTCTTCGCCGGAATTCTCATAATGTTATTTCAGCTCAACAGTATTATGTTCTATCCTCTTATGTTAAATAACGTTTCAAGTTCCTTCATGACACACATAATAGATATCTGAGCTCATCAGAAAACTTAAGACTAGAGATGCCGATGCTTTCCACCAGCTTTATGACAATTATTTTACAGTTCAAGCAGTACGGTTATGGCATTGCCAGTGTCGATAAGGCTTGCTCAATCTTTGACCACTTTTAAAATTCTAGTAAAAAAACACTTCCTTCTTCCTTAAACATCATCATTATATAATATTCCTTGCTCTTGTTTCATGTTTATAATTGTATATTATATCTTTATAGGTAAGTGTATGCTTTATGTATGCATGTATTTATTATAGTTTTTACTTCTCCCTTACCGAAGTTGTAGACACTATTTCACCATATTGATGCGATACAAAAACAAACATGTTGGCGAAGCCATCCAAAGGTTGTCAAATACAGTGAATGCGTCGCACTATCTGAATTCACAGTTTTAAATGCTTCATTGATTAAACTCAAATTAATATTATTAATTTGAGTTCAATGTTCTACTATTCATAGTATGTCTAATTACTAATACTATATTAAAGGTAATTAAGCATATAAATTTTCACACACAACAGTTTGACGCAATTGAACCGTAAAATGTAATTATTTGTTGAATTTAATTATTTCAATAGAGACCAGTACACTACGGGTTGAATGTGGCGTGCACAAATTCAAAATCAATTAACTCGTTTATAATATTCCCATTCTGGTTTTGCATTTAGTTAGCAAATTAACAAAAAAAATAAAGATCACAAAGGTGACCGATGGGTAGCTCACCGTCCGAAAAGGACCAGGCCAGGGTCGACGGCGCGTTGTGTTCCACGCGCGCCTCAAAGAGATGACAGCACGAATACACGGGGTCCATTAGGGCCAATGCCTGCCAGGGTTGCGAGTTTGTCCGAAAGGGATATCGTGGCCCTGGCACACAGGCAAATGAAGGAACACGGGTGGGTTTTAGTCAGTAAAGTCTGACACGCCCTCCCGCTCCGCCCAGAGCGTATTTGATATTTTCCCACCCAGAAAAAAATAAAAAAGGGGTAGTCAAATAGGAAATGTCGACTACATCTAGCTTATTTTTTATTTATTAATATAACGTGTAAAAGTGATCCCGATATCCTATTTACAGAATAAACGCATTTCGTTTCATTTATGTTGTGACGTTAGTAAAAAAAATACTTACAGAAAGAAGTCATTTTATATCAACCGTCACCTAAATCATAGTTCAGTAACAGGCTCGATGTGTCATGCTGAGATTGACGCTTGCACGATACGGGTCGCGTTTTCGATTTCCGCTTGGTACAGAATATAGCCTGCAGGTAGATTTTTGGGTTTGGATGTTTGTGCCTCTAACATTTCTATTTGTAATTACCATGTAAATACACCCACTATATTAGAAACCCTAGTGAAAAGAACGGAACGTCAAAAAAAAAAACAAAATCGAATCTAATTCTGCCACCTTTGATTATTTAAACAGCGTTATTTTTAAAACGTCAATAACCTCTTAAGGGGTCATTGTACTCATCATTATGAACAACTTTTACTATGGGACCAAAACTGAAATCGCGTTCCCTACATTTAAGTTCGAATAATTCGTTAAAATGTAGGGAACAGCTGATATTTTTTCGCGATTTCAGGTTTGGTCCCATAGTAAAAATTGTTCATAATGATGAGTATAATGACCCCTTAATAGGTTGTTGACGTTTTAAAAATAACCCTGTATGTCTAGATAGTGTCGCGCTGCAAAGGAACTAAAACAAACATAGGCCAACTTTGATAGGCTGGTGTGTGTGACAGCTACGTCTTACACTCACGTCACGTCATTGCGCTGTCATTGTGTTATACTAGTGTGCGTGCATTTGCTACCAACAGTTAGACGCAATTTTTTTCGAGTTCATTGCTTTGCACTTCTGTAGAAAACAGCTGTTTTTTTTTTAATTATTGACGAGAAATTTTAACGTAGGGACGTCAAGAATGATGCACTGAATCCATGGTAAACGGATTCGCGTCGATTTCGGGATTCCACCCTGTATATATCTATATAAATATATCTTTGCTGCAAACATACTTTCTGAAAAACAATTCTTAATTTAACTGCAATCTGCAGGGGCTGACAACCCCTACGCTGAAACGTGCGATACGAAATAAAATAAATAAACACATTACATACAACTTGACATCAGTGGCACGACAAAGTTAATGAAATATCAAATGACACTATGCTAATCTAAAAATGAATTAAAAAAAATCCAGTCCAGCAACTTTCATGCAAGTTTAAAAAACCGCAAGTGCATGTCGGACCACGCACAATAAAGGGTCCGTAGTTAGGATGAATTTGTCCCAAGAACAAACTTAACATTGTAGTTGAAAAACATGTTCCCTCATACATTCCAACTGCAAATGTAAGTTTGTACGCCCAATATTGAGAGTTTTACCATGTTATTTTAAGACCATAGACTTCATATACTTATACGGTTTTCCTGTAATCTGTAAGTAAGGAACTATTTGCAGTAATTTTTCAAAATTTTAGGTTCTGTAGTTTCGGAGTTGTGGGGAGGAATGTTAAGTTTTCATATATTTTCGTAAATAACTTTAACACGGCACTTTATGCAAAACTTCATTAAAAATTATCTGGTTCGTCCCCCAAAAGTGACCCCATATTCAAAATTCATTTATTTACGTTACACGACCGTATTTGGGTCACAGAAATTCATATGTGTGCCAAATTTTAACTTAATCAGTCCAGTAGATTCGGAGCAAAGGTGTGATAGACTGACAAACAGCCACACAAGTGATCCTATAATAAGAATTCCGTTTTTTTCCATTTGATGTACGAAACCCTAAAAACTAAGGACAATGAGCTATTGTGGTGTGGCGTTAATATTTCATAAATATTCATGTCCTTCCCAACATGAAGAGATTAAAGCTGCACTTATGTGGTGGTACTCTCTGGTACTTTGATGGAGTAATTTAAAATTGAAAACACGATGAAAGTTTTACGGGTTGTTAATCTTTGCTTTGTGTCGCTGTGGAATTCTTTTTTTTATGTCTGTGACTGCTGTTATTTGAATTTTAATTCGGTTTTTCGAATAGTTGTTCGTATGACCTTTACATGGACATAAAAGAAAGAATAATATGGACGGTAAACCAGGGATGCTAAAAAAATACTTACCTCATACGGTAAGTATTTTTTTTATTTAACATTGACGCCTGTGTTCAAATAGAATGCCATATTCGTTCTGATGGTATGTACCTACATGATGATCATTTTAAATAAATGATTTTACTCGATATTCAATCCTCTCAAAACGCTTAAGGGGGATGCGCTAAGGCAGCCCGCGAAATTAAATTTTTATTACGTTTTTATCAATTTGCAGGTCAGTAACACGTTGTATGTTGATCTAATTATGATTCGCGGCAATAACCAATATGGCTTTACAGAATTATAATCATTCGAATCACTACCTTAGCGCATCCCCCTTAAGGAAAACATCGTGAAGAAACCTGCATATCCTAGAACCAAAAATTCTAAGACATGTTACATCTACCAACCCGGACTGGGCCCGCGAGGTAGATTACAGCCCACTCCCTCTCGAAGCGAGAAGTGGGAACATTATAAGCTGATTACGCTTATGCTAAGTACTTGATACTTTTCCTAGCTATATCCATAGCGTACTCTAAACTGCAACAGATTTAAGGGTCTATACTACCTCAGCGCCACCTCACTCTTTATCTCGCTCGCACAAGTAGCTGGCGGTTACGCGAGCAAACGACACAACCGGGCAGGGAGAAGACTCCAAGGCACCGATATTTTAGTTTATTTATTTTTACGGTGTAAATAATGGTAAGTAACAAAAAATAAACAGCAGAGCTAAACCGGACGCGGGCGGGCGGGCTTGCAGAGTAAGCAAACTGAAATGGCAGTGGGCTGGCCATGTTTGTCGAAGGACCGATGGCCGATGTAGCAGACGAGTCCTGGAGTGGAGACCGCGTATCAGCAAGCGTAGTGTGGGATGCCCCCCAACTGGATGGACCGACGACCTTAAGAAGATGGCTGGGTCAGACTGGATGCGGAAGGCGGAGGACAGGGTGTTGTGGCGCAGCCTGGGAGAGGCCTATGTCCAGCAGTGGACTGCGATAGGCTGAGTTGATTGATTGATTGAAAAAAAAAAATAACCTCCTGACCTGCTTTATAGTTAGTTCAGTTAATATGCAAAGTTTAATTATCTAATTTGAAGATTTTTTTGAATACCATCGGTTTATAGGTCGGTTTGGAGGTAACTTTGGATTTTTTTTCTATGAAGAAAATTTGATGGAATCGTGTTTTCGTCAAACGTAGTACTTTACATTAATCCTCAACTCTACCATATATTTATTTCAAAATGAATGCTGCAGTATTTTCGACATAACGGAGGATCATGCTAAACCATTTGAGGCTCTTAATGATAGATCCTCAGAAAACTACCCAATAAAGTCTTCAAACCGCGCCACTGCACGTAAGTACGTTGCCTCATACGAGCTAGGATGTGCCACAAAGTTAAGCAATGATCTCAATAAGCTCGCGCCAATTTGGAAATAAAATGGCATGCCAGACCAGCTGGCATCCTGCCAGTGTTTTATGCCAAGCATAAAATGTGGAATTCGACACATGCTTGATATCTCGCTCCATTTGATTTATCGTTTTGTTTTGTGGCATTTTCGTTAATTTGCTGTGACAAATTAATGGGTCGGTTGTAAACGGATGATTGAATAATTCAGTTTTTGTGGATATTGTGTTTCTGATTATTAGGTTTCAAAGCATTCTCCTGGGGTGGAGTAACTTAATGGTCAAATGCACGCGTAGTCTGGAATGTTTCGATTATGATCACTTATTAATGATGATCGGCGCAACATGTTTTTTACCCGACTACGCCGAAGCAAAAAGGAGGGTTATGTATGGTTTTGACCGGTATGTATGTTCATCTGGTCCCTCATAACTTCTAAACTACATAATTATCATACTTTGACAAATGAGGTATCGTCGTCTTGATTGTCAGCTGGTTATAGGGTATGTGACGTCACATCGTTGAATATGGCGCCTTCTAGAAGGCATAAAGTCATGAACTAATACAAAATATGGCTTTCCTCTGAACATCACTATCAATATATGTATTAAATACTTTAAAATATGTTACGTGTAAGCTGTTTATTTAATAAACGATATTTATTAAATAGTTTTTACATAAAAATTTCAGATGAGAATATTTTCTTGTTTCATATTTTTAGAGCGTGATTTTTCAGCAGTCGGGTTCGTTTTTGAACTTATTCTTCCTTATTACCTATATCTCTATTAGTCATCATGTTGGTAGTCCTTTCTAGCCATATCATCTATCACGCAGTCCATCCATCGCTTCTTTCAATCAATCAATCAACTCAGCCTATCGCAATCCACTGCTGGACATAGGCCTCTCCCAGGCTGTGCGCCACAACACCCTGTCCTCCGCCTTCCGCATCCAGTCTGAACCAGCCATCTTCTTAAGGTCGTCGGTCCATCTAGCTGGGGGGCGTCCCACACTACGCTTGCTGATATGCGGTCTCCACTCCAGTACTCGTCTGCTCCATGGGCCATCGGTCCATCGACAAACATGGCCAGCCTACTGCCACTTCAGTTTGCTTACTCCGCAAACTATGTCGGTAACTCCGGTTCTTTTCCGGATAATTTAATTCTTGATTTTATCCTTCAAAGAGACTCCAAGCATACCCCGCTCCGTAACGCACTGGGCGACCTTGAATTTGTGGACCAGCCCGACTCTCAGTGTTCACGTTTCGGCACCGTATGTCATGACGGGCAGGACACACTGGTTAAAGACCTTAGTCTTCAAACATCGCTACTTTAATTATGATCAATGTAAATAGCAAAGGACACTACAACAAAGTTTCATCCAGATCACATTCATCATGAGAAAGGTACATAATACCTACATCCTAACTAATATTATAAATGCGAAAGTAAGTTTGATCTTTTATTTGTTACCTTTTCACGCCTAAACCACTGAACTGATCATCCTGAACTTTTGCATATACGTTGTCAGGTTTACAGAAACGGACAGACCTTTCATCCCGATAAAAAGTACAGTTCCCAAGAAAAACAGCAATAACGTTCTTATGATAATAGAAAGCGCCACGTGTCTTTCGAATCATGATTGAGTTATGTTATGGGATGTATTTAATAGCACTTTAAATTTCAAAAAGCAGAGTACAACCCGAAATTATTGTCAAATTCTAAATAAACACGAGCGAAGCCGCGGGCAAAAGCTAGTAGGTACTCAATAAACTCCAAATCAGTAATAGGTACTCTAAATTGAATGCCACAACCTTAACCATGATTCTGACAACTATACTAAATCGTGTTATAAACCAAATCAAACTTCAGTAATTACTATTCAAATAATTTCATTTAAAACTGAGAAACTAAAGCAGTATTCACAGGGTTAGAATTCAAGGACCTATTACCCAAAGCCGTTCAACGTTGATACAGCTTAGTAAGTTTAAGTTATTAGAAGAGATATTTTAAATATGCATTTCACTAGCATCTCTCTCTCTCGCTCTAGCATAGGAAAGGATTGAGTGAGGTCAGAAATTGAATACAGCTAAGTAATAGCTCAATAGCTTTTAAGTGCTGATTTTCGAAACGTTCTTTGTGTTAATATCGAAATAAACGTTTAGAGGCATGAGGAACAGGGTGTTCACTCATCTTCTATAGAAAAGGTAGGATCCTCCGACCAGACGGGTGTTGTGTCTGCTGGGCAACTGCCCAACGATTGATGTAGGGATATTGTATTATATGCTAGTCGCATGGTAAACTCTGCTTGCGCGATGCAGGATTTTGCGTGACCTCAGTGTGACGCGTTGTTCGCATGTGGCGAAGTTGATGCCGCTACATCACTCCCCTCCGGAGAATGGAGGTCGATAGTGGGCTGAGTCATTTATCTTGCGATGCTTGCCAGTGCCAGTAGAAGGTTCCAGTGAGTCGGAACCGGGTGCCGCATAGTTCTCGGTGAGTCAGAACTGTCTGCGGTGATTCTTCAGTGAGTCGGGGTGGTTCTGCGTTATGCTCCAGTGCGTCGGATGTAGTACAGCGCCGGGTTGTGGCTGACTGCTGGCATTGACCAGGAAAGGTATCATGTTCTCTGCTTATGAACCGGCCGAAAGTGCAGTGTGCTGTGCCAAGGTTGCTGTAGAGGCTGTGGGTGATGACCAAGAATGCGCGTCCGCTGCATGCTGGTGGTCAGGATACTCGTTGAAGCCGTGGATGCTGGCTGACTGTGTGACTCGCCGCTCGAAAGCTTGAGAAAGTGATGTTGATGATGACGTCACGCTGAAGTAGTTGCACGAAGGCTGCGCTGACGTTCATACTAGGAGTCACTAGTTTAGTGGCATGAGGAACAGGGTGTAATTTCACTCATCCTCTATAGAAAAGGGAGGATCCTCCGACCAGACGGGTGTTGTGTCTGCTGGGTAACTGCCCAACGATTGATGTTGGGATATTGTATTATATGCTAGTCGCGCGGTAAACTCTGCTTGCACGATGCAGGATTTTGCGTGACGTCAGTGTGACGCGTTGTTCGCATGTGGCGATGTTGATGCCGCTACAAACGCAATAATTAGTTAGCTACCAACGCATCGTCAATAAAGGAGTACCCTTAAGGTCATCACTCACTATAACCGCACTGCTCCGACACAACAAATAACTTTTCTGAATGACAAGTTATTTGCTTGGTTTAGTTAGTTTAGTCTTAACTAGTTTAGATAAGTTATAGTTCGGATTTTAAATCAAATGCATTAAAGTCTATTTTATGATGTCTATAGAGACATCGTAAAATATACTTTAATACATTTGACTTTAGCGCAGTGCGCTGCCCGCGAACCGTACACGTCACAATTTCAATGGTTTAGTTCTCTTTAGGCTACGCACTATTTCCGTGTTGTCTAGCAGCTGAATTGCCTCAACATTCACGTGTTGGTGAAGTCTGTGTGGGTCTCAGCAAATTTGGGTGATGGGGGTGATGAGGTCCATTTTAAGATCTCGATCACAATTTTTAAATTAAACAAAAGATTTTACCTAAATATCTTACACAGGTCTTCGAGCGAAGTATTCAACTCAGAGCACTGACCTTGTCAGAAAACGATGAAAGTAGGAAGGAGTACATTAGCTCCCTTATACAGGGTCAAATTAAATCAGCTAGCGAAACTCCGCTGAAGTCGTGATGGGTATCGATATCTAAACACGACAAAATAAAATAACAAGAGATTTGATTTAAAAAAAATGAGGTCAACGTACCGCTGTTAGTGTTGTTACTTGAAGTATGAGTTAAGAAAATCTGTTTTCTTTTGTTTTATCATGTTGAGATATCGGTACCCATCACGTCAGTGAAGTATACACAAAAAAAAAACAAACTTTCCAAGTGACTACACTAACTGTGGTTAAAGAACCCACCAAAAAAGCTCATCAAATTAATTTCGTTTTTGTGTGATCATGTTTAGATAATTATCAATACCCGTCACGTCAGCGGAGTTTCGCTAGCTAATTTAATTTGACCCTGTATATACAACATTATTTTTAGTATATGCGAAACCTGAATAAAGTTTGTTCAGAATAAGGAACTGAATCAATTTCAATAATTTTTATACCATGTTATATTTTGTCCCAAAAATATTTAACTGTGATGGAAAATGCTATCACCATTTAAATACTTACAATACAATGGCCGTACGGTTAGGTAGCTACTGCCAAATTATTATCAATGAGCGCAAGACGACTCTGGAGGCGCGGGGGCGCAGTTAGCATTTTTTTGTACGGACAACCCGGTAGCATAACAACCTTATAACTTTGTGATTTTTCATGATACAGTTTTAAAATTTTGTACATAGATCCTTTAAATAAAAATACTAGCCACGTGTTTCGGGTTTCGTATATACTAAAAATAATGTTGTATAATATATAATCAATTTATTTCAGACAAAAAGACATCCATAATTGCGTTAGTACAACAAAAGTAGTAGTAGTTACTTATGAAAACATAAAAATCAACTAGGATCGTAAACAACTCGAGCACCTACCCAGTTCTCGTTACAAACATGTGGCAACTCGCCAGACGAAGCGAGTGTCGACTGTGTGATACCAAAGTGTTGTCTCTGAACATTATATGAGCAGTCGCGGAATGAAAAGCTCTACCTTTGTGAGTAGGAGATGTTGTGACAGACGCTCTTTTTGGGGCATCCTAGGGGCTGTTTAGGGGCTGTTTAGGGGCTTACTGTGTAACGAGGAATCTTGGAGTATGCTTTTATTTATTTAATTAAACTTCTCGCGCACAGGTGCAAAGGCGGACTTAATGCCTTAGGCATTCTCTATTTCTCTATACCAGTCAACCAAGGTTGGTGAGTAGATTAAATAGTGGGTGCTCTGATTGTGAGAAAATAATAAATTAAAAATTATTAAAATACATAATTAATCATAAATAAATATGGTACACAAGTACATAAATCCCTATGAATCCTCTATTATATATTAATAAAGATTCAAAAAAAGTACATAAATAGGTTATCTATTTAAATAAAATACACATACATTCATATTTATTATAATAATAATATATCAAAATCCAACAAGCGTTGCAAGGCCTCCTACAAGGTGGACCGATGACCTTGTGAAGGCCGCAGGTATCCGATGGATGCGGGAAGCACAGAACCGGTCGAAGTGGCGGTGCTTGGGGGAGGCCTATGTCCAGCAGTGGACATCTTTCGGCTGAAATGATGATGATGATGATCCAAATCCAAAATCAAGGAAAAGATTTAATTTGCCTCATTAAATATTTATTAAAAATTAAAATGTATTGATGCTTAAAAGTTGGTGAATAAAGAGATCCTTGGAAAAATCTCGATTCAATCAAAATTAAACTGCCTGCATGTAACGCTGAGTGAAAGCAACTGCCCGTGACCTCACTCCCTGAATGTTGATTACTGAGTTTTACAACAATTTAATTTTAACAAGGATTTACTTTTAATATTTTATATAGATTTTATTTTTTAATATTTTTCATTCATAAAAGTAAAAACAATATTTTATAACATTTGAATAATATTTTTTTATTTTTATTAATTATGACGCACGACGTAGTTTGAAACACTTGTCGCGAGCTCGGTGCAAGCCTTGCGTACCAAATGCGGCGCGAAATGGAGCGCAAGGCTCGCACAGCGCTCATAACAGGCTGTTTCAAACTACATCATGCGTTTTATTGAATAATATTAAAAAAAAAAGCTAATTTTAATAAATATGTTTTTACCTTTTTAAATGAATAATAGTCATTGAATACATGAAGTGGGCTGCCGTTGTAAGACGGTTAAAATTCCACGGTGTATAATTTGAAAACATTGTAAAACCAAATAATTTTTGAATCTTGGAGTTTCTTGCCGACTCTTCTCCAGAGGAAACGACCAATTGGAACCGTGCACCTAGCTTCTGACGTTTCATAAGTACCCATGTAGGTTTATGTAAAATAAAATTATTTAAATTCGATTTTTACACTTTTAAATTCTTTAAAGGCGTTGACCATTTTTCTTCATCATTACCAACTACCGACTTAATAATATTTTTCTAACTTCACTTTCCAGTCCCCTTTCAATCTTGCACCGTGAACTAAGTTTGCACTTGTTAGCGGAAATAGGGGGTATTCGGCACACGTCCGTGTGTTGAGGTGACGTTATATTTCACTCACTATGTAACGCGTGCACGCTTTTATAAAATGTTGCTGTCTAATGAAAATGTTCAGCTTGGATGATCAAAGAAAGTTGTTTGGTCATGTGAATGGTGTTTTCTTTTAGTAAGGCATAAAAACACCTTGTTACTAATTAATTGTGACCAGAATAAAAATTATTGTAAGTAATAAAACTTTATCTAGGTACTCTCCTAGCGTAAAATTCGAATTATAAACTTCAAAACGAGTTTATATTGACATCTTTACGTATTATCTATACATATAAAATTCAAAGTCCTGACTGACTCACTGACTGACTGATATATCAACGCACAGCCTAAACCGCTGGTCCTAGAGACATGAAATTTGGAGGGTGTGTTCTTTGTAAAGAGTAGGTATCCACTAAGAAAGGATTTTTGAGAATTCTACCCCTAGGATTGAAAGTTTATATGAAAGTCTAGTTTTGAAGTTAGGATCTTCAAATTTTGTGTATAGGCTGACGATTAAAAATCAATTCACACGTATCTCAGCGTTTTTAATAATTCTACCCCCGAAGGGTTAAAAATGGGGATGAAGTTGTGTATGGAAAGTCCTTAATTTTCGAAGTAAAAATCACAAAATTTATTATCTAGGCTTGTGGTTGGAAGCTAACACAACGGTGTTGTTAGAATTTCAATCCTTAAGGGGTGAAACAGGGGATAAAATTTTCTTTTTAATGAAAGTTCTTTTTAAGTTAAAATCACAAATATTTCGGCTTATGGTTGGAAACTATAGGCATCCGCTACGAAGGGATTTTTCGAAATTCTACCTTTAAGGGGTGTAAAAGGGGGATAAATCTTATTCCTTGAGTTAATAAAACTGAAACTTGGGCACGAATACTAACCAAAGTAAAATATAAAGTTTGTAATTTTTTGTTTTTTTTAACTACTTGATTGGGGTATCAAAGTTTTTATGGAATAATTTTAACGCGCGGTCCGTTTAACTTGAAACTCAGTATTTATACTGAAAACAAAAATTGGTTTTAAACATGCGTTCATTTTCATACACCGATATCACTTCGTGTGGGTTATACGTTTATTCGTCTGTAATAAAACGACTTTTTGTAAATGCTGTCGGGTATAACTGTTTTTTGTGCCAAATAAATAAAATAAAATAAATAAATATTTATTCGTTCCGCTCCGTGTGGTGCCGGACGTAAAGAATAGCACCGCCCCATTTCTTCCCGTGGGTGTCGTAAAAGGCGACTAAAAGACTTCCTTGAGAATGGGCAGCAGCGTTCTCTATGCTTTTTAACACCATACTGCGATCGCCAACCCGCCTGCCAAGCGTGGCGATTATGGCAAACCCATAATCCCCCTTCAGGGTAGGCCTATGTCCAGCAGTGGACGTCTTTCGGACCCCCCCCCCCCCTAAATGACAAGCACTATGAAAAAACGGCCCCTAGAACCCGGGGGCCCGCCTAACCTTGGTTACGGTAGCGGTCAAGGTACCGGTGAGGCAAGGGGTGCTAAGAGATGCGGGAAGCATAGAACCGGTCTAAGTGGAGGTGCTTGGGGGAGGCCTATGTCCAGCAGTGGACGTCTTTCGGCTGAAATGATGATGATGATATTTATTAACACGAGTTTTTGTTTCATAATATAATATGTTAGCTTGTAAGGTCTATGGGTCATTGTAGCCTGAAATAAATGTTTTATTTATATTATTCAAATAAAAACATTAAACCATTCTTGTATCATACTTTCTCATATGTCCCCTAAATTGCTACAAATGCCCCAAACAGCCCATAATACTTACATCCAATAAATACCGGTTGTTTTAACTCCAGTAATATATCGTAGGAAAGAAACAAGACATAAATATATTTCAAGCTAACGGTAGTCAGACTCGTTTTAAGAAGATTTACGAATATAATACTGTTAACTAAATAGGGGCTATGAAAATACTTACGGTAAATTAGTACCTGTTAGGTAGGTACTTAATTGCCTAATTAGATTATGGGAGATTTACAGGTTTTTGTCTTGTTGCAATAAAAGAGAAGGTATTTTTAGGGTTCTGCACCCAAAGGGTAAAACGGGAACAATATTACTAAGGCTCCCCCGTCTGTCTGTCTGTCCGTCTGTCACCAGGCTGTATCTCATGAATCGTGTTAGTTAGACAGTTGAAATTTTCACAGATGATGTATTTCTATTGCCGCTATAACATCAAATACTAAAAAACAGAATAAAGTAAATATTTAAGGGGGCTCCCATACAACAAACGTGATTTTTTTTGCCGTTTTTATAAATAATGGTACGGAACCCTTCGTGCGCGACTCCGACTCGCACTTGACTGGTTTTTTTTTTAATACAGGACGAACTTAGTTCTTTCTTGTGGCTAATCTAAAACAATACTTAACAATTATGTCACATTTACCATGCACACCACACACGCACAAACCCTACACACACACACACACCCCCATACACCTCACACACACTAATACACACCTCACATGTTAATTGAAACTTTTTTTTCTTCTCATCTATATTAATTGTAAATCTGTCATAACTGTAATTTATTTCATTTTTATCCATCCCACTTCTATAACATATTCTCTGTAAATTGAGAGTTCTGGCTCTTGTCATACAGGAACACTCCTAGTACAAGAGCCAGGGCTAGGGAAATTATTATATAATTATTATTTACGCAGTAAAGATTATGCTTAATGGATGTTACGTCGTTATCTCACACTTTTTTTTTCTATCTATCTGTCCATGACATCACAGCGGGCACCACAGATAACTATAATTATACTAGGCAGAGAGCGGGCACTATCAGAAAACCAGCGCTAGCAGTGACACTTATTTTTAAATATCGCAGCATAGGCCTCAGATAGGCGCCTTTTGGCCTCTTACTGGACTTTTTTTTCATTTTATTTTCGTTTTTAGGGCTCCGTACCTCAAAAGGATAAAAGGAACCCTTATAGTATCACTCGTGTGTCTGTCTGTCCGTCTGTCACAGCTGATTTTCTCCGAATCTACTGGACCGATTAAGTTGAAATTTGGAACACATATGAACTTCTATCAACCAAACACGGACGTGTTACGTAAATAAATTAAAGAGGTCACTTTTGGGGCGTAAATTAGAAAATTAAAAAAAAACTATTTCTGACTGTACCGTGTGACATATCAAATGAAAGGGCTTGTTTTAAGGATTTTATATTTTTTTTTTTCATAATTTAAAATATATACTTTTGAAATTATTTAAGAAAACAGAAGAAAAATTACCATTCCCCCCCCCCTTATCTCCGAAACTGAGCCTAAAATTTTGATAATAATACAAAAAATAGTTCTTTATATAAAAATTACAGGAAAACCTATAAGAAGTCTGTGATTTTAAAATAACATGGTAAATCACTCAATATTGTGCGTTCAAACTTAAATTTGCAGTTGGAATGTATGGGGATCATGTTTTTCAACTACAATGTTAAGTTTGTTCTTGAGATAAATTCATCCCAACTACGGAATCCTTCATTGTGTGTGGTCTGACACCCACTTGGCTGGTTTTTTATATATTTTTTTTTTTAATATTTCTATGAGGGACTCGCACAGGAAGATCACAAAAAAAACTAAACATTTTTTGTGATCTTCCTGTGCGAGTCCTAATGACTTCTTGTTCTTTTTTTATTTTCTTTATTTCTTTATGACGAAAAATTCAGATATTTATTGGATTTACATTAGAAACTTCCGAAAAGCTTATGTCAATCCTGTTAAAGTCGTTGCAGAAATACAAAAGGCTCTGAAAGCGATTGCCTCTTGTATAGGCCCTCAGAGGAACGAAGACAATGCGTAGGGTAAAGCTTATGATTTCAAATTAATTTGAATATTGAAATCATCACAAGCCAGAGGGCAAGGAAGTGGTTCCGAGTTCGAGTCAACAGGAATACTTATTTATTAGTTCTACTCTCCTATTTGTAGGGTTCCGTATCTCAAAAGAAAAAAACGGAATCCTTTTAGGATCACCACTCTTAAGTCTGTCCGTCTGTCATAGCTGATTTTCGAATCTACTTGACCGATTAAGTTGAAATTTGAAAGTTGATAGGTACATGAACTTTGGATACGTTAAAATAAGGGGGAAAATTTGTAAAAAATATTAAAAGTTTTGAAAACTTTACCGTGTGCCATATCAAATGAAAGGACTTGTTTGGAGGATTTAAATTTATTAAAGAAAATAGGTGAAAAAATGTAGTTTTAAAGTTATTAAACAAAATATATGAAAATTTACCATTCCATTGCAGCAGTTTCGGAGATCCCCAAAACCGATACCCATTAATATCTCCGAAACTGCTGAGCCTAAAATTTTGAAAAAAATACGTAGAATTATTCTTTACATACAGAATACAGGAGAACTTAGGTATAAGAAGTCTATGTTCTTAAAATAACATGGTAAATCACTCAATATTGTGTATACAAAGTATACATTAATTTGCAGTTGGAATGTATGGAGGAACATGTTTTTCAACTACAATGTTAAGTTTGTTCTTGAGGTAAATTCATTCCAACTACGGAACCCTTCATTGTGCGTAGTCTGATACGCATTGACCGGTTTTTTTTTCAAGAAAAAAGACTCACCATCCAGGAATGGCGTGAGTATTTTTTCATTGACACATTAGACATTTTAGTCATTGTGAATGCCGCCTGTACCAACGAAATCTGCTGGTGCACAATCATCTCGAATACGAATCAAATACGGATACGTGAATTTCCCGTCCGTCTTTTTCACGTCAAATCAATCAATCAACTTAGCCTATAGCAGTCCACTGCTGGACATAGGCCTCTCCCAGGCTGTGCCACAACATCCTGTTCTCCGCCATCCGCATCCAGTCTGTCCCAGCCACCTTTTTAAGGTCGTCAGTCCATCTAGCTGGGGGGCGTCCCACACTACGCTTGCCGAAACGCGGTCTCCACTCCAGAACTCATCTGCTCCACCAGCCATCGGTCCTTCGAAAAACATGGCCAGCCCACTGCCACTTCAGCTTGCTTACTCTGCAGTCTACGTCAGTAACTCCGGTTCTCTTCCGGATAACTTCATTTCTGATCTTATGCTTCAGAGAAACTCCGAGCATAGCCCGCTCACGCCTTTTTCACGTATCGAACACGAATCGAATAAGAACCGGATACGGATAAGTCCGCAAACGCCGTAACACTTGGCAACCGCTTACAGCATCTGAGATACAAACAACCACGTAAGCTTTAAAATCTAATTCAATTCAAATCCCATACATTTCCAATCCTAGTTCAAGTCAACGCTGCACTGTTAGAACTTCGCTTGCCAAGTTCAGCTCACTTTGTTGTCTTTTAATTCCGGGATCAACTCCAATCGATATTGTGAGATATTGTGGTGAGAACACACACAAACTTGGCGGGAGTTCCTGACTCAAACTAACTTTGTTTTCCTGTTTGTGTTCTGTTGGACGGAAAACATGGTATTGCATGGCTCAGTTTCTGTACTGTGTCGGGGACGTAAATAAGTAATTAGTTGATTGTTTTTCTATGAGAACAAAGGTTCAAAGGATTAAAGGAGCAGTTTAAAAGAAGGTGAAGTAACAAAAATTACAAAGAGTATGCTCAGATGGTTTGGTTATGTTGAGAGGATGAGTGAAAGGTGACTAACAAAAGGTATTTATAAATCAGAGGTGAGTGGAAACGCCGGGATGAAATAATATAAACCGTAGCATTTTAGTCGTCTTATAACGGCAGCCCGCTTCATGTATTCAATGACTACTAACCATTCAAAAAAAATAGAAAAATAATTAAAAAAACAATTATGCCAGATGTATGAACGTAGGCGAAGCAAAAGGAGTATGTAAGGAGCGTAGTAGGCGTTCTATAGTTTCTGCCTACCCCCATGGGAAGAAGGCGTGAGTTTATGTATGTATGTAGGTTTAAAGAGGATAGATTTTTAAACACTGGAAACTTAATCTAGTTATTTAAGAACACTATTATTTGATGGCGCAGTGGCTAACTCCTCGGCTCTTAAGCACAAGGTTGTGGGTTTGTCTTTATCGATTCAAATGTGCTTTCTGTGTTTATCTTGGACATTATTGTCATCGATGAAGAAAAAATCGTGAGAAAACCTGGACCTGGAACCCATAGTCATTATAAGTCTGAAATCGATAACCCGTTTTGAGCAAGCGTTACGCTGCAGTGGGACAATAATAGGCTGGTAATTTTTATTTACAGCCATTATTTTATTACAAATAAAATCTGTTAAATACAGTTGACAGCTGACAGTCAATATTTAATATAAATCTGCAATTACAGTCTGTACGGTAATCCGTAGGTAGCAGTTCGCTTAACTGTTTAATAAGTAAACAGTTAAGCGAACTGCTACAGATTACTGTTTTCCGCTACGCGGCTACGAGAATTGCTACGAGGCTACGAAGCTACGCCGTAGCGTTTATTTTTGATGTTCATTCAATACAATGTTTTAATCACATTCCTATAAGAGTTCTATTGGGTTTATTTTTTACAAAATTAAATTTGTTAGTGGTTATTCATTAAACGTGTAATTTTAAGAATTACTTAAACATTTCTGCCATGTTACTAATGGCTGTAATATGTCATCGTTTTGGTTTTTTCGATTATAAAGATAACCCAATTGGAATTTTCTTTGATAACTTGAATCCTAAATTTATTCTACCCTATTTCTAAGAAATCCGTCTGTTTTTTTTTTTTTAATACGAGGTTAGTATGTACAAGTGCCTTTTCATTAGTTTGCTTCGCTTTGTTCACTGTGACGAATGACTACTAGTCATTCGTCTACTCGCAACCTGATTATATAGACAAATCTATTAATTGTATCGAGACATTAAAATAACTAAAATTTACTTTATTTATTTAAATATGAGATATAATTAAAGTATTGGCTGTTTGTGATATATAAATATAGGACAATAATTGAACAATAAATTGCTATATCCCATTTATTCTACCCGAGTTATCTCGGGTAGAATAAAAACTACGCTATTTTTTAGTTCTAAATGCTGAACATTATAATCACAACAAAAAATTTTAGATAGATTAACTAATATTTTTGGCAAAAACTTCTAAAAAAGTTCACGATGTCACTAATAAACTTATTCAAATATTATCGTTTAAATGTTTTCTCCTCGCGAATTTTCAGTGCAATTAATGTATAAAAACAAAAAAGTTGATGTAATATTGTTGAATTTATTTAACGCTTACGATCGACGTTTTCGAATATTGCAACACATCACTGTTGCAATATTGGAGAAAAACGTCGATCGTTAGCGTAAAATAAATTACGTAAAAAAACCCAGTAGACTATGGCTAACGAGTATCAGGGCTACAAAAAACAGCTGATGTACTAAAATATTATATACTTACCTTACTTTTACCAGCTTTTAAATGTTTATACTGAAGAAGAAAGTCTGTTAAATAACTATTGGATGCAAATATTATCTTTATGCACATTAACACTTTCACTGTCCACAGAGCCACCTATGGTTCAGGAAACGTGCGCTTGAAAGGCACTAATACGCTCCTGAGCTATATGTGCGTCAGGAGACATATACAACTTCTAAGGTGAATAATTCCACTGGACGTGCTGGAACTGTACTGTTTCTGCATTGGACGTGCTGGTACGATTATAAAGTAAAGAAAAACGCCGGAACAATTAAATAAATCCAGGAAATTCGGGGAAATTATTAAAAAAATCCTATTGGACTTGTCGGTCAATTTTGCATTTTTGTATTGGGACAGGAAACGTGTTAATTAGGCCAGGAATTATCGTAGTCTATGTCGTTTATTATATTATAAACTAGCTTTTGCCCGCGGCTTCACCCGCGTGGAGGTCGCAAACAAATGGTCAAAGTCTCTATAGACTAGTTAGAAGTTAGTTTATAGATAAATATGTTACGTTTATTAATTACGGTATATGTTTAAATACATGCTAACAATAGTATTAAACAAACTTATCTATAAAGTAACGACAGTTTGTTAGCAATAAAATAGTTATTAGTCATCACGGAAAATTCCGATTTTGCAAGCTCCGAACCTATTTCTGTGCAAACTCCTTCGTAACTACTTATTTTTGGCCTTAAAATTTGTTCATTACTTACCCATCTATGATATAAATCCAATTTGCACGCAATCCACCAAAACAAAGCACTACACAAGGACAAACAACTCTTGCCAAATCGAACTGACAAACAGACGTCAAAGAGTTAAGATTTCTTTTTTTTTTGCGCTCCAAAGTCGTGGTTAGTGGTTAGTGTTCTAATAAAGCATCAATGTCTAATATTTCTGCCTATTTCATGCTTAAAATCACAACATATCCGAAGTTCATCTGTCAAAATGTAGCATTGATCACATCAGACTGGTTCAGTCTGATCGTCAAACCCCGGCCCTATTTTTTGATTGACTGATTCAGTTTGATCGACTCCCCATGGGTCAATCATGATTCGAAAGACACGTGGCGCCATCTATTATTATAAGAACATTATTGTTGTTTTCCTCGGGAACAGTACTTTTTTTTTTTTCGGAATAAAAGGTACCCTATGTCCGTTTCTGTACACTTGACAACGTCTATTTTCAAATGAAAATTTTCAGGATGCTCAGATCACTGGTTTAGGCGTGAAAAGGTAACAACCAAACATACAAACTTACTTTTGCATTTATAATATTAGTTAGGATGATACAGTCTATATAATAATTCCTGGACTGACAACAGAAAGACTATAATAATTAATATATTAACATTGCATAAAATAACTTATACAAATATGACACAATTTTATAGATGAAAATAAAGGAATGTCCTTTTAAAATAGATGCTTGTGTTAGGACATTCCGCATATCCAATGGTTACTGCTAATTGTATTTAGGTAATTGAATGATACAATTTTAATTAAAAGTAGAAGAAAAAATTTCAAAGAAGGATCCAATCCACTACTAACCATAAAAGCCCAATCAACGTAAAAGCTTTTCTGTTCCTTTCTTCTTGTCTGTTTGTATGTTTGAACATAAACTGTTAAATAATAATAATAAACTAGCTTTTGCCCGCGGCTTCGCTCGCGTTAATTTAGAATTTATTGATTTATTAACATTGACATTTGACAATCAATTCGGGTTGTACACTAGCGTTTGGCGGCAAAAAGTCACTATTAACACACTATTAAAGTTTCTATAATAATATAATTCAATCATCTATTACCATAAGAACTTTAAAGTTGATTTCCTCGAGAACAGTACTTTTTTTCGGGATGAAAGGCACCCTATGTCCGTTTCTGTACACTTGACAACATATATGCAAAATTTCAGCATGATCGGTTCAGTGGTTTAGGCGTGAAAAGGTAACAAACAAACAAACAAAATTACTTTCGCATATAAAATATTACTTAGGATTAGGATAAGAGCACCTTAAGCATCACGAACGGGATGCAGGTACACTAAAGACAAAAACCTTTTTTTTTTTAATTTGGGATGGGTTTGCCTTGGCCTTAGTCTAGGGCAGAGGTGAAAGAGACAAAGTCGACGATGGAGTGAGCTTACCCAGAAGAAGCCTGTTCACTCTAACTTTGAACAGATTAGGGTTGTATGCGTTCGGAAACACAGACGCAGGTAGAGAGTTCCACTCTTTTGCTGTGCGCATTATAAAACACATTTGGAAACGCTTAGTGCGAATTGGTGGAATAGCAACAAAGAAGGGATGGTAACCTACAGTGCGCCTAGATGCCCGATAATAGAAGGACGCCGGTGGAATGAGGTCGTGAAGTTCTTGGGCACACTCACAGAAGTACAATCTGTAGAAGACCGACAAGCAGGCAACTTTGCGGCGAAGGGCCAAGCTGTGAAGATTGGCATCCACCAGTTTTACGTTTTCTCAGAACATACTTAATTTGCACTACATTTTATTTGCCTTGAAAATAAATAAATTTTTATGATACGTAACTGTGAACAACGGTGAGTGGACTATTTACCAGTGAAACCATACATAATAGAAAACCACCAACTATATAATATATTAATAACAGTTTTATTCAACACGATATAAAATTGCAATTTAAACCTAAAAATACCTCTTCTGCAAACCATTCCCGATTGAATGAAATACGCATTAGTTTATAAATGAATCAATTTAGTATTCAGAACCTCATGTATTAAATAAATTAGAGTCCCATCTTTGCTTTATATTCAATGCTGATAGCCTGCTGTTAATTGCTGTGATCAAAGAGTCATTAGGGCTAGAATTAAATTACAGAATATAGTCCTGATAGTTGTAATGTCCTTTGAAGGGGTCAACTGGGTTACAAGTGGGTACCTACCCTTTTCTACTAAGTGTCGTGAAAGGTGACTTCAGGATTAAGATTATTAAGTAGATTAGAAGTATTGATCGTAGCAGGAGGTACTTACACTGCTAATCATTGAATAAAATTGACCCCTTCTTCCTGATTATAACCACGATCACTATTGCGTTGCGCAATCACCGGGATTGGTTTAAGTTCATTTTATTAATTAAACATTGATTGCTTGTAGGAAGACGTTACCGATTTACCCCACTGTTGGACATAACCAGCCAGTCTTTTCGTAGATTTTCATTAGCTAGATATTTTTGCTTATTATTTACTCGTATTAACAAAATCTTTGTGACATTGAGGAGCTATTTCAAAGTTTCCCGAAATACACTATCATTAAAGGAAACAATCGGCCTAACACTAATTGATTCTACTCCCTAATTCCATGGGGTCATCTCTCCTATTTTCTGAATAATCTCCCAAACATAACAAAGTACCCAATTCCCCCATTTTCCACTACATTTAGACATCATGTTTTTACGACGGAGCCGGTCAATCGGAACTTTTTTATTCCCAGCATTCCCCACATATGGTACCGGGTTAATGAGGTCAGGTCTTTTTCGGGTCCAATTGAAAATGGGGCCGTGATATATCTTCTGGCAATATCTCAAGTGGGACTCTTATGTGAGCAGCTTTGGGAGCAATATATTTTTTGAGGAAGAATTTAATTTTCTTCAAGGTGTAGGGAAGTTAGATTAGTTTTTAGATAATTGTGATTTTAGTGTAGAGTGGGTCAAGAAGTTTTATTTTGGCTATGAAAATGTGAAACAGTGAAAATTGACTACAAATCATTCATATTTATTATATGTAAATGTTAGGTATAAAAGTATATTTTTTTGTTAACTAACTTCCAAAAAGGAGGAGGTTATTATGTTCGTATGTATCTTTGTTTTTTTTATTTTTGTTCCTCTATTGAGTCGTCAATCGTGGACCAATTTTGAAAATTATTTTATTGTTTGTAAGGGTATGCTTCTAAGGTGGTTCAATTTGACAATTCCAAGTCAGAATAGGCACACCTATATTGATTTCAGTATTTTTTATAGTAACTCATGCATTTGCATTTGGAAAGCACCAGTTGGTGAAGTGGAAATGATAATGAAGACCACAGATGGCCACCGGAACTACTTAATAATAAGTATTTTACTGTTGCGATTCGATTAGACACTTTAATATGGTTGCTAAGCAATTTGTGCTCGTCAAAATGCATATGGTGAAGTCACGATCAGTTCTCCCCAACTATTAACGTCCCTGCATCGGGAAAAGCAATAAAGGTGATGAGCAGTAGACATTAAGCTATTGGAACATAGTTAAATTGCAAAATGACCCAGTAAAAAGTGAAAAATAAAAAAAAACTTTTCACAAAAAAAAACAACCGACTTCCAAAAAAAAAACACTATTAAATGAAAAATAACCTTCATTTCGGAAGTCGGTGGCAAAAAATCAAAATAGATCGAACGACACCGACTTCCGAAACGTAGGTTATTTTTCACTTTATAGTGTTTTTTTTAGAATTGTTTGTTTTTTTTTTTGTAAAAAGTTTTTGTCTTTCATGTTTACTAATGAAAGTAATTGTGTACCTAATATACAGATCCGTCGATATTCATCACACCACAATCAGTTTAATATTTTTCAACACGATGGTGAACACGATTTGATAAAGGTGATACTGTAATCATAAATTGGAACCAGCTTAGTTGAACTCAGGCCCGAATGACGTCCTTAATAGATGAATCAGGTCAATGATATTTTTGCTATAACTATCCACATATTATTATGTCGATACGTTCACATTAATCTTGGTCATAAAGGTTGGCCAAGCTGCAGCGCCAATATTGTCATAACACTTGGCTTATAGATTACGAATAAATGAATATTTACTAGAGCTTCTGTTTGTGTTGATTATTACTACATTGCGAACTGGTGGCCATTTATCTGAGAGTTATGCTGGTATAAATACTGATTTTGGCAGATGCAGTCGCATTTAATTACACTAAAAGCCGATCCCAAAATAGGCAATTATATGTTTTGTGGGAATTATGTGTTCCGTGCGGTGCCGGACGTAAAGAACAGCACCATCCCATTTCATCCCGTGGGTGTCGAAAAGGCTACTAAGGGACTTACTAGAGAATTGGCAGCAGCGTTCTCTATGCATTTTAACATCAAACTACGATCGCTAACCTGCCTGCCAAGCGTGGCGATTATGGCAATCCCCCCTCCCTAATGGGGAGGTCTATGTCCAGCAGTGGACATCTTTCGGCTGAAATGGTAATGATGATGATGTTTTGTGGTGTAATATTTTGAGATATATTTGACGGCGCAGGACAGCCTTTACCAGAAGTGATAATCGTATTAGTGGTTCAGCAGCATCAATATCATCACGATTGTGCTGGAATATAGCAGTTCGTCGTGGACGCGGTTCGACAGCGGCCCCCTTTTTTTTTTGTTGGTAAATTATCAAATAACTTCTCCCGCTCCGTGCGGAGCGGGAGGGTATGTCAGACTTTTACTGACTAAAACCCACCCGTATACCTTTCATTGCCTGTGTGCCAGGGCCACGATATCCCTTTTGGACAAACTCGCAATCCTGGCAGGCATTGGTCCTAACGGACCCCGTCAGTAGGTGCTGAAATCTCTTTGAGGCGCGCATGGAACACAACGCTCCGTCGACCCGGGCCTGGTCCTTATCGGACGACGAGCTATCCATCGCTCACCGTCCGCAAGCCCGTGGCTACAGTGGCCGGAAATCGGCTTGCGACTCCCGACGCCCGAGGTGTCTCCTGCAGCGACTAGGGCTGCGAGGGTGCGATCCCTGCCTCTCCCTCACGCGTTCCGCCTCTTCATTTGTGAGCATTACTGCTTCACAGAAGGAGGTGACGGCCTCCCGTGCACTCTCGCTCCGAACCATGGCCTGAACCAGGGTCGGACGCGAGAGATCACCGCCACCGATCGCCTCCGTGAGGACACGGTGGTGCTCCGCCCAAGCCAGGCAGACCTCCACCGTATGCTCCACCGTATCCTCTGGGCGATTCACACAGTGGTGACACCCGGGTGCTTTATCCTGAACAGGAACCTCCCGAAAAAACCATATCCAGTGAGGACCTGCGTCAGGCGGAAGGTGAGGACGCTGTGGTGCCTCTCTAGCCACTCCTTAAAAAGGGGACAGCGGCCCCTGACATCATCTTCTGTCATCAGAAGACAGCCGCCACGTAACTATCGATGCAACGCTCTGCTAGAGTAACTGTCACCAGCCAGTGTCACTCTTATCCGACCTTTTCGGTAACTTCGTATTAAAACTAGACGTCGCCACTTGCTGCGCTGTCATATTTAAGGCGGAAACATATTATTAAAGGCGGAAACACATTATTAAAACGCGACGCGTCGCAACGTGTCAACACCCGATTTCACCGTGCACATTACCAACACGCGACGCCACGACATACTAGCAAATTCTGAATCCAGTTTGCTAACAGCAGTGGAAGTGTAAGGTTATGTACAGACGCCAGCAGGTCAAGCTACCCGAAACTGTCAAATTTTCCCAATCAACCTTGAACCTTATGATGTAGAGATAAAGTTGAAAATCTATTAAAGAAATTTGTCAGATTGTAGTAAGTTGATGTGCTGGTGTCTGTACTATGGATTTAATAAATAACGAGTCAGATGAAGACAAGGAACTTCAACAACACAACTTCTTAGACAATTTCTTCCCATGCATTATTTCTCACAGTATGATCCCTGTATATAGCTAAATTCATGTCATATAGAACAGGATATCGTTTTATCAACTCAATTAATTGTTCGTCGGTCATTTCGCAAAAAAAAATCAAAAAATAATATTAAATTGGCATAAATTCCGTTTGACAGTTTGAAGAACAGGGATGGGGTCAAAGAATGCACCTATGCTCTGTGTCAGTTCTCGAACGACTGACGCGTGGCGTTGGGCGTTGTCTAGAAACATACCACGCGCGCCGCGTCGGATGGCGTGTTTACCCCCACCATGGGCAACACACCGACCTGGCACGTCTGGGTCGGGTGGCGTGTGCGCGCATGGCGTCGCGTCGGATGTTCATAGTGTGACTCTGGTCTATAGAAAACAATACATTTGATTCAACTCAACACGCATCGCGTTTCATCGGGTCGCGTCGCGTTTTAATAATATGTTTCCGCCTTAACTTGAACCAACGTTTATAAATAAACCCTTATGTGGTAAGGAGGACGATTATGGTGAATACCTTTATAGAAACCTACCTATGTAAGGTACTTTTAAAGTCAAAGTCAAATTATTACCTATTTCAAATAGGCACTTATAAGGCACTTGGAACTTCAACATTTACAAAAAAAAAATTGATTCTAGTCGCCCCTTTCAAAAGGTAGTTTCGTATGGAGAAGAATGGGCAAGAAACTCCACCGTTACTCTTTTAAAATGTTTTACAATATTTTGTATAGGAACATTAATTATACTTATAATTATATGTGAAGACGATGCAGCTAGAATTACTATACCACAATAGGTAAAAATAATTGTTAAAAATGAAACAATGACGAATAAATTAATTATGTTTACCACTAAAGTTGTCAAAAAACAATAGGCGCGTTTTGACATTTAACTTGAATCGATTTATCGTGAGTATCGAGTACCGAGTCGATAAATCGATTCAAGTTATAGGTAGTAGTACTACCAATAGTGATGATCCCTACGCTCAATTATGTCTAGCGCAGAGCTATCCTGATCATTAGCTGTTGTTCCCTAAGGCCTGAAACTGCGTTAAGCGGGCGCCCGCGACGGGCAACCGTCGCGTGTCTACGCGCGTGGACACGCGGGTGGGCTCCGTGGGAACGCGACGGTCCCCGTCGCGGGTACCCGTCGCGGAGACCGGATTATTTTATCAAATCAAATCAAATCAAAAATATTTTTATTTCACATAAGCCTACATGGGCACTTATGAAACGGTAAAAGCTAGGTGCACGGTTCCAATTGGTCGTTTCCTATGGAGAAGAGCCGGCAAGAAACTCCACGGTCACTCTTTTAAAAAAATAAACTTGGCTTTTACAATGTTTTCAAATTACAGTGTAAATAGGTATGAGAGGACAGCGTAGGCCCGTCAAAAGTACCAGGTACTTAACAAAATAGAAAATGGTCTACAGATCTACAGTCTATTAACCCTACAACGTCCTCGCATTGACAAAAAAACAATATAAAATATTATTAAAATAATAAAAGTTACAACCTTGTTGAAATATAAATTGTAGGCATAATAATGTCAAATAACAAAAACATTATGTCAGTGAAGTTTGTAAAAAAAGATAAAATTAAATTAAAAAATAACTTCGTAATTTAGGAGCTGTTAATAGACATTTACATAGTTTTGCCGTTAATGAGGTACCAGGGAAGCCACATGTACAGAAGGAATTAATGCCAAACTTCCTTATCTTCAACGTAGTCCTTAATCTTTAAATATGCTTTTTTGATAAGGGCACGTTTAATGTGCGTTTTGAATTTTCCATCACTAAGTTCAGTAACCGATTGTGGCAACTTGTTATAAAAGCGGATACTGTTTACAAGAAATGACTTGCTTGTACTTGAAATTATTTACGCAGTGTCGCTAGTTCAATTTACCTTCAGTCTGTCTGTCTGTCTGTCCGCCTGTCACCAGGTATCTCATGATCCGTGATAGTTAGACAGATGAAATTTTCACACATGATGTATTTCTGTTGCCGCTATAGCAACACATACTAAAAACCAGAATAAAATAAAAAAATTAAGGGGGCTCCCATACAACAAACGTGATTTTTTTGCTCGTTTTTGCTCTACATATAATATTGAAAACGGCAACAGGTAGACGCTTGAAATATTCACAGGATATTTAGATAAATAATATTCACTTTAGAAATAAATAATTAAATTAAAATAAAACATATAATTAAGGGAGCTCCCATACAATAAAGGTGATTTTTTTTGCCATTTTTATAGATAATGGTACGGAACCCTTCGTGCGCGAGTCCGACTCGCACTTAGCCGGTTTTTCCATATTGAACTCTCAATCTAAGTACATAATCACCTACGATAAAAATGTATTCTCAGAATGCCTCTTTTACATGAATCATGTTACCGGTCCGCTGGCGGACACCGCGCGTGCCCCCGCGACGGGTTCCGTCGCGCGGAGGCGGGCCCCGTTGCATGGGTGCGGAGCGCGCCTCCCCGTGACGGACGCCCGCGCGGGTCCCCGCGACGGAACACTTTTGTATGAAACCGCGCGGGTGCCCGCTTAACGCAGTTTCAGGCCTCACTTTGCTGACTAACTAATCCTTTGATAACAAAATAGGCTTTGCTTGTCTGTCATGGAAAGAACATTTACTAGTAGTGTACAGATATTGGTCTCAGCCAGTTTTCGATACTATTGTTTAGTGCAACATCCAACATTTCAATTAAGATGCTGACAACAGGTAAACCACTATCAGTGTCAGACTGCATACAAAAAAAAAGAAGCGCGATGAGACAACGCTTTTAATTTATTGCAAAATATGAAGCAATTATTTATTTACTCAAAAATGAGTTGAGTAATCGAAAATAAAGAACAACCAAGTCCTGTATACAAATAAGACGTTCTTGTTATTAATTAAATACCAACCGTACGTTGATATTTAATACAGATATTTTGGATTGAAACTCAAAGTAAAGGGTTAGTTTACCATTAATTTGTATCGAGATTTTATTTCTAAACGTGTTTTGGTAACAACCAAGTTCTGAGAAATATTTTCAAGAATAACATATATTTTTGCCGCTACCACAAACTAAATAGATTTGGCTATTTTTTGTAGACAAACCTACTTTTATCATTTGCCTCTTGTCAGCACGTTAATAAGTAAAATTGTTTATTACACGAGCGCGCGTCAATCATTGCAATTTAGACCTAATATCAATGAAATAACAGTCACATTATAAGAGCTCGTGATTTGTTCCAGAGACTCATCATCATTATCTGCCTAGCCTTTTCCCAACTATCGTAGGGTCGGCTTCCAGTCTAATCAGATTTAGCTGAATACCAGTATTTTACATGGAGTGACTGCCTATCTGAACTCCCTTTGGTAAGACAGGTTGTGACTGATATACATAATAGCGCCCTCTGTTGTTGGGTGGTGTAAGCAATGTAGGCGTGTCCTTCTGTTTCGTACTATACGACGCTAGATGGCTTCAGAATGTATGAATGAAATATTGGGTAATTGCTTACGCTGCTCGTCACCAGAGCGACGATTTATCAATGAATCATTGTTTAAGTCATGAATGAATGTTGTAGTTGTCGCTTCTCGACGCCGGGGGCAGCACTGTCCAACATACTAGAATGTTCTCGAAATTTCTAGAAACCAGAAGTAGATTTAAACGAAAAGAACATCCGCCCAGTCTTATTTCCTTAGAGTAGTTCGCTTCCAGACGTAAGAAGGTTCACTAGTCTCGCAATTATTGTAACCGCGTATTGTTATAGGACACGGTACTTTCACTTAAGCCATGCTTGCCTAAAATCAGTGTACTAATGTAATTTACACTAGACTTAAAACCTACTGTGGATATTGACAATAAATCTGGTAGTAGTGTTCACACCCTTTTTTCATTACCTACCAGCTAGTCCTCTGTCCTCAACACAGGTTGTCAGAATCAAAGGCTTCTAACGACCCGTAGCAACTGTCAAAGATCTACAAATAACAGCCAGGACCAACGGCTTGGTATGCCAAGACCCCTTTGCGCCTCTGAAAGCACGAAAAATGGTCACCCATCCACGGAACAACCGCGGCAAGCGTAGTTTAACCTGATCGATTGACCCATGCGGCTGTTATTACGTAGCTACAAGCCCCTTTGCCAAGCCAACCTAATTTGTTGCAGAGACTATACCAACTAATAGGAGCGTAGCAGGTGGCGTTCTATAGTTTCTGCCTACCCTCATGGGAAGGAGGCGTGAGTTTATGTATGTATGTGTACTATACCAACTAATTAAGTTTCGCAATCAAGATGGTATACTGCAATCGTATAGTGTATAACAGTAAGATAAGATAATTTTATTGAGGTACATAAAGATTTTGATGTACATGAGAGACTAAAAAGTATGCATTATTGTAAGATGGTGTAGGTACATATAAAAGCAAACCAGCAGAAGTATTTTAAGCAAGAATAAAAAGGCATGTTTTTAATCGAAGCCCAAATAATTCCCAGTTTGCTTGCCTAAAAATATTATTGAACACTCTAATAGGATGATTGCGCATCTTTTTGTGTACCTCCAATAATTCCTATTTTGTGTTCAGTTTTTGACTGACTGTGAGGCCAGAATGCCCACTGCCGTGTCCTCCCGGCAGTGGTCATATGCCACCAACTCTAACAAAACAATACATTCTTACAGTAGTAAACGATCATAAGCTTTAGCGCAAAGTGAATACTGGTCGAAATCATAACCCTCATTTTTACTTTGACGTAGTCGGGTAAAAAGTGTTCATCATTAGAAATAAAGAAAGAAAAATAATTTTAATTGTCACAGAAAAAACGTGCGTACGAAAACATAATAATGTAATAAACTCGAAGGTTACACAAAACAGATCTAAGTACAAGATAAAGATAAAATGAGAAAAAGAGAGAGTAAAATTAGAAGGTCAATAAGTTTTTAGAGGATCAATTAAATATTTCCCAAATTAAAATTCCATAGATTTATATTTCTATGAAAAATCCAATCTCAACTCCACCACTTACTGTCAATCATTCACACCAGAAGAATCAAAGGCGACACGAGACGATTCATAATTTTCTTCCTAACCTCTATCGACCGAAGGGTATTAATATCTCTAGATTTATTTCTCTGCCCACAATCTTCTGACCGGTCGTAAATCATGACGAAAGCCGAAAGCCGAAGCCGGCTTGCCCATCGTGGACATCACGCGTAAACGTGAATTATGGTCATTGTTATCCGATACTGGGATTGTAAGAAATTGCGAGAATTCTTGCGTGTGTTTTTGATTGCGTTTATGAAGGTCATACTTCTAGATATTGGTGTAAGTAATGGAATTGGGATATGTTATGTGATTCGTTTTGTTTCGTCATGGTCGGGAAGAGAATAAATCGTGGTACATTAACCTTTCTGTAGTGGCTCGTTTTGGGCTTATTGACTTCGCTCAGTCATTTTGAAAGTGCTTGACGATACGAAGGCATTTTTATTCGAAATTGATTTTTCGCATTCCACCTAGAAAGAAAGAAAGAAAGAAAAATACTTTTATTCGTCGCAGACACACGTGCTTAGGAAAACATAAAACTCGAGCAGTTAAACATTACACAAAACACATCTACAATATAATCACGAGCACAAAAATAACAAATAGTCGGCAACTGCACGTCATGACTGTGATAAAAAGGCTTATCAGGCTTACCTAGGTTTATCCTATTGACACTTACTTGCTACCTGTAAATTATTCGTAAAACCCAACATTTAAGGGGATGATAACCGACTTTTAATGGTTTTATACCGAGTAGTGTTAAAGATTTGAAAAAAAATATATGATAAATTAGAGAATTTTCTCAAAAACTTAATTTGTGAATATTTTAGATTATATTATATTACGTAAAATTAATTTGTAAAGTTATGTGTAGTGCGGATAAAAAACAGAATGGCGCAAAATCTACCAAGCGTATTTTTCTGAAACCTTCACCAATTTAAAGATAATTTAATTGTTGACCTTTTAGTATACGCGTTTTATTGAAATACCTTTTGTTTTGTGTATAATAAATTAATAATGCGTCAAATTGGGGACAACGCTCCTTGATGGGCGAGTCCTATTACTGGCTGAACCTACGACTCGTTGCGTGAGCTCAGTACAGAACACGCAAGCTAACCACTCAAGGTCACTGACATTTATCTGCGTCTTAAGACTCCTAATAAGACACACCTTACTAAAATACGGTTTAATTAAACTTAATAATACTTATCCCCCGAAGCAGTAGCTTCAATAAAGACTTTATTATACATATAGCATGTAAAAAATCACAGACTCAAAACCTTTGATGCACAAATACATTTACTCCACAAGTATAACTCAAAATGTATTATGTATGTTATTCTGCGAACATGATCGGATGGTAAAAGAGAATTTATCCAGTGCTATTTCTTTCATAATTTGTAGCAGTCAACTGCTTTTGACCCCGATCATGAACTGACGCCCTTAGGGTTACTAAGGGCGTCAGTTCACATAACTAAATAAACAGTATATCTACATAAGATCTAAATAAAATAGTGTGAAACGATCTTATTTCTCTAGTACCCTGGTTATTAATGACTTATAGATGCGATTTGCGATGGAAGATGTAGCGTTGGAAGACCTCCTACAAGGTGGACCGATGACCTTGTGAAGGCCCCAGGAATCCGCTGCATGTGGGAAGCACAGAACCGGTTGAAATGATGAGGTGCGATTTAGGTAAATTCCCTTTGTCCCCTTTAACGGGGCCTACAGGAACAACGGGAATACAGGGATTTAGGATGTGAAATTAACAGTCCCGAGTGGTATATTTAGTTTTAATAATTTGGTTTGAAGCAATAAGGATGATCTTTTTTTAAATTAAACTTCCATAAGTTTCCTTGTTTTCTTGCAATAAGATCGTAAATCAAAAAATGAAATGGAAAAATGTTACCATTAGGTATTCTATAATAATAATGGTAACATTTTTCCATTGAATTTAAAAGCTACAAAGAACTATTTCCATTTAAATTCAATGGATATTTTTAATAGTCGAAGCTGTGTCTTATTTTCAGTCAATATACAATTTACTATTTTAATATAATTTTTGTGATTTTTCTGACAATAACCCGAGCAACATAACCAGCTAAGGACCTGCAATATAATCTACTATTACTTCAAAGTCACTGATGGATCTTTCACAACTGCAAGGGTAACAAAAGTTGTGCATGTTTCATAAAGACGGATTCCACGAAAAGGAACTTTTAATGTCGGGAACGAGTAAACATTTCCATGCTTCTGAATCTTGAGAACTGTTCCTTTTTCAAATGTTCTTAGAATACCATTAAAAAGAAAATAAGTATGTCCAGGTAAGTTCTATGTAGTTGCCAATCTAGATTCAATCTATCTTTGAGTAAAAAAGTCCTATCACAAACAGATGAGATATTTATTTTGTATTAACTTTTGGATTTCTTTTATCCTATCAATTCGTGAAGGCACGTGTAAGGAAGGTTCTGACCGAGGCGGTAGGATCTAGTAACTTTTTTGTCGCATTTATTTATTTTTTTACCAACATAATGAATATATCCCACTGATATCTTTGGAGAGTGCAATTGTCGCAACCCAGCGCTGGGCACGCTACAATTGTGGCGATAAGTCCCCTCTTTGAGGAGTGTTTAGAGAGTCGCCACGGCGTCCTCACCTTCCGCCTGACGCAGGTCCTCACCGGACATGGTTGTTTCGGGAGGTTCCTGTTCAGGATAAAGCAGAAGGATCGCCCGGGTGTCACCACTGTGTGGATCGCCCGGAGGACACGGTGGAGTATACAGTGGAGGTCTGCCCGGCTTGGGCGGAGCACCACCGTGTCCTCACGGAGGCTATCGGCGGCGGCGATCTCTCGCGTCCAGCCCTGGTTCAGGCCATGGTTCAGGGCGAGAGTGCATGGGAGGCCATCACCTCCTTCTGTGAAGCAGTAATGCTTGTGAAAGAAGAAGCGGAATGAGTGAAGGAGAGGCAAGGTTGACGCCCTCACGCCCCTACACCGCAGGAGACGCCCTGGGTGTCGGGAGTCGCGAGCAGATTTCCGGCCACCGTAGGCGCGGGCTTGCAGACGGTGACCGATGGGTAGCTCGCCGTCCGATAAGAACCAGGCCCGGGTCGACGGCGCGTTGTGTTCCACGCGCGCCTCAAATAGATATCAACACCAACTGACGGGGTCCGTTAGGACCAATGCCTGCCAGGGTTACGAGTTTGTCCGAGAGGGATATCGTGGCCCTGGCACACAGGCAACGGTAGGAACACGGGTGGGTTTTAGTCAGTAAAAGTCTGACACGCCCTTCCGCTCCACCCAGAGAGGGAGAAGTTATTTGATAATTTACCACCAAAAAAAAAAAAGGAAGTAAATAAATTTTATAAAGTCATTCCTAAGTTAAAAAGGACTATCTTCTACAAGTTTGTTATATTGACTATAGACCTTATAAAACAAAACAATCACTTCCATTAAGAAAAAATATGGCTTTTTATGAGCATCATCTCGTTAACTTTACTAGTGTTTCAACAACTACTTTCTTATTTTTCTCATCAGCTTAATAGTTAGAAAGAAAGAAAGAAAGAAAGAAAATACATTTATTCAGCACAGACTAAGGCACACAATATAACATAAGTACAGCATGTAAAAATAAAAAATAAAAAACAAGTAAATAGTGTAAAGTGCGATGTAAGAAATTTGCGGGTAAGTGTGCCTCACGGCTGCGCCAAAAAGGCCCAGTTCAGCATAAATGCCAGACAACTAGTGCCTGACGCTGGTTTTCAACTGGACCTGATAATTCGAACTGGACCTGTAAGTTCGAATTATACTTAAGAGAACGATGTTATAAACTGGCAATTAAAGTTACTAGTGGCACATTAGCCCCGGGCTGTTAATGTACAGACGCAGAGTTAGAGGAAATGGAGTTCACCAGTGCGGAAACAAAACGTTTTTGACATTAGCATCATCATTAATGTCGACCTTCGCAATCATCAATAAGGAAATACTCCTGATCGCGACAATAGGTCTTAGTAGAGCAAAATAAAAGATCAGGGGACTGTATAACATATATTGGAATATAAAGGGAAATTACAACGGCGACCATTAATGGAAGAGTGCTTCTTTCTTTCTTTCTTTTTTAAAACGTTGCCCCACACTACGAATTTCTCCTGTATTGTGGGTGCGTTTACAAAAATTTAAGCTCACATAGACAAACAGCAGTTGTTAGTGCGGTGGTTTTGTTTTTTTTTTGTTTTGTTTTGTATTTATTTTATATTTGACTGTTGAGGGCTATGTATCAATGTATTGTTTGTTGTATGTGTAATTTATTGAATATTGTATACGAGTCATTGTAACTTGAGTGAATAAATGAACAATAATCATAATTATGGCAAAAGAGTGGACTTCCTTCCTACTTCCTTTATAGATTTTTCTATTATACTAATCAAAATAAAATAAAAACTACATTATTCCCACACATTGCACATAAGAATAACTCTTATTTGACCTGCCCACACCACAACAACCTTAATTATGCTCATTATTATTAAGTATTGTATCATCACCTGTGAAAGCAGTTCTAAGGCACGTTTCAAAGTGTTGTTATTTATTCTCAAATTGAAATTAACAAACTTTTCAAAGACTCTTAATCTGTAAACACTCCATTTTCTCAATACTCCATGTTTAATGTTCATAGTAACGAAGGCGTTTATTTGAACTTATCAGCGCACGGTTTGGCAACCTGCCAATGAGCGTGTCAATGCCTATTGTTAGGTAAGCTTTAATATTTAAGTTGGCTACTGTTGGCTATTTGAAGCGATCGGGTTGAGAATGTGAGTAAATAGCAGGGCTGTGTATCAATTTAATTTGGATTATTTATACTTATTGTAAGCAGTTTTCGTAAATGGAAAAGCTTTAAATTTTTATTTACAGCAGATTTTGGTTCATACTTATCTGCAAGTACTTATTCTGAAAAGTATAAATACTTGCAGAATAGTATTTTTGAAGAAAAAAATTCAATATCGTCAGCCATGCTACCTACTCTTTTTATTCGATAGCTAAATTTCCATACAGATTTCTAATTCTATGATGAATGTAATAAATTATATTAAATTCCTCGTACATTCTAGGTATCGGACGCAATTTTGATATTTCTAAAACCGTTTATGGGATTGAATTGTTTACTGCTGGCTCCTTCTTTGGCCAAAGAATTAGCATTGCCATTCAACGTGGCAATGCTGCCAGTCTTCTGGGCATGACATGACAGCGATGCGGACGAGTACTTCGACGCTTAAGTGTAAATCTTTTTTATGTTGTATTTTTTTTTGGAGTTAGTACCTACACATACATAAACTCACGCCTTCTTCCCATGGGGGTAGGCAGAAAATATAGAACGCCACTTGCTACGCTCCTTACATACTCCTTTTGCTTCGCCTACGTTCATACATCTAGTCATACACGCACGCCGGTTGCGAGTTCTACGCACCTGAATTTTCTGAAGAACATCACCAATTTGGTCACTATATGTCCTTCTAGGGCGGTCCCGGCGTTTCCACTCACCTCTGCTTTATAAATACCTTTAGTAAGTCGCCTTTCACTCATCCTCTCCACATGACCATACCATCTAAGCATACTCTATCTCTCTCTATACCTACTCTCTGTACCTACTTAGTGTAAATAATTATTAGTGTAATCTATAGCACATATACTAAATAATAATTAATGAAAATAATAATAATATAATTGTTTACTTAATAGGAACAATAAAGTTCATAATTGTACAAACAACATCAAAAACCAACACAGAATAGTAATAATTCACTCTCACCACGTAATCATATTTCGTCCACAAACTCCTGAAGTTTTCGGCCGAAGCGACTGTTGAGTCCAAACTGTAATAAAGCCAGCCCTTTATTGCAGTTACAGTTCATTCATTCAGCAATAAAACTCAAAAGGAAGTGTCGACAAATATCAAGTAGTAGCTGTGATTAGGGATACCAATTTTGTATGAAAAATTTGGGATAAATTATTTTGACTTGGGATAAACAAAAGAGTGATTTGAGCATAGTGATATATCTACTAAAACGCTGCGGTAATTCCGTATGCTGAAAATTAATTTAAAAAATTAAAAAATTAATCATATTAGAGAATTACGCAGCCTAATTTCAGCCTGACGTGTTTATGTAGCATTGCATTGTGGACATAAATATCTACAAACACATCCAGGATGGTACACACGGCAGCACATCAACGTAAACCCTATACATATCTATAACTGCGACGCGCCATCGAGTGTTAGAAAGAAAGTATCTTTGGCATGATTGGTGGAGTTTTCTAAGTTTCTACTATTGCCCAATGGTTGCACATACTAATAATTGGGAGCCAATTATCATGTCTCACTAGGAATAAGCCACACCCACGAGCCCCGGCGCGTCCGCCGCCGCACCCGAGTTTTCCCGAACCTACACGAAATTCAACGAAATTCACTCATCAGCCATCACATCGTTCGTTTGACATTTATCCAGTATCCATTTAATTTTTACGTCAGTCGGTCAGTCAGTTGACAGTTGGACTTTGAAGTCGTAGTAGTCGTACCATGGATGCCGAGAAATCTCATAGAGATCGGTAACAATAGAAAAAGTAATTGTATCTCATTATTAGTGATAGTTGACTTGTAATAAAATAAATAAGTGCGGTTAAATATTAAGGCGCCTCAATTGACGCAAATTGAAAGGGAGCTCATCATAGCGCTTCGATGGAGTGGATGTAATAGATATTTTTTAGGCTTAATGGCTTAACGGTGAGTAATATTTTTTGTAATGATAATTCTTAAATTAAAATAAACAAAGAGTAATATTGAAAAAATGTTTCAATTGTGTTTTTGTGTGTGATCTATAGAAATATCGAATTAAGTTAACAGAAGGGATAGTTACGTAGGTATCTTCTTTGTTTTCTTTCTTGGTGAGTTCCCGATATTGTTAGTTTTTTAAGGCTTCTACAGACCGGCGCGACTCGCGACGCGACACAAAAGCACCGCTCGTCACGCGACACGCGGGGCCTTTGTGTCGCGCCGGTCTGTAGAAGCCTTTCAATGTAGAGTAACCGTGCAAGCTTAAATTCAGAGTCAAGGCTTCTACATACCAGCGCGACTTGTCGCGCGACGCGACACGGCACAAAGGCCCCGCGTGTCGCGGGACGAGCGGTGCCTTTGTGTCGCGTCGCGTCGCGCGACAAGTCGCCCCGGTATGTAGAAGCCTTTATACATATTATTATACTCCATTTGATTACGATAAGACGTTTAAATAAACCTTTTTTACAGTCCGTTGAACCGATTTTGATTTCTATTGCGTTGGTGGTATGACAAATGGCACCTGTAATAAACAGTTGGTATTGTAACCACGTTTATGCTTCTAATGCCAACCTTATACGTATGGCATAGAAGTCAAAATCGGTTGAACGGACTGTAAAAAAGTTTATTTGTCTGTAAATTAAAGTAATTGAGTAATAATGGGCAAATAAACTATAGCTATTAGTTTCGTTCCAGAAAAAATCGGTTTGCTTCTGGCTTCGACGGTGACAAGAAAGCAGAACTTTAGAAGCTCACCACCGCCAACTCTACGCGAGAGCCACTACGGCGGCAGACGATGCCGTTATGGTCGCTGCAAACTCTGCCGATCCCTCAACTTCATACACCGTGAGTCCAGTGTAGCTTGTAATCACATTTAAGGCTCGCACAGACTCACGCGATATCGCGGGCGCGACAGGCACCGACAAAGAAATTGTCTTTGTTCGTGCCTGTCGCGCCCGCGATATCGCGTTAGTCTGTAAGAGGACGAGCCTTTATCACCTTAACTTATTCATCACTTGCATAAAACATGGTTTTCTTAAAAAGTGAATAACAAAACTGATTAAAAAATACCTACTACACAAAAAAAACTACTACCTACTAGACAAATGTAGTTGGAAGTTCTCGCTCGCCACCCGGCACTCACTCAAACCGGTTTTACGCGCGCCGCGTGGCGTGACTCAGTGAATGTTTATGACTATTAGTATTAACATTTTGACGACACGGTTGGCGCAGTGGTTAAGCGATTGACTGCTGCGCTGCGTGTCGCGGGTTTGATTTCCGCACGGAACAAATATTTGTATGACCTACAAGTAGTTGTTCCGGGTCTGGCTGTTTGTGTATGTGAGTTTAAATGTTTGTAAACGCACCCACAATACAGGAGAAATTCTTAAGTGTGGGGCAACGTTTTTAAAAAACAAGAGAAAAACAAAAAACTATTTGATAAATCTTCAGTTCTTTACAAACCACCTCAACAAAGGTTCTCAATTCGACAGTTTGTTTATTTGTATAAGTTTATATTTTGAAGAATAATTTTTAACCATCCCATATCTATAAGTTGGCCCGTACAATTTGTTGTAATAAAGAATCAGTAAGTATTGAAATTGACAAAATTTCTTTTTGTTTTAGATTTCAATGGACACAGTCAGGCGGCGGCGGCGCCTGAAGGACGCCGGAGAGATATTTCACCGCCCTGCCAAGAAACCTTCCTCCATCTCCTTCCCCAGGCTTCAAACTATCTCCATATTTTTTATCACAATTGCCCAGCGGTTAGGCCGCGAAGGCGTAAGAGACAGTCAAAGTTACTTTCGCATTTATAATATTAATATGGATAATTCTTCTAATAACGTGACAAAGATAATTTAATAATTAATACCGTAAATTGAAATTTTAAACTTCTTTTCGCACCATTGTTATATTCTTGAGAATTTTTCCTTTAATCTATAATTGTATACTTAGTTTGGTTTTGTGGAGTTTGTTACCGGCTCTTCTCCTTAGGAAACGACCAATTGGAACCGTGCACCTAGCTTCTGACCCTTTATAAGTGCCCATGTAGGCATAAGTGAAATAAAATATTTTGATCGTTGATTATGTTTTTTATATTTTGTTGTAATTATATTTTAAAATTGAGAATAGGTAAGTTTTTAATTATAATACTTAATGTTTAAAAATAAAAAGATTGTTATTCCGCATTTTATTTTGATATTTTTCCCGCGGTTTCACACGCGTTCCCGTAGGAACCTATCCTGTGTCCATTCAAAATATATATTTAGGAACCTAGATATTCTGTATTCCAATCGGGATAAAGACACACTACCTTAAGAATATGTTTGATTTACAAATTATTTTGGTATTACGTTTGTATGAACTACGCATCCATCGTCGTTAAAAGGAATAGTTTTTTTTCCGATTTAGAAACATTTTTCATTGATGCTCCGCTCCTATTGGTTGTAGCGTGATGTTATATAGCCTTCCTAAATAAATGCACTATTCAACACAAAAAGATTTTTTCAACTCGAACCAGTACTTCCTGAGATTACCGCGTTTAACCAAACAAACAAACTTTTCAGATTTATAATATTAGTATAAGTAACATATTTAGGAAGTAACGATAATAATAGATTATAATTTTATTTGAAAATTCATAACCTTTGAAATCGTACCTTATTACTAGCGCTATAAGGTTGAACTCGCATGTATAAGCAAACTAGGTAAGGGGGTAGGTATAGGTAATTGTGTCACTAAGTTCAACCTTATTATTTTAGACAGTGTCACGGAACGGCGGACTTACAAGAGGCTTTTTGTAGGCATAATTAATTAACTTAACTTCACACACGTTTGTCATGTGGTAGGTATCCATATTTTTTCAAAATTTCAAGCACTTTGTGGATTTTCGGCATAAAATTTCGTAAAAATACTTAGAATAGAAAAGCAAGGAACGCACGAAAACACTAGGTGACCGCCAACCCGCCAGTAAGTAGGTAACAAATCTCGGAAAAGGTAAAAAAACCTGTTTGAAATAAATAAAATAAAAAATGTATTTCTAACATCAGAATAAACCTACCTGTCTACTTAATAAGAATATTCATCGAGATCTGTTTAAATGTAATATGATTAGATAATACCAACTTAACGGCATTGCGCGGGCCGCCTGTTTTTATTACCATGCCATTATTTCTATTCGATTCAAGTATTCAGTATTCAACCAGCCTATTTCTTATCGCACAGTATCTTATTCTACACCACGACGCGCATACGCACACACCCTCACGTACGCACTGCAGCACGAAACATTACAAATAAGAACAGACAAAAAGCTATGTATCTCTTTCGTACGATTCTCGCTGTTGTTCCTCATAACGCGTTCAAGGTCAAAGTGGGGTAACTTGATGTGCTGGCGACTGTACATGAGATCATACATCAAAAAAATATTTATTATTTGTATGTTCACTTAATGTATGTGTGTATACAACATTAGTTTTTGTAAACACACTAAACCCGAAAAGGGGTCATTGTACTCATCATTTAGAACAACTCTTTCTATGGGACCAACCTTGAAATCACGAAAAAAAAATCTGCTGTTCATACATTTTGTCGATTTAAGTGAACACAAATGTATGGTTCCATCCAAAAAGTTGTTCAAAATGATGAGTATAATGACCCCTTTTCGGGTTTAGTTTAATCAAATACTAATGTAATATACATAATTATGTATCACCTCATATGTACCCAATGTACTCTGTGTGTATTTAAGCAAATAAGTTTTTTTTTTGACATGGAATACTTTCCGTCCCGTAAATTAAGGTTTTTTTAAAATGTAAAATCAATTTTATTCCTATGAAAGATAATGGTTCTCCATCAAAGGATCTAAAGTTTAAAGGATTTCTGAAACATCTTATTATACTTCGACGGAAAAACTTTATGTTCCTTAGAATCCCCGTTCATCTTTAATCTGACTTGACTGAGCGATGGATTAAAAGATAGTTCTTAAGTCAAGCCATGAATGCATTCAAAGAATCAAATATCTTACTCGGACTTCTGCGGTACCTATGGTTCGGTTTTAGCCTGCATGGCTTTTCCATGCAATCTTCCCGAATATATTTTATAAGTACGAGTATATGGCATGCATAATGAGATAAACACTATTTCATATAAGAAGATTATAAAAGAATAGAGAATCAGCATGGAGAGCTGACAGTGCGCGCCATGATGTTTAATGAGTAGCATTATAAATTCTAGGATTATTATAAGGTACCTATATTAATATAAATGCGTCTATCAATATTCGACCTGGTACTGTGAGCGCGCGCAGCGCATATACGCAATGACACTAGTCGCCGGCGACCAGGTATTTATTTAAAAATCTCACATTCACACAGATTTTGACAGTCGATTTATTGCTAGCGATGTCAACATCTGTGTCTAGACAGGAGATTATGAAATCGCCGCCAACTAAAGTCGCTGTGGCTTCCCTGGTACCTCATTAACGGCATAACTATGTACTAAATGTCTATTTACTGCTCCCAAATTACGATGTTTATTTTTATTTTATTTTACGCAAACATCAACAGCTTACAGCGGTTTCGCCGCATTGAACATTTGAAGCAACATTTCTGGGCTCGCTTCTCCCATGAGTACGTTCTGTGGCTACAGGAGAGAACCAAATGGTGCCGGTCGTCTGGCGAGCTCAAGGAAGGAACATTGGTCGTCATAAAAGAAAAAAACTTACATCCTCTTATGTGGCTTCTAGGACGCATCACACTTGTTCTCCCAGGCAGAGACGGCGTTGCGAGGGTCGCCGACATTCTCACAAGAAAGGGTGTCATCCGGCGCGCCTTTAACACCATCTGCCCGCTGCCAGTCGCCACCACTGTTGAAGACTCTTCAACGGGGGGAGTATGTTGAGACCAGCCTCCCTCAACATCGCCGCGCGCTGGCGGCAGTGAACGAGGGGTGTGGGGGCAGCGATGAGCAAGAGGCGCTGACCTCCTCGACACACCAGTCAGCTGTTGCGAGCCTTCAAGCACGGCTGCGCTCACGCATTTTATTGTCGTCCGTTGTTATTCTTATTAACTTATCAACCGACACAGCTTCTATTTTCCTTTTAATTTACAATACGAGTATACATGTTTATACAGTCCACTCCTTTCATTTTGCTCTCATTACGACCTATCGTCGCGATCATTGGTTGTTTAACTACAATTTTAATTTCAACTATTGACTGGTGGCTTTTGTGGACAGGATATTAATTCAGATTTATTACAGTCGTAATGGCAATCATGTCATTTGGTTTAAATTTTGTTCAATAGGTTTGTGAATGTATGAACGTTGTAGATTTAATAGACGGTAGGTTTGTAGACCATCGTCTATTTTGTTAACTGCCTGGTACTTGTTGACAGGCATAAACTGTCCTCCCATACCTATTAACACTGTAATTTGAAAACATTTAATATCCAATTATTTTTAAAAGAGTAACCGTGTAGTTTCTTGCCGGCTCTTCTCCATATGAAAGGACCAATTGGAACCGTGCACCTACCTTCTGACGTTCCATAAGTGCCCATGTAGGTTTATGTGAACATACATAATACTTATGTATAAGCGTAAAACAATAAAATCAATTAAAAATATATTATATATCTTTTTTTTTTATTGATTTTATTATTTTTTGCATTAAACTGTCTCGTACGTCTTGTTGTCGCAAGCGTTACCACTAAGCACGAGGTTCTAAGATCGATACCAAGGTCGGGCAAAGTATTACTGGGTTTTTCAGTCTGGATTTTCTGTGGCAGTTTGGATTTGTGCCCGGCTGATGGCAATAGGCTCACCCCTTAGTACCTACATGAGGATTACGTCAACATATCTCATGAAATGTGGGTGTATCTAACTATAGGTACACATCAGATGGGTGGGTGTCAGGTGGGTGTCTTCGGGAAATACAGTTGTGATCTTCTTCTTCTTTTGGGTTTAAATAACTTTATTTCTCATAAGAACTTAAATATAAGTAACTTAAAATTTTCGTGTGGTTAATGGTGGTCCTGGTGTCAGAGTTTTTGTCGATCATTTGCCTCAGACCTGGCTTCACATGCCGTCGAGAAATATATCTCAGGTTATCTTCAGGCTTCCTCATAAAGTTTTTGAGGTGTGATGTTAATTTGTTACATTTCTTGGGTTTGATAGCAATTAAACCTCTTTATCAAAGTCCAGGAAATATAAAAGAATTTATCTTAGGTGATATTATATTCATAACATTTTCTACTAACGCGAGTTTCTCGAAGCAGAAACCAGACACGGACGAAAAATAATATGTTGTTCCCTAGATATCCCAGAGGTGCAACTGATCAAAGTGAGTGCAGGAATGACGTGTAATATCTTTAGGTACCTACTTACCAATCATACAAACTTGATATACAAGATAGGTAGGGCTTATTTGTAATCTTTTATATTTGTATTGTTTTTAAATATTTTTTTTTTTACATTGTTCTCACTTATAGAAGCGACAAGAATAATGTACCCAGGATTTTGTAATATCTTGATTTAAAAGAGTGTCCTTGGAGTTTCTTGCCTATTCTTCTCCATAGAGATCTACGTTTTGAAATGGGCAAATAGCTTCAACTTTCTGACTAACTAACCGACTTTTTGACAATTCAAACGTGCCTGTAATTGGTTTAATTGAAATAAATGCTTTGAGTTTGAGTATAAATTAAATAACTGAAAACCTCTTCACCAATGAAACTGAAATTTCACCAAAAATTTGTTGTGGAATATTGACCCTGACAGCTCTTGAACGTGGCTTAAGGTTATCACTCACTATAACCATACCGCTCCAGCGCAGTATCCGACCAGCACCGCCTCGGAACTATCCACCCGCTTGTTGCCATCACGCCGTTGGCATGACGATTGCTCGCTGCTGGCACGCCACTGGTGAGTGTGACTGCTTGTTGTTTACGCGCCGCTTTCTAGTTGATTGGGTGGTACTAGTGGTGACCACACGGACGGCGAGGCACCGGCGGCATGCATGCATACAGGCGTTTCTTCGCCGGGGAGCGGGTTACTCGCTTAAACCGCACGGTCGTCGTCGCGACGTGTGACGGGTCGCGGGCAGCGCAGTGCCCTTGAGCTGTCCACTACTCTTTATAGTCATCGTAAAATAGACTAAATAGACTATAATGCATTTTATTTCAAATCCAAACTTCAATGACAAGTGTCGGAGCGGTGCGGATAAAGTGCACTCACCTTATGATATACGATATGACCTTAAGGTTACTCCTATACTCCTGACCATGCGGTGGTAGTTATAATAATAACAATAAATTTATTTGACATAAAAGTACATTTATACAAGGTGACACTTAATTTAAGCATGGAAATAGCCTGGTACAAAATAAATGATCAATGACCCCCATGCTAGGAAAAACCTGTGTTACAGGGGTCATCCATCCGTCCATTATGGATCTATAAGTTACTTACAAATTAGCAAAGTGCACTTATGAATAAAAAAAATATATATATTAATTTAAACTAGCCTAATACAATTAATTGTGGGGATACGAAACGGGGGGAAGAAAGTAAAAGGGGTTTTAGATGAATTAATAACAAGGAAAAAGGAGTAGGTATGTATTAATATGCCGGGCATTTGTTGTTGGTGTGAGTATAACTGTGTATGCGTGAGTGAAGATGTGTATGTTTGAGTGGGTGCCTGATTTGCTTAAGTTATGGTTTGAGTAATTCAACTAAGTAAGTTAGCGAATTCTTGCGTTTATTCTAGACTACAGGGACGGCGAGGCGTACCGCATACCGCTTGCAGGCGTTTCATCGCTGACGAGTGGGCTACTCGCTTGAAGCGCACGAGCGGCTCGACGTGTGTCCACTATTCTGTTTAGTCATCGTAAAATAGACTTGAATGCTTTTGATTTAAAATCCAAACTTGAATGATAAGTTATTTGCTGTGTCGGAGCGGTGCGGTCATACTGAGTGATGACGTTTAAAAGTGATGATCACGTTCAGTTTCTTCGAAATTCACCGTTAGTTAGGTACAGGGTTAGTTGGGTAGTTGTAGGTACTCATCGCGAAAAAAAAGATCTACTGGTCCCTGCCAATGAGGTACACCTGGTATTTATAAAGTTTTATAAAATGATACCTTTTGTACTGCTGCATATTTATGTTTACGCAGTGCAGGATAATAGGTCATTTCGTAGGATCTATCCAAATACCTAGACTATCCGTAATCCTTCACTGCCACTAGCAGATATACTAAACAAAAAAGACATTTGCCTATCTAGTATAATGCTTAATACTTATAATATATTTTAATATTTGTTTTTGAGAGGAAAGCTGACATCAACATGATTCACACACACAGACTTCGACCAGTTATGTTCAGTTAATTTAGTTTACTATTATAAACTCACCAAAATACATGATTTACATAAATGATTACACCATAATTTTATTGTGCTTTCAAAACTTTCAACGCGAAGGCCAACTTCCATAATTAATAAAACCGGCCAAGTGCGTGTCAGACCACGCACACTGAAAGGTTCCGTAGTCGGGATGAATTTATCCCAAGAACAAACTTAACATTGTAGTTGAAAAATATGTTCACTCATACATTCCATGTGCAATTGTAGGTTAGTCGACCATTACTCGTTAACTTCTAAAGCCTACTGAGCTGTAATAGTGTTCCTTATAACTTCGCTAAAAACAACCATTTAATTGGCAGGGACACTTGACTCTAACAAAAATTAGTGCTTTAAAGCTTAGTATTACGCAAACGGATCCTTGATCCAATAATGGTTGTCACAGACCCGCAATATTTTTGAACGGCCTATCCAACGATACCCCAAACTATTAGAGAGATGAGAAAAAAAAAATCATCTCCACTTTACGTGCAAGGGGTACATATACCCTACAAAATTTTATTTTACGACTTTATCGGCGTGAATAATAATTATGTACACCCATGCCAAATTCCATCTTTTTAGGGTTCCGTACCAAAATGGTAAAAAGGAACCCTTATGGTGAGACTAAGTCTGTCTGTCTGTCACACCTGGATATCTTAATAATATCACAAATGCTATCAACTTGAAATATAGAATAGTTTTAGATGACGTTTGCCCAACTATTTTGCAAGCAAGAATGAAATTAAAAAAAAGATATCTTTTTTGCAAAAGGGACTGAAAGGGGGTCTTCCATATTTGAAGTGGAGCTACTAGGGCATGTGGGGTATCATATGAAAGAACGGTGTTTGCACATTCTCAAACATTTTTTTTTTAGGCAGCATAGTTTCTGACTTTTGATTTAAAATGTTAAAAAAATACCTTTCCCCCGCCTCCCCCTTATCTCCGAAGTTTGCAGTGATGATGAGATAGAATAATTTCAGATTTTTATCACTGCAAACTTCGGAGATAAGGGGGGCCCTTATTTCCGAAGTTTGCAGAGATAAAAATCTGAAATTATTCTATATGATAGAAGCTTATATAAAGATTACAGGAAAAATAAAACGATGTCTCTTAATAGCACAGTTTTTCAGAAATCGTCAACATCATATATTCGTACGGAACCCTCGGTGCGCGAGTCCGACTCGCTCTTGACCGGTTTTTGTACTAAGAGTTTCTAAAGTAGGTAAGCCGTGACCAGACAGACAGACAGACGGACGTTGCGAAACTATAACCGTCTTATTCCAAAACACGATCTAAATTTAGTACTAGGATAATAAATTACTAGGTTTGCCACCATGACTAAATAAAACGTTATTATAAAATGAAGTTTACCACTAGTTCATGAACAAGCTATGGTACTAAAGTTAGTCCGCCGAGACCCCTAGTTTTTCTATGGACTAACTTCGGTACTAATTTATTTGAGGTTAGCGTTTATTGTTATTGTGTGACTTTTTATTTACAAATCGACTTGATGGATTTGGAAGATTTGGATAATTATGCTGGAGACCTCTCGGCGATCTTACAGACATCGTCATACGTAGTACGACGTAATATTTCCTATAATATTATGAACATTCGCGTTAGGCAGTCGAAATACGATGATACAAAGCATTGCTTACCTAATATTACTTAAAAATCCATGTTTTGGTCAGTGGGTCGTCTTAGGGTTTTACTAAGTTTATCTTCAACGGTTTAACCAGACACAACTCAGGAACAAACTACATATTATAAACAGTACCTAATACTAATATTAATTATTTATGGACGCAACATAACCATTCGTCTCAAATTACGAGTGCCGCGCATATGTAATTCACTCCACTTCACGCTAGAGGTGTTAAAAAATATGATAACTTGATTATAAAAAGCACGTCAAAAGTACAAGTTGTGCTTGTTCAATCTATTGTAACCTAAACAAAGAACGATTTATGACATATTTTTGTATTGATTAATAATTATTTATGCATTTCAAGTGTTATTATAATATCAATATTTACAGAAACGAAACGTTGCTTCAAATAGATGCAGAATGAACGAATGAAAGAATGCCATTTTTGTTTTTATCTGTGGAACCATGAACCTTCTTTGGTACTAACTGATCCTCGAAAAGTCTTCGTTTTGTAATAAGAACACGTTTTGAGCCTGATATTAACTTGAATGCCGTAACAATCCTAGACCTTGTGGTCTTGGTATAAAACAGTACTTAAGCATTTTTTTGTAATGAGACGGTGAGGGTTCTGTAAATCAAAACGAAATCATATTTCTGTATTTATATTCATGCACATATACAAACTTGATGTATAGCAATATTTATTGAACTTTTTAATTAGGTACTCAATATAATATCAGTATAGACTTTAGACTTCTTTAAGCAACCTTTAGGTTCCGAGGCTCGAAGAGAATTAACTTAGTAACTACACGATGCCCCAAATACATGTTTTCATTATGCTCTGTTAAAAAACCAGTACTTTTACGGTAACTGTCAAATGAGATACTTTTAAAGTTCATGACTAGTCTGATATAAAAATCATTTGAATTTAAATCTTATTAATATTTTGAAATTATGACAGTTCCTTGTGTCAGACTTGTCAAAAATGTACGTAAATATGAGATATTTTTGACATATTTCTGCTGAGATTCTAATACGAACGTTCTTAAAAATACGGTAACTGCCCTCGGATCTTCCCAAGCAACCTCGCTCTGATTGTTCAAACCAGGACTTACCCCAAGACATCGTCACCCTAACCTAAGAGAACACTTAGTTCCCTTACATTTCTTGACCTAATTAACGAGTAACTCCGGACAGTAGAAGGAACACAAGTGAACAGCACAGTGCTAACTTGGTCGGGTGTCATCGTAAGGACTACCATAACACGACCTACTCTTATTCCAAAATACACTTTATTTTTACTGCGATAAAGTTCAAGTTAGAATTTTCAGGGGTCTAGGTTAAGTGGTTGTGTTATAGAATGTACTTCTATAAGTAAGCTTGTTGGCCAGTATTAAAACTTTGTTGGAGGCTTGCTTATGATACATAGGGAGTTTGCTATTGATTTTGAATTTCTAATGATTACTGAGAAGCATCTGATATTTGTGGGTCTTATGTCCGTCATAAGACCCTCGAATACATTTTGGTTTCATAGAATTATTTTGTTCATGTTTACTGAGTCGCAATTGTATATTTGCCGTGTGGTGCCGGGCGTAAAGAATAGCACCATCCTATTTCTTACCGTGGGCTTCGTAAAAAGCGACTTAGGGACTTACTAGAGAATGGGTAGCAGCGTTCTCTATGCATTTTAACACCATACTGCGATCGCCAACCCACCTGCGTGGCGATTATGGCAAACTCCCTTTGGGGGAGGCCCAGTTCCGGCAGTGTGGACTGAAATTATGAATAATAATGATGAATTGTACGAAAAGCCACGTGTAATAAACAATTGTGGTATTTTTTCTTTTGAGAATTATTTTTTATTCCACGATGTAGTTCCCTGATTCAAGTCATTTTTGCGAATTATTATTTCAAAGCTACGAGTTTTCTAGGGAACTTGTTAAAGTGAAACTCCAGAGAAAGATGAAAAAGTTTAATTCCTAGATTCATAATTTATGACGAAGTAGTGAAAACCAAGGTTTTCATATTAAATATCATTTAAAAACTTACCTATTTTGGAATTTTACCCAGTAAATGTTGAATACGCTCACATAGTATCCATCCATACTTCCACAAATATTATTTATAAATGCGACAGTAATTTTGTCTATCTGTTTATTCCATCCCGGAGTAGTGTAAAAATGTTCAGCCAAAACTTTTGTCCTACTGCAAAATTTTCAAGTTGTCTGAATAGATTATTGTAGGTTGTGTGTAGTTACAATTTTGTATGATCGTACTAAGAAGTTTAAAATTTTTTATAAGGGGAAATCGTGTGAGGTTTATGTCAGTTCTACTTTTAAACGCCTTCAGGCTCTGTGCACGAAGAATCCTAGTCAAATTCAAAATAAAAAGCAGTTATTTTAATCCCAACCAGAAATAAGCTCACCTAGACAATCTTTCAAATCACTAGAGACTTAGATAGTAAAACCCACACTCTCAGCATTACCTAATTACTATACTAACACCAGAAAAAGTCCGCAAAGTAAGGTAGTTAATAGATTATTAATTGGTTCTGATCCTCCTCTTTCCTATTCTTCTAGGTCCTCTTTGGAACACTCGCATTCGCGTTTCACTGGTTTGGAACTAATTTGTTTTCGAGGAAAACTTCGACGACGACGCCGCTGCCGCCACCGTCGTCGTGTCGGCGTCATCGTCCTCGTCGTCGTCGTCTTCGTCGTTGTTGTCGTCATCGTCGTTGTCGTCATCGTCGTTGTCGTCGTTGTCGTCGTTGGACGTCGTAACGTCGTCCATTTATGGTTGATTACATTAAAATACTCCGTGCCTCAGAACTCACGTTAAGCCGTTGATCCCGACTGTCATTCGTGGATTTTTGATCGTCGTTACGGTTCGTCAGAAGCCCGAAAGTCTGACAACCAGTCTTACCAAGGGGTATCGTGTTACCCAGTAACTGGGTTGTGGAGATCAGATAGGCAGAAGCTAAAATACTAGTATTCCGCTATATCCGGTTAGACTGGAAGCTGACCCCAACATAGATGGGAAAAGGCTGCGCTGACTGGTTGATTACACTTAACTTTCTTTGGTTTTTTTGTCTTTGAAGTTATTTTATTGAGCAGGTAGGTACTTTAAGTACATAGTTTTTGGAAAAGGTAGGCAAAAAGTTTATGTAATTAATTTCAAAGGTTTTTATATTTTTCTGAGACAACATATCTAAATCTATCTATACAACATTATTTTTAGTATATGCGAAACCTGAATACAGTTTGTTCAGAATAAGGAACTGAATCGATTTCAATTATTTTTACACCATGTTAAATTTTGTCCCAAAAATATTTAAGTGTGATGGAAAATGTTATCACCCTTTAATTACTTACAATACAACCGCCGTACGGTTAGGTACCTACTACCAAATTATTGCTAATGACCGCAAGACGACCCTGGACCATTACGGGGGCGCCGCGCGCCGTTTGCATGTTTTTGTACGGACAACCCGGTAACATAACAACCTTATAACTTTGTGATTTTTCATGATACAGTTTTGAAATTCTTTACATAAAAATACTAGACACGTATTTCGGGTTTTGCAAACTAATATTGTATATAAATACCGGTAAACTGGGGTGTATTGCAAGTACTGGGGTGAAACACAACAGTTTGAGAATAAAATTTATCATCATAGCGGGAACATTTACTATTCTCTATGGTAAATTTGTATATGGGAATAATATAAAGAAATTTCCGTGAGTTAGTCTTCCAAAAACTCGAAAATAGCTCGACCGGTTGTGATGCAACTTTGGTATTTTGTGTGCGCGCCGGAAAAGGTCCTTAAAAAAACAAAAAAGGCATTGTATTAGCTAGTAAGTGATGAAAATTTTTCGTCGTTCGTTAAGAGCGCACCTTACGGCATTTCATACAAACGTTAGGTCTTAAAAGTTAGTAAAGAACCTTATCGAAAAGTCTTATTTAAAAACAGATAAGTAACTGGAAATCTTTTTCAAAAATGTTCTTTACTAACTTTTTAGACATTTCAGTCGAAAGACGTCCACTGCTAGACATAGGTCTCCCCCAAAGGGGGGGGGGGGGGGTTGCCATAATCGCCACGCTGGACAGGCGATCGCAGTATGGTGTTAAAATGCATAGAGAATGCTGCTGCCCATTCTCTAGTGAGTCCCTTAGTCGCCTTTTACGACACCTACGGGAAAAAATAGGTGAGTGCAATTCTTTAAGTCCGGCACCACACAGACGAGACACATCTATTTTTAGACATTTGTGTCCTGATTATGCGTATGAAGTTTCATTAAAATCAGTTCAGTCATTTCGAAAAACAAGGACTTGAAAGATTGTTTGGTGGCATGAGGAATAGGGTGTAAAGTTCACTCATCCACCATAGAAAAGGGAGGATCCTCCGACCAGACGGCTGTTGTGTCTGGTGGGCAACTGCCCGACGGTTGATGTCGGGACGTTGTACGAGTATATATGCTAGTTGCGTAGTAAAACTCTGATTGCGCGATGCAGGATTCGCGTGACGACAGTGTGACGCGTTGTTCGTATGTTGATGTTGATTCCGCTACAATTGTATGAAATTCTGTAAGGTGTAAACGCTCTTTAAGTTCATTGTATAAATTATTGTGACTACCATTCTTACCAAGGGGTATCGTATTACCTAGTAGGTAACTGGGTTGTGGATGTCAGGTAGTCAGTAGCTTCATGTAAAATACGGTATCTAGCTGAACCCTTTTAGACTGGAAGTGAATACCAAAATAGATCTGAAAGGCTAAGTGGATGATGAGTTAAATTCTTTCATATTTTTTCTCATCCTCTTTAACAATAGGTAAGTAGTAAAAACAAATAAAACACTAAAAGTTATTAACTCGGAGATTGGTTGTGTGCTTTTAATAAATTATTAATTAAAACAAAGCCCTCCACACTTTTTAATTAATTAACACAAAACTCAACGGGTTTAGGTACTATAGTAGCCACTCAAGAATTCCACTATCCACCTCCTGGCTCCATCATCAGTCCCTCGTTACCAAGCCCAATCTATTGAACTTGTCAAAACGAATCGTACAAGCCCAAACTCAAGGGGTTTACTAGTAGCCAGTGAAGAGTTCCACCATCCACCTCCTGGCTCCATCATCAGACCTTCGACACCAAGTGCAATATATTGAAAATGAATCATATGAGCTCAAACTCGAGGGGTTTACTAGTAGCCAGTGACGAGTTCCACTATCCACCTCCTGGCTCCATCATCAGTCCCTCGTTACCAAGCCTAATCTATTGGACTTGTCAAAATGACTCGTACGAACCCAAACTTAAGGGGTTAACTATTAGCCAGTGAAGAGTTCCACTATCCACCTCCTGGCTCCATCATTAGATCAGCTCCAAGATACTAAATTATAGTATTGTCATCCAAACTACATACACGTAAAAATTTTTATTTCGATACGACAAAAATAAGTTGGTGAAAATTACGTTAAAAGATTCTGTTACGTATGCGATAATATAAAAGATAATTATACAAGATAATATAAAAGCGTGTTAGTAAAATAATTTCCTGTGAATAATTTTAGAATTAATCTCAGAAATCCAAAAGTTATTTTTATGTAAGTATATCTAGATGAACTACATTTCATTGGGTACAATAACTTCCCACCATTAGCTACCATTCTCTTATCTATCCCCTTGAGATGTTTCAAAATGTTATTGTTCCGGCTGTTCCTCTGAACTTTATAATACAAAATCGATAAAATAAATAATAACAGAGCATTTCCTTCGTATTTTACTATAGCGTATTTATATATAGTTTTGCGGCAACCCAAATTGTTTTCCCGTTCATTTTAATAATGGGATGTTTTGTTATTTACTGTTTTAAATTTTGGTTTTATCAACGTAATACAATTATGGTATTGCATAATGTAATTTCAATTTGAAATTTAAGTGCTTAAAACAAGTTTTTTGACTTCGAGTTTACACTCACGGTTAGTAAGAAACTTATCGTCGACCTAATTCTAATATGGCGTAAGTCAAAATTGGCAACTATTCAGGACGCAACGCAATAAACGTTTTGTTTCTTTGAAGTTCTTAGGAATCATAAAATTAATGTACTACCGAAAATATGACTAATCAAATCTGCTTTTTATTTTTATGGTTTTATTACTTAAAACACTTTAGATTGATCAAAATCGGACTAAGCCGTTGGTAGGCCAAATTTTGACTTACGCTTCATTAAAATTAGATCGACGTTATCATTAATAGATGAGGGTTCTAAAGTATACATCACCTTAAAGGCTTCTACAGACCAGCGCGACTCGTGACGCGACACAAAGGCACCACTCGTCGCGCAACACGCGGAGCCTTTGTGTCACGTGTCGCGCCAGTATTTAGAAGCCTTAATGGGGATGCGATTCTTAGGAAACATATTTTCATTACAACCATTTCTGTATTTAACCTCTTGAACAAACATGGTTCACAGCAATATTTAAGGAACTATTTAATTAGGTACTCTAGGTAGAACTTTTAGGTTCGAGCACCATGAGAATTAACCTAGCACCTAAGCGACACTCCAAACGTCATGTTTTCATTCCGTTTCGTTAAGAAAAACCTACTTTTTAAAACAACGGTCAAAATGAGATACTTTTAAACTTCATGACTACACTGATACAAAAATCATTTGAGGCAAATCACATACTTTCACACATTGAATATACAAGTATTTAAAATCCACTACAGAACCTTTAAAATCCTGACACGCTTTATTAGAATTAGGTTGACATTATCATTAACAGATAAGGGTTCTAAGGTACGAGTATACATCACCTTAACGGGGATGCGCTAAGGTACGAGTATCCCGTGAAATTAAATTCAATTTTATTACGTCTTTTGCAATTTGCAGGTCAGTGTCAGGTTGTCATCATCATCATCATCATTTCAGCCAAAAGACGTCCACTGCTGGACATAGGCTTCCCCCAAAAGGCGGGGGGCGGGGGGGAATTGCCATAATCGCCACGCTTGGCAGGCGGGTTGGCGATCGCCAACTGGTATGGTGTTAAATGCATATAGCACGCTGCTGCCCATTCTCTAGTAAGTCCCTTAGTCGCCTTTTACTACACCCACGGGAAGAAATAGGGAGGTGCTATTCTTTACGTCCGGCATCACACGGCAGGCTGTGTGTTGATTCAAATATGATTCGCGAGTATCAAATGTCATGATTTCATGATATATTAATTCAATATAGTAATATGAACTTAGAGAGTTGTATTGGTGATTTTTCTGATAATAATTCTATAGGTAATATTTAATACGGCCGCGAATCATATTAAGATTAAGGTACAACCTGATACTGATCTGCTTATTGCAAAAAAACGCAAAAAAAAAACTTACAACGCAAAAATTTCACGGGCTACCCTGATGTTTTCGTCTTATGACTTTACTAGGTACAGTTTTGAGCATAAATACTATAAGTACAGTCGAGTTCATTAATATATTAGCCCTTTCAGGCTTCAAAAATATATGACCGTCAAAAAAAATCATAATATTGTGACAACTATAAGCATCATTAAATTGTGGTCAAGATTTCGATTCATTAATATGTGACTGGTTTTTCTCAGTAACATGTATACAGCCAAAAGCACATTATTATATGAACAGCATTAAGATCATATTATCTGAACATTGTAGGATTCACAATTATGTATGCACACATGAATACAATAATATCTAAACACAAGTAAATGTAATTCAAATTCAACCTTATTACTTACGTCATAAAGATAATTTTAATAGCAATCTTAAAATTGCATGGTCAAGGAGTTTGCAACATTATTTATCACTGGCTAGATTAACTTCAAATGACGTTATGTTTTTCTAATTACTGGAAGATAGTACTGGAAGCTAGTACTGGGAGCTAGTACTGGAAGATAGCACTGGAAGATAGTACTGGAAGATAGCACTGGAATATAGTACTGGAAGTTAGAACTGGAAGATAGTGCTGGAAGATAGTATTGGGAGCTAGTACTGGAAGATAGTACTGGAAGATAGCACTGGAATATAGTACTGGAAGTTAGTACTGGAAGATAGTACTGTAAGATAGTATTGGGAGCTAGTACTGGAAGGTAGCACTGGAAGATAGAACTGGAAGATAGTGCTGGAAGATAGAACTGGAAGATAGTGCTGGACGATAGTGCTGAAATATAGTACTGGAAGTTAGTACTGGAAGCTAGTACTGGGAGCAAGTACTGGAAGCAAGTACTGGGAGCTAGTACTGGAAGATAGCACTGGAAGATAGTACTGGAAGATAGCACTGGAATATAGTACTTGAAGTTATAACTGGAAGCTAGTACTGGGAGCAAGTACTGGAAGCTAGTACTGGGAGCAAGTACTGGAAGCTAGTACTGGGAGCAAGTACTGGAATATAGTACTGGAAGTTAGTACTGGAAGCTAGTACTGGGAGAAAGTACTGGGAGCTAGTACTGGAAGATAGCACTGGAAGATAGTACTGGAAGATAGCACTGGAATATAGTACTGGAAGTTATAACTGGAAGCTAGTACTGGGAGCGAGTACTGGAAGCTAGTACTGGGAGCTAGTACTGGAAGATAGCACTGGAAGATAGTACTGGAAGATAGCACTGGAATATAGTACTGGAAGTTATAACTGGAAGATAGTGCTGGAACATAGTATTGGGAGCTAGTACTGGAAGTTAGTACTGGAAGATAGTACTGGAATATAGTACTGGAAGCTAGTACTGGAAGATAGTATTGGGAGGTAGTACTGGAAGGTAGCACTGGAAGATAGAACAATACACTTACTGTATTAGTACAGTAGTAGTACAGTACTTCCAGCACTATCTTCCAGTTCTATATTCCAGTGCTATCTTCCAGTACTATCTTCCAGTACTAGCTCCCAGTACTAGCTTCCAGTACTTGCTCCCAGTACTAACTTCCAGTACTATAATCCAGCACTATCTTCCAGTTATAACTTCCAGTACTATATTCCAGTGCTATCTTCCAGTACTATCTTCCAGTGCTATCTTCCAGTACTAGCTCCCAGTACTAGCTTCCAGTACTATCTTCCAGTAATTAGAAAAACATAACGTCATTTGAAGTTAATCTAGCCAGTGATAAATAATGTTGCAAACTCCTTGACCATGCAATTTTAAGATTGCTATTAAAATTATCTTTATGACGTAAGTAATAAGGTTGAATTTGAATTACATTTACTTGTGTTTAGATATTATTGTATTCATGTGTGCATACATAATTGTGAATCCTACAATGTTCAGATAATATGATCTACCGCTAAAGCCCCGGCGTTGCCGATTCGGCAACAGTGCGCCCAAACCGTCAAGCCCCGGTGTTTCCGTTTCGCCAACGGTGAGTCATCGCTACTTTGGGCTCAAATTACACTTGAAAATAAAGTTGAGTATTGTTTGTGGCGGTTTTAGTCGATTGTCTGGTAGATATTCTCGTAAACTGAACGTATCCGAACGTAAAATATGGCATGACAACATTTTAAAAAAGTATTGAATGTCAGTTTACTTTTCTGTTGTCGTGTTTGTTATTGTGAAAATAAAGTGAGTAAAAAGTGCTTTTATAAGTGTATTTTATATGGGTAAGTGGATACATTTTCATTTATCTGTTGTTAATACATCATTGTAGATAATAATTACACGAAATTGCATTATAAAATCGAAATTTTTGAACAAAGAAAAGTTTCGACAAAGAACCGTTCTATCGTTGGAATTTGGACTTATTTTGTGTTTTATCGACTGCAAATAATCAATAATAATCATAAATAAGTGCTTGAAATATCGTTTTAGATAATATTTGCACTAAATACTTGTGAAAAGTTTCAAAATATCATATGTCAAAAATTGCATCAAAATTGTTAAACTTTGAGGTTAAATATCATTATTTCTTTCCACAAGAATGACTAAGTGTTAAATTAATATGACAGTATAGTTCCCACTTGTGCATTTATCACTAATATTAAAAAAAAAAAGTTAATTTATTTTTTAATTAATTAATAAATAAATCAATTAACCCCCCCATTTTCTTCAAGAAAATCTTTTATTAATTAATTATGGTGGTATATTTTTACAAGATATAGGTAGCTATCAGTCAATAAAGGTTTATGTAGTAACTTAGTAACATTTTTGTATAAGAAACTACTCGGTGTTACTCCGATGTGAATTTTCAAAAGTTTCAAAGATATCATGAGGCCGGCCTCAAGTGCCATGAACTTTGTGATTTATTATTACAACAATGTTACATAGAACTCTCAAAGAAACGCTGTTGTTAGATTTCTTATCTATTCATAATGTAACTTGCAAAATTTTGTGTAAATTGATACAATAGTTTTATCAGAAATAGCCATAACATAAGACCAAAACAATTACAGCTGTTATCTGTAATTAGGGGTAATTATTAAATACAAATACAGTTCCCACAACCATTTTTTTTATTGTTAATTACAGTGACTCTATTCAAAAACCCATACAGCTTAAATAAAGGATGTTTATGTTCTCACAAATCACTTAATGCTGTTCATATAATAATGTGCTTTTGGCTGTATACATTTTACTGAGAAAAACCAGTCACATATTAATGAATCGAAATCTTGACCACAATTTAATGATGCTTATAGTTGTCACAATATTATGATTTTTTTTGACAGTCATATATTTTTGAAGCCTGAAAGGGCTTATATATTAATGAACTCGACTGTACAGTTACAAACGAAAAATTCAAAAGCTTTTTCTAGTGAAATACTAATTGCAACTTTGCGAAAAGAGCTTCATAATAGTAGTATGTATGGCTTTGATAATATTATGTTCATAAAACGACAACGTATTTTTTTTTTGAAACGTTGCCTTGCACTAGGAATTTCTCTTGTACTGTGGGTGCGTTTACAAACATTTAAACTCACATACACGTATGTGTATAGTTTAAGCCAGACCCGGAAAAACTACTTGTTGGTCATACAAATATTTGTTCCGTGCAAAGAAAAGAAAATGTAGAAAGTAAATACGTTTATTTGCGGTAAACATAACGCAAATAAATAAAAACACAAACACGAATGAACAAGTTGAGGGAAAATATGCGTCACATTCACGCAAAACGGCCATCGCTCAGCATAATGCTGCGACCCTATGCAAGACAGAGCCCCAGCGCTGGTTTTCATCGACAGCCGGGGTGACGTGATGACGTCAACCGGTGCAGCATTAAATAAGATAAAAATAAACAAAATAAGAAATAAAATAAATACAATACTTCGTTCTATATGTTTATATAAATATAATATCTAGAATGGCAACATACCGTGCGAGAATAGAACCCGCAACACGCGGCGCACCAGTCAATCGCTTAACCACTGCGCCTACCATGCTGTCGAATGTGAATGTGGGTAATATCTATCAATACTTTAGGAGAAATCGCTTTAAAGTTGTGCGTAAGTGTGAGGTGTAAGGGTTGGGGATTGTACATCCACAATAACCATTTCTGCCACTTCCAAAATAGGAATGGATCACAATTTTATACTCAGCTATTAGTACTGACAGCACACAGACAGTTGTGCTGCTGGGGAGTTTGTTGCGCCACTTCTTCTTCCCAAATATAGCACTAGGAAGTGGTGAAGGGCAGGCGTTTTGGGGACTCTCTCATGATTGTAAATTTTGACGTTCAAAAAGTGCTGATTCTCAGCCTTATTTGAACGAATAATTTTTGTTATTGTTTACTATTTTTAGAGTGCACTGAAGCTATGAGAGTCCATACATACACACACGTTTTGTTACCTTTAAAACACGTCACTTTCAAACAAGTGCGATTATCACCAAAAAGAAAATCAAATAAATCTTCAACGATAAACCTAGCAAAAGTCGAAACAAGTAAGCTGAGTTGTATAAAAAAGGTAGGTATTATCTGTGCCGTGCAAGGGAACGCACTCAAGGCGTCGCCTTGAAGGTATTAGCAGGGATTATACGCGAAAGAGGCACTATCAGCCGATTCCGTCGTCAGATTTGGAGAAAATCACCTTATGTCGCAAAACTGAAGGTGCGAATACACAGGCGATAATGATGAAGAGCAGAATTTAAGCGTGATTCTATTATTAGTCATGAGTTTTAAGTAAAAAAGCCTTTGCCCTGCAGGGGAACACCATAGACTTATAATAAATAATACTTATAATATACTGATCGCTATTTTTAATATAAATATAATTGTATATAATATTATTTTTATTAATTGCATTGTAATCTAAATTAAAATTAAGAAATTATTATTAGTATTTCAATGTTATTGCTAATTACTAAATGTGTACTGCTTGCTATAAGTATAACCAAAATGTAAAATCTAAATATTTGCACGGCTGAAAAGCCGAATATAGTGAAACCCATAGCTATTAAGAACTTATTTATACCTATATTCTTGCAAATAAATATCATTTATTTATTCATATAATATACATAAACTGACGCCTTCTTCCAATGGTAGGCAGAAACAATAGAATGCCACCTGCTACGCTCGTTACATACTCCTTTTGCTTCGTTTATGTCCATACATCTGGTCATACACGCACGCCGGTTGCTATTACTACGCACCTGACCTGTCTAAAGAACATCACCAAGTAGGTCACTATTATGTCCTCCTAGGGCGTCCCCACCCGGCGTTTCCACTCACATCTGCCTTGTAAATACCTTTTGTTAGTCGCTTTTCATTTATCCTTTCATATAATAAATAAGTAAAATAATAAAGTAAACGGTTAACTATAGACGTAGGTACCATTTACAACTTTGCATGAGGTAGCTGTGTGGTAAGACTGTAGCACAGATAATGGCCTGTTCCAAAACAGCTAAGGTTGTTTGGCCACGAAATCGAATTAAATGGTAAATAATGCATTGGAATCTATTTTAGGGTTCCGTACCCAAAGGGTAAAACAGGAACCCTATTACTAAGGCTCCGCCATCTGTCTGTCTGTCCGTCTGTCATCTCATGTATCTCATGCTCTCCGGCTGTATCTCATGAACCGTGATAGCTAGACAGTTGAAATTTTCACAGATGATGTATTTCTGTTGCCGCTAGAACAAAAAATACTAAAAAATAGAATAAAATAAATATTTAAGGGGGCTCCCATACAACAAACGTGATTTTTATTGCTCGTTTTTGCTCTATATTGATAACGGCAACAGGTAGACGCTAGAAATATTCACAGAATATGTAAATATATATTGACTATAAAAATAAATAATTAAATTAAAATAAAACAAATATTTAAGGGGGGCTCCCATACAACAAACGTGTTTTTTTGCCATTTTTATAGATAATGGTACGGAACCCTTCGTGCGCGAGTCCGACTCGCACTTGGCCGGTTTTTTCAGTGTAAATGATCTATCTTCATAGCTGTCAAAAAGCGTTGACGTTACAAAATATTGTAAAACATTTCAAAAGAGTAATTACTATGACGTTTCAAGCCAAAGACATTAAAATTATTTACTTAACAATAGACGGGACATAGCAAACAAAATTGTAATCTGATACATTTGTCCTAGTGGGCAAAAGTCGCTCAGTCTAGTGTGGTACGCCTGCATGTCAACTCGCATTCGTGTCCACCAAAAGATAATTATTTTCGAAGTATGCCTGCAATATGGTACTGCAAATCTCGTAGTGTTAGAATGACTAATGTTTTAAACTATTTGACGGTTCGTAATCAAAGGTGTTGGTAAAAGTGTAACATGCCAAACTTAGCTTTTATTGAATTTTGCTATATTATGCTAGATGGCGTCACTGAGATAATTTTTGATTTTCACATTTCTTTGATCACAATTTTTCTATGACATTACTTCTGATGGCCTCTCTATAGTATCTATTTTAAATCTCTTTGTTTCTAGCCCATCCTTCTTTATGCCAGAAGTCGTGATGTCACGTCGCGTCAGGCAGAAACCTAAGACTACTGACGCCAAAATTCTTGACTTCACAAAAACCACGGTCGCAAATATCCAGATTATATCAACTATTTGCCAATGTATTTTTCAATACAGTTCCTTGAAAACTGGTTCATATCGCACTACGATGAGGTTCACAATGCAATGAATTTCACACGCGTGCGATTTTTTATTTTCCAACACGTGTGCGGGAATAAAAATTGCCACAGATAACTTATACCTATACTTAGTTCGCCTACGGCTCGTCTGTATATCCGCCTCGAATGCAATAACAAACATTCTCCACTTGTATCAAAATGTACTATAGCTTTACGGTCTCTTTAGGTGCTGCCTACTCCAGCAAATAAACACTCTACCAAAAGCAATAACTACTAACTTACGCTATTTTACTGACCTCTTTTACGGTTCGATACCTTTCTAGTCCGTATGTCACCATTGTTATTGAAGGTCTAAGATTATTTCGCTATTACGTTTTTTGGAGCCAACCGGCGCTCAAGAAAATTTCACCCTCAAGGTTTCTACTAAGAGGATTTTTTGTCCAATTTACTACTTGTTAGGGACTCGTGTTTTGTTTTATCTTGATGATATTTTGGGCCTAATTGGGTCGTTTTGATTATGGTCCATCTGTGTCATTATGATAAGGGTCTACTGCGTCATTTTACCTGCAGTGTAGTTTAATTTAATCTCTTTTTCTGAACGATTTTTGAAGCGTATGTGTAATATCTTCATCATTTTCTTTAACAGAGAACAGCTCTGGAAACATTTACTACAGTTAGATGAATAGAAATATATCATTGTACCTATTTAGTAGCGTTGCGTTGCGTTCTGTAGTTTCTGCTTACCCCTATGGAAAGAAGACGTGAGTTTATGTATGTTTAGAGGCATGAAGAACAGGGTGTAAAGGTCACTCATCCTCCATAGAAAAGGGAGGATCCTCCGACCAGACGGGTGTTGAGTCTGGTGGGCAACTGCCCAACGGTTGATGTCGGGACATTGTATACATGCTAGTTGCGCGGTAAACTCTGCTTGCGCGATGCAGGATTTGCGTGACGTCAGAGTGACGCGTAGTTCGCATGTGGCGATGTTGATGCCGCTACATAAATATGTATGTGTATGTTAATTACCCTACAACAGGGCAAAGGGTTTTTCTCATTACTTAATCAAACATTAATCACCACATATTCTCACTAGATTTTTTTGCTTATATTGAAAATTAATTTAGAACACACCCGGTGCCAAGAAAACTGTAATCAGAACCTCAAATCAACCCTCCATGTAAAAAATACCCTAGTCAAAACTAAACAGCTTTAAAATACAAGCAAAATCAAGATAGCATACTCAACAGAAATATCAATAAAAAAATGTAAAGCTGACTCTTCGCCACTTAGAGCTGTAACGCTCGAGCCGTGAACTTTAATGATCTCTTATTAAGCCATCAGGATAACGTGGCCCGTATAAACTCTTCAGAATGGCCGTGTTAATTATATTTTTAATATATACGGCTTTAGAGCCTTTTTATAAAATTAAAATGTAACTGGATAATGGCACTTACATAAGTATAATGAGGATTCTTACTTGTGTCTGTTTATTTCATCTTCACGGTTCCATAATTCGGTAAGGAAGGGAAATCTGGGGCGCTCAGACTACCTGCAAAAACTTCTCATATAATTATATACCACAGCGAAAATCTGAAGTAACTTGCACTTATGAAAGTGTGTCGTTACACTTGCGTGCAACCTGTAATTTAATTTTGTAGTGGTAAGTTTTCTGATACATAAATTGCGGCTCAACTTTATGTTTATTTTTTTTCTGATTCAATTTTCCCCTTTTTCTTGGCAAAATTACTTTCACAAAACATGCTACTAGTAATTTTAATTCAAAAGCCGATTGTAACTACGAGTATCGCATTTCTATGGAAGTACGGTCACAGTAAAAATACGTTTGTTTCTCGTTTGTATTTGAAGGTATACACTCTTTTCTTGCTAACACTTTATTCCGCACAACTGCACTGTTTCACAACTAAACGACCATCAACACCCAGCCATGACAGGTTGGAGAGACGACGTTTTTCGACCAGAAGTACGCACAAATCTACAATCCACAAAAGTTGTTTTTTTTTTTTTAATAATCACTTTCTTATAATAACACAGAAAATAGCACAGAAATACATGCCTTTCATATTTATATAATTATTTGCGCAAATAAATGATTTTGATTTGGGCTATTTTGGTCTACACATTGCACAATAGAAACTGCTTTACCAACTCAGCCATATATTATGTTGACTGTACTGTATTAATTTCGAAGTCATCTTCGTAACCAGCGCTGGGGCTCTGTCTCGCATAGGGTCGCAGCATTATGCTGAGCGGTGGCCGTTTTGCGTGGATGTGACGCATATTTTCCCCAACTTGTTCTTTTTGTATTTGTGTTCTTTCTTTGCGTCAAGTTTACCGCAAATAAACGTATTTTCTTTCTTCTTTTCTTTTCGCTTATTAGATAATTTCTATAATTTTTTTTCATTTGGCAATTTCAGAAAATGCATTGCTGTTACGTGCTACAACACTTCTACTCATTATTACAGTATACCAACACTGGCGTCACTTCCACCCGGGCAATGGCTGCCATTCTCCCATAGAGCAACTAATCATAATAAAAGTATTATTACTTACCCTATGGTGGACTTCACATTTCCTGACCTGATCTCCTCGAAGACGTCCTATCTACAGCCGCTTCTCGTGGAATTCATCCTGCGGACGACCACGCTATAATTAAAATAATTATTCCCTTTAATTAGGTACGAAATAATACAAGTTGCTACAATATCAATTACACCACCATCTGAAACAAATCAACATCACAAACTAGATACGGAAAACAAAACAATAGCTTCCCTTCGCATCTAAACAGCAGAAACCGATGCCGCTAACCACAACGCACTCAAAAAGGAACACAACGCTACCAACAGAGGGGAAGAACAAAAGAAAGAATGAAAAACATTAATGAAGCAATTTGTTTCATGTCCACACTATACGGGACAGGATTAACGGTATCTAGTCTGAAAAGAACGAAGGGGTATGAGGAATGGGGAAGGGGCGGAAGGGTCATTGTGTAAGATACAACGAAGATAAGGTAGCTTTACTTCTGGTGTTATTAATAAAAGCAAAGAAATTGGGTCACACAGTGTTAAAAAAAAATTAATGTGAGGTTAGGTTAGCGTGTTCCTTGGAACGAAGCTCAATGGTATGTCAGTAATACAGGAAAAACTCAAAATAAATTAAATTGTAATCAGTCGTACAAGGGGTACCTATCTTCTACCTACTCTTTATGGCAACAACGATCTTGGGATGGGATAAGGGTACTTTTGAGCAATAAGTACCTACCTAATCTTTTTAAGGATGTAGCCGAAGTGACCTTATATCTTTCTTGGAATTATCCGTTCATTTTTCAAACCAGACCCAGATAGAATAGAATTAAACTCAAACTCAAACCCCCTTATTACAAAACAAGGTTTATCTTCAGACCCAGGTTTTAAACATGAAGCCATTATTGAATTTCAAACTTTATTCCGTCTATGGTAAAGTTCCTAATACAAATCTGACAACTTAGTACCTAACTAAGTTTTCAGTTTTGTATAAAGAACGGTATTTCAATCACTGTTACGTTCTTATTACAAAAACTGGCTCCATGATTTAAGCCATGTCAAAATATGAATCTTGTTTTGTAATAAGGCCCAAAGTATTTATTTCAATTAAACAATTTACAGACACTTTAAAACTCTCAAGGAGTCGGTCAGTTAAAAATATGAAGCTAGTTGCCCATTCCAAAGAATAGTAGGTTCCTATGGAGAAGAACGGGCAAGAAACTCCACGGATACTCTAAATAGAATAGAAAAGAATATTGTTTATTGTTGTTGCACAATACAGTTCAAAATTAAGAAAAGTATGTTTACGACATACCTCTAGGGTGGTTAATAATAAGAAAATAAATAAAAAGAATATTCTAACGTGGAGAAAAAACCTTTTTACTTTTAAACTCAAATACAGATCCACAGACACCGACTTCCAAAATTAAAATTATATTTTACTTTGTAGTGTTATTTTTGGTAGTCGGTTATTATTTTATTGTAAAAAGTTTTTTATTTTTCACTTTTTAGTGGGTCAGTTTATCTAAGTTACCATAGCCTAATGTTAACTGCTCATCACCTTTTACAAAATGTTGCTTTTCCCAATGCTGGGACGATGTTTGTTGAGGAGTTGTCCTGGTAAGAACCAGGAGAACTGCCACTCACCATAAAAGCATAGTGACGAGCATAAATTGCCCCGTTAAATAGGTACTAATTATTATATTGTTCCGATGGCCATCTGTGGTCTCCATCATCAGTTCCACTTCACCAAATGGTGCTTTCCGAGAGCAAATGCACGAGTTACTATAAAAAATACCCAAATCGTTCCAGGTTTGCATATAAAATTTGAGGGTTTCCCTCGACTCCATGGGATCCCCTCATCAGATTCTGATTTGGTGTCAATGGAACCACCTCGGGAGTATACCCTTTCAAACAAAAAAGAATTTTCAAAATCGGGCCATAATTGACGGAGTAATCGCGTAACAAACATCAAAAAAAAAAACCTCCTTTTTGGAAGTCGTATAAAAACTAAACTCTAAACAAGAACTACGAGTATTTTAAGTTATATAGAAGCAGGTTTATTTTGTAGACCAAACCTTCTGAGCTCCACTGTCCTCTGGTCTTCGGGTAACCAATGTGGTTGGGCGGTGTTTCACTAGATCATAGTACACTAGAAATAGGTGACGCGTAAATTGAGCGGCCATTTTCACACAATAGCCTGGGCTACTGTGACCTAAATGAAATTTCCGGGCCATATTTTTAAGAGAAGTGGCGTGATACTGAGGGATAATATCACTTTGGGATAAGGAAACTTTTTTGTTGGATAAAAAGACTGCCGTTACGTTGAAAGTTTTGAGTTATCTGTGGATATATATATTTGTTGTATTCAATTGGGATGGACTATACTTAGAGTTTCCCTACGTGGTCGAATTGGAAATGAAGAGATCCTCAGGAGAACAAAGTTAACCGACGTGGCAGTGGATATTGCTAGCGGAACAGATGACCGATGGGGCTGAAGGGTTCTGGAGTGGTGACTCCCCAACCGTGGTGGACCGATCGATGATCATGTGAAGCATATTTTCCGTCAACTTGTTCTTTTTGTGTTTGTGTTCTGTCTTTGCGTCATGTTTACAGCAAATAAACGTATTTTCTTTCTTTCTTTTCTTTAAGACCGCAGGAATCCGCTGAATGCAAGAAGCACAAAACCGGTTGAAATGGTGGTGTTTAGCGGAGGCCTATGTCAGCAGTGGACGTCTTTCGGCTGAAATTATGTAATAAAATTGCCATAATGCCGGGATTTACTTTTGCATACTTCTTCTTCTTAAGAGAATATTTGATTGTGTTGTGATTAAAATCCGGTTTCTGGAACAAAAATCTCGACAATCATATTATTAACTTATAAATTGTGAAACGCCACCGGTCAACTGCTGTGATTGGTTGACTCAAATCAAATCAAATCAAAATATTTCATTTTACATAAACCTACATGGGCACTTATGAAACGTCAGAAGGTAGGTGCACGGTTCCAATTGATCGTTATGAAAAAAAGCCGGCAAGAAACTCCACGGTTACACTTTTAACAAATAATTGGCATTTATAATGTTTTCAAATTACAGTCTTAATTAATATGGTAGGACAGCCAACCAACACCAGGTACTTAATGAAATATAAAATGGTCTACGAATCTAAAGTCTATTAAGCCTACAACGTTATCACATTCAGAAAATATTAAAAAAAATCTATATAAAATATTATTACAATAATAAAAGTAACAACCTTACTGAAATTAAATTGTAGGTAATGTCAAATAAAGAAAAGATTATGTCAAGGAAGTATGTAAAGAAATCAAATAAACATCGTAATTTGGGAGCAGTTAATAGATATTTACATCATCATTTCAGCCGAAAGACGTCCACTGCTGGACGTAGGCCTCCCCTAAAGGGGGGGTTTGCCAGGCAGGCGGGTTGGCAATCGCAGTATGGTGTTAAAATGCATAGAGAACAATGCTGCCCATTCCCTAGTACCTTAGTCACCTTTTACGACCGACACCTACGGGGAGAAATGGGATGGAGCAATTCTTTACGTCCGGCACCAAACGGACATTTAAATAGTTTTGCCGTTAATGAGGTACCAGACGACTGAATTATCAACTGCTATTCAGATCACTTAACATTTTATTTTCGTACCAATAATCGAATGTTGGCGACCTTACTCACAGAATAAGCAAGCTGAAGTGGCACTGGGCCGGTCATATTAGCCGTAGAATTAATGACCGTTGGGGTAGACGTGATCTTGAGTGGAGACCGCTAATCGGCAAACGTAAGGTAGGACGCCGTCAGGCTAGGTGGAGCGACGTTCTTGGCAAGGTGGCTGGTGGCAGCTGGATAAGAGTTGCCGAGAATCGAGCTGAATGGCGTGCAATTGGAGAGGGCTATGTCCGATGAGTAGGATATATTTATATTAACATGAGTTTAATTTTGAAACTTCATTAATTTTTTTCCATAAATCGGGTCAGGCAAAGTCAAATCAATAAAATCTGTTGAACGTCAAAATTTACAAGGAAATAGAATCTGTTCTAGTTTCCCCTTCCAAAAGGTAGTGATGTATGCAGAACAATGAGCAAGAAACTCCACACTTATTCTTTTAAAACCTTTAGGAATATTTGGTATACATTCATTAATATACCTAATTATAGGTATAAAATTATAGAAATTAAACGCCTCTTCAGATCGAATATTTCTTTATTTATCTTGCACACATACAAACTTGGTACGTCTATATCAATATTTAACAAACTATTTAACGAGGTACTCACTATCATATCAGTTTAAACTTTAGACTTCTTGAAGACAACCTTTAGGTTCCGAGGCTCGAAGATAACTAACTTAGAAACTAGGCGACGCTCCGAACATCATATTTCCATTCCTTTCTGTTAAAAAAACTCAGTATTTTTACGATAACTAACAAATAAGCAACTTTTAAACTTCACGAATACATTGATACAAAAATCATTTGAGGAAAATCACATACTTTCAATTTTATATAATGTATTTAAAATGACTACAGAACTTATTAATATTTGTAAATCATGACATTACTATAACTATTACGCCTACAACGTTCTCACATTCTCAAAAAAAAAAACGGTTTAATAGATAAACAAAATAATAAAAACAAAAACTTATTTAAACTAAATGACATGATTGCCATTATACTGATTGTCACTTTACTCTGCGTTCATTAATCAGGGCGGCAAAGAGTAATCTATCTATTCGTCTATCCATAATCAACCCACTTGAACCACAAACAAACTATATCCAAGACATAGCAGTGTGCAATTTAGAGCAAAACCAATCGATTGGAACGTGATCAATCAACTAAGTAAATAGCCCTTCAATTATTATCAATCACTGATGCAATCAATTATGACGTAAATTAAGTTACTAAACCGCTTATTAAAGTTAGTTTGACGAATGATTTCACGAAAGAAATTATACTTTTTTAGTAAAAGTTTTGACGGCTTTTATTGCAAATTATGAAAAGACTAGGTACTAGTACTCAGGAAAACACATTTTATTTCGTAGTTTTTACTTTTTAACCCACTGTGCCGGAGCCCGAATGGAGGGTAATGGTTTTGCTATTCTCTTACTTAATCCCACACTTCTATTTTGCATGATGTTACTTTTGTCAACATGGCGTCTCAAATGCATGTAGGTAATGCATGTAATAAGGTATAAGTAATTGAATATTTTAGAACTGGCTACATAATAATTTAGAGTTAAAAGATACTGCCCAGTGGCATTCAGAAAGACACTTATGTAGTATATAGGCTTAGTCAAGGCTCCCACAGACAGGCGCGACACGACGGTGCGACACAATTCTGGTAGAAAAATTTTCGATGAACTTTCATAGAAATTGTTCTACTAGTCACGTCACGCCTGTCTGCGGAAGCCTTAAGGCGTTTGCACCCATCAAAGTCAAATCAAAGTGAAATTATTTATTTCAAATAGGCTCATAAAAGGCACAACAAAAAAAAATAGAATTGATTCTAGTTGCCCCATCATATTTATTTATTATATCACACACGGAACCCAAAAAAGTTACATTTAAACCAACTAAAAACAAAAACTCGGACTAAAGATATAAAAAAATTCTCAATTGGGCTGCTATTCCAAGAATAAACTGTTAATAAACACCCCTTATAAAAGTTTACGTGAAAACTCATTTGCTACCTGAAAATGGATACATCAACTAAGCACTTACCAAAAAGACCCACGAAATTCTACAATAGAACGGAAACACGAATGCAATGTAGAATGAATGGTACTTTAACCATTCGAAGTCCGTGGAACAATATCCGTTCCGAATTTGGAAATCAGGAATTAATTTCAGTTCATAATTGTCATTCGAGTGCAGTTACATCGAGAGATAATTACGTGATTCGAAATTCGATAGTATGTTACTGGAATATTTTAAATCAATAGGCCTATGATTAAACATTTGAAAGTGGTTTAAGTAATGACGTTACGTCGGGCGCGGAATATATGATTATTTTATTTTTTTAATAACATCACGCCTGTAATCCCCGAGGGGTTGGCAGAGGTGTACCTATAGTACACCCACATTTCCCCAGTTATGTTTAAGACCCATGTAATAGAGGGCGAGCCTATTACCATCAACCAGGTATAAATCTAGACTCTGGGCTGCTACTGATAAATGCCTAATGGAAAATCCCAGTGACACTTTGCCCGACCTGGGAATTGAATCCAGGACCTCATGCTCAGCAGTAGTGCTTGCGACCACTAGACCTACGAGGCAGGCAGTATTTCATTTTTATTTGATAACATTTTACATATTATATCCATTTTATCTATGTCTATCAGAATCTAAGAATATATCAGAATGCGACAGTTGTTTTACATAATTAATGTCGTAATCTATGTTCAAAGTTCATTTTTAATTAAAAATTCTCAAAAGAATCATAACATTCCTTATTTATTTATATTTATTTTATTTTTTTGAACTTTAATTTATTTATATGTTATAAATAGTAAATAATAATGAGTAATCTACACTTATTATAAATTAAAGTCGCTTTTCGTGTCAGTCTGTTTGACCGCGTGGTTCTTTTAAACTTCTCAACAAATTTTAATGTGGTTTGCACCATCGTTTAAAGAATTGATTCCGAAAGGTTTATTCACAATAAATTAATATTTGTCTTGGATATAACTACGAAAGCTTCATGTTTTGTCAAGTTGTAAAAAACATGCGAAACACCCCGGGTCGTTAGTATAATAATAATGACAACGCGATTCTTCCTACCTTTAAAAGCTCAAATATCAGGATAAGATCTTATCTACGATCTAATATAAAATGTACGTGAGAATATTTTTCTGAGTAACATGTTCTCTTGAAAATTTAATCAACTCTCTAAGTGATGACGTGGAGACGGCTCTGTGCTACTTGCGCGATTAAAATTTTCTCTTAGCTTCTAGATAACGTAATATTTACAAAGATGAAACTAGTGTTTTAGTTCTGCTTAACTTGTGCTTTTTTTGTTAAGATAGTATTTTTTTTAATACTTATGTAAAATCAAACAAATGTTAGCAATAGTAAATTATAATCGCATTATATTCAATTTGCTATGTTAAAATAAATCTGTTATAATATTAAAAGTGTTATTTTGACTATTTTAGTACCGACTGAGTTCGTAGATGGCACGACTAACTAATCACAGCGCACTGCCGGCAAAAGGGCGGGGATTAGAATGGTGGGAAAACACCACTTTGGTTATCGTGCCAGTCCTGCGAGCTCAGTCGTGCATAAAAAGTTGAGATACGAGTACTAAAGCTCGAATTGTGTTAAAAAAGATACCTAGTATTGATTATGAAGTATATTTGATTTTGTGTGTTGGAGAAATACAATTAGTAAGTACATGAACACGTTTTTTATAATTTATAAACCTTGTTTTCAAAAGACCCCGAACCCGAATAACCGTGTTGTCCATGTGGTGCCGGACGTAAAGAATAGCACAAACCCATTTCTTTCCGTGGGTGTCGTAAAAGGCGACTAAGGGACTAATTACTAGAGAATGGGCAACAGAATTCTCTATGCATTTAAAAGCGTGCTGCCAAGCGTGGTGATTATGGCAAACCCCCTATTTGGGGGAGGCCTATGTCCAGCAGTGGACGTCTTTCGGCTGAAATGATGATGATGATGAACCTGAATTTTATAACAGTTTAAATTTTAATATTTAAACTGTTATTATATTCTCTGTAAGAGTACAGAGTCTACACAAATTAATTGTTTACCAACTTGAATCAATCTGCCTGGCTTTTATCCAACTATGTTAAAGGTTAGCTTCCAGTCTAACCAGATACTGCTGATTACTAGTATTTTACATGGAGCGACTGTCTATCTGAACTCCACAACCCTGTCACTGGGCAATACGATACCCCTTGGTAAGACTGGTTGTCAGACTTTTGGGCTTCTGATGACCCCTAACGACTGTCAAAGAATCACGAATGGCAGTCGGGATCAAGGGTTTAACGTGCTTTCCGAGGCACGGTGGAGTCTCGGTATGTAAAATGGTCACCCATCTACGGACCATCCCCCGGAAGCGTAGCTTAACCTGATGGATCGACATGTGCGGCTGTAGCTCCTCAAATCGACTACTGGGTTACTGCCCAATGATTGATGTATACAACGTGTCCCATAATTCAACGATAAGCGGGCACCAGACGGTGAACCTGCTCATCACTACCCGAGAAAAGATAACGAAATTTTTTTTTTTTTTAATTATATTATTTTTAAAATACATTGAAATCCTTCGGAAATTGACACCCCTTAAGATATTTTTAACTACCATGACCACATTTTTTCTAATATTTCAATTTTTTTTTTATATCGGCAAGTAGCACTGCTATCCACCACAACCCTTAAAAATCCCAGAATGCCTGTATTTTTTACACAAAAATCAATCAAAATTATTTTTTTACTTTCAGTCCACAGTCATCGTGGTGTAAAAAAAAAGTATGGACACTACTACGGCAAGTTTAAAAAAAATTGGCGCAACTAATCAAGATTCCAAAATGGTATACCTATTACTCTAGGCAAAATAGCGACAAAAAAAAATGGGGTACTATATATAAACAAGAACCCTCTTAGAGCTTTCTTGAATATTTTTATATACTTTTCTTTTTTGTACCATTTCTTGTTTATTATATATATTCGTATACCTCTAAAGCGGTGCGGCGAGTCGATCGGGCTTAACTCAATATTATAAAAAACTTAAAACTACAAACAAAGTTTTAACGCAAATTGAAGACTTTTATGCTAGACTACATTATACATATATAACTACTAACGACCTTACTTACATAACATAATCAGCCTATAGTGTTCCCACTGCTGGGACCCAGGCCTCCTCTCGGTAAGAGGGAATGGGCTGGAATCCACTACGCGGTCCCAATGTGGGTTGGTAGATGTCACATGTCGTCGAATAATGGACCTTACATAAATTTTGTTATTTTATTTAACTTCAGCAACTTTTACTCTTACTCTCGCTGTGCTGCTGGGGAGTTCGTTGTGCCACTTCTTCTTCCCAGCGAAAGCACTAGGAAGTGGTGAAGGGTGGGCGTTTTGAAGGACTGACTCATGTAATTTTTGTCGTTCGAAAAGTGCTGATTCTCAGCCTAGTTTGATTATATGAGTTTTGATTTTGATTCTCTTACATTATTATTGGTTCCAGTAAAAACGTTCACAATGGGGGCTAGTAGCCACTGCAATGGTGATGTATTTACATTTTTTACAAGAAGTACAAGGTTCCATTAAATTCGGAACATTATACCTATCTTTATTTGGGACCACTTAGCAATTGTGTTAAATAATCTGTCTTCCAAAAGTCTTGTTTTAATTTAGTTACCAGTTTCCAGAACTTAAAACCGATTTATTGGGATTTCCAACTTAATCTCGGGATAAACACACAAAGCCGTGCCAATGAGGAAATTTGCAGGTGTCAAATATTTACCTTTCTGGTCTTGGGAAAGCAGGGGCCGTGAGTTCAAGACACCCTCTATCTGCTACCGTATTAAATTCCTCGTAAGTCGAGCATAGGTTACCAACAACTATTTTTAGGTGGTGTTTGACGCTCTTGACTTCTGTTTCCCATAGACTTCCAAATTGAGGTGCATAACTAGGAATAAATTAAAATTGGAAACTGACTCTTTCTCTGCCTTAGAGCTGATAAGTTTGTGCAACAAATTCAGTTGATTTTGGAGGATATCAGTGGCGAAAGCACCATATAACACGATTCCTACCGGCTTCCCTTCGGAAATTCGCATCAACAATTCTATCGCTATTGAAAAATGGCACAGTCAATAGGGGTATTTAATTCGCCATAACATTCAAATATCAAAAACGCCTATTTTATTAGCTTTGAATTGAAATAACAAACAAGAAAGTTTTGTCTGTGTAGTGATGCGTCTTTTTGGTTCTGTTACTTGACGATAGATGGTGTTAAATTCAGTAAAGGAAAGACTTACTTCAGTAAATTAATAAATGTTTACTTTACTGATAAGAAAGTAAGTTAAAATCGGCCTTGCTTGGGCTTCTCTCAAACAAAAATTGACACCTCACCGCTGGAGGATATGGAAACAAAAATATAATTATTCTCATCACAAATGTTGGTTTGGACAGAATGTGCTTAATCTAAAAAAATAGGGTTAATATTTATGAGAGACGTGCCCGAAAAAGGCATAAAATACCTGTGTTACGGGTCACCAGGCCCCCCAATACTTAAATATGTACATACTAATTTAGATTAATAATTAACAAAGTAAGTATGTGATGTAGTTAACTTAAATTCTAGGTACAATTAAATATAAAGAAAGAAAAATGATCTGACTGGACATACATATTATATGTGATTTAAGTGTGTGTGTGTATTTGTATTTGTGTGTGTGTGTGTGTGATAGTGTACATTTGTAAAGGAGATATAAATTTAGCGAAGAGGGATTAGAAGACTATAAGTTGCCTGATAATTTGATAATTGAGAGTTTTAGGCCATTTACATACAGTTAATTTAAAATTGGATCTAAGCATGGGGTATATTGAGTCTATGAGGGGATACATTTTGTTACCTAAAACTATGAAAGGACTATGTCTATTAATTTAAGTCTGTTCGTTTTTAAATTATCATCATCATCTTTTCTGCCGAAAGACGTGATAGACGTCCACTGCTGGACATAGACCTCCCCCAAAGCGGGGGGGGGGGGTTGCCATAATCGCCACGCTTGGCAGGCGGGTAGGCGATGGGCCTACCCACCTGCCAAGTATCGACGAGTATGGTGTTAAAACGCATAGAGAACGCTGCTGACCATTCTCTAGTAAGCCACTAAATCGACTTTTACGACACTTCTACTTTTTGGGATGGTGCTATTCTTTACGTCCGGCACCACACGGTACAAACGTTTTTAAATGAAAAATATTAATTAAAAACTAATAGGTAAATATTATCAAAAAAATCAAAAACTTTAAAAAAAATAATAATAACTGACTACCAAAAATAACACTACAAAGTGAAAAATAACTTTAATTTCGGAAGTCGGTGGCAAAAAACTCAAATACAGATCCAAAGACACCGAGTTCCGAAATTAAAGTTATTTTTCACTTTGTAGTGTTATTTTTGGTAGTCAGTTAATATTTTTTAGTAAAAAGTTTTTGATTTTTCACTTTTTAGTGGGTCAGTTTTGAATTTATCTAAGTTACAATAGCCTAATGTTAACTTCTAATCACCTTTTACAAAATATTGCTTTTCCCGATGCTGGGACGTTCATTGTTAAGGAGTTATCCTGGTAAGAACCAGGAGAACTGCCACTCACCATATGCATAGTGACGAGCATAAATTGCTTAATTGCAACCCGTTAAATAGGTACTCATTATTATATTGTTCCGGTGGCCATCTGTGGTCTCCATCATCAGTTCCACTTCACCAAATGGTGCTTTCAGAGAGCAAATGCACGAGGTAATATAAAAAGTACCCAAATCGCTATAGGTTTGCATATAAAATTTGAGGGTTTCCCTCGATTTCCTTGGGATCCCCTCATCAGATTCTGATTTGGTGGCAATAGGACCACCTCGGGAGTATACCCTTTCGAACAAAAAAAAAATTTCTAAATCGGTTCATAATTGACGAAGTAATCACGTAACAAACATACAAAAAAAAAAAAACATACTGCCGAATTGAGAACCTCCTCCTTTTTGGAAGTCGGTTAATAAAAATCATATGTTCCTACAATTAAAAAAATTGTACCGTGCTTTCCTATAATCTACATAATTATGCATACTTAGCTCTGATATTGTACTTGGCACCAACTCCTACACGCTCAATCATAATAACGAAGATACAGTCAGCAAAACTAGGTCGAACTTACATCTAATCTAGAGTTATGTTAGACCATTTTGCTTTGTAATCAGAACATTGTAGTTTCAGGCACTTAGATAAGACATTTCAGCTTTCCCTTTGATACTGCAGATGTTCATAGATAGTGGTTACCATTTACAATCAGGTAACCTGCCGGCTTGTTTGTCTGAGACTTAGCATCTAAAACAAAGGTCTTCAACTCACGGCCCCCCACGACCCACGTCTTCCCACGACCCGCATCCCCCCACTACCCATGGCGGTGGCTTCTTTGGCAGCCAGCGGCAGTAGCTTAACAAAATTAAATTTATTTAACGGCTCAAAATAGCCTTTACCAGAAGTGGTCATCGTATAAAATGTTCAGCAGCTTCAATATCATCAGGATTGTGCCGGAATATAGCAGTTCGTCGTGGACATGGTACGGCAGCGGCTCCCTTCACATGACACATCTTCTTCTGTCATCAGAAGACAGTCGCCACACCATCGATGGGACGCTCTGCTAGAGTGACCGTCAGCAGCCACTGTCACTCTTATCCGACCTTTTCGGTGATTCCAGTAAGTTCACAACAAAAATATACGGCACCACTTGCTGCGCCGTCATATTTATTATTACTATTTCATGTCTAGAAATTAAAACAAAATAGACAGGTAACACTAACGCGCGAAAACCGTTTGAGAATTGCAACAACCACTATTGGGACAAATATTGATAAATTAGTTAAGAGTTAACAATGTCAAATACCTCATTGATGAAATCTTAGAATCATCTTTGATTCTTTCAATCAGCTTTGTAAAATTGTATGATAAATAACTGGAACGATTGTTGTTTTTTTTTTATTACTTACCTACTTTTTTTTTGTGTGGGAAATTATTAAATATCTTCTCCCGCTCTGGGTGGATCGGGAGGGCGTGTCAGACCATTGGTAATCGCTTTTCAAAGCGTTTCGTATTTCTAAAACGACTTTTAACGGGATTGACATAAGCTTTTCGGTAGCTTATTCAATACCTACGTTTTTTACTTTTTCATCATCGAGAATTACACTTGGTCCAGTCCCTCGGCTGTGTTTAAATTAACGAGGTATTGATAGACATTCTGGGTAGTCAAAAGTCAAATAAATTCTACCGAAGTTTTTGACTGGGTCTGGAATAGGTTACCAGTAAATGGGTTTCAGATGGCTGTCACTTTATGCAAATTTTGTTTTATTTATTTGGGAAATTAAACGGTTACACATTACCATATTACATACAATTTGAGCTATAGAGTGAGTTAATAACCCACCATATTTTCCACATATTACAAAAACAATAAAAAAAACAACAACACAAAAAACAAAACGTGTCGTAAAACAATTTATAAAATAAACTACAAAACACAACACAAATAAAATGAGATATACTTTAAATGCTTTAGAAAATGTTAATATTTGGACACATACACTGCATGGAAGTCAACTTACACTTAAGTAGTGGCAGAAAAATTGGCTTCCACAAAAATCTACTCAATGTTTCTTAAAAGTAAAGTTTAAATCTAGAGCGTTCGTGCCACAAGTGGTACTCACGTATTATTCGAGTTTCAAATTGGGTCTCATTCATTCCTCTGTATTATAGTGATGAATGAACAAAACGTTTCTTTTTGTTATCTCTAGATATGGGAGTTGAATGAGTGAATGAAGGACGGAAGGGAATTAATTTTAGTTCAGTTTTGAATGGGATTGTGGCCGGGAAATTATGTTGTGGCAAACCTAACTAAAACACTTTTGTTCAAAAAAATTGTATATCGTATCTGTATGTATTTTACTGTGTACATAAATAATAAAATAAATAAGTAAAAATATTATGCTTACTTTCCTTTTTATTCGGACTTTAGTAAAACTATAAAGTAAAATAAAATGAACTATCCCGAAAATACAAAGTATGAATCTTTCATTATGTGCTTTTGTTCTTATAAAATTAAAACTTAGTGCCTTGGTTTTAGTACAAATAATGTTTATTTCAGTAGTACATATGAAAGTGCCATCTTATAAAAAAATCAGAAATTGCGTACAATCACGAAACCAAGTTATCAATTTAAGATTCTCATCATAAATAAAACAAGAAATTCTCTTCCAACATTTTTTATAATATTTCTCGTCTTGTAAGAAAGAAAAAATGAAATAAACTCCAAGCACCTACAAATGAACTTTAACTAGGGCAAAAGTCTGGAGGGAATCGTGTCTGTACGGCGGAAACATTTCATCAAATAAATACTTTAGCTTACTTTTTAGAACAGTAATACAATTAAAACTTCTAACTACCACTTCTCGATGTTGTTGATATTGAGCGTAATTTTACAGTGTATCTCTTTATATTTGCTTTAATAACATTTTCGACACACTTGCCTGTAAAGTGACTCTTATAGCAACGCATTAAGGTTTTTTACATTACCACACTATTGTTTTTTTTTTCAGTCTTTGCAAAGTGTTTTTATGTCTAAAACAGTGAACATTTTTGTGAATAAATAAACTAGTTTTAGGTTACAAAATAATAAATGATAAATCAATCATCAAAATTAATCATCATTTTATCAAATTATATATTTTTCACTACATATTAACCTTAATTTGCGTATTCAAAACCTTATTTTGTGTTTATTATATTTTTATATTTGCTTTAATAACATTGTCTTAATAATCTCATTGGCAGTTTCGTTCCAGGTATAACTGACTTTCTACTATAGGATAACACTTCACTACTAATATCCACTTTGGTGTCGTAAAAGATGATAATTATTTTGGAGATAACCAAAAGGATGAACAGTTTTGTAGGAACTTCGGTCTGCAAATAACAACTTATGTGCGTTTTACTGCCAAACCTGCCGTTGATAGAAATCAATAACCCTTACAACAGTTATTCGCCGCCCATGTTCAGGAGATATTAAAGAGCAGATCAATTAATATAATCATTAGAAATAGCTAATAAGTTCATGAGTTAAGAGTGAGACGTTCACAAGAAAATGGTTATTTCATGTTATTAAGTGGCTAGCAATCAGGTGTCCCACCTGATAAAAAAACCGGCCAAGTGCGAGTCAGACGAGTTCATGAAGGGTTTCGTACCGTATTATGATCGAGCAAAAAACGCCAAAAAACGTTTCTTGTATGGTTCCTTTAATTATTAACTTTATTTTTTTTTTTTTATAACGGCAATATAAATACAGAATCTGTGAAAATTGCAACTGTCTACCTATTACGATTCATGTCAAAGTCAAAGTCAAATTGTTTATTTCAAATAGGCACATAAAAGGCACTTTTGAACGTCAATATTTACAAAAAAATAGAATTGATTCTAGTCGCCCCTTCCAAAAGGTAGCTTCGTATGGAGAAGAATGGGCAAGAAACTCCACCGGTACTCTTTTAAAATCTAGTACAATATTTTTATAGGTACATTAATTATATAAATTATATGTGAAGACGATGCACCTAGAATAAAATTACTATACCACAATAGGTAATAAAAAGAGTTAAGAATGAAGCAATGACAGATAAATTAATTATGTGATAGATACATGGTGCTCACATATTTACAAAAATTGTATAAAATATATAGGTACGATTTCCTAAAAAATAACAATATCAGTGTGAGTTAAGGTAATCACAGAATTTAAAATAAATGTCATAAAAATAATAAATTATACAATTAAAATAGCAACCTGTTTGATTTTGTCTAGACTCTAGATTGTCCTATGGAGCAGGACCAGCATGTTTCCAAGCATTCTTATCTTGTATATAATGAGACACAGCCCGCTGACAGACAGACGGACGGATGGACAGTGCGTTAGTAATAGGGTTTCGTTTGGCACCCTTCGAGAACGGAACCATAAAAATGGTTATTTCCACCTATGGCCATCTGAAATACAAGTCAAAAATTTATTTGCTGATAAATTGCACCTCCGCTAAAATAGTGACGTAAGTCAAAAAAATCTGTCATAAGTATGACACTATTTGAGATAAGATTTTTAAGTTTTCTGAAACGAATGGAACATTATAAGAGTTTTAATTTTTTTTGAGTTGTGACACTATTTTGAGCGGAGGTGCGAAATATTAGGTTTGCAGACACACTACAGCTCTGTTACTACCCCAGAAATAAACCACAATTGGTTCCCTTATCTCTTAGATCAACTCCTCAGTTTCTAAAACGACGTAAGAGGATATTTCTATTCATAACTAAAGCAACTAATTATTTGTAAACAAAAGCAATTTATTGTATACAAAACACACAGCAATTTTCCTTATAACCGATACGAGATTTTTCCTCTTAAGATCTATAAGGAAGTAACCTCCTTCGCCTTTAATATACGATAGTTCTAAATATACACACAAACTGCGCCCTTAACTCCCTTTTCAAATATTGGAGGGTCCTTCGAAAGGAACACAAACTGAGGGTTCCAAGTTCTAGGGGATCTTAAAGCCATGGAAATGCAAACACTTGAGAGGAAGGTTTTTGGATAATGTGTTTTGTATTTGTGTCTTAGGTAGAGGAATCAAACTATGGCGGACGGAATATGTAGCCAGATTAAATTAATTGATGCTGCTAAATAAGACACATAAAATGCTTATAAAAATGTCAGATTTTGATAATAGAGCGTCGTTTAGACGGCTAAACTCTGAGTTTGTTTTGGTGTTTTTAGGGTTCCGTACCACAAAAGGAAAAAACGGAACCCTTATAGGATCACTTCGATGTTGACCCTTTTTATCAAGAACGCGTGGAGGTATCAGGTTGAAATTAATATCAAATACGTAAGCCTACGGTCGCATGGATCTCTAAAAAAATCGAGCTTCTAAGACAACGCAAAAAAAATACGGCGATTTATGCGACAAAAATTTTGATATTCGCAAATAAATCAATACCTATAAGGTACTTCCCGTTGACCTACAATCATGAACTTTGGCAAGAAGCAAGGTCTCATAGCACAAGTAAAGGAAAAATTCCGAATATTGATAATTTGTTGTTTTATCAATACTTTTTTAAACTTACATTTAACTATTAATAATCAAGAAAAACATAGGGACACAGTATATATCCTTCTTATTCAGTATAAGAAATATCTTTTAAATTGGTCCAATATTGGAGGAGGAAATAGGTGAGAGCCGAACCTCGATTTATGACTTTTTACTCTAAAAGTCTCTCCGCCCGCATTTCCTCTTAAGTAAAACTGTCAACTCTCTTAAAATAATGCCAGCCTATATTACCTCCTGTATGAAAAGAGGTTTTTCTCTGTCTCAAACCTCTGCTCATACAGAGAAGTGTTAACATACACAATAATCGACTATTTAACTAATATTATTAATTTGTGGGTCGCAACATTGTCAATTTTATCCTTTTTAATTGTGGCAACCCACAGATGATTTTTGAATTTTTTTAAAAAGGGTTGGAGAAAAATTTGCCATTCTCGAATAAAAACGACGGAACGAGAAATTGAATTGAATAGACCAAAGTGGTCTCGGTTTACAATTTCTGGTGTTAAGTACCAATAAAGCTATTTGTATGGGTATTCGAGTGTATTATTCTTACAGAAGGCATGATCATCATGCTTGCTCAAGGTGGATTATCGATTCCACACTATTAATTATAATTGATATAAATCGACTACACGGTTGGCGCAGTGGTTAAGCGATGGACTGCTGTGCTGCGTGTCGCGGGTTCGAATCCCGCACAGAACAAATATTTGTTCCTACAAGTAGTTGTTCCGGGTCTGGCTGTTTATGTATGTGAGTTTAAATTTTTGTAAATGCACCCACAATACAGGAGAAATTCCTAGTGTGGGGCAAAGTAACAAAAAAAAAAAGTCTTCTTTGTATAATGAAAATTTTTCTTGATAACTATCGTCGTCTATCAAATCATAGCAAAACTATCGCAAATCATAGTGTAGGGGCAACTGATTCCTGACGTGGCCCTGGCACACAGGTAACAGAAGGAACACGGGTGGTTTTTACTCGTAGTCAGTAAAAGTCTGACACGCCCTCCCGCTCCGCCCAGAGCGGGAGAAGTTATTTAATAATTTCCCACCCAAAAAAAAAAGGGGGCAGTTGATTACATCAACTAACATATCGGTCGTATGTGACTCGTTTTAAAACCATGATGGCGGTCAAGTAGGTGAGGAATAGAGTAAATAAGGGCTTGGATATAGTAATTGGAACACTCAGGGCATTTACCTAATATAATTGACAAAGCGCTACTGCTGAGCATGAGGTCCTGGGTTCGATTCCCAGGTCGGGCAAAGTGCTTTTGGGATTTTCCTTTAGGCATTTCTCAGTAGCAGCCCGGAGTCTGGATTTGTGCCCGGTTGATGGCAATAGGCTCGCCCCTATTACATGGGACTTAAACATAACTGGCGAAATGTGGGTGTACTATTAATAGGTACACCTCTGCCTAACCCTATGGGGATTACAGGCGTGATGTTATGTTAATTGATAATGCGACATATTTGTCAATAAATAACAAAATCTACACATTTTCACGACCGGTGCTGTGCTGCAGAAAATGTATGAAAACTTGTAAAATTGTCGAATTGTCGGATTGTCACCTGTTGCCTGTCGGTTTTCTCAGATAGGCCTCAGGAAGCAAATGTGAAAAAAAATTTTTTTTTGCTATTTTTATATATAATGGTAAGGAACCCTTCGTGCGCAAGCCCGACTCGCACTTGGCCGGTTTTTTCTCAACGTCAGTCAATGCAGAATATCAATAAATCTCCAATAACTTCGGGAGAAGATGCACAAGTTTTCCTTACAAAAGAACGATTGACCTTGCATAAATGACTTATAGTTTAAACTACCTACCTACTAATATCTTCGTCTCAAGCTATGTAGACTAGGTAATGTTCTTTTGAAAGATACAGAAAACACACGACAAACAACAAACTCTATATTTTCCTAGGAAAGTACGCCTAGCAGCTGTCTACAGACTTTCTCCACGAATATCCGAACACAGCTCATAATGTAACGTCAGCAAAACGAACTTTGTCTCAGAAATACTAAAATGATGTAAGTGTACAGTTAGAATATAAGGCAGGAAATGGAACCACGGAGCCATGTTACAAACGTTATTGAATTCGTAAACTAAAATGGCGCACGAAAATGTAATTTCATACTTTTTTGCCGATCATACGCGAGTTTTCTTTAGGGTTGACAGACTTCATTGAAACGCAAAAATGAGCATGAAAATAAATTGAACACGTGTTTAAATCAGAAAAGTAAAAAAGGGTAGATAGAATGATAATCTGATCTGAGGAAAGAAAAGATTTTTATTGAATGCGTAAAAAATCGAGTCAGGGGAAGTGTGTTTTTGTTCCATTTTCCTGTATGAAAAATGATTATAGGTATGACGTAGGATTATACGTACTTATCGTAATTATACCTTACATATTTTTTTGTTTGTCTTAGGCTTGGTTTCTAGTAGAGAATTAGTACATAATGCCTCACCACTACCTAGTTATCTTAAAATTCAAAAAAGTTTAACAAAAGTAATTTTAAGTTCTTTTAGTGCCGTGCCAACAGCCCTATTTTTTTACAGCCCTATTGGGAAATACATATTTTTATGTACTAAGAAGAATTTAATTTATGCTCTTTGCTTATTTATCTTCAAACTCGTCCCTTGGGCTGGCAAAGATCGCTATTTGTCACTGTCAGAAAAGACATCAATTTAATTTTCGGCCATTCGCCTCGGATATTGTTTCGTACTGTTCTGTCCGAGGATCCCTTTATTTTCTGGGCTTCAACATCCGTATTCATTACTGAACATTTTCAGTTGAAAATACATAAAATAAACACATTGTGGTTACGAAGACTCCGTAGGCTGTTGAACTCTGTTACTTCATCCGCCATTTTCCTAATTCGATACGCTTTGTGACATAGATAACAATAGAAGTATCTACAAAACAATTATTATATATGATATTCATTTATTCCTGTAAATTGATAAGAACAAACGCTTTTACTCAAAACGGTGAAGGAAAACATTGTGAGAATTAAGAAATAGGTGTAAATCTTTGTACATAATAATTGAACATCGAAAATTAAAATACCTACGGGTAAAATGTCACTGTTCAAAACATCGAAAATGTAAATATTATGGATTGTATCGAAATATCGAAAATTGTTGTACCTAAGCTTAAAATGTCTAAGATTAAAATGCCGAGTGATTAAAATATCGTCTGATTAAAAATGTCGATAGCCATTATACCTAAGTTCAAAATTTCAACATTTAATACACCTAAGTTCATTATATTTACGTTAAAAATACCTACTCGTTAAAATATCGCACAAATTTTGATTTGTGATAGTATGAGTGGAAAAAATGTAGGTAGATTTGAAATTGTCATACTCTGCCAACCATAGAAATATAAACCAATATCTATGCTGCCAACGCATTGCTATTAGTCATTAGTCTGTCCTCGACTGCAAACATAACGTATGGTTTAGCGATATTATCATGTCGGAACACGGATTAGAAAATTCAAGACTCAAAAAGGTGGACTTAAGGTGCAACTAAATTAATTATCTTCTTGAGAAAAATAATATTTTTATCCAATCCGACTACGCTAATAAAAAACACTGAAATAAACTCAGAGGTGCCTTTATTTAACGTACGCCTAAAATAATCTGTTGGTACTTGAATGACATTTACAGGGGAGTGTTGTTAAAAATGTGAACTTTTTTTGTTGAATTGTATTGATAAAATAAGATGGCGGCATTGTTATTATTAGACTAAAATCACCCTGTTTAAAGCATACTGCCAAACATTTTACACGAGCAGCCTGTGGACCACATATACTCAGAGATCGCTCAGTGCCCTGCGAGTCCAATACAATAATGGCTTTAGGATGTTGTTGGGGCTGCCGCGTTTCTGTAGTGCTTCAAATATGTTTGCGGAAGCAAGGGTTGATGGCTTCCACGCCATCAGACGTAAAAGAACTGCGTCATTATTGAGCAGGTTACGCGGTAGTTCCAACAGCATCTTGCAGGTTATTGCGGAGAAATTCGATTCTCCAATTATGAAGGCGTTCGTCCGGGTTTTGATCGAATAACCTCTTAGTAGGATATTCGATCGAAACCAATATGAATCGTCCTAAATGCGTTTTTAAATTTATAATTTTTCTATTTATGCTAAGTTCTTACTAACATAGTGTTTAAGTCAAATTGTTACTAACAAAGTGGACTAAATGTCTGAAATAAAGAATTTGAATTTGAATTATTCCCGATTTAATTCACGCGCCAAAATAACGTTGTAGCGCTATAATCATCATCATTATCATTTCAGCCGAAAGACGTCCACTGCTGGACATAGGCCTCTCCAAAGGGGGGTTCGCCATAATCACCACGCTTGGCAGGCGGGTTGGTGATCGCAGTATGGTGTTAAAATGCATAGAGAACGCTGCTGCCCATTCTCTAGTAAGTCCCTTAGTCGCCTTTTACGACACCTACGGGAAGAAATAGGGTGGTACTTTTCTTTACGTCCGGCACCACACAAACAACAGCGCTATAATAGTCTTTATTATTATGATCAGTCCACAATTTTTACTTTAATTCAATCAAACAATAACTCTTGATAAAAGAGTCAACGTTGAAAAAGTTGCGCCACCCATTAGGAACTTGTGACACAAAAGTTAAGAACTGTCAAATCACGATTCACAAAGTTACTGACGAATTTCACTTGTCAATGTTACAAAAATAAACGCTTAGTCGGCTTTCGTCGTGAAAGGTCTCAATAAGTTCAGTGTCGAACCGAACACTGGACTTTTCTTTTTCAGCCTTTATTAAGCCTTTGTCTCAATGTGTCGAACAGATTTGAAAGAAAACAATAAATTATTATGTAGGTACGTAGAGTATCATAATTTAACTCCTTTTATTGTAAAGAACCTTGGATTTCATCCTAGCGTTAACCAATTATGGTCACAGTGGGAACAACGTACCTACCTATTATTTTGAAAGACTGAATCAAATGAAAAACAACATTATTTAAATTGTTTTGAAACATTGTTGTGTTGATTCTGACATTTTATATTTTATTTTGGCTAATGTTCATTAATTAATTATAATTTTTAAATGTTTTAAGTTAATTGGTCACAATTTTATGTTAATGGTGGGTATACTGTTGTTGGTGATTTGGGTGTGTGAGTGTGGGTGGTTTGTTTCTATAAGTTTATGTTTGGCAATGGGTGATAAATAACTGAAATAAAAGAATTTATTAATAATTTAAACACGTCTCTTAGTGAGCTATGTATCCGAACAGAGTTTAAAAAAAGCGGCCAAGTGCGTGTTGGACTCTTTTTTTGTTTGTATTTTGTGTTATACCGGCCATCGTAGTACACACTTTGTGTACATTTCAAGTATCTTCGTATAGACGGATAGACGGAGCGGAGCCTAGTAATAGGGTCCTGTTGGCAGCCCTTAGGTACGGAATTCTAAAAAGTAACAACATCGCGTGTTTCAATTCGCAGAAAAAATATGAAGAAACTGAGAGAAGTTTTGTTTAAGAATGAATTCTTTGGCAAAACTTCTTGAATAAAGATTTTTTTCATCGACCTTTTGTAACGTTTCATGATTATTGCCGCGTTGAACAAAAAAGGGAGAGTTTTGGCATTCACAATCTTTTGAGGAAGGCAATCTTGCCAATTGAGCCTCCCATTTTTGTTTTAAGTGCATTAACGAAGATTTTATTTTCCCTGACTGTATATTATTCGTACAGAAGATGAGATATTTCTTCGACCTGAAATATATATAAGGGAATACCATGATTGGCTAAAATAAACTTGCAATTGGAATTCTAAGAAGAGCAATACGCAATAAACCCCCCAAGACTGACTATTTACGAGTAACTAAATATTATATTTTTTTATTTAGGATGGGTTTGCTCTTGACCTTAGTCTAGGGCAGAGATGACAGAGACAAAGTCGACGATGGAGTGAGCTTACCCAGAAGATGCCTGTTTACTCTAACTTTGCTTTGTATACGTTCGGAAACACAGACGCAGGTAGAGAGTTCCACTCTTTTGCTGTGCGCGTTATAAAAGTCATTTGAAAACGCTTAGTGCGAGTTGGTGGAATAGCAACAAGGAAGGGATGGTAACCTGCAGTGCGTCTAGATGTTCGATAATAGAAGGGGGCCGGTGGAATGAGGTCGTGGTGGAATGAAATATAGGTACGAGAAGGTACCAAAAATAATATCTGGATAAAATATATTTTATTAATTGCTGTGTCGACGGACTTACTACATTGAATAAATTCTACCTCTGCCTAAAAAGGCACCCAATTATATTCGGCTTAGATTTTGAAACTTAGGTACTATTTCATATATCTTTGAAATGTATTTTTCAGGATTATTTTACTAACATAACATACCATCACGCCTGTAATCCCTTAAGGGTTAACCAGAGCCAGCAGCCAGTTAAGTTTTAAGTCCATGTTACAAGGGTGAGCCTATTGCCATCAACCAGGCACAAATCACCGTGCCATGTGGTGCCAAACGTAAAGAATACCACTATTATTTCTTCCCGTAGGTGTCGTAAAAGCCGGGGGACTAAAGGACTTATTAGAGAATGGGCAGCAGCGTTCTCTATGAATTTTAACACCGTATACTGCAATAGCCAACCCACCTGCTAAGCGTGGCGATTATGGCAAACCTTCCTCGGGGAGGCCTATGTGATGAGGCACAAATCCAGACTCCAGACTGATACTGACATAATATTATTATTCCAGATGTGAAAACCAATAACACTGTTTACGACCCGGGAATCGAACCCAGGACTTCATACTCGGCAGTAGCGCTTGCGACCACTAGGCCAACGGGGCAGTTAGTTATTTTTCTACTTAATACTTACATAATCCGAAAACAGAAATAACGCAAATTCCATTAGTTATTCAACCAAAATATTATACAGGGTGTTAAAGTTACTGCGTGCCATAGCTTAAGGGTAGGTTTAGTATCGATAAAGGAAAACAAGAAAAAAAAAACATGAAAATGAAAACAAAAAAATATTGCAAGATCAACCTAATTTAGTACCTACTAACTTGAAATAGCTATCGTATAGAATTAAAATTATTTTATTTGACGGTCCTAAGCCCGTTTAAGTACGAAGAGACTTATTTGTATTTATTTTTTATGTTTCATAAAATTTTTTGTTTATGTTTTTTTTGTTTTATTTTTCCTGGGTTCCTTTATCTATACTGAACCTACTGAGTATAGCGCGTAAGTTTGTGCGTTGTTCGAGTGAGGTAAAAATAACGCTATTTAGAGCTTATTGTACACGCGCAGCCTGTGGGCAAAGTATACTCGTGCGGCATACAGCGCCCTCCGCGTCCAGTTCAATAACGCGTTCAGGGTGGTGTTGGGGCTGCCCCGCCACTGCAATGCCTCGGGCATGTTCGCCGACTGCTTTCACGCGACGATGCGCAAGCGGTGCGCGTCTCTGATGCGCAGAGTGCGGTACAGCGCCAACACCATCCTGACAATAGATTGCCAACAGACAATAACCTATTTTTATTTTATATTATGACAAGACATAGCGCTGTCAACAGAGGCTCGTGAGGTTTCGTAAACAACGTGTGCATTTAGTGAGTGTTCCGGTGAGGTGTAGTTTGTTTGTAAATGTGTGTTAACTTCTTTCATTTTGTTCTCCGCATTCACTGTCACAAGATGCGTGTCGCTTGAGCGTTTAAGTCGTCGCCAAGCAAAATGAGGCTGATCTCGCGACGAATAAAACCTCCAATAAAAGCTGCTACAAATACATTATCTATTCAATTAATACTTTATTTATTACTGTCATCTATTTCATTAACATTATATTTCAGCGCTCGCAACAAATGTGTTTGGCTAACTTCATTGCTTAGGCATTAATTCAGGAGAGATAATTACCAGAATAAATGAACAAATATTTATTTCTATTTGATTTTACTTAGTTTGTGACCTTAATCAAAGCTTCGTGGTAATGTCAGAAACATGTAGCTTACTAATCAATTTATTTCAGGTGCTTGCCTAAGTACTTACCTAAATAATTACTTTTAGGTACAATGTTTTTGGGTTAGGCCCGTTTTAAGCAAACGTTCAACGCCACGGTCAGTGTTGTATGGATCACTATGGAAGCTTGTTGACAGACACGGCGGCACTATCATCATTATCATCATTTCAGCTGAAAGGCGTCCACTGCTGGACATAGGCCTCCCCCAAAGGGGGGCTTTGCCATAATCGCCACGCTTGGCAGGTGGGTTGGCGATCGCAGTATGGTGTTTAAATGCATAGAGAACGCTGCTGCCCATTCTCTAGTAAGTCCCTTAGTCGCCTTTTACGACACCCACGGGAAGAAATGGGATGGTGCTATTCCTTACGTCCAGCACCGCACGGGACTATACTTGTCCAAAATAATAGGCCCGTTTTGACATGTAACTTGAATCGATTTATCGTGAGTATCACGTATCAAGTCGTATGGTTACATCACTAGTTACTACGTACGTAACTAAATCGATTCAAGTTAAATGTCAAAACGGGCCTATTATTTTTTGACAACTTTAGCGCATGGCGCCATCGCCGTATGACAAGCTGACCCGATTTTTCTACAGCACGGTTAACACGCCGTACCGTAAAGAAACCGTGTCGTGTACAACGGGCCTTAAGATGCTTTATCTTTTATTACTTAGAATCTGTTCGTGAAACTATTTTCTAGACCTTTCAAAATTGAGATGTTATTGTTATACTAGCGATTCATCTCTACTTCACGTGAGTTTAATGGCGACATCTCAAAATATCTAGATTTATTTATTATGACTGTGTAAGTTCAATATTTAATGTAGAATTTCTGATACACTCTGTTTAAGTATCTACATTAATTATTGAACTAACACCAATGATATTATATTAAACAGATATGTTGTGAGCGCGCAATCGTGAAGACTCGAAAACGTCCTAATTGGGACGTATTTGTTAGTCTGTGATGCCAACATTCGGTGATTGGTGGCCAGAATAATGTTTGTTTACATTCACGCGCAATTGACAACACTAGCTGTCTATTTTTTCTTGTTGTTTTTATCAAGCCATCATTTTACTTGTAGTGAAATGTAAAATTAATGAAAAGTGGGTATGTGTGCTGCCGCTGCTGCGCGGAACACTTTTTTCGGTTGTTTTGTGAGTGTATAAATAAAAAAATCGTTTAATTCAGGTATTAGGTAAACCCATAGTAAAATTACAAAACTAAAACATAATTACAATTCATTATAAATTTAAATTAAATTACATACACAAAATTAAATTAAATTACAATAGATATTAAAAATTAAATGAATTACATTAAATTAAAATACAGCGTCTTAGCATGTACACACAGCGAAGTGTTGCAGACACTATTTGATTCGTACATGCACATAGTCGAGTCCGGAAGGATGCCTTGAGTTTTCTCAAGAGCCCGTAAATATCGGTAACTCGATAACATATTATATGTTTATTATAACATCATTGACTAACACATAATAAAGAAATCAGACCATCAAACTGAATAACTTTCTCCATGGGACCAACATTGTAATCGTGAAAAATAAACAACAGAGTCTTACAGTTTAATCATATGATGTGTAACACCTTGGTAATAAGCAACTGAGCAGGGACAGAAATGAACCTCATTTAAAAAAAGATAAATACTGCAATATTTATTGAAATAATTATTCATTACTAGTGCTCGCCTACTGGTCGAAATTCAACCCCCTCTACTTACAATCTATACAGGGTGTAAGGGACAGTCCTCCGCAGACTAATGGGGTGAATTCAGTATATCATACTAAGTTGGCATAGGCCTCCCCCAAAGGGGGGCTTTGCCATAATCGCCACGCTTGGCAGGTGGGTTGGCGATCGCAGTATGGTGTTTAAATGCATAGAGAACGCTGCTGCCCATTCTCTAGTAAGTCCCTTAGTCGCCTTTTACGACACCCACGGGAAGAAATGGGATGGTGCTATTCCTTACGTCCGGCACCGCACGGGACTATACTTGTCCAAAATAATAGGCCCGTTTTGACATGTAACTTGAATCGATTTATCGTGAGTATCACGTATCAAGTCGTATGGTTACATCACTAGTTACTACGTACGTAACTAAATCGATTCAAGTTAAATGTCAAAACGGGCCTATTATTTTTTGACAACTTTAGCGCATGGCGCCATCGCCGTATGACAAGCTAACCCGATTTTTCTACAGCACGGTTAACACGCCGTACCGTAAAGAAACCGTGTCGTGTACAACGGGCCTTAAGATGCTTTATCTTTTATTACTTAGAATCTGTTCGTGAAACTATTTTCTAGACCTTTCAAAATTGAGATGTTATTGTTATACTAGCGATTCATCTCTACTTCACGTGAGTTTAATGGCGACATCTCAAAATATCTAGATTTATTTATTATGACTGTGTTAGTTCAATATTTAATGTAGAATTTCTGATACACTCTGTTTAAGTATCTACATTAATTATTGAACTAACACCAATGATATTATATTAAACAGATATGTTGTGAGCGCGCAATCGTGAAGACTCGAAAACGTCCTAATTGGGACGTATTTGTTAGTCTGTGATGCCAACATTCGGTGATTGGTGGCCAGAATAATGTTTGTTTACATTCACGCGCAATTGACAACACTAGCTGTCTATTTTTTCTTGTTGTTTTTATCAAGGCATCATTTTACTTGTAGTGAAATGTAAAATTAATGAAAAGTGGGTATGTGTGCTGCCGCTGCTGCGCGGAACACTTTTTTCGGTTGTTTTGTGAGTGTATAAATAAAAAAATCGTTTAATTCAGGTATTAGGTAAACCCGTAGTAAAATTACAAAACTAAAACATAATTACAATTCATTATAAATTTAAATTAAATTACATACACAAAATTAAATTAAATTACAATAGATATTAAAAATTAAATGAATTACATTAAATTAAAATACAGCGTCTTAGCATGTACACACAGCGAAGTGTTGCAGACACTATTTGATTCGTACATGCACATAGTCGAGTCCGGAAGGATGCCTTGAGTTTTCTCAAGAGCCCGGAAATATCGGTAACTCGATAACATATTATATGTTTATTATAACATCATTGACTAACACATAATAAAGAAATCAGACCATCAAACTGAATAACTTTCTCCATGGGACCAACATTGTAATCGTGAAAAATAAACAACAGAGTCTTACAGTTTAATCATATGATGTGTAACACCTTGGTAATAAGCAACTGAGCAGGGACAGAAATGAACCTCATTTAAAAAAAGATAAATACTGCAATATTTATTGAAATAATTATTCATTACTAGTGCTCGCCTACTGGTCGAAATTCAACCCCCTCTACTTACAATCTATACAGGGTGTAAGGGACAGTCCTCCGCACATTAACAGGGTGCATTCAGCTCCTTATTTTGAATCATATTCCACTGAAAAATTTCTCAGAAAAATTGTTTTTTTTTTATCGTAATTTCAGTTACTATTCCTCTATTTCAATGTAAAATTACATTCTCTGTACGCAGTACCTATTCCATTAATGTAAATAACACAGCTAAAATAAAATAAAACAGCAATGGATGTTAAAATTCTCTAACGAACGACGCCTGAAATCAGCGAGCGCGGCCGTCTACCCCGCTGCGACAAATCAGGTTCATTGGATTCCCATAACGTTCCTGAAATAATTTCATGTACTGGTTAACTTAGTATGATATACTGAATTCACCCCATTAGTCTGCGGAGGGCTGTCCCTAACATCCTGTATAGTAATTACTTATTCCATGCTCAAGCCGTCACATCCTGTTACACACTTCCGTCCCTTTTCACGAAATCACTCCCACAGAAAGTGAGACGAAAGATGTTACACATCAATAATCAACTACTATCCCATACAAAACTTCAATACCTACACGACCCAAATGTATGGGAGAGCTGATTATTTTTTGCAATTACAATGTTTGACCCATGGAGACAGTTGTTCACTTTGATGGTCTGTACTTTTCAATATGATCACACATTTTTGATAAACGCTCTATAAAATCTGTCCCATGTAGTCTTCAAATTAAAATTGTCCTACTATGAACTATTGGGAAAAAGCAAGCCAAAAATCCAGATTCACAGTCACTAAAACACTAAAGTAAAGCAGAACAAGTACAATCACACATACACAAGTACATTAAAATTACTCAGTTTCTAAACAAACAGTTTAAATAGTAATATAACACAGGCAATAAGCCACGACACAGCTTCGGGACGTGTTTTCATATGGCGTAGGTGGCTCAAGGTGGGTGATTAAAACTAACATTTATAGAAGTTTGTGGGGCATACGGGAAGGTAATAAGTGGAGCATGTATATGTATTTATTATCAGGCTGTACCCTTCTATGGTTTATTTTCTTAAATTGTTATCTGACTGTCTTGACCAAAAATGCACCGTACTTAATTACGTTACGGTATAATATTCTGGGTAAACTCAAATGAAAGAGAAATTATAAATCTTTCATTATAAATCTTTCTTTATTCATGAATATGAGACAACCATACAAAGTAACTTAATAATAACACAAGATAGCCAAAAATCGATTAAAGTTATTTTAACAATACAACTTAGGCAGGTGAAGAGTTGGAGATTGTAAAATGGTGGAATAAAATAATGGATTGGTTGTCTTTGGACTGATTCGCCCTATCCCTCGTACTAGTACAAAACTGTATCACGAGCGGAGTCTTCCTCAACCTAAGAAAAAACGGATTCTCACAAGGTTCCAGTTACAAGTCACAATAGTTTATAATTATTTACATACTGTATAAGCAAAAATCAATACATCTACAGTTATATTAATTAAGTTACATGATTGGAATTGTCTGTGTTGTTTTGTGTTTAGGTATGAAATAGTTTAAAAAGCCCAGAAAAATGATTTCGGGCGATGTTAAGGCGACGATAATCGACTTTTTATGATTTTATATTGAAGATCACGTCTAAACGAGTAGTTAATGATTTGGAAAAAATATATGTTAAATTAGAGCATTTTCTCAATAACTGAAAATAAAATATGTGAATATTTTAGATTATGTTTATAACATAGTGAAATTAATTTGTAAAGTTATGTCTAACGCAGATAAAAAACTGAGAGTGCCGCAAAATCTACCAAGCGTATTTTTCTGAAGGCTTAACCAATTTAAAGATAATTTAATTATTGATCTTTTAATATACGCATTTTATTAAAATACCTTTCGTTTTGTGTATAATAAATTAATAATGGGTCAAATTCGGGTAGCGCTCCTTGATGGGCGAGTCCTATTACTGGCTGAACGTACGACGCGTTGCGTGAGCTCAGTACAGAACACGCAAGCTAACCACTCAAGGTCACTGGCATATATCTGTGTCTTAAAAGCTTAAATCCACTGATAGTTGCATGCCATACTTTAAACACCCCAAAAATATTAACACTAACAATTCTGTACTTATTGGAGGTGGCTGTGTTTATGAAGTCGAACCCAAATCGTTTTAAACATCTGGCTGACGTAGTCCCAGGTAAGGTAATAGACGCGACAATAAGCAAGTGTTTTCCCATCCTACCAAAACGGCACTAATGCGCAAGAGTGTTTACTGCATGGCTCCGGTCAATTATAAATAAATTACGTAAGCAATGGAAAGAATTGCCGCTATCATTGTTCAAAAACGAACGTAACGTGTAATGTTCTTTTCTTGTCAAACTTAATTAACCTAGATTTTATGTAAATGATGTGATCTCCTATAATTGGAAGCACACACTTGTATTCGTCCCTGTCTATGTATACTTGCATGTAATTGTGTGGCATCTGTTGGAGATCCAATAAATAAATAAATAATAATAAATAAAAACAGGCTCCGAAGCTTTTTAACGCACAAAGCATAATCTACAATAATGTCGATTTGTATCGTGTCACACTTACACTTTGGGTTTGATCCTACCATCTGAGATATAATAACTACTTAGTATATAACTTACTTCCATTGGAACCTACAATGCAATTATATTATATAAATTGTATGGTAATGATCTATATTATATAGGTTGTGATTTAAAAATGTTCAATGTATCTAATTAATTGCCTTTATTATTTTAGTGTCAAACTATAACTTTTGCATATGTATTTGGAAAATATGACCGAACCTATCTGTTATCAATTTCAATTTATCACCGTGTACCTACTGTACCCATATTTGCATTTTGTTAAATAAATAATACATTTTGAGCCATTTTTCTAAAATATTTTTCGAAGGCATTTTCATTGTCATTTGCGTATTACACCCCCCCCCCCCCCCCTGAAGTCGGAAGTAAAGACATTAGAGACGGGAATGTGTCTAACTCAAAGCACGAGCTAAGTAACGTCTATAGATTACAGTCTTACTGTTTGAAAAAGCACCATATTAGAGCTTATGCCGGACGTAAAGAATAGCACCATCCCATTTCTTCCCGTGGGTGTCGTAAAAGGCGACTAAGGGATTTACTAGAGAATGGGCAGCAGCGTTCTCTATGCATTTTAACACCATACTGCGATCTTCAACCCGTCTGCCAAGCGTGGCAATTATGACAACTCGACCCCGCCCCCTTTGGGGGGAGGCCTATGTCCAGCAGTGGACGTCTTTCGGCTGAAATGATGACTTTATCCTACGTTTCCATTATTTTCATTAGTATCTGGCCTGAGGTGATTTTTTATGATTGATTACTTTTTTCTGACCTCTGCCTACTTATACAATGTCCTGTTGTAATCTTTAGCAAAATGTTAATCCTTCTCCGTTACTCGACAATATAAACACCCGTATATTATCACTAAGCAGAGCTGCAGTGTCACCGTATGGACTTACCAACGCAGCGAGACCCCCGGCCCACTACGTTGTGTTCCAAATTGCCAATAAAAACCAACTGCCCGCCTTTTTTAGAGCTCAACCTTAATTGGACGCTGTTCCTACTATTCTTTAGACTTTGGATAATTTTATCTTGTTATTAAAACTATTATAATTATTTAGGTATACTACCTAGTACTATAATGATAATAATTATTATTATTACCTATCATTACAGATTTATCTTTATTTCAGACATACGTCAATATTTTTTTACAAAGATAGCGTTTATAGGGTTGTTATTAGTACACACAAAAATAAAAAGGTGTTACTAATTTGTTAATAATTTAACTTATTAAATTTATATAAATAAGTTGGTGTTAATAATTACTAGTCAATTTCCTATTTCTGTGCATGTACACTTTCCCAGTACACGGTAAAGGGACTATTAATTTTGCACGCTAACATTCTGAAGAGAGTGTTGGTGCTACCACGGACCCTGCTCATCATCGGTGCAGTTCTATGTGTAACATTAAATTAATTACGCTGTGTACAATATTATGTTGGGATATAATAAGTAAAATGTTTATGAGAAATTATTATTCATAAATTATTATTTTAATTATTATATCTATTGTAATTTAATTTAATTTTGTGCATGTAATTTAATTTAAATTTATAATGGATTGTAATTTTGTTTTATTTTTGTAATTTTACTACGGGTATTTTTTTATTATTAAATCAATTATTTCAGGCAGCGCCCATAGTGTTAGTAACAATGATCTTAAAAACTAGTGTTAGTAGACATACAAGTTTTATTGCGTGTGGAGTTTCATCCAATGTCACAGCATTGGAGACTCCCATCTATCTGCGAATAAACTCAAGATAGTGTTGGTACTGCTGCGGAGACGAGCAAGCAGAGAAGCGCTTCTTTTACGTATGATGGCCGCAGAACCATCTATATGCCTTTCCGCAAACATCCTTGACGCGCTACATCGCCACGGCAGCCTCAACAGTATCCTGAGTGCGTTATTAAACCGGACACGTAGATCGCTACATGCACACAAACTATAACGAAATGAGCGCTCTTTCGATTTTACTCAAGTGTTTCGAGTTTTCACGAAAATATTAAGACTATTCTGTTTTATTCAAGAAATTAAAAAATCATGAAAGCTAACTCGTCTAGTCTCGTCTGGATTATCCGATATTTATGTGATTTTCCTTTAAGTTTTTTAATAACTGTCGCCTAACTTTTTTACCCTTATTAAATTCCATCATCTCAACTACCTACATGTTAATAATACACATCGAGCCCAAATAAAGCTCCACACCAATACCGAGAACACGTCGTAAGTGCTCCATGCACAAGGATTTCCAGTATCCTGGGTACCATTACAATTGTGGTTATCCAATCAGACCTGCCTTGTACATCACTGTACACCAAAGATTTAAATCTCTAGATTTTCCCTCACCGTAGTTATTATTATTTTATTTCAACCAACTTCGGATCATAAAAATAAACTAAATTAAAAATTATTAAAGAACTAAATTACTTAAATTGAAAATTATACATTAATATAAATAAGAAAATCAAAATAATATCTTAACATTAGTCAGTACTACATAGATACAGACATAGCCTGCAGAGTAAGCAAGCTGCAGTGGCAGTGGGCTGGCCATGATTGTCGAAGGACTGATGGTCGGTGGAGCAGACGAGTCCTGGAGTGGAGACCACGTATCGGCAAGCGTAGTGTGGGACGCCCCCCAGCTAGATGGACCGACGACTTTAAAAAGGTGGCTGGGACAGACTGTATGTGGAAGGTGGAGGACAGGGTGTTGTGGCGTAGCGTGGGAGAGGCCTATGTCCAGCAGTGGACTGCTATAAGCTGAGTTGATTGATTTTTGATTGATTAGTCAGTACTTGCAGCAGTGGTTTCCGTACTGATGTCGTATGAGTCGAAATGTTTCGCAAAAGCGTTCAGGATACTGTAGCGGCTGGCCCGCACCCTACACACCAGAGATGTGTACCGCTTGCACATGATTATGTGAAAATAATCCACATGAGCCTTAGCAAACATCCCCAACGCGCTACTGAAGCGAGGCAGTTTCAAGAGCACCCTGATCGCGTTGTTGTATTGGACGCGTAGAGCACTGTACTGTTTCTGCGTGCTCACGTGAAAAAGTGCCCTTACTGAGAAGAATGAGCTCATACATCATTAGCATCATATAATGCGCTTTCAATAACAATCAAGTCCAGTCATTGCGTCATTGAAGACCAGACAGAAATACAGGGACATTCTTAGCTGCCACGTTTTATTTTAACTAAGTTTTAGTTTTATTACGGACGCTTTTAAGTGCACGTCTTTCTACATTGTTCTCACAAGTAAAATTTCAACATGAATAATATAACCTATTTTTTTGTAACAATATTTTATTATAAAAGAGTGTCCGTGGAGTTTCTTGCCCGTTCTTCTCTAAGGAACCTACTACGCTTTAGAATGGGCTACTAGCTTCATCTTTCTTATTGACCGACCCCTTGACTATTCAAAGTGCCTGTAAAGTCCATTTCACGAAAGAAGTCCCGCAGACGTGGCGCTGCAGGCATGGGTTATTTTAGGAATGTTGCTAACTTAGCGTATAATAATAATTAGTTCCACTTATTTCCGCGGGACTTCTTTCGTGAAATGGACTTTAATTGGTTTATTTGAAATAAATGCTTTGAGTTTGAGTTTGATTGTGTGTCAGAAGTGTCAAAATGAAACATAAACACGAGGCTTTTGGCGCAGTAGGGCGAATAAATTGTGGGAGGAGTATCTACCACCTCAAGACTTCGTAAAGCGCCAAGAAGCCTGCCGGTCGCGAACTATAGTGGCCTATTCGGAAAGCTGCAAACATAATCTGGCGAAGTGGGGTATAATCAATTCACCCAACATTCAACGCGAGTGCGGTTCTAATAGTAAAAGTTGTTCATAATGATAAGTACAATGACCCCTTAAGAGATTATTGACGTTTTAAAAATAACCCTGTACCGTTGAAAAGAAAATAAGAAGAAGGGCGAATCTAACGATTTAAATCTTTGACACCAGACTGGTTGGAACAATCTAGAATGCGTTATTCGTCTTAAGACCAACCATACACGTAATTGCTTGAGTGTCAAACATGCATGAACCATCGTTTTGTACTAACTGACGGAAAAGCATTTAGTTTCGGTTGCACCGCACCGCAAATCAATAAATGCGTTCAGCGCTAAATGTGATGATAAGTTATGTAAATTATATCGTAAGGTATTATAAACTCCTTTTGTTTACAGAAACAGTAAATTATATCGTAAGGTATTATAAACTCCTTTTGTTTACAGAAACAGTAACACTCAATGAGTACACTTCTCAACATCAATACGGAGAAAATTTTCACAATAAGTTGAAGGGTCGTGAGTCGGTCGTGGGTCATTAATCATAATATTCCATTTCTCTTTTATACTTTTCTGAATAAATAATGTAGTAAGAAATACAGGGACTGCTTTTCTGGACTTTGTTTACTTTTCCACGTTGTTTCGTAGAACATAAATAATATATAATTTTTAAATAAATTATTAGTTTTAATAAGTCGCCACCAATGATGTATACTTTTAGATGCGTTACCTCTAAATAATGGCAAAGTAAATGCCAGACAATTGCCTGATATTTACAATAAGAGAATAATGAACATGCAGAGTAACTAGTGACGTAACTAAATATGTATGTTCATCTCTTTCTTACGACAGATATCGGTATAGGTATTTCCTTTTCTTCACGCGCTGTATGATTGTATGCCATACATATTGTCAGCGTTAGCCATGAATGTAGCTACATACTTGCTTGCATACAATCGTATGCAAGCAAGTATGTAGCCACAATCATGGCTTACGCTGTTTTTGAGTGCATTAATGAATCCCATAGTAGAGAGTTTGCCCAAAAGTACATCGTTATCCACGGTGTCAAACGCTTTCCGGAAGTCGAAATATGCCACATCCACCTGCCCTCCGGCGTCAATGACGGGCGACAGGTAGTTAACAAATGACAACAAGTTACCCCCCGTACTGCGACCCGGCCGAAAGCCGTGTTGAGCGTCAGACAGCTGTGAGCTAACCTGCGTATAAATACTTTTATGCAAGACAGATTCAAATACCTTAGCGAACGCCGACAGCACCGCCACCGGTCGGTATCCACTCACATCAGTGCCTACACCCCCTTTTGGGACTGGGATAACTCGAGTGATCTTCCATTCGTCCGGGTACTGACCCTCCCGCAAACACAAGCTGAAAACATGCAACAAGGGCTCTTCAAAAACCATACGGCAATCTTTGACAATGTAAGGAGGTATGCCGTCAGGACCTACTGAGCGTTTAGGTTTGAGACGCAGGAGCGCCGCGTGCAGTTCTCGCGCGCTGAGGCGGTCAACATGTACGCGCGCCGCTCCCGCCGCCCCGCCACCCGCGCGCTCCGCGGCTACCGGGTCCAGCACCGGCCGCTTCTCGCTGTACACAGAGTGAAAATACGAGGCAAAACATTTTGCACACTCCTCCTCCTTTAGCAATAAGTCGTCCTTTGTGACTTTGGGTTTATTGCGCCTAGATTGCTTACTCCTAATGAAGTTCCAGAACGATTTCGGATCCCCTTGTAGGTTCTTCTGAAGTCTGTTTTGGTAGCCTTCATAGGTAGAAGCTATTTTTAATTTGACACGAGATCTAAAACTAGAAAACATTTCATAATCACTCTCGGATCCAGTTGTTTTATATAATTTGTGATACCGCCACTTATGTCTAATATCCCTTATCAAATCAGATGTGTACCATTCTGGATAACTAAACCTACACCCTTGCTTATTTACTTTATCATTTTTCTTAGGAACGAACTCGTCAATGATCTCATTCACTATTTTATAAAAGTAATTTAAAGCCGCCGATATAAACCATAGTGTGGAATATTAATATGCTTGCTATGCTTCTATAATGTTCCCACTGCTGCTGGGACTCGGGCCTCCTCTCTGTAATAGCATACTTTTTCATTTTATGACATAAATGAACGTGAAAGGTATAGTCTGTTCAATGTTCCTTCTTTTGCCCTCCATCTGCTCAGGCTCACTTAAAAAAGCCAGTAATATTAGCTAAAAGCACTATCCTCTAAAACTTCTTATTTGACCACATAATAAATTAAATAATTAATTTTATTATATTATATACTAGCTGCTGCCCGCGGCTTCGCCCGCGTGGCTTTTTCTCAACATATAAACCTTCCTCTTCAATCACTCTATCTATTAAAAAAACCGCATCAAAATCCGTTGCGTAGTTTCAAAGATCTAAGCATACATAGGGACAGACAGACAGCGGGAAGCGACTTTGTTTTATACTATGTAGTGATAGTGATTTGCGAAATATTGTATGCACAATAAATGTAGGCACACACACACACACTCATACACACAAAACACACCCCCACACACCATCAATCACTCGCAATTGTACCATGTTGACAACCTTTACAATGTGATATAATGGGGGGCCCGGAGTTCCGGACTCCCACAAATGACAACGTCAAAATACCTGTCAACTTAATATACGCTAAAAAATACTTGTACTAAAAGCCACGCGGGCGAAGCCGCGGGCAGCAGCTAGTATATAATATAATAAAATTATTTATACATAAAAGTATTTATACGCAGGTTAGCTCACAGCTGTCTGACGCTCAACACGGCTTTCGGCCGGGTCGCAGTACGGGGGGTAACTTGTTGTCATTTGTTAACTACCTGTCGCCCGTCATTGACGCCGGAGGGCAGGTGGATGTGGCATATTTCGACTTCCGGAAAGCGTTTGACACCGTGGATAACGATGTACTTTTGGGCAAACTCTCTACTATGGGATTCACACCGCACTTGCTCAAGTTCTTTGCTAGTTACCTTGGCGAGCGCCGACAGTACGTTGAGTTTGCTGGTCATGATTCCAGACCTTATTACACGTACTCCGGGGTAAGTCAAGGGAGTAATATTGGACCTTTGGAATTTATTATAACAATTAATGATTTGCCAAAAGTCGTGAAAGAGGCAAAGTGTCTACTTTTTGCAGATGACTTAAAATTATCCCTTAAGATTGAGAACACTGCAGACTGTAATCGGCTCCAGTCTGACATTGATAATGTGGTCCAATGGAGTAAATCCAACAAGCTGCATTTTAATATTAAAAAGTGTTGTGTGATGAGCTACAGCCGCGCGCGTGCTCCATTACAGCATCAGTACGAGATGGACGGTGAAGTTATGCCGCGTGCCTCACATGTACGAGACCTGGGCGTACAGATGGTATCTGAGCTGACGTTCCGCAAACACATAGTTGAGATGTGCGGCAGGGCTTTCAGAAATCTCGGGTTCATCTTGAGACAGTGTAAGGATTTTACCGATACTGCAACGGTTAAAGCTTTGTATAATGCACTTGTGAGGAGTCATCTGGAAACAAGTGCAATCATTTGGAATCCACATGAAGGGAAATACAGCCTCATGTTGGAAAAAATTCAAAACAAATTTACCAGATTTCTCTATCACAAACAGTACGGAGTTTACCCTTTTTATCCCCTGATGTACCCAAGTCTGTTCGTCCTGGGCATGGTTGGGTACACCAGGCTGACAGTGAGAAGGGACGTGGCACTGGTCAAGTACGTGGCTCGCGTACTGCTAGGGTTGCTGCACCACCCGGAGGTGCTGGCAGCGCTGCGGCTGCGCGCGCCGGACGGGTGCGTAGGGGCGCGCCGCCGCCCCGCTCTGTTAGACGTGCCAGCGGTTAGGACTAACCTACTCAAGTTTTCCCCTATGTCACGAGCTGCACGTATTATTAACAGTATTACAGTTTCAGAGGATATATTTGGGCAAAACCTGCCGAGATTCATTGAAATGGCACAAATAATTATTGAAAGAGGTATATTATAAACGTTGTCATGTTTATAATAAAATATAATTTAATTATGTGTAATTTTCCTTACCAATTATTTATTTTGTATAAATCTGTGTAAGTAGACAACTTACACACATCGCATCGAGACTTATAGCATCGCCTTGGATAAGTCTGTAAAGGTGTTATAATTGTGTTTTAAATAAATAAATAAATAAATATCTTCAATTTCCGAAAATACACACATTTGTATCGCTTACAACTCTATCGGTCTGCCTATTCATGTAAAATAATGTAAATATTATAAGCAATGATATTATATTAGACAGATATGATACACACAAAACAACCGAAAAAAAAATGTTCCACGCAGCAGCGGCAGCACACATACCCACTTTACATTCATTTTACATTTCACTACAAGTAAAAATGATAGAAAAGAGATGGCTAATAACAACAACTAGAAAAAAAGAGACAGCTAGTGTTGTCAATTGCACGTGAATGTAAACAAACATTATTCTGGCCACCAATCACCGAATGTTGGCATCAAAAAATATTCCCATTTCTTTCTTTTTTCTAACCTTCAAATATGAGAAAATTAGGAAAATAATTGAAATATGTTAATAAATCGAAGTATATTGCGTACTTAGATGTGTTATGAGATCCATACCGTCTTATTACAAAACAAGATTTATATTTTGACATGGCTTAAACCATGGAGCCAGTTTTTGTAATAAGAACGTAACAGTGATTGAAATACCGTTCTTTATACAAAACTGAAAACTTAGTTCGGTACTAAGTTGTCAGTTTTGTGTTTAGGAACTTTACCATAGTCTGAATAAAGTTCGAAATTCAATTATGGCTTCATGTTTTAAACCTGGGTCTGAAGATAAACCTTGTTTTGGAATAAGGGGGCTTGTGTTTTATTAACTTTGGTATCATAATTGGTACACTTTCAAAATACACACGTTGGCATTTTTGGATTTTTTAGTTGCTTCAACTAAGCGTGTCGCAGAATAAAGTCAATTTATGTCCCAATTAGGACGCTTTCGAGTCTTCACGATTGCGCGCTCACAACAAATCTGTTTAATATAATATCATTGATTATAAGTCTTGAGTCTGTGAACTCTCCTGCAATAATTACAGTGGTAAAACAATAAACATCTTTATTAATATTATAGTCTATTAAGTGATATTGACGTAGACTTTCATAGACTATTATAACTAAGCCGGAAGCCACATAGACGGTACAAATTTACACTTGGCTACTAAATACACAGTTAAAATAGCAATTTAGTACAAACTTTCTAAGTGTAAGAAACATTACTCAGAAAATTTTCTGTAATAAATGTCTAGCTTGCTCCGTTGTAATTAAAAGAACAATTTAAGTACATTTAAACGTTTATTTTTCAAAGAAAAATAGACACGGGGGATGGAACCTGCGTGGGTGGTTAAAAACTGCGTGAGTGAGTAGTTATTAAAAACTATATAAAACATAATTATTTTTTTGTTTTCTTTTTAATAATAATGTTTCTAATTGGGTTGATAATATTGTTGGAAAAAGCATAAAAAGTATTAAGGCGACGATAACCGACTTTTAATGATTTTATACTGAAGATCACGTCTAAACGAGTAGTGTTAATGATTTGAAAAAAATATATGTTAAATTAGAGCATTTTCTCAATAACATATTATAATATGTGAATATTTTAGATTATGTTAATATTACATAGTGAAATTAATTTTTAAATTTATGTATAACGCGGATAAAAAACTGAGAATGGCGCAAAGTCTACCAAACGTATTTTTTTCTGAAACCTTAACCAATTTAAAGATAATTTAACTATTGATCTTTTAGTATACGAGTTTTATTAAAATATCTTTTTGTTTGTGTATAATAAATTAATAATGCGTCAAAATGGGGACAGCACTCCTTGATGGGCGAGTCCTATTACTGGCTGAACGTAGGACGCCTTGCGTGAGCTCAGTACAGAACACGCAAGCTAACCACTCAAGGTCACTGGCATATATCTGAGTCTTAAGATATTTAGGTACGCCTGATAGATCTTATATGCAACTAGCTGCTGCCCGCGGCTTCACTCGCGTGGCGTTTTCTAAACATAATAACATCCCTCTTGAATCACTCTATCTATTAAAAAAAATCGCATCAAAATCTGTTGCGTAGTTTTAAAGATCTAAGCATACATAGGGACAGACAGACAGCGGGAAGCGACTTTGTTTTATACTATGTAGTTATATACAATCTGACACTAAATAGGTATATAATAATAAACAAGTTAAAGGAAAAACAAAGGGAAGAGCTCATTGGGCATCATAAAATTCGTCCGCATCGCTGTCAGTAGGAAAAGTGCCCAAAAGGTAGACGGCAATACTGGTTCTTTGACCTGGCCAGCCCTCGGGTCACGTCAATACTCATACTTTTATTGCATTCTACATGTTGGTATTCTTAGGTGGAACTTATAATTAGATCATATGGACCCTGTCGGGCACAGCAAAATAAGTGAGTTAGGAGATAGGAAGCATTTGTTAATTATATAAAATTACTTAGCAAAACTTCTATACAGGGTGTTAAAGAAACTGCATGCCATAAGTTAGGGGTAGGTTCAGTATCGATAAAGTTACCAGGAAAAAAAAATGAAAAAAAAAAAAAAAAAAAATTGCAAGATTAACCTTATTTGGTAACTCTTAGAGCACCAAGGGACCGTAAACCTACGTATTTGATATAAATTACAAACCAAATCAAATCAAAAACATTTTTATTTCACATAAGCCTACATGGGCACTTGTAAAACGTCAGAAGCTAGGTGCACAGTTCCAATTAGTCGTTTCCTATGGAGAAGAGCCGGCGAGAAACTCCATGGTTACTCTTTAAAAAAAAATGGCTTTTACAATGTTAACAAATTAGTGTTAATTAATAGGTGTGAGAGGACAGCGTAGGCCCGTCAAAAGTACCAGGTACTTAACAAAATAGAAAATGGTCTACAGATCTACAGTCTATTAAGCCTACAACGTCCTCACATTGACAAAAAAAAACAGCATTCCTGAGAAAAAGGTTCTTGACAGACTGACAGACGGACAACGAAGTGATCCTACAAGGGTTCCGTTTATTTCCTTTTGAGGTACAGAACCCTTAAAATTGTTGTACGAGTATACCTCATATTTACCTACTGGAATTCTAGAATTTAAACTCATTTGCAGAGCATGGTCGTACCTACTTAAGATAAGCAAATTGCTCACAATTTACATGTGAAAAAGTCAAAACAGTAGTTAAACAATAAAAGAAACTGCAATTACCATTAGAACATTCAAAGTTCTTATTGTAACTACGTATAATTGAGTTGAAAAGGATGTTAAATATACAACAGCTTTTTCTGTTTCCTTAATAGCTTGCCTAAATAGGGCATTGTCACGCACTTGGCTCATTTTATGATATTTTTATTGTATAAAATTGCAGTTTCGTGATAAGTTTCTTTAATTTCATATTATACATAGATGTATAAATATATTCCAGTTGTGGTATGTTTTTGAAGTGAGAACTTCATTAGGCGTGTTGAGTGGTTTTGATAAAGGGGAAAATCCATGACATGCTAATGTTACCTGTGTATCTGTAAATATGAGTATTACGGTATTTTGTGTGCCAATGTGCTCGGAGTGCCGACAGATGTGATCACCAGACTAATATTAATAATTGTAAGTTTTATATATATTTTTCTTTATAATTTACAAATGATCAAATTAAAATTGTTGATACTACAATTAATTTGTTTTTTTTTTCACTTATGTCTTTTTAACAACATGAATGTTTTTTTAATTTCATAAAAGATGTTAATCTAATTATTGTATATTTTCAGAGATCAACTCTAGTCTAATCACGCATGTATTTTTTATGTCTAAGCGATCTCATTGGGTAACTTGATTAGTCCTTGTTTCAGAGCTAATGTAATTCATGAAAATTATAAAAACAATATTTTTTTTAAACATTTGTATTTTCTCTTGAAGTGAACGTGCTATAAAATATTTTAGAGAGCTATAAATAACAGTTTTAGCACACACATTTTATATACTGCGGGACTAAAAAAATAACTTGTTTTTTGCCACTTTTATTGGATAAGTAACAAATATATATTTCAATTTGACCGAAATAGAAATATATTTTTTATTTTTGTAACGGTGGCAAAAAGGTAGACAAAAACCGGCCAAGTGCGTCGGACCACGCAAAATGCAGGGTTCCGTAGTTGGGATGAATTTATCCCAAAAACAAACTTAACATTTTAGTTGAAAAATATGTTCTCATTCAATATACGCCACGGTCAATTCTTCAACTCCTAATAGCAAAACAATATTGACAACACTACAAATTAACAATTTTTTGATTTTTGTCTTTAATTGTGCTGTGAGACCTTGCTTCTTGCCAAATTTCATGATTCTATATCAACGGGAAATACCTACCCTAATTGCATCAAAATATGTCGCATAAATCGCCGTATTTGTTTATTGCGTTGACTTAGAAAGTAGACCTTTATTTGGTATTAATTTCAACTTGATACATCCACGCGTTCGTGAGAAAAAGGGTCATAACAAATTGACTGACAGACAGACAGACAAACAGACATACGGACAACGAAATGATCCTATAAGGGTTCCGTTTTTTCCTTTCAAGGTACGGAACCCTAAAAAGCATATGTACAAGTTACCTATCAACATCATTATTAAATATCCTTTCATTACCAGCAAAGTATACTCAACAAATTCAACAAACCGAAGGGTATAGAACCAATGAGCAATAATCAAAGCTGTTGACACAATTTGTTTCGCCATCTCAAAAAAAATAACCTTCCAACACATATCAGAGCCTAAACCAATAAAAAAAACAATGTGCCAAATGAAATACTCGAAATCTAATAAAACGAAAAACTGTTTTTTTGTTTGAGTATTCTCTTGTGTGAGAGCTCTATTTTATCGAGTAACGAATTGCTACTAGTGATAAACACTTAAAAACTGTTTGAATAGCTCTTCGTGACTAAAATTCTACCTTTATGTTTTAGAGTTTCATTTTCTTTTAGGTATTTGTGAGGCGAGTGTTTAGACAGGAATTGTACCTCTAATGTTTTATTGTTTATCGATATTCAATGACCCTGGGTTAGTTATGCGCCACTTAGCACCAGATGTCAAAGAAACAGTCCCTGCCAGGGTTGCGAGTTTGTCCGAATGGGATATCGTGGTCCTGGCACACAGGCAACGGAAGGAACACGGGTGGGTTTTAGTCAGTAAAAGTCTGACACGCCCCCCCCTCCGCCCAGAGCGGCAGAAGTAATTTGATAATTTCCCACCCAGAAAAAAAGGGGGCACCAGCCTAGACAAAAGAATGAATGAATGAATGCACTGTTTACTGTATTACTAATTATGTTTACTCTCAGTCTGGTGAGACCCTGGTGATCTGCTATACAGGTTTTCCTAGTGCAGACACCAGTCTCTCAGAAACTTTATCACGTACGTCCTAAGCTCGTTAATAAATATCATGTCATTGTTGGTGAAAAGAAAAGAAATTATTTGAATTTGAAAATGAATTAATAAAATGCACTGGCCCCAAGAGAAAAACCCGGCCAAGTGCGTGTCCGACCACGCACAATGAAGGGTTCCGTAGTTGGGATGAATTTATCCCAAGAGCAAACTTAACATTGTAGTTGAAAAACATGATCCCCATACATTCCAACTGCAAATGTAAGTTTGTACGCACAATATTGAGTGATTTACCATGTTGTTTTAAGACCACAGACTTCTTATTGGTTTTCCTGTAATCTATGAGTAAAGAACTAATTTCTGTATTTTTATCAAAATTGTAGGACCAGTAATTTCGGAGATAAGAGGGGGTGGTCATTTTTCATCTATTTTCTTAAATAATTTCAAAAGTATGTATTTTAACATTATAAAAAAAAATTGAAATCCTTAAAGCAAGCCCTTTCATTTGATATGTCATACGGTACAGCCAGTAAAACTTTTTTTTTTAATATTCTAATTTGCCCCAAAAAGTGACCGATCCATATTCAAAATTAATTAATTTATGTAACACGTCCGTGTTTGGGTAAGAGAAGTTAATATGTCTACCAAATTTCAACTTAATCGGTCTAGTAGATTCGGAGCAAATCAGCTGTGACAGATGGACAGACAGACAGACACATGAGTGATCCTATAGGGGTTCCTTTTTTCTTTTGAGGTACGGAACCCTAAAAATGTTAATTCTGCACAAACGAGACATACATTACATAAAATATACACACTAGCACAAACTACCGAAAAGTATTCGTATTCAACAAATAAAATTTAAAAGTTTGACAACTTTTTCGAACGCTTGATGTCTGGCATGTCGCAATTTAATGGTCACACCAAGACCAAAGACAATACACATTGCGTAATTACTCTGTATTGCGACACTGGCAAATGACAACAAAACATAATGCCTATTGCAGAGTGGAAATTATCTACTTACTTGTCTTCTTGTTAGACTGTTTCTCTGGTAACTAAACTGGTTATCCAGCTTAGTATAGGGGCTACGAGTATTCTACATTTAGCCGGGGTTTGTATTGAGGTTTAGAGAAGAATATATCTTTAAGTACACATTTCTACTAGTATGCACCCTACAATATTTTTTTACATCACCGAGGTCACCATCTGCCTAGCCACTCCAGCATAGTTGGGAAAACCCTATGCTGGAGTCGGTTCAGTCTAATCGGATGTATTTTTTTTTTGTATTTGGCATGTCGTAGTTGGCCTTGAGAGGCCGTGACTACTTAACCGAGCTTTCCTGTGGACTGTCTTAAGGTATGAGCTTAAAGCCTTCAGCCAGGGCATAAATATATATTATAAACTAAACGACTGCGCACTAAGGGCACCCCCTGTGGGGTACGGACCTCGACTTAGGGCGTCGTTGGGGGATCACAAATTGGGGACGGGCTGAATTAAAGTTTAGATCATTATTATTATCAGGGGTTACTATTAATGCTACGGCGCACTCAGCTTCGGCGCGGGCGGCTGGCGATTCGACGTGCATGGGACGGGGGGGACAATTTAGTCTGAGACTTCTCGTGGTACCTCGGCGGCGAGGACGGAATATCGGTGTAATTTGTGCACCGTACTAGTGGCCCTATTGCTGTTCTGGAGGAGGGTAATGGGGTCATCTGGGTCAGTGAGAGTATGCCTTGGTCGGTGAGTCTGACTATTAGTGGAAGGCCTATAACTAGCGGCCTGCACAACCAGAGGGTTGCGATGACTATCCGCTGAATCGAAGAAACGCTTCGTAATCCGCTTCATGAACTGCTTGATGGTGGGCATTTTGAGATCTAAGTGGAGTGTTTCGTTCCGAACGAACCAAGGAGCGCCCGTAATTTTACGGAGAAATCGGTTTTGAAATGTCAGCATCCTATGAATGAGATGGGGCTTGGCGTGTGCGAAAACTGCACAGGCGTAGATCATGATCGGGCGGATAACCGGATGCAGTTGAATACCAGTATTTTACATGGAGCGACTGCCTATCTGACCTCCACAACCCTGTTACTGGGTAACATGATACCCCTTCGTAAGACTAGTTGTCAGACTTTCGGGCTTCTGACGACCCGTAACAACTGTCAAAGATCTACAAATAACTGCCAGGACCAACGGCTTAACGTGCTTTCCGAGGCACGGAGTGGTCACAAAATTATAAAGACAAGAGTGAGTAATTTAAAAAAAACCAGCCAAGTGCGAGTCGGACTCGCGCACGACAGGTTCCATGCCATTATCTATAAAAACGGCAAAAAAAATCAAGTTTGTTGTATGGGAGCCACCCTTAAATATTTATTTTATTTTAATTTAATTATTTATTTTTAAAAAGAATATGTAAATAAAGAATCTATGAATATTTCAACCGTCTACCTGTTGCCGTTATCAATATCTAGCAAAAATTAGCAAAAAAATCACGTTTGTTGTATGGAAGCCCCCTTAAATATTTATTATATTCTGTTTTTTAGTATTTTTTGTTATAGCGGCAACAGAAATACATCATCTGTGAAAATTTCAACTGTCTAACTATCACGGTTCATGAGATACAGCCTGGTGACAGACAGACAGACAAACGGCGGAGCCTCAGTAATAGGGTTCCCCTTTTACTCTTTGGGTACGGAACCCTAAAAATTGTAAAAACCGAAATTTACCTAGAGCACATACAGAAATTAAAATAATTATTTAAAAAAAATGTTTTTTCTATTGAAAAAAAAGGTGAGATGAGTTTAGGCCGTGTAATAAATGAAAGAAATTAATTTATTTTAAAGTAACCGATACCTAACGAAATTGCAATATCGTGTCTGGTTCTTTGATCAGACAAATAAATGAAAGTATTGAATATTATTTGGATTAGAAACTAAACTCAAATCATACAAACACGTAATAACCATTTCTTAAGAAGTAAAAATTACTATTTGAAAGAATAGAAAATATATCACGTAGGTACGTTGAGAACTGAGATAAATTCAATTTTAGGTTTTTTAAAAAAAAAGGCCAAAAAGATTTGCTAATCTGTTGAATCCGGAGGTAGCCTCGACGACTGCAGCCTTTTCCTTATTCTAAACTGCAACTCAGTCTCAATTTTTTTTTTCTGATTTTGAAAAACTAGAAAATTTAGAGATAATATTAAAACCAAAAAGTTTTTAGTACTATACCGAAATGAAGAAGTTGTGAAGTAATGTGGTATAATGTAATTCTACGGTATGTAAAGATGGTCACCCATCTATGGACCAACCGTGGCAAGCGTAGCTTAACCTGATTGATCGACCCGTGTGGCTGTTATTACTAAGCCACGAGCCATTCTCCACCACTGAGGTCAGAGATGGAAATTCAGTTTGAAAATTTCTTTGAACTTTTCTCTATAAAACTACTTTATGTGAAAATTAAGGTTATAACTACAATACCGCCACTGCACATTACCATGAAAACCAAAATACAGCAACACAACACCGCTACTCCATCACGTAATAGATGACTATCATTAAAATCGTCGCCTAGCGATGAATAATGCGATTGTCGACATTGTACACCCAGCATTATTAATGAGGCTCCGCGATCGTAAAATATTCCACCCTATGAAGAATTTTTTATTTTATTTAAGTGGAATAAACCATGGAGTCGCTGGTTCTCTCTTAATAATGGTGGTTTATTAGGTAAGATTTTTAAGGAAATAGTTTAATTTATTTGGTCGTTTATTATAAAAGGTTTGCACATTGTTTTATATGTTGGCATCAAAAACGGTTCTTTTAATGTACCGACTGACTTTTTTCGACATACAATCAACTCAGCCTATAGCAGTCCACTGCTGGACATAGGCCTCTCCCAGGCTGCGCCACAACACCCTGTACTCCGCCTTCCGCACCCAGTCTGTCCCAGCCACCTTTTTAAGGTCGTCGGTCCATCTAGCTGGGGGGCGTCCCACACTACGCTTGCCGATACGTGGTCTCCAGTCCAGGACTCGTCTGCTCCACCGGCCATCGGTCCTTCGACAAACATGGCCAGCCCACTGCCACTTCAGCTTGCTTACTCTGCAGGCTATGTCGGTAACGCCGGTTCTCCTCCGGATAACTTCATTTCTGATCTTATCCTTCAGAGAAACTTCGAGCATAGCCCGCTCCATAGCACGCTGAGCGACCTTGAATTTGTGGACCAGCCCGACTGTCAGTGTCCACGTTTCGGCACCGTATGTCATAACGGGCAGGACGCACTGGTTGAAGACCTTAGTCTTTAAACACTGGGGGATTGGCAACGAGAAGACTTGACGAAGTTTTCCAAACGCTGCTTTTCGACATACGTAACATGTCAAAGAAAGTCAGTAGGTACATGAAGTGAACCGTTTGAATATGAGTCATTAAGTAAAAAGTAGTTCAGGGGTAAACAAAATATGGTATTTATCCACATCGTTTGTTATTTATGTTGTTTTAAAAGATTTAATAAAACCTTTTAGTAGGTATTTACAGACAAAGTCAACATTAAAAAAAAAAGTTGCGAAATGCAACAAACAATTTTCTCTTAAAATATTGATTGAAAAGCTGAGGTTGGTTCATAAAGCATCTTCGCACACATACTCGTAACTAATGTATCGCAACGAAGTATTAGAACAAAAATATTAACTATTGTGCTCACAATATTGCAACATACAAAAACAGTAATTGTAGCCTTTGTACGCAATATAGAGCACCATTTATTTATGCATAACTGATTTTTAAGCCTACATCTGTTGCATGCGGTTTTAAAACCGTATCAGTTACATGTTCGAAAAAGCAGACTGGATTAATATTTTGAAATAAATAAACCTGGCACTTTCATCAATGTAGGTGAATACAAAATATTTTTTTTTTGTATTTGATTGAAATTACCGATTTTTTTTTTGACACCTTAGTTATTCTACTGACAATATTACTTTCAAAGAGACATTTCCTAATTATTCTAACTTTATTAGAACCTAAGCCAAAATAATGTTTGTTAAGCAATTATACCTACCTACTTTAGGCCTCCACGCGGCAGGCCGTTGAAGCCAGAGATAATTACTTTTCCCTTATCAACACTAATTAAAATCCACTAAACATACTTTTTCGACGTTGATAATTTGATAATTAAAACTCTGTTAATTTCCCCTCCGTTTTTAAATACAGTTTTATCCAATCCTCAAAAAAATTAATAATGAAAAACTCAAATACATGCAATGATAATATATAAATTATATTAAACAGATACGTTGTGACCGCGCAATTGTGAAGACTCGAAAACGTCATAATTGGTACGTATTTACTTGTAGTGAAAAGTGGGGGTGTGCTGCCGCTGCTGCACACTTTTTTCGGTTGTTTTGTGAGTGTATAATATATCTGTTTAATATAATATCATTGCATACTTGCATTAAAAAAAACCGTTTCTACCAATCATGCATACACAATGTTTTTGCCAATCTCCAGATCCCAAAACGAAATTACTCCTTGTAAGCAATTTTCCTCGTATATCTATCTCGGAATATATTATATTATTTTTCCTCAAACGCTGAGCTTCCTTATAAATCTCACGACAGTGTACAGTGACGTTACGTATCAGCCAACAGCCTGAAATAAATCATAACTGAGCCTTTTCTTTTTGGGGCATCAAGTGTTCAATGTTGGAACGGCGGCACTCCATATTGTGGGCTGTTTAAGGAATGGTTAAGATAATTTTTTTAAATTTGATTTTGTGCGCTTATTTATTGTTTTTATTAATATTTCCAATGAATGATGACACACATTTTACCACTTTGGAAGTGTCTCTCGCGCAAACTTTTCAGTTTAGAAAAAAAATATAATTATTAGAAACCTCAATATCATTTTTGAAGACCTATCCATAGACACTCCACACGTATGGGTTTGATGAAAAAAATATTTGAGTTTCAGTTCTAAGTATGGGGAACCCCCAAAATTGATTGTAATTTATTATTATTTATGTACACATGGAAAAATACAAAGAGATACGACATATAATATTTGAGTCGGTACAAAGTGTAGAATATTATCATTCTGCAATAAATTTTTGGTTCTATTGCTCCTTGCTATCATGAAGTATTCAACCTTTTTGAGAGATGGTTTTGAATATTTAAAAATATTTTGTTCGTGTCAGTTGGATGTAACGTCAATATTTTTACTCGGCTGTGTCCACACTGTACATTTGTATAAAGGAGGCTGTGTCATTCAGATTGTTGCCTCGAGCAATGCAGATTTTTTCGAACTCTTACGCCTAACTTGTGTTGCGATTGACTTTTTTTTATAGATATCACCAATTATTATCAATAGTTTAGTATAATTTGTGGATTTTCGTTTACGGTCTGTATCCTCTATGACTCAATTTCGAAGGTTGGAATTTTTACATATATTATTATGTATGCTTACGATATTTGTCTTATTATGGAACCTCATATTTGAGACTCGACGAGCACAAGCTCTATATGGACAAATAGGTATTAATCTTTCCGGTAACTGGTATGAGAATTCGCTAATTTGTTTTATTATATTTAAAGATCGGGCTTGTGAATAGGCAACATATCCACATTTTTTTTTACAAAAACAGAACAAACACACAACAGGAAAGATTACCGATTCGGCCATCTTTTGTATGGTCGCTACGTCAGAAGCAGAATTCTCGACGTCTGTCGTGCATGGGGTGCGGCGCTGGATGCACCACTAACATACTTTTACGTATGGTTCGACACTAGACTAACATGTGCGAGGCCGCGTCGGGTTCACCCCCAGATAATCCAATTTTACTTAATTCTTCAAATAATTTTTTTTAACTTGGTAGTTGTGTTTTTCCTAACGAATCAATGCCGTGTTATCATAAACATCAAAATCAAATCAAAAGTCGTTTATTCAAACTAGGCTGAGAATCAGCACTTTTCGAACGTCAAAACTTACATGGGACAGTCCCCCAAAAACGCCCACCCTTCACCACTTCCTAGTGCCTTAGCTGGGCAGAAGAAGTGGCGCAACAAACTACCCAGCAGATAGACAGACATCGTACTTTGTAAGCGTTCCTAATAAGATCTGTTTGCAACCAAACCGTAAGGGCGTTAAGAACTTGTTGATTGCCTTAATTAACTTCTTTTTTTTTTATCATAATATACATTTTTAGATCATAATTTATATTATACGTAAGTACCTATTCGAAGTGAAGTGAGTCATTTTCATTGAATTACGCTGCACAATGCTTATTTATGGATAATTATGTTTTTTTTAAGATTACGTTACGTTCCCGTGTTGTATTTCCCGCTACTTGTTCTTTTTGTATTTGTGTTCTTTCTTTGCGTCATGTTTACCGCAATTAAACGTTTTTTTTTTTCTTTTCTTTGTATTAACGTTAATATAAAGAAAATTCTGCAGTAGGTACTAAGGACTTGGCAAATAATTTACTGAGAGAATCATTTCAAAATCAATTTTCTCGCAACTCGGCACCGACTACTCGAAAGAAACCGTTCAAATGCAGACTTATAATTAAGTGATGCATGACGTATAATTTTATCCTACTGATGAAATCCTGGAAGTATCGAAAGCCTTCATGAACCGTTGAAATGGACATGAATGACAAATAGGTACATACTAGAGCGCTGATATAAACATATTACGAACTTTTGATTCTTAGCACAAAATGGATGGCTCAAAAATGATTTGGTTTTTTGATCAGCTAATTATCACTCAAAAGTAAATGATAAATGATTTTTATTTCTGTAAGTAGGTTTGTACAAACACTTTTATACGTCAATCATATTTTAAAAATTAGATCACGTCGGCATTACGTATCTGACTACTCTGAGAAGAAAGGCCGAAACAAACTCAGAGGTCACAGTCTCTTTTAGTCCAGACATAATCTTGGTCAGATCATGTTAAGGCCATGTAGATTGGTGTCTGAAATGGTCTTTTGAGGAAAGAACCACTCAGATTGAGTGGACCTGACCACTTGACCAGTCAGTGCACGCATTTGTCAAAGTATTTCTAGTACATGTCTGTTATTCCCTTCTTTCTAGCTACTGTCATCATACTCAAACTCAAACCGCCTTATTACAAAACAAGATTTATATTTTGACATGGCTTAAACCATGGAGCCAGTTTTTGTAATAAGAACGTAACAGTGATTGAAATACCGTTCTTTATACAAAACTGAAAACTTAGTTCGGTACTAAGTTGTCAGATTTGTGGTTAGGAACTGTACCATAGTCGGAATAAAGTTCGAAATTCAATAATGGCTCCATGTTTTAAACCTGTGTCTGAAGATAAACCTTGTTTTGTAATAAGGGGGACTGCATTTATTTCAATTAATTAAACCGTTTACAGGCACTTTAGAATTGTCAAGGAGTCGGTCAGTAAGAAATATGAAGCTAGTTACCCATTCCAAATCGACCAACCTTGAAATCGCGAAGAAAAAATCAGCTGTTCCCTACATTTTTGTTCACTTAAATCGATAAAATGTATGGAACAGCTGATTTTTATTTCACGATTTCAAGGTTGGTCCCATAGAAAAAATTGTTCAAAATGATGAGTACAATGACCCCTTTTCGGGTTTAGTATAAACAAAAACGAATCTTATTTTACATTTTCCTACTTTCTTGCCTTTTATTATCTAAATAACAGCCCGTTATGTGTACTTGTCAAAGCGCTGCTGTGTTCCGTCTCTGTTTTTTCATGTACTGACTAACGTAATATCACTTGATACCAACAACTGTTCTAACTTTTTTTTATTAGATGTTTAAGTGACATATTCTGTTACATGCGTCATTGCTGGTATTTCTTATTCCTATTGTTCTTGGATTCATTCTTTATTTGATACGGAACGGTGATTTAGCAATCTATAAAAAAAAAAGTTTTTTGTTTTCAGAACGAAAAATGAATAAAATTGCAGTGTTTATTTATCAAGCCTTTATTTATCAACCCTTCATGCCTTTTTATCGCCCCGTTACGCGTTGGTGTCTTGTTAACAAGCGCGACTGCTGAGCGTGGGTTCCTGGGTTCGATTCCGGGGTCAGGCAAAGTGTTAATAGATTTTACCATTACGAATTTCTTAGTAACAGCCCGGGGTTTGGAAGTTGGTGGTGTGCCTCGGAAAGCACGTTAAGGGCCTTATCATACTAGCGAATTGCGAGCGTCCTCAAAGCGGAGCGGGCGCGCAACGAATAGGTTACGGGCGCGCAACGAACACGCCGCGGCTGCGCAGCGAATTCGTTGCGGACGCGCAACAAGATCACCGTGAATACTGTCTCGTACAAACGCCAGCCCGGCCGCCCCGCCTCACTTTCTTCTTCCTCACATCCGCGACGTCCTCGCTGCGCAGCCGCGGCGTGTTCGCGACGCATGCGCTGCGCGTCCGCTCCGCCCTGCAGCCGCTTTCAAACCGCTAGTATGATAAGGCCCTAAGCCATTGGCCCTGCGCCTGACCTCTTTCTGGTCAGATTGCCGTTCCATTGGACTATGAGAGTGAGGGCAGAAAGAGTGCACTTGCGTTTGCGCACTCACTAGTGCACTATAATATCTTCCACGCCGAAGGCTGGTCTCCTCTGAGATTGATCGCCATGGCCGAAATTCAGTCTTGAGGGCTATTATTATTATTACTAGCTACTGCCCGCGACTCGTTCTCGTGCGTGCTCGTTCGCGTGAAGTCGTAAGACACCACAATATACAAATAACAGCCACATTCTGCAAAAAACTGCCTCGTTGGTCTATTTGTCGCCAGCGCTACTGATGGGAATGAGGTTCGATTCCCGTGTCAGGCAAAGTGATATTGGCTTTTCCGTCTGTAATTTCTCAGTTAGTCCGCAGTCTGAATTTGTGCCCGGTTAGTGGCAATAGGCTCGCCCCCTATTACATGGGAACTAAACATAACTGGCGAAATTTAATGTAGGTGTACTATAAGGTAGGTATACCGAGGACTATTATTATTATTATTTATCAACGTTCACCAAGAGTTACTCAAACGTAGTGCCAATGTCAACAACACCAACTTGTCAACATTGCTTTATACTTCTGGCTATAAATGTTGTTATTAGAGACAAAATTAATTGAAAAGATGTAAGGATCATAGCAGGTGTGTTCTGTAGTTTCTGTCTACCCCTATGGGAAAAAGGCGTGACTTTATGTATGTATGTGGATATTTGTGTATTACACAGAAAAAAAAAATTAAGAACAAAACAAAATTACAGTCTTAATTGGTATGTTAGAATAGTCTAGGCCTGTCAACCAATACCAGGTACTTAACGAAATAGAAAATGGTCTACGAATCTATAGTCTATTAAGCCTACAACGTTCTTACACTCACAAAATATTAAAAAAAAATTATATAAAATATTATTAAAATAATATAAGTAACAACCTTGTTGGAATTTGGACGGCACGGTTGGCGCAGTGGTTAAGCGATTGACTGCTGCGCTGCGTGTCGCGGGTTCGATTCCCGCACGGAACAAATATTTGTATGACCTACAAGTAGCTGTTTCGGGTCTGGCTGTTTGTGTATGTGAGTTTAAATGTTTGTAAACGCACCCACGATACAGGAGAAATTCCTAGTGTGGGGCAAAGTTTTAAAAAAAAAGAAAAAAAAAGAAATTAAATTGTAGGCAATGTCAAATAAAGAAAAGATTATGTCAAGGATGTATATAAAGAAATCAAATAAACATCGTAATTTGGGAGCAGTAAATAGACATTTACGTCATCATTTCAGCCGAAAGACGTCCACTGCTGGACATAGGCCTCCCTCAAAAAGGGGGATTTGCCATAATCGCCACGCTTGACAGGCAGGTTGGCGATCGCAGTATGGTTTAAAAAATGCACAGAGTACGCTGCTGCCCATTCTCTAGTAAGTCCCTTAGTCGCCTTTTACGACACCCATAGGAAGAAATGGGATGGTGCTATTCTTTATGTCCGGCACCAAACGAAACCGTCATACACACCTAAATAATTTGTATTCATATTTAATAAGTATATATTGTATATCTTTATATTTAAATAATATTATTTTATTCCTCAATTCTCACTATTGCACCTACCACTCTTTGTCTCTGCATCAGCCAGAGGTTGACTGGTAGAAAATGCCTATGGCAATAGGTCCGCCTCTGTTGTACATTTGTGTGCTTACAGTATTAAATAAATAAATAATATTTAAACTGGGTGTTAGTCTTTGGCCGTGGGATCTGGAGGCAAAAGTCCTCGCGCACATCTGGGAGTGGCGCGAGGAGACGAAACGCCGGGGTGAAACTCCGCTGCCGCGAGAAATCACGGTACAGCGGACGGAACTCCGGCGAGATCTCATGGCGGCATGGAGAGTGCGATTGTCGCAACCTAGCGCTGGGCACGCTACAATTGTGGCGATAATGTGCGATAATGATTTAAAAATATACTGTAGCATATCGGACCTGAGTGATTGTGCGAAGCTTCAAAAGGATCTTGATGTCCTTCAACAATGGTGTTTGATTATCATATTGATGGATCAGTGCTGAGCAGAGTGTCAGTCATCCGTGACCTTGGGGTACTTTTTGATACATCTCTATCTTTCCGTGAACATATAGATAGCACGGTGAAAAATGCTTGGCTTTATAATCCGTATGTCGAAACCTTTTCGTAATTATAGTAGCATTATTTTACTTTACAACGCACTAGTAAGGAGCTCCTTGGAATATTGTTCCACTATTTGGTCTCCTTATTATTCAACTTATACTAATAATGTAGAATCTGTTCAGGCCCGTTTTGTTAGGCATTTATGTATGAAGAATGGGATCCGAAAAGCTATACCTGATTATAGCGACAGGTTAAGGCACTTTAAAATGATTAGCTTAAAAGAAAGACGTAACCATTCTGACTTACTAATACTCCATAAAATTATAAACGGTACAATAGACGCACAATTAGTAAACTATTTTAAATTTAGGTCTAGCCAACGTAGTAAGCGTCATCATCGTATTTTTGAATTGCCTACATCCACATTAAATACCACATTTAATAGCCCCCTAACACGTATGGCAAGGCAATATAATGAAAGGTCCAACTTGACAGATTACCCTATTGATATTTTCTCCATGAGTTTCGCTTCATACAGGCGTTCCCTATTCAAACAGTGCAAAGAGTGCACGTCTGTGTAGCTCAAATTGGTTTGTTTTGTCGTGTTCTGGATTTGGGTCTCTGGACACACTTTTAATTTTTTACACTTTTAATTTTTTCTCTTTTGTCTCTAATATTCATATGTTAAATGTCATGCATACCTGTTATTTGCATGGTTACTAAAGTGCCAATTTTATATGTTATTTATTTTTGAATTGTAAGTGACTATGCTGTTGGTGTGCTTATTATAAATAAATAAATAAATAAATAAGTCCCCTCTTTGAGGAGTGACTGGAGAGGCGCACGACGCACGGCGTCCTCACCTTCCGCCTGACGCAGGTCCTCACCGGCCGGACACGGTTGTTTCGGGAGATTCTTGTTCAGGATAAAGCGGGAGGAAACGCCCGGGTGTCACCACTGTGTGGATCGCCCGGAGGACACGGTGGAGCATACGGTGGAGATCTACCTGGCTTGGGCGGAGCGGCGACGATCTCTCGCGTCCAGCACTGGTTTAGGCTATGGTTCGGAGCGAGAGTGCATGGGAGGCCGTCACCTCCTTCTGCGAAGCAGTAATGCTCGCGAAGGAGGAGGCGGAACGCATGAGGGAGAGGCAAGGTTCGCGCCCTCGCGCCTCTAGTCGCCGCAGGAGATGCTCCGGGCGTCGGGAGTTGCAAGCCAATTTCCGGCCACCGTAGGCGCGGGCTTGCGGACGGAGAGCGATGGGTAGCTCGCCGTCCGATAAGGACCAGGCCCGGGTTGACGGCGCGTTGTGTTCCACGCGCGCCTCAAAGAGATGTCAGCACCAACTGACGGGGTCCGTCAGGACCAATGCCTGCCAGGGTTGCGAGTTTGTCCGAAAGGGATATCGTGGCCCTGGCACACAGGCAAATGAAGGAACACGGGTGGGTTAACGGGTGGGAAAAAAAAAAAAAAAAGAAAAGCATGGTGACAGGCCACTTCAGCTTCTTATCAGAATCTGCACGGAAAAAAAGTGCGGGGAGATTAGAAGCCTTTGACAGGAGATCGTGAACGGAGAACGTTGTACGCAGAGTACTGGAGCCGAGAACTATACCATTATAGGTACCTGTCTGTGCCTTTAACTCTGTGGGACATATTTCAAGAATGTTCTCACACAATTTTCTTTTTCCTCCTTCCAATTACATTATTAAGCTGTGGTATTTGAAGTTTTCATAACAAGTCAAAGCCTCTCTGATTGAATTTCATTCTCTTTAAGTTGACCGAAGATTCTCATTTATTTTGCTTTCATGTAACTGAGGAAAAATATACAGTTTTTTGCAATTAACATGATTTTTAACAGAGCTAAAAAACTGAAGTGGCGTCCTACTAACAATTCCGGTTAAATATCTTCTGAGACTACTTCTATCATTTTCATTAAGTATTAACATACATCATAATTATGCTATTTACATACTATATACTATCGTTAAACACACATACACTCACACTCACTCGCACACGCACACACACACACACACACAAACACGCACGCGCCCCACCACACCTCCACACGACAGCGCGTCTACGAGTATAATTAATGATTACTTTGTTTTGTTTTTCTTTATATTTTTGATTTATATCACTTTTTTCTTAATACCTAATAAAATGAAATGTTTATTCAATAGCTTATACTAAAAGTTGTTACTAGTGGAAGAGCGGAATTTCCTAACACAAGTATATTTCTTACCTAAATGGAAATTCCAAAACTTAATGTAAACGTATTTTTAAGTTATTGAAATAAACATTTTGTATTTTTGTATTTGTATTTGTCATGTCACTCAGTAACTGGGTTGTGGAGGTAGTCGCTTCATGTAAAATACTGGTAGATATTTTGCTGCATCCGGATTGTATGCAGACCTAAGCAAAGCTGGGAAAAAGCTAAGCAGATTCTGATAAGAAGCTGAAGTTACTAATGCTACTGCTGTTGCTGGTGCTAGTGGAAAGTTTTACTTAGTTTTTTTTTTATTCTTTTTGTTTTGTATGTATATTGGGTCAAATTAAATTAGCTAGAGAAACTTTGCAGACGTGCAAAGTTGCTACGTAGTCTCGACGTGACTCTAATCATGCAAAAATCCTGCATCGCGCAATTAGAATTTACCACGCAACTAGCATATATACAACGTCCCGACATCAACCGTCGGGCAGTTGCCCACCAGACACGACACCCGTCTGGTCGGAGGATCCTCCCTTTTCTATGGTGGATGAGTGAACTTTACACCCTGCTCCTCATGCCACCAAAATGAGCATCAATATCTAAATATAATAAAACGAAAAAAAATATGAATTGTTTTCTTTTTTTCATTTACTTGAAATAACAGTTTCAAAATCAGTTGTTTTTCTGTTTTAACTTCACATACGTGATTAGTATCGTTACCTAAATACGATCAAAATTAAAAAAAAAACTAATTTTCTCAACTACTTCAAGTAACTTCACTACCAGTGGTCATTATCCTCAGAAAAAAAAAACATCAAATTTTGTTTTGTTTGTTTTATTCTATTTAGATATCGATGCCCATTAGATCTGTGGAGTTTCGCTAGCTAATTAAATTTGACCCTATATATGAGTGTGTTTTAGTTTAATTTGTGAGTGAGTGAGTGAGTCTTAATAAATATTTTTTCTTTCTTTCTTTCTAAGTGGCCTGGGACCGTGCTGGGATTAGATTAGAAGTATTTTCAGGTCTCCTTTGACAGGAGATCGTGAACGGAAAACATTGTATGCATAGGGTAGTTTGAGGCCGACATCTATAAACTCGTACTTAGCACGTTCTTTGGCTAAGCATTATACCTGTCTGTTTCATTAGCACAACCGTCGAAATACAAGTGCAAGATAAACAGACGGTCCTAGGAAGGTAGTGTAGGCTGACTGGCTGTGAAAGGCGAAGTAGTGGGTATTATGGCGCAACTTGGAAAAAACTTGTGTCTGGAAGCCCAGTAGATAGACACATACATACATACATAAACTCACGCCTTCTTCCCATGGGGGTCGGCAGAAACTATAGAACGCCACATGCTACGCTCCTTACATACTCCTTTTGCTTCGTTTACGGTCATACATGCAAGCCAGTTGTGAGTACTACGCACCTGACCTTTCTGAAGAACATCACCATATAAGTTCATTATATGTCTATCTAGTTCGTCCCCTCCCAGCATTTCCACTTACTTTTGCATTGTAAATACCTTTTATTAGTCGCCTTTTATCCATCCTCTCAACATGAACAAACCATCTAAACATCCTCTCTTCATTTATTTTTTATTTTTTTAAACCACACCATTGCCTTATCACATAATTTTTCAGTCTATCATTAGGTAGAAGCCTAGAATTCCAGTAGATAGAAGTTGCTAAAATAAATATTATTAAATTTATGGCTTCTAAAGTCAACGCCATGAGACGAGATAAATTTCATACTTTGGGATTGAAAACTTTAACTGAAATTGCGTATGGTTCAGTTTCCATTGCAACTAAAATTATTTTATGACGTTTAGCGATAATTTCTTCATTCATAAATCAACTTAGATATCTTGAGTTTAAAGTTGATAGTTGTATAATTTGCAATTTTATGTAATTACAGCTTCTCATGACGGTTACTTTAGTTATGTTTCAGATATTCAAAATCCCACTCAAGTTTTGTGGCAAAATACTTCCACATAAAAACCCACGCCTGTCTTTCGACCCAAAAAATAAAGGTTGACCTTTTCGTTAGCGGTCAACCATTGTTCTCGATGCTCTGCTAATGTTACTCCATACGGGTCATTAACTTTATGACCAGAATACTTCCAGAATTCTAGAACATACTAAAACTTTATGAGTCCGTTTTAAACGGAAAAAGTACACGAAACGACCATTTTTGGCCAAAAAAATGTCTGTCTCTAGTCGCGAGAAATATGAAGCTATAAGATTTATATCTCGGACAAAAAAAGCTCTCAGTCCATAATGAATACCAAGCCAAATATCTTTACATGGTTCAGAGTAAAGTGCGTACTGTTTGGGACATACGGTAATAAAGTTACAAAAGCAATAAGTTACAATTCCTTCTTTATTTCTTTATTATTTGCTTTAGATTTTTTTTTAATTTGGATGGGAAAGACAAATTAAAAAAATATCTCCAACTTTTGATTCTGCTTCAGAATTTGTGCAACGACTATGGAAAATAAGGTTCTTTGGTCATGTCTCAAACCGGAATAATGACTCCATAGTACGTCTAGTGGTGCAGAGAAGAGTAGAGGGCCATGCGGAAGGTCACCGATGAGGTGGACCGACCAAATTAAATCCGCAGTTGGAGGCCCTGTTAATTAATGCACCAGACTGTCAACTAACAGAATCAAATGGAGAGAAATCGTGAGGCGAGCAACGACTACCCCAGCGATCGGACACACTTCATCGTGAACACGACCACTCTGTCAAGAGCGAAGCGAAGAAGAAGCGGAAGGAAACAATAATATCAGTAGATACAATAATATCAGTAGATACAATAATATCAGTAGTCTAGTCAGAACTTACACTGTGCTTCTACATAATAAGCGCAGTATGCAGTACATACATCAGTGCTGACCCTTTGACCTTCAGCTGGCTTACGCTATAGTACGGAGTTTTAATAGAATAGGAGACTATCCTATACTGGTTGTGTCCATTGACGTATGGCTTAGCGCTTTAGACTTTAGCAATCATCATCCTCAATCAGCCTCATCTTTATGCCATGGATTTCGTGAACCTACGTTTTCGACGATCGATAGGTACTAGTTGGAAATAAAAATAGGGAATATTAAGCCAAGCTGAGTCAGCAGATGGCGCCACTTTAACACGAGGTCAACAAACCAAACTGTCAAAGGCAAACGCGCAAAATTTTTCGGCGTTTCAATATTATTTTAACTTTATTTCATCCGTGTTGACCGAGCGAGCGAAGCATCTCTGCTTCCAGACTGGCAAAATTTGTTTTCCTCTGTCAGCTTGTTGGTACTCCCTTTACAACCGATCTGGACGAAACTTGGTAGACTACCGAACTGAATTTCGACAAACCGTACAGGTTTTACGACTATAGATTTATTTTTCGACGAAAATGTTTGATTGTAGGGGTACTTCCTCCTGTAAAAAATAATTCATTCTTATAGTCTTCACCCCTAAAATTATAGTACTATAAGATCGGACTTGGAATTTCAATTAAAAAAAAACGTTACAACACGTAACCTAAACTTTACTGTACTTCAGTTTTCACAAGCAATAAACATGATTTGAAAACAGAATCAAAACTTACGTGCTAGTTCACAAAATCACAACATAATTATGTAAATAAATGCAACAATTAGACAGAGGAAATCAAACATACGGATACAGATTAGTAATGAATTAGTAATGCTTGCGAAGGAGGAGGCGGAACGCGTGAGGGAGAGGCAAGGTTCGCGCCCTCCTGCCCCTAGTCGCCGCAAGAGACGCCCCGGGCGTCGGGAGTCGCAAGCCGATTTCCGGCCACCGTAGACGCGGGCCTGCGGACGGTGAGCGATGGATAGCTCACCATCCGATAACGACCAGGCCCGGGTCGACGGCGCGTCGTATTCCACGCGCGCCTCAAAGAGTTGTCAGCACCAACTGACGGGGTCCGCTAGGGCCAATGCCTGCCAGGGTTGCGAGTTTGTCCGAAAGGGATATCGTGGCCCTGGCACACAGGCAAATGAAGGAATACGGGTGGGTTTTAGTCAGTAAAAGTCTGACACGCCCTCCCGCTCCGCCCAGAGCGGGAGAAGTTATTTGATAATTTCCCACCCAAAAAAAAAAAAACGGATACAGATGACGGCTGACGTCGTATAGCTCCGCGCGCTGTGGTGGTCGCCGATAGAAAGGGGGCGCGCTCGTGCTGGCAATTACTTAAACGACCCTTTTTTTTACTGACTCGTTCGATTCATCTCTTACAGTACAATCTCATAAAATGCATTTTATATTCAAATTATTTACATTTTCAAATTATTAAGAACTTTAACCTTTTTGTTATATAGTGCAATATAATGCCCTCTAGCAGGAACGTCAGGAACGTTGGGATATTGCTGCGGAATACTCGCTTAGCTTTAAACACACAGTCTATTGTCAATCAGGTCAGGATCCCGTATCATTCGACAATCCTAGAAAACATTTTATAACAAATAGTTGGCCAATATCTGCGACAATGTATCGCAAAGTTAACATGAACCATAGAGAAAGAACTACTAACGAAGCGCGTCACGCCAGCTGTCACCGTCGTCGTGTTTTTTAAGGCCATTGTGAGCGGAACGTATCAAGCGAACACGTGGATATTATGCCTCCTTTATATGGGGTTATGTTAGAAAATGTGTTTGTAATGGCTGTTTTTTTGGGTTTTTGGTAGTAGTACCTACTACTTAGTTTTATAATATTTTCTTTAAAGGTTACTTAAGAAACTTCCACATCAAAAACTTTTTGAGAGGCTGTTTATTATAAACCAAATAAGTTCTGTTTTCTTACTCTAGTAATTTCTGGCATTTTCTCGGTAACTTTTACTTCAAACAGTGATATATTCTACATTCGCAACTGTGTTATTGAAGAAAAGACTTAATGTTAGGTATGGCAAAACCTACTCTGGTGTGACAATATAATATAATACGACATGAAAATGGAAGTTCATGAAAGGGCGTAGCATGCGTACTTCATACAAACGTAATACCTAAATAATTTGTAAATCAAACATATTCTTAAGGTAAATAAATACACACTACACTAGTGTGTATTTATTTCGATTGAATTACAGAATATCTACGTTCCCAAATACATATTTGAAAGGACAATGATATAAAGACGAGATATAAGGAATTTAAAATATATATTGTCCATACAGTGTCCATTCAAAATTTTTTTTTTTTTTTTTTTTTCCAGTTTTACAATTTTTACAATTTTACATTTACCACTTAGTAATAACATGATAAATCTTTGTCTTATTAATTGTAGGTTAATACAGAGTATTAAACCTCTGACACCCAAGCTAAGATTAAACTTGTGTTATGGGTGTCAGGGCTCTCAGGTTAACGACAACTTTACAAGTAACAGTTCGGACAGAAAATAAAGTAAAGTAAAGTAAAGTAAAGATTTTACACAGAGACTAAAACAAAAACTAATTATAGAGAAAACCATTTGTATAGTGTGTGTTATGTGTGTAAGTTTGTTTGAGGGTTTATGATTTTATTTTTTTTATTTTATATTATGTTGTGTTATGTTGTGTTGTGTAGTGTTGTGTTGTGTTGGAAGGAGAGTGTATTCCAGGATGTGTCGGACAGGGCACTGTTTGGGTGAAAGGGTTTATGTATTGAAAAAATATATGTCGGCGTCACCATTGTAAACAACACGTGCAACGGTCCGAGTTACGCACTGCAATGTGTCACTTAGGCCTCCCCACTCTCCCCACTACTCGAGCCGCTCTATATAAGCGAGCGCGCAGCAAGGAGGGGATCATTCTTGTCGCAGGCTCGGCCCGGTGCACATGTTGTAGCGCTTAGATACTGTAGTCTGAATTAAACTATTATTACAGTGAATTAATAAGTTGTGGAAATAAAGGCTGACTTCTGCTATATCTCTTACTTTCATTTAAGATGTTGGACCCTCTGCCTTCATATATATTTGGGAACCTAGATATTCTGTATTCTAATCGGAATAAAGACACACTACCTTAAGAATATGTTTGATTTACAAATAATTGCACGCACGGCACGGCACGGCACGGCACGGCACGGTTGGCGCAGTGGTTAAGCGATTGACTGCTGTGCTGCATGTCGCGGGTTCGATTCCCGCACGGAACAAATATTTGTATGACCTACAAGTAGTTGTTCCGGGTCTGGCTGTTTGTGTATGTGAGATTAAATGTTTGTAAACGCACCCACAATACAGGAGCAATTCCTAGTGTGGGGCAAAGTTTAAAAAAAAAAAAAACAGTTTTAATTTTGGTATTACGTTTGTATAAACTACGCATCCATCTTAGCCTCATATGGCTGTATTTATTCACCATCGATGCCAGAACAATATAAAACACAATGAAAACAAGTACTACCTACCAGCTACCTATCTACTAATAAACGTCTCTCAAATAAACCTACTCATACGCGATTTTAAACGTTCACTAGCATGACCATTTCAGAAGCATAATTACCCGACGTGACTGCGGTCTGACACCGCAATCACCAATGTGGGTACCAAGCGTAGTGATTACGGTTTTATCCACCGATATCGTTCACAGCATCGGTCTCTAGGGCAACCCGAATTCAGGAGTGAACAGTTACCGACCGATATTGATAAAATATTATTATCAGTGATAACGGATAACCATGACATGTGTCACTTTCGGAAAATATCGTCATAATTTAAACCTCAGAGCAATAAAGGTTTAAATTATGATGTTATTATCGGATGGGAAGCATTTAAAATATCGTTTAAGTCTAAAAGTAAAATTTATTTCGATTAATTGTTTGTATTGTCAGATTTTAATCTGGTTATGTTGCCATTTTTATTAAATACTTACTAAGCCGGTGGGCTAAACTTTTGCAATAAGATACTTTAAGAAGCATAACTTGTATTGATAATGCTTGCATCATCTGTAATGTCAAAGGTTTGGGTGTAATGTACACAGCCCGAAGGATTGCCAAACTTAAGTGGCAGTAGGCAGGGCACATTGCTCGCAAGAGAGATGGCCCATGGGGCCGAAAGGTTTTGTAGTGGCGACAGCATACAGGAAGACGTAGCGCTGAAAGGCCCCACAGAGTGGACCGATGACCTTGTGAAGGCCGCAAGAATTCGCTGGATGCGAGAAGCACAGAACCGGCAGAAGTGGCGATGTTTGGACATCTGTCGGCTGAAATTATGATTATGATGATGATGATGATCTGTTATGTTTGCAAGTTCCAGTTACTTTTAAATGCAGCATACGTACAAGCAATGGATAAAACATTACTGCGGGCAAGTTTATTGCAAGTTTTTTTACAAGACATCAAGGTCAAAAACTCACAGGCAAAGTATGGAACATATCCATCTCGTAGAATAATTTCTAACAAAGGACGATTCAAGCTAAACATGTTCACAGGTGCGATTTTTATTTAGCTATAAAAATATCGTAAAACATAGTTTTTGTTATGATATTTTTGCACGGAAAACCGAATTTACGTGTGTTTAGGTTCCATTTTATTTAAGGCTTCTACATACCGGGGCGACTTGTCGCGCGACGCCACGCGACACAAAGGCACCGCTCGTCCCGCGACACGCGGGGCCTTTATGCCGTGTCGCGTCGCGCGACAAGTCGCGCTGGTATGTAGAAGCCTTTAAACGACAGCTTGTTCAAGAATTCTTGGAACTATTAAATATTTATTTGTTTTTGCCAAATTTTTTGACTAAAAGGGTATTATAATAATATTAATAACTATCGACAATACATTGTTAAGGACGGTACGGTTGACATCTATCTTTCGGGCATGCCACCATCCCGGTGAATCAATCCGACATATTATTTCCGTTTGTTCTCGTCTCGCTAACGGCGAGTACTTGCACAGACACAATCTAGTTGCTAGGATTATCCACCAGCAACTTGCCTTGCAATAAAACCTTGTGGAGCTTGAAGTACCATACTACAGGTATGTGCCCGAACCAGTTCTCGAGAATGGTCACGCCACATTGTACTGGGATCGATCTATAATCATTGACAGGACTATTGTAGCCAATAAGCCTGATATTGTGGTGATAGATCGACGAAAGCACCGTACAATGATTGTTGATATCGCTGTCCCTCATGACGAGAATCTCGTGAAAGCTGAGAAAGATAAAAAAAACTAATATATTGACCTAGCACACGAGATTGTCGACATGTGGGACGTGGACTCTGCAATCATTGTACCGATAATTGTAACGGTAAATGGCCTAATAGCGGAGAGCCTCGCCCAACACCTCAGGAGGCTCTCATTGCGTGGCTGGGTCCAGGGCTTGATTCATTCCTCTCTAGAGCCCTGACCACCGGCAGCTTAGACCCTGTATCGATGCCGATGGGCCACTATTTTTTGTATTTTTAAATGTTTTTTTCAATGATTTTTATATATGTCGTGGATAACGATATTGTTTTAATAAAAGTTGTTCAATTGATTAATGTAGTAGCGGGGCAAACGCCGTGACGTTATTTTGTAATGGCGGCACGTGGACAGAGTCGTTTTGGAAGGTGGGGATTGTCGAACGGGCACTTCGCATCGAGACGCGGACCAAGTCACTTCTCCAAAATGAAACTGCTGGTTTGCCTAGTAAAATTATTATCACTCGTTATTATCTATCTAGTTTTCTTATTAAAAGTAAAGTAAAGTAATATTACACTTCGTGTTATAATTATTCAACGACACCAACGAAATGGACCCTTTACCACCGAATCAAGATGGTGACGACCCTATCGCTCCGCCGTCGCTGACGTCGTCATATATTATTTAAAAAATTTAATTAATGTGTATACAATTGTTATAAAGGAAATAATAATTTTATTTATTTCGGACATAATTCTAGTTCATAGTTTTACTACTATTTATTTAAACTATTTTAAATTCAAAACAGATAAAAACCCAAAAAAAAATTGGAATTAACAAAAAATTAATCAATTTATTGTTTATACTAGCTGACCCGTGCCCACTCCGTTGGGCGGTAAACATTTTTACTCTATGACACTCACAAATAACGTGGCTTTCTATGGGTAAAAGAATACCTACCCTACCTACCTACCTACCCTACCTACCTACCCTACCTGCCTACCCTACCTACCTACCCTACCTACCCTAAATACCAAAAAAGATAAAAAACTTCGCACTACTAAATAGTCCGAACAAAGCCTAAACCTTTTTTTTTGATAGGCTCACCTATCAAAAAAAAAGGTTTAGGCTTTGTTCGGACTATTTAGTAGTGTGAAGTTTTTTTTTTCTTGAGTTATAAAATTACAACGAAAAGTGGCATTGATTTTTATAGATATAGATTATGTGTCCTGTGTATAGATATAGGTTATGTGTTATGTGAACTGTGTCGGGTTGGACGTTTTGTGAAAATCATTTCTAAATTACTTTTTTGGGTAAAACACGCCGTAATAATAACTATGGCCAGTAGACATGGGCGAAATAGCTCACTGAAAAGAAAAAGAACGATTAGTTCTTTCACTCTAAAGAGCTATTTCACTTTTATAGCTCACTAGCTCTTCTATATTTGTTATTCACTAGCTCATAAATAGTTCAGTGACTCAGACGCCGACTGTTAGCTCATTTGAAGGGAACGGTTCGGCTCGCTCAATAGTCATTGTCAAATTCTGTGTGAGCTAACTGAGCTATTTAGCGAGTGAGTGAGTGAGCGAGAGTGACGTCAATCGAAAAGAGCTAGCTCTTTTCTGTCACTCGCTCACGAGCTAACCATGTCTAATGCCCAGCGATCATTTTGTAGTGAGCAATAATTTAAAACCTTTTGATAATAATATGAGACCCAAGCTGACACCAACGATCATAACATTATAATATCACCACATCAAACATCTCCAAATATTATGTTACAGCACACCAAACATTAATTATTCATTTACTCAATAAACATTTAAATCCCGTCCCGAAATCAAGCACAAATTCCAGTAGGTGAACCGACCCGACCCGACCCATTCACCGTAATAACGCAGAACAATGAATACCATAAGGCCATTTTGCAGACAATAAATGCATTGTACAACCGAATGTTATTGACAGAATCGTAACATGGGTTCATGTGTGTTCGACATTTTGACATAATGACTTACTCTATCGAAGGAAACAATGGTCCAACTGGTTTGTATAAGGGTGATATGCTAATTGAAGCTGTAGTAATTATTTTATGTTTCGGTTTCCTGTATCAATTTGGGATGGGATTGTGCCCACAATTCACACGCAGGGACGAAACAAGACAGGGATGGTACAGTTGAAATTATGTAAAAAAAAGAAAGAAAATACGTTTATTTGCGGTAAACATGACGCAAAGAAAGAAAATAGATACAAAAAGACCAAGTAGGGGGAAAATATGCGTCACATCCACGCAAAACGGCCGCCGCTAAGCATAATGCTGCGACCCTATTCGAGACAGACACCCAGCGCTGGTTTTCAGCGATAGCCGGCGTTGACGTGATGACGTCGACCGGTGCAGCATACAGTGAGATTATAAATAAGAAGCAAAATAAATACAACACACACGTATCACACGTATTTCTATGAGTTTATATTTTGAATTGCTATGGTGTTAGCATTGTTTCTATAAAACTTAACCCGCGATCCCGCCACCTGGGCCCCTATTTATCTGACAATCGGACATATTTATAAAAACAAAAATCATAACAAGGTGCTGCTTAATAAAGCAGAAAACTATGACAGAAAATTGTAAGACTGTCGGATTGTCGCTTATCACATAAAGAGTGTCGGTTTTATATTAAATAGACTCATGGTTCACGGAAAAAATCGAGCTTTAGCAAAGTACCGATTTGGCTTGGCAAAAAGTTATGAGGCTACAAATAACCAAGACTTATTTAAAACGTCCTATACAGCTTTGTTAATACCAAACAAGTTACCCACGTTAACCAAGTTCACTTGTTCTAGCAACAACTTTTGCAGGCTCCCTCCGAACCAAGTCGCTTGTATGTAAAATAGCCGTTACATTTTTTTTATGTTGCTGTTTATGTAATCTTTATTATATTGTGCTCTTTTCGTGGGTACTGACCCAAGCTATCACCCCTCGCAGTATGTCGCGCTATTTACTGAATATCGACTATAAATTCCTTTTTTTTTTTCGGGGTGTAAAATCTTCATGGATATCTTCCGTCCTGGGGTGGGCGGCGGGGTCCATCAGACTATTACTTAAAAACCCCCCCAGTGTTCCTTTCCCACACGTGCACCGGGGATCATGGGATCCAGTGCGACTTCCGCGATCCCCAGTTGGTGCCGGCCCGCCTCTGCGGGCCACCACAGGTCTGGGGAGGGGGTGTTTGAACCAACCCCGCGACATCTAAAAGGGGCGTGCGTGGAACACTATGCGCTACCACCTCGGATCTTGTATGATAGGTGGCGGCGGACGTCCCCAAGTCTGTCGTCACTGGACCCATTTAGGGGGGCCGGAAAGGTATTGTTTGCTATCTGCCAACGCCCGGTGCGATGCTGCGGGTCGGGTGAGCGGAAGAGATCTCCTGATCCCTTTCCGCAGCCTCTTTCTGCGATACAAATTTTTCGCAGAAGGATACCACCGCGTCCCAGGACCTCTCGCTGCTGACCATCGACTCGACCACGCCCGGCAGCGACAGGTCATCCTGTATAAATTCCTCATCTAACTAAGGTCCTTCAGTGTACAAATTAATGTTGTAACGTTGTAACGTTCCAGTTTTTTAGTTTAAATATAAATACATAAAAATAAGATATATCAGTAGATTTAGCTTCATTAATTAAAGCATTATAATTGTTTACTTTTATAAAAACCATATTTTACCGGGCCATCACAACATCATTCATCATTTCCGGCAATCCTCCAGCTCCGCGCCGGGTACATATTTTACCCGCGCGGCACGTCGAGCTGAGCTTCGGGTCTGGCGAGAACATCCGCCGACCATCACCATCCCTGGCGTCTGCAGCGTGGCACACCCGCCGCGGTCATCGTCACACCAGGCTGAGCCAGGAGAGTACTGTGCTACTCCCAAGGGAACTTAAGGAAATCTTGTGACCATAAACTTATCTACCCCCTTCTCTCTTTTTATGAAATATAATTTTATGTTGACAACTTTACGTGGTCTTATTTCTTGCCCCCACGTAAACCATTTCCGTCACAATGTACCAACGTCCGGTGCACCCAGGTAGTCAGTTTTGCTACCTTGCTAACAGGCTAAAATTTAACACGGCATGAACTATTCTCATAATTATGATTGGTGCTTATGGTTTATGCTTGGTGATATATGAGAGAAGAAAAGAGAAGTTTTAGGTAATTTAAGTGTGTATATATTTGTCTCTGAAAAACAAATCTAATACAGCATCACAACGAAAAAGGCGAATTTGTAAGACAGATCCGGAAAATAGAACAAAATATAATATTTATAATTATTTTGTATCCGAGCGCACCATCCTCAAGGCCAAAATTCAAATCCTTACGTTGATCTCAAGTTTTTTTTTGTACTTTACTAAAAAGAACCAAGTTCTTAATAATTAATTTATCATAATGCAATCATATCAATATATCTATAATTAATAATACAATCTAGCCTTTAAGACTAATAAGTAATTTTAATTTAACCTATTTTTTTATGTGATAATTATTTTAAAACTTAGAACAGTGTTTATTGCACTTAACACAAATCCGTTCCACTTTCTTAGAGTTTGATATTTTAATAAAAACACTTTGTTCGTGTGTTTTAAGAGAGTTATTGTCACTATTATTACTACACTTTTTACACTACAATAACTCAAATGGTTTTGTTCCTTTTAGTCTTGGCACTATATTAAAATTTGTGTTGTTTAACAGCTGAATTGCCTCGCCGTTCACATGTCAGTGGAGTCAGTGTTCATGGGCCTCTCGAGATAAACATCTGTGCTACACAAACAAAATTAATCTAATATAGGTTCCGTTTTTCCTTTTAGGTCGGAAGCTTAAAAAGATGATTCACTTCTTCAATCTTTCACCTGCCAATACTAACACTTTTCCTCATCTTTAGTGACCGTTTTCCAAATAGGAATTCGATCCTACGCAACAAGGAAACCGGGAAATATTCGCAATTTTCCCGGAACACTCGATATCCACTGACAGAATACAAGTAAAACGTAACAGTAATAACGTATAATCGAGGACAGCAGAGGTCGTCATCAAGTTGTAAGAGCAGTGGGAAACAAGGTCAATTGTTATAGTGCAGGTTCCAGACAGTAAATCAACTGATGAGCAAAGTTGTCTGCGATGATGGAACGTATGCAATAACGCACACGGAGGACAAAACGAGCGCGCCGCCGATGCTTGCCGGATGACCTTTCTCGTTTTATGTGCGGACAAGATGTCCACCGTCTACTGAGCGCCCAATGCTGCTGTGATTCGTTTTAGAAAGAGTTTATAAATCTCATTATTTTAACCAGCCAGCAAAAGTTGGACTCCAGATTAAAGACAGAATTACTTTTGTCTAGTCATAAAACAAAAGTAATCCTGTCTTTAATCTGGAGTTCAGCTTTTGTTCCATAATAAGTACAAATCTCGCAGGCTTAAAGGCTTTTCTCTTTCTATAATCGAATTTATTTAGGATTGGTTTATACAAATTAGATTTTTAAAAGAGAAAAAGCATATATTTCCAATTACTAATAATTATTTTTCGTTGCTCTCCTGAAAGTCCAGCAGACTTGATATACTCTGTCTATCCAACACTGGCAGTTGTCAGTCGGATCACGCTCCCGATCGGTGAACAGCCCATGAGTGCCTCAACGTGACTACCGACCGATGAATATTTTCAACAAGCCTTTGTTTTTAAAGTGACTGCGAATCGAACATTTGGGGAAATAAAATAGTTGGTGTTGAGAGTTGATATTTTCTGGTATTGTAACAATACCACTCAAAACCTGCAAGGAAGTTACTACTGATAAGAATCCTGTCACTTTCAGGAAATGTAAACAAAACCAAAACTTCCGGAAAATGGAGAAACAAAATTAGCTCTATAGAGAGAAAACATACAAATTAAAACTCAAGATTCCAAAGATCGAATAACATGAAAACCCAGATTTGAAACAAAAGTCGACGCAAATATTTATACCAAACATTGTAACACAATACACGACCCGAAAAGAAACCCAATACTCCACCAATCCAGTAATCAGTAAACGACGATCATATTTCAAAAAGCCCAAACAATAGCTCCCTCTGTTGACAGCGTCCCGAACTAATTTTCCAAGGTATGGACAGACATTATAAAGGCGCATACATAATGGCTGCTAATTTATTCGACAAAGTTCTTTGTGATCCTATTAATCCAGTTTGGGTATTTTACATGCGACCTATTCGCACCGTAAACCGTTGTCAGCATTCATTACATTGTCTACAAAGAGATTTAAGATAGATACTATCGAGATGCCATCAGAAGTAATGTCATAGAAAATTTGTGATCCCAGGGCTAATGCCTGCCAGGGTTGCGAGTTTGTCGGAAAGGGATATCGTGAACCTGGCACACAGCAAATGAAGGAATACGGGTGGGTTTTAGTCAGTAAAAGTCTGACACGCGCTACCGCTCCGCCCAGAGCGGTAGAAGTTATTTGATAATTTCCCACCCAAAAAAAAAAAACTAAAGGGTAAGCGACATAGACAGAAAAAATGTAGTGTCCCATACATTTTTAATGATATCCCTTTCGGACAAACTCGCAACCCTGGCAGGCATTGGCCCTAGCGGACCCCGTCAGTTGGTGCTGACAACTCTTTGAGGCGCGCGTGGATACGACGCGCCGTCGACCCGGGCCAGGTCGTTATCGGATGGTGAGCTACCCATCGCTCACCGTCCGCAGGCCCGCGCCTACGGTGACCGGAAATCGGCTTGCGACTCCCGACGCCCGGAGCGTCTCCTGCGGCGACTAGGGGCGCGAGGGCGCGAACCTTGCCTCTCCCTCACGCGTTCCGCCTCCTCCTTCGCAAGCATTACTAATTCTCAGAAGGAGGTGACGGCCTCCCATGCACTCTCGCTCTGAACCATGGCCTGAACCAGGGCCGGACGCGAGAGATCGCCGCCGTGAGGACACGGCGGTGCTCCGCCCAAGCTGGGCAGACCACCACCGTATGCTCCACCGTGTCCTCCGGGCGATCCACACAGTAGTGACACCCAGGCATTTCCTCCCGCTTTATCCTGAACAGGAACCTCCCAAAACTACCATGGTCGGTGAGGACCTGCGTCAGGCGGAAGGTGAGGACACCATGGCGCCTCTCTACCCACTCCTCAAAGAGGGGACTTATCGCCACAATGGTGGCATGCCCAGCGCTGGGTTGCGACAATCGCACTCTCCATGCCGCCATAAGATCCCGCCGGAGCTCTGTCCGCTGTGCCGTGATTTCTCGCGGCAGCGGAGTTTCACCCCGGCGTTTCGCCTCCTCGCGCCACTCCCAGACGTGCGCGAGGACTTTTGCCTCCAGATCCCATGGCGGTAGTCCGGCAAGGAGGCTCGCCGCCTCACGGGAGTCCGTGCGGTATCCTCGGACCATGTCGCTTACCCTGTGAACCTATAAATGAATAATTCAACGCTTGTTGGACTTAATTTATTATTCCACTGAAAGCATCACTAGTCAAAGCCTACGACCGAAGTCTTATACTTGACCGGCTTTACCTACATAATATTATTATGGAGCTGGTATTAATCTAGACTCTAGACAAATTCAAACTGTTTGCCATTTTAATTGTATAATTTATTATTTTTATGACTTTGATTTTACATGTGTGATTAGTTACCTAAACTCACACGCTGACCTATATTTTTTTATTTTTTTAGGAAAAAGTATAATATTACAATGTTTGTAAATGTATCCATGTATCTATCAAATAATTAATTTATCTGTCATTGCTTAATTTTTAATTGTATTTACCTATTGTGGTATAGTAATTTTATTCTAGGTGCATCATCTTTACATTATAATTATTTAATTAATGTACCTATACAAAATATTGTAAAACATTTTAAAAGAGTAACGGTGGAGTTTCTTGGCCATTCTTCTCCATTCGAAACTACATTTTGAAAGGGGCGACTAGAATCAATTTATTTTTTTTTGTAAATTTTGACGTTCATAAATGCCATAAATGTGCCTATTTGAAATAAATAATTTTACTTTGACTTTTGACTATAATTGCAATTTGAAACCTATAAATTACTAGTGGTTGCACGCGGTTTCACTCGCAGCCTTGGGAAACTTCTCTATTTACTTTTGACCGGATAAAAATAGTTCTATGACCAAAGTATGGTTCGTCTGTGTGTTCGTTGTGACATGATGCGTGGTGAAATAACATTCAAATCAATTTTACATAATTATAAATGTAGGTGAAGACCATTCTCAAAGCCTTAGATTTTTGTAAGAAGACCCGTGTTGATTTCGTATAAAAAAGTTGGCATGTTTTTATCAATATTTAAAGTGACATTAGTATTCATAAAAACACAGCAAACTCAACATAAATAATTCTCGTATATTTTTTAAGCTAAGCAAGAGTATCTGGCAGTAGAAGCCAGTATTAACATAATTTTATACTGTGATGCGTTGCAGAGTCGCGCAACAAGTGAAATATATTTTCCAATATGTCCGTGCGATAAACTCGTGGGGATTTGTTTAATATCACGTTGTAGCTGTTGATTCATACCAATCACATTAGTGGATGCAAGTGCAGATTCCTTTTAGCTCTAGGTAGTCTTTCGGATTCGAGTACCAGGATTTTTTTTTTTATGCTGAGACGAACGTTTATTTTACGCATTTTTTAATTACAAAAGACAAAATCGTACTATCTATATCGTCCTCACACACCGTACTCATAATATATCCGTTCTTCCAGACTCCTTCGGTCTCTCACTGACTCACTCAGTATTTCACATACTCGTATGTTTCGTTCCCTTTATTATTTCCGCATTCATTCCTAGATTTATTAATTATCAATCATATTTTGTCTTTCTCTGTAATAAGACCCTTTCTTTTTTTTTTTGGTTGGAAAATTATCCAATAACTTCTGGGGCGTGTCAGACTTTTACTGACTAAGACCCACCCGTGTTCCTTCAGTTACCTATGTGCTAGGGCCATGATATCCCTTTCGGACAAACCCGCAACCATGGCAGACATAGGCCCTAACGGACCCCGTCAGTTTGTGCTGTATCTGCTTTGTGTGATATCTCTTTGAGGCGCGCGAGAAACACAACGCGCCGTCGAGCCGCGCCTGGTCCTTATCCGACTGCGAGCTACTCATTGCTCACCGTCCGTAAGCCCGCACCTACGGTGGCCGGGAATCGGCCTGCAATTCCCGACGCCCACGGCGTCTCCTGCGGCGACTAGGGGCATGAGAGCACGAACCTCTCCCTTACGCGTTCCGCCTCCTCCTTCGCAAGCATTACTGCTTAGCAGAAGGGGGTGACGGCCTCCCATGCACTCTCTTTCCATACCATGGCCTGGACATGGGCCGGACCCGAGAAAGATCGTCGCCGCCAATCGCCACCGCGTGCTCATGGTGGTGCTCCGTGTCCGCCGGCGATCCACATAGTGATAACACCCGAGCGTTTCATCTCACCTTATCCGGAACAAGAACCTTCCGATGTAATAAGATCCTAAGAACCCATTCACAAGACTGAACGGGGCTTCACCCATTCACGGCCTCGAGCGATGCGACTTGCGTCAAGAGACACGCGCGTGTTTCACCTGTTTCCGTCCGTCACTTCTCAAGCCACGTCGCAGTGACTCGAGGCATGCTCTAAATAACTTCTATCGTTTGTCTTTTCCGCAGTAGCTGTTGCAAGACGCGTGTCGCTTGAACTTATAGCTCATGGCTAAGGGGTAACCGGAAGCGACTGTCGCACGAATAAGCGATTACGCGATGGTTTTCCTGAACAATGACAAACATACGCAACTAGATTGATCACGCGAGTATGTAATCCTAATTAATATAATCATATAAACTCACGCGACGATCACCTTTGGATATACAGCGGCTTGAATCTTCTGTTAATTAACAATGTTGATATAATTGGTTCATCAAAAGCACAATCGCCTATCAGAATGCGCTATTAAAAATAGGTCAGCGTGTGAGTTTAGGTAATCACTAATCACACATGTAAAATCAAAGTCATAAAAATAATAAATTATACAATTAAAATGGCAAACAGTTTGAATTTGTCTAGAGTCTAGATTAATACCAGCTCCATAATAATATTATGTAGGTAAAGCCGGTCAAGTATAAGACTTTGGTCGTAGGCTTTGACTAGCGATGCTTTCAGTGGAATAATAAATTAAGTCCAACAAGCGTTGAATTATTCATTTATAGGTTCACAGGGTAAGCGACATGGTCCGAGGATACCGCACGGACTCCCGTGAGGCGGCGAGCCTCCTTGCCGGACTACCGCCATCGGATCTGGAGGCAAAAGTCCTCGCGCACGCCTGGGAGTGGCGCGAGGAGGCGAAACGCCGGGGTGAAACTCCGCTGCCGCGAGAAATCACGGCACAGCGGACAGAGCTCCGGCGGGATCTTATGGCGGCATGGAGAGTGCGATTGTCGCAACCCAGCGCTGGGCATGCCACAATTGTGGCGATAAGTCCCCTATTTGAGGAGTGGGTAGAGAGGCGCCACGGTGTCCTCACCTTCCGCCTGACGCAGGTCCTCACCGACCATGGTAGTTTTGGGAGGTTCCTGTTCAGGATAAAGCGGGAGGAAATGCCTGGGTGTCACTACTGTGTGGATCGCCCGGAGGACACGGTGGAGCATACAGTGGAGGTCTGCCCAGCTTGGGCGGAGCACCGCCGTGTCCTCACGGCGGCGATCTCTCGCGTCCGGCCCTAGTTCAGGCCATGGTTCAGAGCGAGAGTGCATGGGAGGCCGTCACCTCCTTCTGAGAATTAGTAATGCTTGCGAAGGAGGAGGCGGAACGCGTGAGGGAGAGGCAAGGTTCGCGCCCTCGCGCCCCTAGTCGCCGCAGGAGACGCTCCGGACGTCGGGAGTCGCAAGCCGATTTCCGGTCACCGTAGGCGCGGGCCTGCGGACGGTGAGCGTTTTGCTCTGGTGAATTAATGTTGATATAATTGGTTCATCAAAAGAACAATAGCGCATTCTGATAGGCGATTGTGCTTTTGATGAACCAATTCTACAGCACACTCCATACACGTTGACACAAGATAAGTGTTCTAGGCAAGATAAAAAAAAAAACAATATGTGATGGTGTTTTATTAAGGAAGCAAATGTGCCTGTAAGTGTTCACTTATCAATTAGATCTTCAATTTTCTGATATTCAGTTGCGAAATAGAAAATCTTCCTTAGCTGAGTCCAATTCTATTTAACTTACTTAGATTATTAGCACTGCAACGTTTTATAGAAGGAGGATTCTTGTATACATAAATAAAATACAGATCACTTTTTAGAGGTATGAGGAACAGGGTGTAAAGTTCACTCATCCTCCATAGAAAAGGGAGGATCCTCCGACCAGATGGGTGACGTGTCTGGTGGGCAACTGCCTGACGGTTGATGTCGGGACGTTGTATATATGCTAGTTGCGTGGTAAACTCTGCTTGCGCGATGCAGGATTTTGCGTAACGTCAGCGTGACGCGTAGATCGCATGTGGCAATGTTGATGCTGCTACAACTTTATTAACACAGGAATTAATTCACGAGTTTCTTTTATGTTTTACACTTCTTGTAAATGTATACATACAAAAATAGTTCTCAATCTCGCAAATCTATTCCAGTGATAAGAAATCTTTCTGAAGGTGTTATTCCGACAACCAGAAGTCAGTAGTTTTTGTATTTATCACAGATAACAGAGAGTAACAGTAAGACAATGCACGCTAACCGTTTATTATTGCAGTTACTGCTAAGATGGGGTGCATTCTTGCCTCTGTTTTTTCTTGCTGTGAAAATTCAAAACAATCTTAATTTTTCCTGCTTTATCTAGTGTATACTTGGATGTTTTGTGCAGAAAGTATCTTGGTAGAAAAAAAACCAGCCAAGTGCGAGTTGGACTCGCGCACGAAGGGTTCCGTACTATTATCTATAAAAAATAAAAAATAAACACGTTTAAATATTTGTTTTATTTTAATTTAATTATTTATTTTTAAACAGAATATATAACTAAATATTCCGTGAATATTTGATGTGTCTACCTGTTGCCGTTATCAATATAGAGCAAAAACGAGCAAAAAAATCACGTTTTTTGTATGGGAACCCCCTTAAATATTTATTTTATTCCGTTTTTTAGTATTTGTTGTTATAGCGGCAACAGAAATACATCATCTGTGAAAATTTGAACTGTCTCGGTCCGTCTGTCACCAGGCTATGCCGGTGTCTTGTGCTTTACCCGGACCCGTCATTAGGGACCGAACGATTAGAAAATAAGACTACCTTTGTTAGCTTGGGTATTATATTACCTGTTAAAACAAATGTATGTGATGTTGAATAAATAAATAAATAAATATAGCCTGGTGACAGACGGACAGACAGACAGGCAGATGGCGGAGCCTTAGTAATATTATTATTATTAAATTCTTTATTAAAGTAACAAGGACTCAATGTGTTAGTAAACTTACGAACTATGTAAGTTTATTTTATTACTATTTATCTAAATTTATTTCATCCCATGGGAGACGGCACTGCAGTGATTGACGTACATACATTCGAGCCTGCTAGCGATCATTTTCAGGATATTGTTGGAGCTGGCCCGCACTCTGCGCACCAGGGATGCACACCTCATTCGCATCGTTGCGTAAAAGCAGTTTATATGTGCTTCCGCGAACATTCCTGATGCGCTACTAGTTCCCGTTTTACCCTTTGTGTACGAAACCCTAAAAACCGCAGAAACAATAAAAAATAATAATTCAACAACAATTTTCTTTTGAAAGTTATGGAATAGCTTACCGTTATCTAATAACAACACAGCCAGACTATAACAAGGACTCAATGTGTTAGTAAACTTACGAACTATGTAAGTTTATTTTATTTCTATTTATCTACATTTATTTCATCCCATGGGAGACGGCACTGCAGTGATTGACGTACATGCAATCGAGACTGCTAGCGATCATTTTCAGGATATTGTTGGTGCTGGCCCGCACTCTGCGCACCAGCGATGCACACCTCATTCGCATCGTTGCGTAAAAGCAATTTATATGTGCGTCCGCGAACATTCCTGATGCGCTACTAGTTCCCGTTTTACCCTTTGGGTACGAAACCCTAAAAACCGCAGAAACAATAAAAAATAATAATTTAACAACAATTTTCTTTTGAAAGTTATGGAATAGCCTACCGTTATCTAATAACAACACAGCCAGACTATTTGAAAACGTCTAATGAAAACTTGAGGCTGTATTCAAAGAGATATCGACCAAACTTGATATCAATGAAAGCGCTTGGAAAATAGTAAAGAACAATAAGATTAAAGAGTCTTTGCGAAATCTTCTTTTGTTTGTCATAATGCTTATCACACCGTAGTGTAATGATACTTTTGCTGCAATCAAGACATCATGAAAATTTTAATTTTTGACCAGATGGATGGTTGCGTGTATGAGGATCTATGGATGCGGAAGGCAGAGGACAGAGTGTTGTGACGCAGCCTGGGAAAGCCCTATGTCCAGCAGTGGACTGCTATAGGCTGAGTTGATTGTGTATGAGGATATTATGGAAAGGGTGGAATTTTGATATGCGCCGATCTCGAATAAATTGGGATATGGGAAGAGAAACTTAGTGGCAATGGGCCGGGGAACAATTCTCGGAGAACAGTACCGGAAGACGTATTGTTCGACAGCCGACAAGGTGGATCGTAGTGAAGGCCGCAGGAATCCGATGAATGCGATAAGGATAGAACCAATCCAAGTGGCGATGCTTGGGGGAGGCCTATGTCCCGGCAGTGAACGTCTTTCAGCTGAAATGATGAAAGGAAGGGAGGATGATTTAAATTTCAAAGTCAAAATCACTTATTAGCAGTAAATGTGGTACAAAAGAAACATCTTTTGTACCACATTTACTGCTAATAAGTGACTTTGACTTTGAAATTTCCTAACAAGGTATAAAAATTGTTAGTGCGATGACACATTTCGCCATATATTGGCATGCAAATATTAAAGTAGCAAGACGCTAGTTTCAATAAGCAACTCTCTATACAAATGAACACAATAATAAATGGTACATTGAATTATTTAAATTAAATTTTATGCTTCATATACTCAACCTCTTAAAAAAATAGGTATTTCTCAAAAATACAACATGAAAAAGAACACTAATAAAATTCAGTACGTACAATAACTTACACTTAATAACAAGATTATCTACTAACAATGCATTTCTGTAATGATAAGATTGACAAGAAGTTTTTTGAGGAATTCAGATATACATAGAATAAAAACTATGTGAGATGAGCAATTTTTTTAGAACAATGCAGAACTTTCTGTAAAGAAGATCAGATATAAAATGTTTTGAACGTGATTTTTACTACAATGAATACAGACTACAATGAATATTATCAAGGAAGAATAAAATTATACTAAAATTACTTGATCAACACAGATAGTTCGCAGTTTATTATTGATACAGTTTTTAATTAATTAATCCCTCGCCACCTTTTACAGTATTCACGGAGAAAAAGAGTAGCGTTTTTTTCTGTTAAAACTTCAAAATCGACTTAATTTACTAAGTGCAAAACAATGCTGCTAGGATTTCATCGTCGAATGTTCAGGATCTGGTTAAAATCGTAGCTTTTGTTTGAAGATATTGAATCCGAACAATTTTAAAGTATTATTTCGCTAGCTAGCGTTTACATTTCTGTTCTGTTTTATGCAACCAATATTTAAAAACTTTTCAGTTGCAGTTATCCTACTACTATATTTACGAGGTTTGCAGAAAATCGTATAACTTAGAAGAAATGACGACAATCAAGAAATTCGTGAATTTTAATAACAGTAATTCATCATGTGGACAGACGTTGGGTTTCGTGCAATGAAAACACTTTGGGTGCGGTACGCAGCGTTTACTGAAATCACAAATTGACACATTCACTACAAATGGTAATCACTTTACACTTTAATAACTTTCGGTATTACAATCAACTAAGTATTATGGCCTTTGCCCTGCATTGAGACAATAACAGATTGGTATGATGATGCAACAAACGTAGGACAGTTCCGAAGCGTGTTCACAGCTCGATTACCAGGATAAAAATGCCCGACTTAAACGTAACCGACCGGAAACGCCCCGACTCTGTCATAGCGCGCCAATTCTAGTCTTTATAGTTGCCGCTAGGTGGCGCTCCTCGTCTTGTTGTAAACATTTTGCCGAATGCGACATATATTATATTATATTATATAGCAACACACCTGTATACTCGGAAGGGATAGGCAAAGGATAAAAAATATAAGATCTTTTATAACGAGTTCAAAATAAAACCCTTATTAATCCAACTAGACAAACTTCTTTAAAATGATAATAAGTTTAAAATACATTTTATTTATGTAGGTATACGAGCTAACATAATTACACAACGGTGTCACACACAGCCAAGTTAAATGCAACGGACAAAGTTGAATCCATTTTAAAGTTAGTTCCGGCGGGGCTTTTAGCGCAATAAATGCCTTCCTTCCTCCACTTTCTTAAAAGTTTCCTTTAAAACAAAAAGATTTGTTTCTTATTCTAGAACAAACGGCCGTCTTAAGCATCGCTACTGTCTCGCAAGCGATTTTCTTAGAACTATTTTCGCAATTTGAATCGAAATAAGGTATTTTCCTTTTGGCTTCCGATTTCTTTTGATAATCCGTTTTGCTTTTATTTTTGCTTTTTATAACTTTGTCTGTAGCTGGGGTGATAAGTTAAAATATTTTGTATTCGTTTAAAAAAAATAGGTCATTTTATTTTATTTATTTGTTAACGTAAAGAAATACAGATGTTATGTTTGATGAACAGAGCGCTATGTTATGCCAGGAGGCGTACAAATATGGTGTGCAAATCTAGCTGAGGATTACAAGTTAAAATTTACTAAAAATATTTGAAAATCATGCATAATTATTAAATTAGAAAATAAATTGAATAATTACAATCATAATTATTAATCAATACTCTAATGGTGTCAGACCTAAATGAGGAATTATTAAATTGTCAAGTCTATGTCAAAATAATTAAAATGTCAAAATTATTTATATAATGTTATGTTAATAATAATTGTAATTCTAAATTAATTCGTCATCAATGTATTCGTCAATAGCATAATAACATTTATCAAATAAGAACAATTACATATTTTTCTTAAATTGTGTAAAATTTAATTCTTTTACACGGCGGGCGTCTGGAATTTTATTTTAAATGCGTGTAGCCATACCCAGGACGCTTTTTTTACTAATGCAGTTTTACATTTATTTTTACTCAAAGAATGTTTGTAATGATGGTCATCAATTTATTCTTATTTTATTGAAGCCTTTCGATAGCACGCACCTAATTACGTTACTTGGGACTCTTATCCTCTTATTTTTACAAAAAGCAACTGTGAAGTAAGTGGATCTGCAATGGTAGCCAACGAAATTCAAATTTTATTATGTTTTTTGCAATTTGTAGGTCAGTGTCGGTTTGTATCTTGATCAAAAGATGATTCGCGACCATAACAACTTCCATAGAGGTTTGTTCATATGGAGAAAATCTAACTATTGATGATATAAATATTGATAAGTATAACAAGCTTTTGCCCGAAGCTTCGCCCGCACGAAGGTCGAAAAAAAAAATATTTACTCTTAACACACTACTAAAGTTTCTATAATAATATTATAATTCAATCATGATTTGAAAGACACGTGGTGCCATCTATTATCCAAAGAACGTTGTTGATGTTTTCCTCGGAAACTATACTTTTTTTCGAAATAAAAGGTAGGTACCCTATGTCCGTTTCTGTACACCTGACAACGCATATGCAAAATTTCAGGATGCTCGGATCACTGGTTTAGGCGTAAAAAAGTAACAAATAAACAAACAAACTAACTACAAACAACAAACGCGAAAAAAAAATCAGCTGTTCCATACATTTGTGTTCACTTAAATCGACAAATTTTTTTTCAGACAGATTTTTTTCTCGTGATTTCAAGGTTGGTCCCATAGAAAAATTTGTTCAAAATGATGAGTACAATGACCCCTTTTCGGGTTTAGTGTAAATAAAAACTAATGTTGTATACAAAGTCCCGACATCAATCGTCGGGTAGTTGCCTACCAGACACAAAACCCGTCTTTTCTATAGAGGAAGAGTGAACTTTACACCCTGTTCCTCATACCTCTATAGTAATAATCGGAAATCAAGTAGACTTAAGTATATCTAAATTCTATGTTCCTGAATCAGATTTCAATCATCATCAAAAGACAAACGCATTCAAGCGACAATTAAAAATGTTTCTTTCGCAAAAAGCATATTATTATTTAGTGTCTCCAAATTTTTGGCCGCAACGAATTTTTTTTTGAATGAATAATTTTATATTTTTTCTGACATTGACATTTTTCTTACATTGAAAATAATTAACAATAACAAAATCGAAAATTTACCTAGAATAGGCAGTAACAAAGTTTATAATTAGAAACTTAATAAATTCTTCACTTAATATTTTTTATGTTATAATGGCAAAATTCCATATTCATAATTATAAATTTTAAATATTAGTGTATTCATATAAATTGTTAGTAATTAGTATTATTACACTAATATTTAAAATTTATAATTATGAATATGGAATTTTGCCATTATAACATAAAAAATATTAAGTGAAGAATTTATTAAGTTTCTAATTATAAACTTTGTTACTGCCTATTCTAGGTAAATTTTCGATTTTGTTATTGTTAATTATTTTCAATGCCTAAGAAATATTTGTACGCCGATACTTACGGCTAAACATGATTGAAGTCAAACGATGACTGTAATATCTTGCATGCTCTTGTATGTACCTATACAATGTTTAAACAAATAAATAAATCTTATCTTATCATCATCGGCAGCCTCGTTCCACCCACTGCTGATTATAGGCCTCCCTCCCTTGTTTCCTTTTATGCCATGCTTCCCAAGTCTGTCCTAGTCATATCCAGTTCTTCCCTGCGACATACTTTCCTTTTTGACTTTGAATCCTTACCCAACATAAAGTCACATTTTTAACTTTGGCTTCTCTTTGATTGTCGTTTTTTGTTTTTCTTTCGCCGTAGTCAGCCACAGTTAGCCGTAGTCAAGCAACTGCTGAACATTCGGCCGATACTTCTGATTTATGTTCGCAGTAGACCCCCTGGCTATTGGTCTCCAACGCTCCTTCTACCGTCTCTCGGCAACCATTCCGTTAGGACTCTGTTCCACCTGCCAGATTTAAATACAACACATACTAGTGAAACAAAAAATTGGTACAGCAAAAATGCAAAGACAGTTCCCAAACCCAATCCCTAAGCAAAACAAAAGTGAATCAACAGGACACATTTAAAACTTTCTCCAAACACGTGTAGTTTTAAAACTAATATGTTTTTATTCCCACTTCTCTAATATTACCTTGGTATAACTATTTAAAGTAACAAGTCACATTACACCGGTATATTAAAGTGATCACTTGTTGTGGTTCCATGCGGGTTAAATCCGTGATTTATAACTCAAAACGCAACAGTGAATATTTTAATAGTAAGTACTGAAATATCGGGTAGGGGTTAAGTTAAAAACTTTGTAGATAACACTAAGATGTTGCTTACTTATTTTAATATTTTCGATGGTGAAATAAATTATGAATAGCACAGCTGTATTTTTTGTTATTAAAGAAAAAGTTAAAGTCCACAGTTTGATTTTCAATAAATACTCAAGTTGGGCCTTTTTGTGATCACAACAATAATGGAGGGCACTACAAAATACAAAATACACTACACTACACTACACTACTAGATCATCAATATAGCAAATGCTGATTCCCTTTAAATTACGAAGCGCGCTGAATAAGAAAAGGTCTGCCAATTTGCCTAAAACCACAGGTTTTTTGTAAGATAATAAATTATATTTAAATGTGAATGAATATTTTGTTCTTATTGAAACGTTATGCAGCAATTCATGGGCGGACTTGATGCAATAGGTATTTTGCTTCTCTACATGGTTATCGTAGTCGTCAACCTAAGAATTACAATTTAACAACTGTATTGTCATGATTTTCAAATAATAATAAGATTCTGTAGTGGATTTTAAATACTAAATATTTAATGTGTGAAAGTATGTGATTTGCCTCAAATGATTTTTGTATCAGTTTATTCATGAAGTTTATACATTTGACAGTTATTTAAAAAAAGTACGGGTTTTTTTAACGGAACGGAATGGAAACATGATGTTTGGAGGGTCGCCTAGTTTTTTAAGGAATTCTCATCGAGCCTCGGAATCTAAAGGTTGTCTCCAAGATGTCTAAAGTCTATACTTATTATTATAATGAGTACATAATTAAATAGTTTGTTAAGTATTGCTATGTTCCAAGTTTGTATGTGTTCAAGAAGATAAATTTTAATACAGAAATATTCGTACTGAAAAGGTGTTTCTTTTCAGTATAGTTTTAGAAGTTTTAATGTAAATTAACAAAGTTAATCGATGCTGTAGGTATCCTTAAGGATATACGATTATTTAACGTTCTCATTAACTTAAAGTACAAACAGAATCCACAGTCATGAGAGAGATGCCGCGGGTTCAACTAGTAGTTTTATAAAAAGAGGGTATAAGCTTATGATCACAAGTGAAAACTTACAAGTGGAGCTGAGAATACCCGATTTAGCGTCGCCGACCCAAGCATGACGCTTTAAGCGTCATCTACCGACTGGACCCCAGTAAATCCGATTCAGTTTCACCGACCCGAGCGTGACGGTTCAGTTTCGTTCACTGTTCAGTACCCCGAGTGTAAATTTGCAAGTGAGTAAACGTAACTAGCGCGTTTGCGTTAAGATTTTTATTCTCACCCATAAATTCTTAGCATTATGATCCATCGGTCAAATTTTAACGCAAACGAAATAGTTACGTTTACTGTCTTGCAAACTTACACTTGGGGTCAGAAACAGCGCAAAGTGCGCCTAAAGAAATTTTCACTTCAACAATCTTTTTAAATCGCTGCAATCTTATTACTTGTATCCTTACAAAACTACATGCGGCAAATGTTAGTGCATATCGCGTTTCATTATGAAACCGCTACACCAGGTGCTCGGATAATACGCGCTCGTTCAACTTATATTCAGATTAAATCGCGTTGTGTTAGAATATTAGATTGCTGTTCTATTACCATTGGATTTAGCGGATGTGATAGGCTGTTGAACAGGACTATAATTTTGTGTCAAGTAAAATAGATATGGAATACAATGTGATTTGGTAAAGTAGCAATGGAATCAAATGAGATTTGGTAAAATAGCAATGGAGTCAAATGTGATTTGGTAAAATATCTATGGAATCAAATGTGATTTGGCTACCTCATTGGTCTAGTGGTCACAAGCGCTACTAATGAGCATGAGTTCCTGGGTTCAATTATTATTGTTGCAAGCATCGTCGAAATATATGAGTTGAAAGATACACACACACATAAACACACTATTTTAGGATATATCTCTGTCTCTTTTTTCTTTTATTTAGTTAGAATTCAAGTCTTGTCTTGTTTAATTGGAGATTTTACTTGTATTTTTTTTTGTTTAAATTTTATTTATGTTTGTACACTACTTTTACCATTTCATAATTTTTGTCATTGGAGACCGGGATCTCTTAGCACAAGTATAACTTTAAAGCTCAACACACACAGGCAGCGGGTACGGGTCGGGCGCGGGACAGGACGGCAGTACGGCGGGATTTATTGTATGTGTTTATATGAATGACACAACACGAAACGCGTGCGTGGGTCCCGCTCCCGACCCGCTCCGCGTCCGTCCCGCACCCGCCTTCTGTGTGTGTTGAGCTTTACTTAAGACACAGATATATGCTTGTGACCTTGAGTGGTTAGCTTGCGTGATCTGTACTGAGCTCACGCAACGCGTCGTAAGTTCAGCCAGTAATAGGCCTCGTCCATCAAGGAGCGCTGTACCTGATTTGACGAATTATTAATTTAATATACACAAAACAAAACGTATTTTAATAAAACCCGTATATTAAAACATCAATAATTAAATTATCTTTAAATTGATGAAGATTTCAGAAAAATACGCTTGGTAGATTTTGCGCCATTCTCAGTTTTTTATCCGCGTTAGACATAACTTTACAATATAATTTCACTATGTAATATAAACATAACCTAAAATATTCACTTATTAAGTTATTGATAAAATGCTCTAATTTAACAAATATTTTTTTTTAATGATTAGCACTACTCGTTTAGACGTGATCTTCCGTATAAAATCATATAAATCCGGGTATCGTCGCCTTAAAAGGAGGTTCCTACTTCCTATGTAAGATTTCCTGTAAAACTTTTACAAGTTTCTGCAATAAACCTTCTTTTTTTTTCCAGGTCGGTCAAAGTGTTTATTTATTTATATATTCAAATATTGTGTATAAGTGTTACTGGGTTTTTCCAGCAGCATTTTCTCAGTAGCAGCCAGGAGCCTGGACTTCTGCCCGGGGGATAGCAATAGGCTCGCCCTATACGTGAACCACCTGGGACTTAAACATACCTGGCGAAATTTGGGTGTACTATTAGGTAGTCACATCTCATGCCCCACACTTCGGGGAAAAGTTGCTGTTAAGTGTAAAATTTGATTTAATAATGCTATAGAAATAATCCTTCCTTGTTAGTCGGGTAAAAAGTTAGGTTTTATATTTTATTTAATGGCCGCCGCTATCTAGGTACGGGTTAATAGCTCATAGTATGAGGTAGTATCAAGCTCTGAGGAATTCCTGTATGCGAATTGTTCGTACTTACTTAGCTACAAATCAGTAATATGACATTAACACGTCTCTTCACGACTAATCGTTATTCTTTATTTTCCGTTCTACAAGATTTTTTATGCCTTCCTATGCCTTAAGCCGAAAGACGTCCATTGCTGGACATGGGCCCTCCCCCTACGGGACGGGATTTGCCATAATCACCACGCTTGGTAGGCGGGTCGGCGATCGCAGTATGGTGTTAAAATGCATAGGGAACGCTGCTGCCCATTTTCTAGTAAGTCCCTTAGTCGCCTTTTACGACACCCACGGGAAGAAATAGGATGGTGCTATTCTTTACGTCCGGCACCACACGGGATGGTCTTCGTAATGCTCTATAGCTACATATTTCTTATAGGCATTCCAATACTTAAAACTTCAATCTCTACACTGAATGCAATCACCTTGATGAAAAAACAGATCTCAATTCCAATCCACAAATAAAACATCCAATCTTCTAATCGAGACCCTTTGGAGATAAACTCGCTGCTCCATTTTTCTTCACTCCCAGATCAAGAAAGATGCTATTTGATTAAAACTCAGTCCGGTACAATTTTTCTTTCACTTCGTTTAAAATCAATTTTCGCGACTTCGTTAGCTCTATCTTTGGAAGATAAATTGTCGGCGACTCCAACGTTTTCATCTACCATCCACGATATCAATCAGCAATTACTGAAAAGAAACGATTTTAATACTAAAGTTCTCTTGGAGGAATGTTTCTCGGAGGTTGATGAACTCTCGAATAGTTTGATTTGTAGGGTTGTCACGTTTTCTTTTAGCGGTAAAGGCTCGAGTGACGGAAATTTGAGTTTCGTGTCGATTTAGTGGTAGGTATAATTTAGTTTGTATTCGCTGTGAATGAAAGTAAAATACAATGTGCTCTATGTTTTTGAGTTCCAAGAATTGTTAAAATATTCTTGGACTAAAAATGTACGGAATAAAATAAATATAGGTATTTATTTGCAATGAATAAGGTTTTCAATTGTATTTATTAGATTTCAAATGTTACCCTACTTTATTCACAACATAATCAAATTTATATACGTATAAATCACAGACGTAAAAAAAAATATATTATCTTAGTTTAGAAATCCACAACATATCCATGCGACAGGCCAATCTAATGACTGGATACAATGTCCATTAAAAACTATAGAAAACAAACACAGTTCTTGAAATCTGTTCAAGTGTCCATGCGATTGTCATTAAATCATTATGTAACATTAATTTGACTCTTGAAAAATGCACCGTTTTCCCATTACATTATGGTCAAATTCCCATCAACACAAACCCCTAATTACATTATTATCGCAATCGCCAATCATACGGCAGCACATTCAATTATTATTTTCAAAATGAGCACAATGTTTGGGCTGTGCCCAATCAAATATGCAAATAGTGCGGTGACGTAGAGTGACGGTATTTACCGAGCGATCGGCCGGTATTAGGGTGAAAGCATACCGGTGTTTGGTCAATGCTAACTGGGATATTGAATGGTTATTGACATAAACTATAGTCAGATTTAGTGATTAGGTCAGATATAGTTACGGAGGCTTGGTTCTGATAACAACTCAGTACAAGAAATATTTTCGTTGTCAGGAAAATTAATTGTTAATCAATTTGAAACACCACAACAATCTTCCGTGTTAATGCTATTTCTCACTGCTGACAGAGAATGTCAGTTGTGATTTCAATATACGCACAACTTCAACGTCAATTTTCTAAACCAGTAAAACAATTGCAATGTTCCCTTCACCTTTTTTCCGGCATGGCGAATCGATATTCTCGTAATAGACGTGACAATAGTCAAATTTGCCTACAACAATATAGAACGGCACTTATGCGGAAAAGTGTCTTTTACATGGCTCCAAAAAATGATAATAAACTACCTAATAGCTGGAAGCAGCCTAAGTGCGTAGCTTATTATAATTTAAATTAGTTTTTAGATGACAGATTTTGATTATGTTTTACAAATTTATTATCTTTAATGTAAGTTTTAAATTAGACTCGGAGTGACATTATACTTATTTTTTTTAAATATTTGCATGCCATTGTTTAAGGCAAACGTGATGATCTGTTTTTTGTGTGGGAACATTATAGGCTGATTATGCTAATTTCAAGTAACTGCAGTTGTATTTTTTGTTACAGTTATTAGAAGAACAAATGTCGCATCGTACGTTTATCTCATATAAACACCTGTAATAAGTTTAGACTATTAACATTACGCTCTAGACGAATGTTGCTCCAAGGAATGATGCTCCATGGATTTTTACATAATATATTTGATTGCTTTGAATTGATAAGTAGAATAGAATAGAATAGAATCCTCTTTATTATGTAGGTACACCATACAAGTAACAGATATAAATATTTTGATTTTACATAAGGGGGATATGCTTTATTGCACCTAGAACAGTAATGAGACGTAAGGCGCGCTTTATCCACTATTTGCTACAACCATAGAAATATAAAAAACCGGTCAAGTGCGTGTCGGACCACGCACAATGAAGGGTTCCGTAGTTAGGATGAATATTTATCCTATAAACAAACTTAACATTTTAGTTGAATAACATGTTCTCCCATACATCGATATACGTCACAGTCAATTCTCCAACTGCAAATATAATTTTGTAATCGCAAAAATAATTTTTTTTTATGTGATAAAACTACACAATTTCAGGACTTTTTCCTATACTTGTGCTGTGATACCTTGCTTCTTGCCAAATTTCATGATTCTAGGTCAACGGAAAGGTTGGGTATAGGTTTTGATTTATTTGCGAGTATTGAAATATGTCGCATAAATCACCGTACTTTTTTATTGCGTTGACTTAGAAGCTTGATTTTTTAGCGCTCCAAGGGACCATGGAAATACGTATTTGATAATATAAATTTCAACTTTATACCTATACGCGTTCCTGAGAAAAGGGGTCTTGACCGACTGACAGCCAGCAGACAGACGGACAACGAAGTGATCCTATAAGGGTTCCGTTTTTTCCTCTTGAGGTACGGAACTCTAAAAAACCATCTTTCTTAGATCTATGGCTACAACAAAAAATGTATTATTGAAACCTTAATTAAAATATACATGTTAACAGTAAAATATATATAGTATGTACAAGTTTAAAATAAAACAGAATAAAATAATAAAGGGGGGGGGGGGAAAGCTCATTGGGCATCAAAAAATTCGTCCGCATCGCTGTCAATGGGAAAGGTGCCCAAAAGGCTGGCAGCATTGCCACGTTGGATGGCAATGCTGATTCTTTGGGCTAAAAATAGACCAGCCCTCTGGTCACATGAAGAGTCGACCAACCGCTTGGCGATGTCCTGAAAAACTCGATGAGCACTCGGACCCCAAGGCCCTAGCGTTTCAACCCCAAACGGCTCAAACATGTAACTCTCAATAAGGTTGTTATATTTGCGCCGTTTGAGGTTTTCTGCTCCTGTAGCTGCCGCCCCGGCACAGCCCGTCGTGCTAGGAAGATGGGATGGGGCGAGGGTGTCGACACAGGTTGCATCCCACACCAAAGGCCTACCCAACTTCCACGGCATTATGGTCATTCCGTCTGGCCTCTTCCCATTGTCGCGTGCCAAGCCCCAAGGCCAAGCCAAGGGTTCTAAAACAGCTGGCACCCCGGCGGTGACAAGAGCCCGACGGATGATGTCGTTAATGCTAGCATGACGTGCCATCCGACCAGCGCTCTTGCTACAAGATAGGCCGTGGTGTTCTAGGCAGTCGACTTCTTCACCGCATTGACAGCGATGTGGAGCCCCGCAAGGAGCGCCCAGACGCAAACACGTAGCGAGCCGGAATGTGATGTCACCCAGCATGGTGCCAATGTTGGGTGACGGTAGTGCCTGAAGCCAGAGGCCCGACTCCCATTCACCCACAGCCAGCAGGCGGGCACGCTCGGCAGTATTGGTGGACGTATTAATAAGTTTATTCCGTACCAACCTGCAGAGCGGCTCATCCCACTGTCTCTGGGAAGATGGGTTCTCGGGCTGAACCGTATCCGGGCAAGCCACTTTCCAGGCGTTCATAGCATCGGTCAAACACGGCACTTCAGAGTCAACCTGACAAAAAGCTAAAATTCTTTTGATTAACTTTTCAGTGCTGTGGACCGAGGACAGGAACGCCGGTAGGCTTACACTAGAAATTTTGCGGACGCCGAGCCCACCAAAACGAATGGGTAGTGTGGCTTGCAGCCACGCTCGGTCGTCTTATGCCACATTTAAAATGGAAGTAAGAGTACTTCGAATAATAAGATCAATTTTGTCTAAAAGGTGTGGCTGCTTCCATAAAGAGGAAGAGCGGAGAAAATACATAAAATTTGGACCGAAACAACAATATCTGATAAGGGTGAATGCCGAGTGTAAATTAATTTTAGAAAGTCTATCCGAAATATCGATGAAATGTTTAATTTTTTCCTCGATGAATGGTGAAAAACTGTCCTCTAAAATTGGGGAACCTAGGAGGTGCAGTGAACTATTTTCCAAAACTTTGATATCTGGGGCTACTAAATTGAATTTTTGTATAGTCGATTGTCTGTCAGTATTGTCACAAAGGTAAATTTCACATTTGGAGTTGTTGAGGTCAAGGCCTATGGATTGGAACTGCTGCTTTAGGAATTGAAGATCTTTTAGAACGGTGTCTACGTCACCTCCCAGTGTTCCATCATCTAAATACCACACATTAAATTTTGAATTTAGTTGTTGTATAATGGGATGAATAGCCAAACTGAAAATGACTGGCCCAAGAGGGTCACCTTGTTGGCATCCGACTGCATATTTTAAAAAGTGATCTTTATATAATAATTTTGATGGGTGTCTATAGCACTGCCACATAAAGCCATATATTTCTGGTAACACCTTTTTTACTTCAGCCTACAAAGTGTCCCTGTTAACGGAGTTGAAGGCATTCTTGACGTCAACCTTGAGGATGACCTCACCTTTACGGGCATGTAAAAAACTGGAAAGGGCATGTACGGCAGCCTCGCAGCCTCCTTTGGAACCAAAGCCAAGCTGAAGGGGCTGGAACTTGTTGGTCAGAGTTGTCGTACAAATTTACAATAATAATTTTGGGTTACTCCCTGAGTACCCCGATCCCCGAGGCCCCCGTCCCGGAGGACCCCGATTAATTTTTATCTTGATAAACTCAATTAAAAGTCAGTTTAGCTTAAAAGTACCGTCAGCAGATGATATTGTAAATAAAATTTTATTACTAACTAAAATGATAATAAGTACCTACTTAACTTTAAGGATCAGGAAAAAATGATAAAGCCTTGCTTGGTTAAGGTAAATATTATAATTAGAGAATACAATATAGAATCTCCTAGAGCAATCACAGGTTCTAATTATTATTACAATAGTTCCTTTTTCAGTACAGAAAATCGAAATACCTACTCTACGTAGAATATTAACATAATTTAAAAAATACGCAAAAACAGTCTCACCTTCAGGAATTATTTATTATAATGTAACATAGTAAATAGTTAACTCTAAAATAATCTTTTAACACGCAAAATCAGTTTCAATTTCATATTTTTTTTTACAATACCGAAAATCAAAAATGCTTTTAAAAATTGATTATCAGGTAACTTTAAAGTCTCAAAACATCCAAACTACAACTATCAAAATAATCAACATTAGTAATAACTAATAACATTTTTTAAAACGTAATTTTTGATTCAAGCCTCTACTAAATTAGTGCTCCTGTCATTTAAGAACTTTTTATCTCGACCGTACAAGTTGAAAACAATAGAAAAAGAAAAAAAAGAAATGTAATCATATTTATCGTTTTCGGGGTCCTCCAGGACGGGAGCCTCGGGGTTCGGGGTACTCAGGGTTAAAACCAAATGGTTAAAACTTACTTAACAACCCATAATTTTAACGACATACGACGAGTATACATAATAATTAAAATTTTGAGTAAATCGCTTAATAATTTGTGTTTTAAATTTATTTTTAGGGTAAAGACATCGATGTCGTTAAAATTATGGGTTGTTAAGTAAGTTTTAACCATTTGGTTTTAACATTACGAAATAATTGTATTGTTGTTATATATTGATTTTATTAAACTTTACCTTTTATGCTAGTAACATGTGGAAACGTAGTAGATTGTACATTTACTTATAGCATACTGTGTATCTAGATTTAATATACAATGTACGATTGTTTGTCTTCCCAATTAAAATTAAATAAAATAGTAAACTGCTAGTGTAATCTAGATATGGTCGACACAAACTTCGAATTTAAAACATATCAGTAGAACTATCTGCACTCGCCCTAACAAACCGATACCCGGTGTTAGGATTAAGCGGTAGTGTTGGTTTGCACAAGCACCGTGATTAAAATTAGTTGGATGAAACGATGAAACATGTGATTAATCTCGATCATCCAATTCATCCCGAAGGTAGCCAGATAAGCCGTCTCGTCGAGATCGAAAATGTAATGGATTTTATACAAAGAATCAATGTTTAGCTAAAATTAGATACGGAATGAATTGTAATGACATGTGTCCGTTGCATGAAAGCAAATAATATTATGCGTTATTAATTAATTATTTGGATGTTTGAATGTCATGCTTTTTAGGTTTTGTGTCAAATTCAGAAAACAATATCAAATGTTTTGCAAAGGTAGGGCTAAACTATGATTAACGAAGGATAGAAAACAAACAAATCTCCCGGAGTCGTAGCATTGGAAATAAAATGCATCTCATGTGATCTGAATATTAAAACTTAAGACAAGAAAAAGGATTTAGGATTACACTACCAACTTATTTTGCTTGTTGACCACAATGTTGAATTTGCAAAATGTTGAATCCCAAAATGTTGACCATATGGGTTAGGTTAGGTTAGAACTGTGACAAACCACGCGCGAGCCGAGCGAGCGCAGCGAGCGGTGCCGCGGCAGTGGCCGGCGAGCGCTACATCCAAGTTGGTCGCAGTTACTTGGCTATTTAGTAAGAATTATATTTTTGTACTTTCCAAATTCAACATTTCGGTATTCAACATTTCGCGAATTCAACATTTTGCGAATTCAACATTTTGCAAATTCAACATTGTAGTCCAGAAGGCTTATTTTCAAGGTCCAGAAACAGGCTATTGGCCGAAACAAGACTATTTTTACAATAATCCTGACTGAAAAATGACAAAAGCTGTAAAAAATCCTTTCAATATAAATGACTAAGCATCTACATAAACTTACAAGTCTTTTAATACTGGACCAATCAAAACAACCAACATTGTACACTCAACAAGAAAAATAACATAATTCTGAAGAATTTCTTTCAAAGCCAGCACTTTCATTATGGTAATGATTCAACCAATCTTTGATATCGCTTCGATTATGACCAGTTAGTCGTTCAATGTACTCGTTTACGAACAAAAGGGCCCCTTTTTCGCCTTCACTAATATTTTTCTTAGTCAAAATGTTTTTATTAAAGCGATAAAATATTATTCGGGGGAAAGCGGTTATGGTTCAGCATATAATTGAAAATTGGAAAATGTTTTTTGGATGATCGTGTTTTTAAAGAGATTTCGTATTTGGGGAATAGATCAATTTAATGGTAATATAATTTTACAAGGGTAATTGATAGTGTCTTAGCGTTTTTGTATAACATTTTTGCTGCTATAGAATCTTTTGTTTTGATTATACCAAAGCCCGTGTGATATATTGTACAATACACGTAGTAAACATGAAATTGTGATACCCAAAAGATCAACAAAAACTAGCAAATCATTCCTTATCAACGGAAACAAGTTGCTAAAGTTGGTTAGAGAACATTTTTTTTTTTTTTTAATCTTTATTTATTTAGAGGCTTTTACCTTACAAAGGTACGTCAGCCTCATCATACCCTAATCTAATTATTATTACATGTAATTATAATATTATTCATACAAATATATTATTGCGTAAGTGAGGGAGATAGTGATGCAGCAACCATTTCAAAAATTAGTTTCGCTTCTTCCGAATTAGGTGTAGATAATATTCTAATGAAAGCCCCAACGTCAAACATATTAACTTTTAACTCCCGCATCACTATCTTCCTCTCTCTCCTGTTCTTTTCACATTCCACCAGCAAATGTTGGACATCTTCGACTTTATTACACACTTGGCAATTAGGAGATTCGACTTTTTTCATTAGGTGTCTAAATTTCCTGGATGGAATATGACCAGAACGCAATCTATGTGCCATAACAACATAAGACCTCTTTATATGACTTTCAGCGAACCAAGGGATCCGAGGAGGCTCACTTTGCATAGTCTTATACCATATGCCTTTTTCTTTAGACTTCCTGTCGAAATACTCTTTAAAACGATTGTAGCATATGTTCTTGTAATAGCTAAGTATTTCTGTGTAGAACGGAGCCATGTCAATTTCCAATCCTTCCAAAATAGCTTTTTTTGCAAACATGTCAGCCTTCTCGTTTCCATGTATACCAATATGAGCTGGAATCCATTGCAACCTCAAATTAATGTCACCAAGTTCATAAAATAGTCTTAGAATTACATAAGCTATCGGTATACCTCTGCAACCAGAGGCGCATCGAGCTAAATGCATTAAACCACTGTTGCTATCCGTGCATATAACAATGTTTTGATTCACACAACGGTTCGCATTGTCCCAACAAATTATGTTCGCTAGCGTTTTTGAGATTGCAACGAGTTCCATCGTCATCACAGATAGGTTTGTATCAATAGATTTAAACAAGGCCGAAGTTCCATCACTCAAACTATAATAAGCGGCCCCGCAACCACTTTTGCTTTTAGACCCATCAGTAAAGTACATTTTCCACCCCGGGTACTTTTCACTAAGTTCTTTGATAACTTCGACTTTAAGTGATGTAACCTCATGGCTGCGTTTTGCTGCTTTGACACAGTCTAACTTACAACTAATTTTATCCCGTACTTTTATACCTGTCACCCATTTCTCTAGTGAGTACATGTCCAAAATACTTGAACAATGTGTATTACGGAGTTTACACTCATTATAAACGGTCACAAGCAATGGTTTTTTCTTATTGTTCCAGTATCTGGTCACTGAAAGATCATTCAAGTCATCTATTAATTTAATGGTTACATTGTTCGAACATGACATACTTTTTATACAGAACTTGTAAGCTAAGTATAATCTCCTAACGTACAAAGGACGAATGCACATTTCAGCTTCCATTACATGTATTGGAGTGCTTTTTATAAAACCACCTATACTCCTCAAATACTGGTTCTGAATTTTGTCCAGTTTACCTAAATGGCTCTTTGCACTATTATCATAAAGAAAACAACCGAAGTCAATCCTACTGCGTACCAATGAAATATACAAAAATCTCAAGTGTTTCGGATGGATTCCCCAAGTCGGCCCCGCCAGAACTTTAAATAAATTTAAAAACTTTGCTGTCTTTTGCTGTATTTCATTAATATGCCTTTTCCATAGAAGTGACCTATCTAACCAGATACCTAAGTGTTTCACACAATCTACTGAGGAAATTGGTACGCTGTTAACTGTAAGTTGCAACTGTCATCTTCTTCTACCTCTACTAAAAAGACACATCTTTGATTTGTCTGGTGACATTTCTAGACCCATGTCATCAAGCATTACAACCATTGAGTTAAAAGCAACTTGCATTTCCGATTCCGCGTGGTTTAAATCTTTATGTCTGAGGTAAAATACGAAATCATCCGCGTACTGCGAAACAATTACACTCTCAATCTGTTGGCAAATTGTTGATGTAATAATATTAAAAATCATCGGTGAAATTGGGTCGCCCTGTGCTTGCTCGTCTAACATCAACAGTTCGTCCATCATTACCACTTCTTATCATCAAGTATCGCTCTAATAGAAATGTTAGAGAACCTTAGCGATGGAAAGTTCAAAACCAAGTTTCTCTGGTACCTCATAAACGGCATAAGATGTTACATAAAGCTTAAAGCTAAAGTACATTTATGGTCTCTGTTAGGGCACAGCAACATAGTAATAACTTACAATTAAAATTAAAATTAAAAAAAAATACAAAAAATAAAATTTTGAAAATAACAATTATTTTAAATTTATGTGAACTTATAAATTATTTATTAATAGTTATAGTTATTTAGATAATGTCAATGTTATGTTAATCATATTATTAAATTTAAATTAACTTAAAATAAACAGAAAAGATTAAAGTAAAAAATTAGAATAGTAAAAGTAAGAATAATGTTAAAATCAAAATCAGTCATGTTACATAGTTAAATGACTGATTTTGATTTTAACAATGTAAAAGCCAATTATTGTTAAAAGAGTGACCGTGGAGTTTCTTGTCGGCTCGTCTCTATAGGAACGACCAATTGGAACCGTGCACATAGCTTCTGACGTTTCTTAAGTGCCCATGTAGGTATAAGTGAAATAAAATATGCTTATTTTTATTCCACAAGCTGTTAAGAATGATTTCAGAGTAAGGTGAGTTCAATAAACGGCTAACTAAACACCCATTAATGATTACAATCATTATTATAATTCCCAAATTCCCGTGGCAACAATATGGAAAGAGTTGAGCCAAAATTATTAAGTAATCAATTTTCGAGAACCCACCATCAATATTTCAAATATTGTAAATTGAGATTCCTTACATAATATTGAGATCACAAGCTTTAAACGAAATTAATTAAGCCAATAACGAAAATTTTGCTTTCAATTTGTATCTAAATCTGTTTATAACAAATCCCTAGGGCTAGCAATGGGGATTTATTTTAGAGCGCTCTGTATATGGGGCAGGCTTAGCTGTGATAGTTTATTAGAAAATGTTACAAACGATTGATTCTTATGACGAAATGGACGGGGTCTGAGTGCTAGCGATAATCAAGCTCTAGTAGATAGGTATGTTATGTTAAAAAAAAATGTTAAAAAAAAATGTCGTAGACCAGAGACAACGTGTAGAAGTTGATGATAACATATTGATATCGTCGTGCCCCATCTACTATTACTAACCTCACTGAAATCACCAATGCGTCTGCTAAGATTGGTGATTATGGAAAGCCTCTTTGTCCGCTTATTGTAACGGTCATGGGAACTAATAATTCCTAGGAAAGAATGGACTTGTCCACTACTCTTAGGAAATAATGGACTTGTCCACTACTCCTAGGAAAGAATGGACTTGTCCACTACTCCTACGAAAGAATGGACTTGTCCACCACTCATAGGAAAAAATGGAATTGTCCACCACTCACTTGTCCACCTATTACTACACTATAATATTTTTGAAACTAAGTTTTACACTTTCAGACTTGGATCCCTTCCACGATATTAATATTACAGGTACAGACAAACCTATAAACCCCTTTCTAATTTGTAACTAATTTATTCAACAAAAAGGACACAATTAAGCTCAAAACGACACAGTGGAACCCTTAGAATTATTGTAGCTTAAAGCGAAAATAGAAGTTGTTTCAAACAATTTTCGAAGCACGAAACTAGCTGAAAACAAGCTGAAAACTAGCCTAGAATAAAATGTGTAAAAGCAAATAATTTCGAGGAACACGTGTTTTAGTAATTAAAGTTGGATTGGGCTTCGTTTTAACTAGTTAACAGTTTTTAATAGCATATTTTTAACATGAACAGCGTAAAGTTAAACGGCGGTAATATTTTAAAATTTTTAGTTTAAAATGTTAGTGTAAAAGATTAACGTAATTAAAAGCGTTTGCTACGTATGTGAAAATGTTTTGAGTGAAAGTGAATAAGTGTATGAAAAGGGTAATCTGATTATTAAATAGATGCTGGCAACAGTGTGGAAATTCTCTATTTCAATTTCTACGGAGTGTTTAAGTAATTTTTAAGGCCTGATCTCAGAATACGAGATTCTCAATATAAAAGATTATCTACTTATCAGATTAGCAATATACTAAAAGTACAGTTACATGAATAATTGTTTTAGGTAAATAAGAATAAAGGCTCGTACAGAGTCGCGCGATACCACGCGAGCGTAGGTACCGACAAAGAAATTGTGCTACTAGCATCGCGTCGCGCCCGCAATATCGCACTAGTAAATAAACTCATATTACAGGTATATAGGTATTTATTTGCACAAAAATTTAAAATAAATCGTGAACAACAGAAATAACAAAGTAAAAATAAACTACGTTATAGGTAACTACTTATTTGCACAAAAAAATAACAATAAATCGTGAAAAACAGAAATAACAAATTAAAATATACATGCATTACCTATTTTTTTTATTATTAAGAATATTTGACTTTAACAATGGTGTCATAGTGCGGTGAAGCTCCTCTGCAGATACCGAATGCTTATTTATTAGTTAAGTAATTCAATAACCTAATTTACATAGTAAAACTTTAATGTCAAAGCTCAGTAAATTATACTCGCTTACACTAACATATACCTTTACGCATACTTCCCAAATTTCCGAACGCTGCTCGCAGTCAATGGGCTTTAAAAGTGGTCGCAAAATTTCAACTGTCGCGATACGGATCCCCAATTAGAGAGGTTCAAGCCCCAATTGATCCCTGTTCTGGGACACGTCCCAGGTATTAGAGGAATCAATTGATTTATTGTTTACGGTGTAAGTACGGGCTTACGTGCTGAAATGTAGGTCATTTAATGTTGTAGTTGTAACGTGTTTTTCAAATCTTTGTATTCAAGAGATTTCTTTAAAGAATAATCGGAATATCGAGGTATTCCTCGAAGCGCCACCGTTTTGAAGCGCACCTAATGAGGCGCACTTTTATTATTCCCCAGAGCGCACCTTTTAGTAGCGCTCCCGATAACAATTAAAAATATTAACTTCTTTTCCTCGAAGCGCTCCTATGATGAACTTTCGAATAGAGATAGGATACTAACTGAAACTATCGATAATAAGTAAAACACGTTATTTCATACAATTTGCAAAAACTCTATACTCCTTGACTTTTTATTTACTTATATTATTTAGACCCATATTTTTGGGTGCTAGCAACCGCATGCAAAAAGTTGTTTTTTCCAGCTATTTCGCAATAAAATGGAAATGCTCGGCTGGATTCGTGTGACTCGGTGAACGTGACCTGTGACGCGCCTATCTAGGATACAATGGGGAGGCGGGGCTGCGGCTTATGTTTGCAGTGCTCCCGCGCCGCGCGCGCCGCATCGCCAGAGATTAAAGTACGTAGGTACTGACTGATACAGTTGTCTTTGTCCACTTTACACACACAGGATCACTTTTTTTTTTTTTTTAAACCAATCTATGGTCAAGGAGTATAGAGTTTTTGCAAATTGTATGAAATAACGTGTTTTACTTATTATCGATAGTTTCAGTTAGTATCCTATCGCTATTCGAAAGTTAATCATAGGAGCGCTTCGAGGAAAAAAAGTTAATATTTTTAATTGTTATCGGGAGCGCTACTAACAGGTGCGCTCTGAGGAATAATAAAGGTGCGCCTCATTAGGTGCGCCTCAAAACGGTGGCGCTTCGAGGAATACCTCGGAATATCCTGTACGTTAAGTTGGTTAAGTGAAAAATATTTTTAGAACTTCCTTATGAATTTTTATATTTGGCGCTATTTCTGTCTTTTATCGATGATGCAGACGAGTCTTGGAGTGGAGACCGCGAATCGGCAAGCGTAGTGTGGGACGCTCTCCATTTAGATGGACCGACGACCTTAATTAAGAAGGTGCAGGCTGGGTCAGACTGGATCCGGAAGGGGGAGGACATGGTGTTGTGGCGCAGCCTAGGACAGGCCTATGGCCAGCAGAGTGGACTGCGATAGGCTGAGTTAGATAGATGATTGACAGGCATAAAAAATCGCTGTAAAGATGGAAATATTTCCATTTTATTGTACAAAATTATTCAAAGTCTAAAAGATTCTGAGAATTAAGAAGCAAAATAAAATCAAACATATTCTTAAGGTAGTGCAAAATATCTATTTTCCCAAATATATATTTTGAATGGACATTGATTTAAACAAGAGTTATGGGAAAAATAAGTTTTCTATAGAAATTTTAAATTCTTCATATTATCTCGTCTTTATATCATTGTCCTTTCAAAATGTATTTATTGGTAATATATTTGGGAACATAGATATTCTGTAATCCAATCGAAATAAATGCACACTACCTTAATAATATGTTTGATTTACAAATTATTTTCGTATAACGTTTGTATGAACTAAGCATGCTACGCCGGCCCCTTAAGTAATTTAAAGAAAATTCCTTCAATATTTTTCCACCCGGACGACACAGCCACAACCATCATAATACTTTATTATCCCTTAATAAATAAAAAAAAAAATACGAAGTGGCTTTAATTTTAAACCTAGCTTCTCAATTTTCACAAAATCCATCAGTAAGATCCCATTATCCTGAACAGATAAAGTTAATACCATTTAACGAGGTCCCAGCATACCCCGGTGATACATCACCGTGATTGTTCGGATCAGCAGTTGCGACGCGTGCACGGCTTGAATGGGGAAACGTGACCGGCAAACAGTAGGTCTAATGTGGATATGGAGATGAGGCCTCCTATTTTAGAAAAGAAAAGGGTTTCGTTCATATTATCTCCTGATACCAAGGCTACTTTGTAACCATTATGTTATAATATAAAGAAATCAGAACTTTTGTTTGTGAAAGTTTCGGCCTTTCTTCACAGAGTAGTCGGACGAGAAACGCAGTACTCACGTAGTTTTTAAAATGTAAAGTGTTCTTACAAAATCATTTATCAATAATCGACGAAAAATTTCAACGCCATTATGTCTACAATTTGAATCAGATATGAAGAGATCCACAGATGAACCAAGGTAATCGACATAGCCCGAAGAATCGCCAAACTTAAGTGGCAGTGGGCAGGGCACATTGCTCGCAGAACTGATGGCCGATGGGGCCGAAATGTTAAGGAGTGGCGATCGCGTACCGAAAGACGTAGTCTTAGAAGGCCTGCTACAAGATGAACCGATGACCTTGTGAATGTCACAAGAATCCATTGGATGCGGAAAGCACCGAATTGGTTAAAGTGGCGGTGCTTGGGGGAGGCCTATGTCCAGCAGTGGACGTCTTTCGGCTGAAATGATGATGATGATGTCTACAATCAATCAATCTGCCCGCCTTTTCCTAACTACGGCGGGGTCGGCTTCCAGTCCAAACAGATGCAGCTGATTACCAGTATATTACATGGAGCAACTGCCTATCTGACCTCCATAACCCAGTAACTGCATAATAAGATACCCCTTAGTAGGACTGGGTGTCAGACTTTCGGGCTTCTGACGACCCGTAACGTCTGTCAAAGATCCACGAATGACAGCCGAGACCAACGGCTTAGCGTGCTTTTCGAGGCATGGAGGAAGATGGGTATGTAGAGACGGTCACCCATCCCGGCAATCGTAGCTTAACTTGATGAATCGGCTGTTATAACTTAGCCACAAGCTCCTGATGATGTCTACAATAATGTACTGAATTCATGGTAACAGTTTGCGCGTCGATATCCCTTCGAAAAATCGCCGTCAATCAAATATTCACACTCGTTGGTGTTTCGGAATATCTGAGTGTTGAAGAAAGGACGTAGAATACTGATATTACTTTTTTTAAGAATTTTGCATTTTCAATTGTGGTTATGGCCGTCGTCGGACATGGCTTTTTCTTATTGGTTTGCGAAATGATCAAATAACTTCTTCCGCTCTGGGCGGAGCGAGAATGTCAGACTTTAACTGACTAAAATCCACCCGTGTTCCTTCAGTTGCCTGTGTGCCAGGGCCACGATATCATTTTCGGACAAACTCGCAACCCTGGCAGGCATTGGCCCTACCGGACCCAGTCAGTTGGTGCTGAAATCTCTTTGAGGCGCGCGTGGAACGCAACGCGCCGTCAACCCAGGCCTGGTCCTTATCGGACAGCGAGCTACACATCGCTCACCGTCCGCAAGCCCGCGCCTACGTTGGCTGGAAATCGGGCGCCTCTAGCATACGTTCCGCCTCCTCCTTCGGGAGCATTAATGCTTCGCAGAAGGAGGGGACGGCCTCCCATGCACTCTCACTCCGAACCATGGCCTGAACTAGGGCTAGACGCGAAAGATCGGCTCCACGAGGACACGGTGGTGCCTCACCCAAGCCGGTCAAATCTTCACCGTATGCTCATCCGTATCCTCCGGGTGATCCACACAGTGGTAACACCCGTAACACTGTGGTAACGTCCCGGTTGACATTCGTAGATCGTTGACAGATGTTAGGGGTATCCAAAAGCCAGAAAGACTGACAACCAGGCTTCCTAACGGTATCGTGTTACCCAGTTACCCAGGATTGTGGAGGTCAGATAGGCAGAAGCTTTAAAGCTGACCGCAACATAGATAGTTTCCTATCTATGTATTTATTTTGTAAAAAATATTTATATCATCTAAAAACTAACCGACTTAACATAATAATTTATAAGATATACGCTAACAGACTTTAAATAATAATATAATTATGTATATGTATATAAAAAAAGGAGGGGGCAGAATCATAGGGCATCAGAAAATTCGTCCACATCGCTGTCAACAGGAAAAGTGCCCAAAAGGCTGGCAGCATGTTGGGGTCGGCTTCCAGTCTTGGCTAGAGAGTTGGGTTGGGGACAGGATGATGATGATCAAGGTAGAACTTGAAATCGACAGTTTTGAACCTTGAAATTCTCTGTTATTTTCACACTTCTTGGGCGAGAAAATTAAAATTTATTAGATAGGAAAACCCGTGTTGTGCCGGGCGTAAAGAATAGCACCACCCTATTTCTTCCCGTGGGTGTCGAAAAAGGCAACTGAGGAACTTACTAGAGAATGGGCAGCAGCTTTTTCTTTGCATTTTAACATCATACTGCGATCGCCAACCCGCTTACCAAGCGTGGCGATTATGGCAACACCCCCCCTTGTGGGGGAGGCCTATGTTCAGCAGTGGACATTTTTCGGCTTGATGAGATAGAAAAACTACTAAAACTGTTGCTTAGAAAGTGGACCGTGACAGGGGAGGTTCTTCAAATAGATACGAAAATAAAATAATGAATAAACATTAATTATATCTACAAACATATCAGACTCAAAAAACTCTAAAATCCACAGGCGTAATAAAACAAAAGAAAGTGCCTACATACCTTCAACCCATTGGATACACACACACAAAAGCGTTACTATAAAGGCGTAGTTCCATGGCTGCACATCGCACATACATTATAGCTATGCATTGTATTAAAATGTAAGCGATATCATACACTGCAACACACAGCACGCTACGTGCATGAGACATGGGAACGTGGTTTGACTAACACACGCGTGGCCTGTTCGGATGTGTCACTCAAGAAATATAACGCGGCACTAGCTATATTATATACAGGATGTTAAAGTAACTGCGTGCCTTAGCTTAGGGGTAGGTTAAAGCTAGGGTAGAATAAAGGAAACCAGAAAAAAAAAATAAGAAAAAACATAAAAAAATAATTGCAAGATTAACCTTATTTAGTACCTAGTAACTTAAAATAGCAATCCTAGAGCCATTAAAATATTTTTTTTATAAAAAAAAACCTGGGTTCCTTTATCGATACTGAACTCAAACTCAAACTCAAAGCATTTATTTCAAATACACCTATTACAGGCACTTTTGAATTGTCAAGGGGTCGGTCAGTCAGAGAGATGAAGCTAGTTGCCCATTCCAAAGCGTAGTAGGTTCCTATGGAGAAGAACGGGCAAGAAACTCCACGGAAACTCTTTTACCTACCCCTAAGCTATGCATAAGCAGTTACTTTAACACCCTGTATATGAGGCACAAGGGGTCATCGTTAGTTTATTCTAGATTATGTTTGAACTAATCCGAGCACTGCACGTGTTTCAGTGGAGAGATGCATCCAAACAAATGAACACACACACCTAACGTGCGTAATTGCGTAGCCTCTCCGTTCAGTGGAAAGGTCCACACGCACTAAAAGAAATGACCTCACGCAGCTAACTTGTTACGTGTGTAGCCTCACCGCGCACATCCTCCGCAGCAATCAAATCGCGTCTTAAACCAGAGGACCGTCTGAGTGACTAATTATCCCCCGTATCCCCTCCGGCCTGGTAATTAACATAACAATTAAACATACACAGTTATAGCCTTAAATTATAAGCCGGCTCCATTGAGACTCAAGTCACAATGGAACTTTGGGATCGGGATATGTTAACTTTAGCTGGGTATTCCGAATATCGCCCGAGTAATTTAAGTATTGTTGGAAAAGGGTAGTGTAGATATTTTATTGTTATACAAAATTGGCGTTGAGAATTATTTTGTTTCATATTAATTGAGCAATTTTGTGATGAGTAATAAATATTTATATTGGATTTCGGTTCAAACAGCCCACTGTTGTTGATAGTTGAGGCAATAGATTAAAACAGATTGGCATGATGAAATTATGTAGTGAATTGTTTTTGATTTTACATGGAGTGGATCATCACTCCATTTCTAATCAAAAACATATATGAACATTAATTAATCATATACAGGGTGTCCCTGATATCAACGTCAAGCCAGAAACGGGTGATAAGTAAGTCGTGACAATTATCAGAAAAAATTATAAAAAAGTCTTGGTCATGTAGGTACTTTTCAAAACAAGAGTATTAAAAAAAAATCGGTAGAACTGACACCCTGTGATGATCTTTCAAGTCCTGTGACTACAAATATTGATTTATTTGTTTATGTATAGGTACTCCAACGACTTATTCACTGATAACATCCTACTAATATTATAAACGCGAAAGTTTGTAAGTATGGATGGATGTTTCTTACTCTTTCACGTAAAAACGGCTGGATCAATTTTGATAAAATTTTGTATCGAGGTAGCTGACACCCTGGAATAACATAAAGGCTACTTTTTATCCCTATATTCCCACGGAATCAAGACTTATGCGGGTGAAACCTCGGGGCGCAGCTAGTTAACTAATAAATATTATACGTAAAACATTATTAACTTTTTTTTCTTTCTCTGTAATGACCATAATAACGCTTCTGTAAATTACTGTTTAAAATTAAAACATAACTGCCTCAGTTTTAAATAAAATGTTAGATTTTTTTCCCATCATTGAATTCAAAATAATGACATCCTTGTTAACTTTAACCGACTGTACTGTAAAAAAAAAACTTTTTTACAAAAAAACAACCGACTTCCAACAAAAACACTAAAAAGTGAAAAATAACTTTAATTTCGGAAGCACATAACATAACATCACGCCTTGTTTCCTCGAAGGGTTGAAGCAAACATAAAAAAAAACTTAATAAATAAAACTTGCTATCTAACGACAGCTCACTCGAACATGGTCTCTTGGCATTCACCAAATCTCCTAAGATTACTAGCCAAAACAATATAGTCTGTAACCTACAGTGGTCCAGTACCTTCTAAACATTTGTCAGATTATATCAACACGTATCTAAAATCCGATTTTATTCACAAATCGTATCGAAAGAAACAAGCCGATTTCACAAAACCACGGCAATAATCGAATCGACCTTACGCGTTATGACAAAAGCAAACGGTATCCAACAATAGCAGATGATACGAAGCCAAACCGCACCGGACAATAGTATGCTACACACAGTCAGACAAACCAATGAGATCCACTTCCTCTAAGCAGGCGTTCGTGGAATAAAAAAGGCAAAACGGTTTTCACTACCCTCGATAGATTTGCAATTTGGGGGTTTCTTGCATGAAAAGTATTTCTTAGTGAAACATAAAACTACGATTTCTTGTTAGCTAATGCAACCGAATAATATTACTAGAGACAACTGAATCTGCGAGCCGGTGGCGCCGGAGCTGCTCCTGAAATCGATTTAAAAAAATTAAGTTTGATAACGATTTCAAAATCTGATATCGGATAATTCCCCGTTTGCGTAAAAACGCCTCTGTTTACTGCCTTAACGTGTTCCCATGTTCCCATTCAACTTTTAACCATGTAACTTGGTCTCGTACTCAACGCTCTTCATCAACCATTCGGCACCCTTGTTTATTGGATTACGTTCTGTCACATCTACCCACGTTAGTGTGACATATTATTATCTTGGAACCCTGCCCACCCAAGACAGATAGCACAGCTGTAATAATATTACCGCTATCCATCTTAGATGTCAATGATACAAATAGTTGGTATTGGTGTATTTAGTGTTATGGGAATCTGAATGTTGCTTTGATGGCGGATGGACTGGTCCGAAGTGATATCCAGTGATTTGGGGTAATAGATTCACTAGTTTATGACCTGACCCCTACTGTAACTGGAATGGCAGATCCATGAACGAAGAAACTCTTGAATTTGAGAGTTTTGACATTGAGATATTAAAAAGAGTGTCCATGGAGTTTCGTGCCCGTTCTTCTCCATAGAGATCTACGTTTTGGACTGGCAACTAGCTTCAAGTTTCTGAGTAACTGGCTGACTCCTTGACAATTTAAAAGTGCCTGTAAATGGTTTAATTGAAATACATGCTTTGGGTTTGAATTTAGAACTGACACTCCTTGACGTGTATGTCCCAAGGATTTTTGCTAAGAAGACAGACAGCAGAGCCCACCTATCGTTTTTTTTGTGCTGCTCATAGCAGTAAATCAATATAACAGGATTAAGAATTTACTGTAGCAACTAGTTTAGCAGTGAATATTAAGTAACGACTAAAGGGGTATCATTCAGAATTAAAAAGATATATAAAGAAAATACAATTTTTTGTGGTAATCATGACGCATAGAAAGAACACAAACACGAAAATAACAATTTAGGGGAAAATATGCGTTAGATCCACGCAAAACGGCCATCGCTCAGCATAATGCTGCGACCCTATGCGAGACAGAGCCCCAGCGCTAGCAGCTATAAACATAAATAACAACTTTTATCCAATGAATTAATAAAAATAATTGACATGGTAGGGATAGTAACGGCTGGGCACGCTACAATTGTGGCGATAAGTCCCCTCTTTGAGGAGTGGCTAGAGAGGCGCCACGGCGTCCTCACCTTCCGCCTGACGCAGGTCCTCACTGGACACGGTTGTTTCGGGAGGTTCCTGTTCAGGATAAAGCGGGAGGAAACGCCCGGGTGTCACCACTGTGTGGATCGCCCGGAGGACACGGTGGAGCATACGGTGGAGATCTGCCCGGCTTGGGCGGAGCACCGCCGTGTCCTCACGGAGGCGATCGGCGGCGACGATCTCTCGCGTCCAGCACTGGTTCAGGCCATGGTTCGGAGCAAGAGTGCATGGGAGGCCGTCACCTCCTTCTGCGAAGCAGTAATGCTCGCGAAGGAGGAGGCGGAACGCGTGAGGGAGAGGCAAGGTTCGCGCCCTCGCGCCTCTAGTCGCCGCAGGAGACGCCCCGGGCGTCGGGAGTTGCAAGCCGATTTACGGCCACCGTAGGCGCGGGCTTGCGGACGGCGAGCGATGGGTAGCTTGCCGTCCGATAAGGACCAGGCCCGGGTCGATGGCGCGTTGTGTTCCACGCGCGCCTCAAAGAGATGTCAGCACCAACTGACGGGGTCCGTCAGGACCAATGCCTGCCAGGGTTGCGAGTTTGTCCGAAAGGGATATCGTGGCCCTGGCACACAGGCAAATGAAGGAACATGGGTGGGTTTTAGGCAGTAAAAGTCTGACACGCCCTCCCGCTCTGCCCAGAGCGGGAGAAGTTATTTGATAATTTCCCACCCAAAAAAAAAAAAAAAAAAAAGGGATAGTAACGGCGGTTAATGATCTTGACAAAATTTAAAGACTATTTATTGGCTAACAGTTTGGTGAAATAATAAGAGATAAGCCCATAGCTTGATACATTGTTTTTTGTTGTTTCTACATCGACAAAGCACCGACCGTGATAGAAAAAATACAAAGAAGATTAATTTGAAGTGACCTATTTGAAATCGATAGTCTACAACCTAACCTCTGTAACATATTTCCAATCGAAGCGCGGACGCTGAATGCATTAAATTGTGCAGGGTAATAATGTAATAGCACTTACTTAACATACGTTCACACCGTGGGTCTAAATGGGCAGTAGTCGAGCTTGCTTTTTGAGCTATAAGGTCATTAATACTACCCAATTGAAGTTTCAATCATTCTTGATTATTATAATAGGCTCGCCCCCTATTACATGCGTCTTTAACATAGCTGGCGAAATGTGGGTACTATTGGTACACATCCGCCTAACCCTTCGGGGATTACATGCGTGATGTTATGTGTGTGTTATGTGTATAGAGGCAGCCAAGGAAAGTAAAGATCTTGTCGTCACTGAGCGTCATAATCTTGGTTGGATTAGCAATGAATGATAATAACAAGACTTCACACCTGTCTTGCTGAAGAATGCTCATTAATATATGTCGTGTTGATCCACAAGATGTCAAAGAAAGACGAGGAGAGCCGATCCTAAATGAAATAGGATAAAGGCTCCCGCAGACAGGCGCGACGCTAGTAGAACAATTACTATGAAAACTTGAATTCAATTACTATTTTTCAATTACTTCAATTACTTGAAAACAAAAAAAAAAACACACCGTTATGTCGTGCGGGAGCTTTTAAGGCTCGGCACAGAGAGCGAGAGAAAAGATGTCGGGCAGAGTACACCAACATGTACATAATCAATGTCAACATGTGCACACTAAGCAATCACAAGCGTTTGCGACCCAATAAGCGAGTTCATCCAGGGTTCGAATTAACCAGGTTTATATATATATATTTATTTTTTCCATTCTTCCCATGGGTGTCGTAAAAGGTGACTAAGGAACTTACTAGAGAATGGGCAGCAGCGTTCTGTATGCATTTTTAAAACCATACTGCGATCGCCAACCCGCCTGCCAAGCGTGGCGATTATGGCAAATCCCTCACTTTTTGGGGGAGGCCTGTGTCCAGCAGTGGACGTCTTTCGGCTGAAATGATGATGATATATATATTTAAATAAAATGTTTATTTGTACACTTTGGAAAACATACACAAGTACACAAAGATTAAAGAAATGTTGTACAATAGAGTCACAAGTTAATAACAGCAGGATCGTAACTACCTATTACTTGCTTAATACTACTGGCGAACCATCTTCATCATGCGTAAATCTTTCAAGTTAACACACCATTTAAGTCTTCGCAATCACAAAATATTAAAGAAGGCCTGGTAATGCTCCTGATCTTTCGAAAGACATCCATAATGTTCTTGATTCCACTGACGGTCTACGACAAGTATTTCCTTATTAAAATGTTCGTCTGATCATAAATCATTCTTAAACAAACAATGATAAAATAAAAAATAAAGCAACAGAAACTGGCCATGAAGAAATAATAACACCATTAAATAACTAAGAAGGTATTGTTAAAGCAATAATACGGTACGAAATAAAACAAATTTTATGTACTGCGAGACCTTAATGAAGGGTGGATGGACAACATTTTGTTGTAATCGCCGTCGATTCCGCTGACAATGGCGGATATAAAAAAGGAAAAGTGAATTGCGTCATACTCGAATGGGGACACACAGTGAAATGTTTTGTCATTCAAATAATTTGCCTAGCTTAGCTTTAGAGCTTCTTACCGTTGACCGAATCGAATCAGATTTATGTTTTGGAAAGAAATGTGACTTTTGTTTTTGGATTCGAACCAATCTTTGTGTTTTTTATAAAATAATTACGTATGGGATATGTTCTGTCATTTTATGTTGTTCAAATTTGATTGAAACTGCATTGTTTACATTATCATATATCTTGAATAAAAATCTTTAGATTTTTATTTGAAAACAAAACATTTTTGTCAATTTTCAATGACTAAGAATTTGCAAATAAATCTTTTTACTGTATCTTTGTTTCAGAAACTGCTCGTACCATCCTACAGCCGTGTGTCAACAATATTAATATCCGTTCGCGAATAATATCAAGAAGAAGGAGCGCAACAAATAAACGTCATCTCAAACAAAGGCTCTGTGACCGCTGATGAGAGGCCATTTAATATAGTCATGATTACAGCATCAATCTTAACTATATTTGTTTGTCAGATGATGTTTCGGGGTGTTGAATAATAAGAGCAAGAGTAGGTGTTCCTGTACAGTCCGAGTCGGACTCGCATACGAAGGGTCCCGTACCACCATGTAATAATTTTAGTTGTATTATTTAAGTGTCAACCTATTACGGTCCTGTGACAGACGGATGGAAGAACAATGTAGCCTTAGTAATAGGGTCCTATTGGCACCCACTGGGTACGGAATCCTAAAAATGAATCATTTTTTGACATATGAAACGAACTACATAAGTATATACGAAGTATATACGAGGTAATATAGATTTAAACTTCCAACAACATTACAAATCACTTAATGCGTTTAGCGATAAACATAATTTAAAACATCATTCTATCCCTGTCATCTTCAAACGAATAACAGACACAGAACGATATTTTAAATTAGTTTCGTGCTAAACGTATTTAATAATTCGTAGTGCAAGTGGGTTTAAATCTTGACTAAAGTGTTTTTGATGAAATCTTAGTATCATCACCATCCACCACCTGACTTCTCCCTCTGTTGGGCATAAGCCTCTCTTTGTTTGTGTCAATCTTCATGTTCCTGTGCCAGCCTCATCCTCGTTTTACCCGAGATGGCAACATTGTCGTGTGTCGATCTCGCTGCTGGAAGACCTGCGATGGCTACAATGTTGTCTGCTCATCTCACCGCTGGACGACCCACGATGGCTACAATGTCGTCTGCCCATCTCACCGCCGAAAGACCCACGATGGCAACAATGTCGTCTGCACATCTCACCGCCGAATGACCCACGATGGCAACAATGTCGTCTGCCCATCTCGCTGCTGTACAACCCGTGATGGCAACAATGTCGTCTGCTCATCGTGCCGCTGGACGACCTGCGGACTTCTTTTTCCAGTCCTTGGACGAAATTTCAAACCTTAGCAGTTATAGATTTGACGTTAGGACCAATGCCTGCCAGGGTTGCGAGTTTGTCTAAAAAGGATATCGTGGCCCTGGCACACAGGCAACTAAAGGAACACGGGTGGGTTTTCGTCAGTAAAAGTCTGACACGCCCTCCAGCTCGGCTTAGAGTGGGAGAAGTTATTTGATAATATCCCAGCAAAAAAAAAATAGATATAGATATATGGGATCCAGTCATTAGTACGGACACGTAACGAATCAAGCCCGCCACCGGTGACATCGCGTGATCTACCCACACCTCTGGCGCGCTTCTACAGAGTCGTGATGTTTTGAGCCGATGGCGAGGAGGACATTCAAGATTCAGTTTCTGGTCTGATCGCATCGGAGTTAAGATGTCGCGGAACTGTACTCAATTCGTTATGCTTGGTTTTTGTGGTGATTATAATTTGTAGTCATGGTGTCAATTTTTGATTTCAATAAACACACTCAGTGTGTTTTCATTGCACGAAACCCAACTTCTGCCCACATGATGACCGAATCTAACTGAGTAAAATCTTGAGGATCCGACAGATATATCTGTTTATAGTTGATGTAGATAGTAGTCCGACAATAAATGTGTTCAGAGTAACATTACGAGCATTCTTCGGGTTTAAAGCGTAACTGATCTAAAGTTTTCTGTTCACGTACAGTCACAAACAAAACATAAAATTATAAAGCAAATAAAGTACCACCCTATGGTACCACCTGTAACAAACATAAAAGTTCGAGGATCTACATACAACAAAAATGTTTGTTTTAATTAAATTAAACAAAAAACGCGAGCATCCGCCAAAACGTGCTGATAAATTGACGGGCATTTTTCATGGGACCCATAATAATTGAGGGAATAAAAAATAACAACGACACGCCACAATGTTGATTGTTATATTCAATGCGAGATATTTTACCTTCGAAGTGGACTTGTGAGCTTTGTTTTGTGATTAACTTCTTTATCACCTACTGCGGGTGTACTTTGAGCAGTCTAACTGTCATGTTTATTGACAAAAATGCTACGAGTCATTTAAAGCTGACTTAGGGCAGCCAAAAGCTCAATCATGTTATTTTCTACATTATTTTATTGCCTACGAGTATATGCCAACACAAGCAATTATTCTATCATTGCTGGCAACTTATTGATTTCCAACCAGTGATATTATAAGTAGAGATCGGATATTCGGATGCATATTTACCTAAAGTACGTTTTTTTCCCGGCAAAGGATACAAAGTATGAAAACGGCTTCTTAAAATATATTTTTATTCCGGGATCGCGGGGTTTCATTAATAACAGTGTGTAGGTATACATTTTTTTATTCCTAAGTATTACAAATATTTCTTATCTATTTAGAACTAGGCAAGAATTTTGTGGAAAATATAACACGTTTAAAAAACACTATTAATATTTCTTCAACACCTTTTATTCTAAAAAGAAATATATTTATTCGGGGATACACAGTACAAAAGAGCAGTTCTTAAAAACTTGTCACTCCTGGAAACCGACACATTCCCGTACCGAAGCGCACTCCATCTAATCAACTCTCAAACGGTAGGTGAATATGCATCCAAATATCCGATAACTAATTATAAGTAATAGGAGGTAGATATATAGGTTATATACACACTCCACAAGTGGTACGTCAAAACTCGACTAGTTAGCCACATTTAATTCGTCTTGTCTCTTTTTCGCTTCCGATAGTTACAACATGCCGTGCTACTTCCACGTGTCATCTAATAGCGGGGCATTGTGCCGTTTTTGACGATCGAATGTCGAGTAGGTAACCAATCTACGCACAGAATAATTGAAATAATTAACTACTTCTAGTATCTACGGCTTTGTACTTATAACATCATTATTTCCAACCAGAGACCGCACAACCCTGGTTAAGAGTTAAGCCTTTCGATTGGGTAAACCATTCAATGGGTTACCTTTATCATGATGCATGTGTTTTATACTAGAAACCAAGTGAAAGGGTTATATGATAATCCATTGAATGGGTTTTATACTTGAAACCCAGTGAAAGGGTTACATGATAACCCATTCAATGGGTTCTTTATCTACTTGAAATCCAGTGACATGAAAAAATCATAATATTTTGTTATTTCGATATCCTCCCAGCACGCGTAGCATGACCAATTCTATCTCAATTCTACCCAGGGACCATTTTGGATACCATTTTAGAAAAACAAAACAAAGAAAAAGTTTTCCTAAGCAGTTAATCAAAAACCCAATGCGCGTAATTTTGAATGGCTTAAAATAAGCCGTTCAAAAGGGTTACCCACACCGTATGCGTTTTTATCGATAACCCTTTCAACCGGAAACCAAAATTTAATTTAAGCCGTTCAAAAGGGTTATCAATTTCGTATGGATTTTTGATTAACCGCTTAGAAAACCTCTATCGAAAACCCTTTCAATGGGTAACCAAAATGGTCCCTGTTTCCAACAGATATTGTACGTAGTAAGTACATAATACACTAAAAGTATCACCTTCATTATTTCAGCCAGAAGACGCCATGTTGCCATATGCCTACCCGAAATGTCACCACTGGTGCTTCTCGCATCCAGCACATTTCCCGTGACCTCCGCCATGCTATCACTCAACCTAGTACACGTCGAGAATAGGAAAATCCTTTCTATTAATGCACGATAATTAATAAACTTAATACTAATGAATAACACCATCCTATTTCATCCCGTGGGTATCATAAAAGGCGACTAAGGGACTTACTAGAGAATGGGGAGCAGCGTTATCTATGCATTTTAACACCATACTGCGATCGCCAACCCGCCTGCCAAGCGTGGCGATTAAGGCAACCCCCCCCCTCTTGGGGGAGGCCTATGTCCAGCAGTACACGTCTTCCGGTTGCAACGTTGATGATGAATTAATAAACTAACCTCATTTGGGGATAAAAATTCGCGAGGTGACGGATTCACTTCCCACATATAAGTTCGTTTTAAGCATGATCTGCGCTATCTTAGAGTAATCCATTGCCCACGCACTTTGCAAATCATGGACACAATCCTTTTTCGCAGGAAAATATAATATTTTGAAGATAAAGTTAAAAACAAAAAAAAACTCATTAAATTAATTTAGTTTTTATTTTATCATGTTTACGTAGTTTTGCTAGCTTGTTTAATTTGCATGAAAGTACCTACATTCGTTCTTGCTTCACCATCATTCTAACACGTCACGTCTCGATCACATATCTAAACTTCCACTATATCCGTCAGCTTATCTTGTACTACCCTCCTTGTAAAAATCCCGGCGTTCGAGAATATTCTTCTCTAGAATCGAACATTAATAAAGCTGAAGCTGTTACTGGAGCTTGAATAATTTTGCATACTGTATAAGGTCTGTAGATCAGGGGGGTTGAGTTGAGAATTGATGATTAATATCGTTTTGATTATTAAATTTTTGTTGAGGTTTGTTAACGTTTATTCTTTTTAGTTCTTGTTTTCAGTGAACTCGAAGTCAATTAGTTACATTGATTTTTAAGTTATGTTACTAAATGTCGTCTGTACGTTACAAGGAATCATTATATTATGAATGTTATCTGTTTGCAGAAGAATGGAGAGAAAATATGCATATTATATGTCTGGTGTTCTGTGAGAGAAAGTATGCAAGGGAGCCATTGTTCCATGTTAGTTTTAACAATGCAAAATTAAATTAAATTGAATCTGTATAACATTTATACAAAATATGTTAATATTAATATTTTGTATTGATGTAATTGGTTTTGTACCATTTTGATTAACTATAAATAAATATATAAATAAATACGTGAAGCGAAAACTTTGTACCCCTTTTAACGAAAATTACGCGGACGGAGGAGAGTGAAATTTGGCACATTTAAAGTTAATTAATAATTATGTCACTCTCTGTAGTTGTAGGAAGTTATGTTACAGGTGTTAATAAAAAGCAGTACTTTGAATTTTAAATAACGGTCATTATATCGAACGTTTCACAAGGAAGGAATTATGTCTGCCTCCTAATCGGGACAAATATAAAGAGAAGAAGAAACTAACTGAGGATAGTTGTCGGTTTTATATTAAACATTGAGTGACAGTACTAGAGAATGGGCAGCAACGTTCACTATGCATTTTAACACCATACTGCGATCGCCAACCCGCCTGCCAAGCGTGGAGATTATGGCAAACCCCCCCGATAAGGGAAGGCTTATGTCCAGCAGTGGACGAATTTCGGCTGTAATGATGATGATGATGATGACAGTACTGACAGTTTTGCCATTATCAGAAAGTAAGAATTGATTCATTTTTGCACAGTAAAATCGACTAAATACCAACAGTATTTTCTTATTTTTTATGTATTTCGTAATTGGCGTAATGTTTCGAATAATACATTTTCTATAGTTACTGTCGTGAAGCTATCTTATAATAAATAAATAAATATGGAAGAGGAGTGCAAAAAGCTAATATTTTTTATATATTACGCATTAGAAATACTTAAATTGAATTAATAAAAAAAGCATTATATACACTACCATGTTTTGGCAGACAGACACATAGTACCAGGGCCTCATGACTTGAAGATAGATACGAGTAAGTGACAGAAGTGACAGCTTGTGCATTTGTGTTTGTGTGTGTGTATAAGTAAGTACTTTTTAATAGCATGAAGTTAGTAAGTACTTTATAATAGCAAGGAATTAGTTAGTACCTACTATACAATATTAGTTCATTAGTAGTAGTATACAGTATTAGTTAATCCGAAACATGTGTCTAGTATTTTTATCTAAAGAATCTATGTACAAGATTTCAAAACTGTATCATGAAAAATCACAAATTTAAAAGGTTGTTGTTACCGGGTTGTCCGCACAAAAACATGCTAACGGCGGCGCCCTCGCGCCTCCAGGGTCGTCTTGCGCTCATTGATAATAATTTGGCAGTAGGTAGATACGAGTAGTTAACCGTACGGCGATTGTTTTGTAAGTAATTAAATGGTGATAACATTTTCCATCACACTAATCTAATCATTTTGGGATAAACAATAACATGGTGTAAAAAATATTGAAATCGATTCAGTTCCTTATTCTGAACAAAGTATATTCTGGTTTCGCATATACTAAAAATAATAGATTGTAAATAGAGGCGGTCGAATTTCGCGAAAACAGAGCTTTGGCAGTATTTCGATTCACAAAAAAATTAACCGACTGCATGTCACTCAGTGTATAATTTAACTTCAGTCCCAGCATTATCATTACTGTTTTAAGGGTTCCGTACCCAAAGGGTAAAACGGGAACCCTATTACTAAGGCTCCGCTGTCCGTCCGTCTGTCTGTCTGTCCGTCTGTCAGCAGGCTGTATCTCATGAACCGTGATAGTTAGACAGTTCAAATTTTCACAGATGTTGTATTTCTGTTGCCGCTATAATAACAAATGCTAAAAAAATAATATTTAAGGGGGCTCCCATACAACAAACGTGATTTTTTTGCCGTTTTTATAGATAATGGTTCAGAACCCTTTGTGTGTGAGTACGACTCGCACTTGGCCAGTTTTTTACAAAACATTACTCATGATTCCATGTGAAAAGCGAGATAAATCAAAGTGTGTGACGTTGATTTATCTTGCTTGTCACTTGGACTGTTAAGTACGTAACATTCATACATAGCATAATCAGCCTATAATGTTCCCACTGCTGGGACACAGGCCTCCTTTCTTCGAGAGGGACTGGGCTGTAATCTACCACGCGGGCCCAGTGCGGGTTGGCAGATGTCACAATGTCTTCGAATTTTTGGTTCTAGGACAAGCCGGTTTCCTCACGATGTTTTCCTTCACCGTTTTGAGAGCAGTGGTGATGAAATAAGGGTTCGAACCTACGACCTGTAACACGTAAGTCACTGCCCTCTGCGCGACTGATGAGTAAAACTTTTGCATTGCACCCTTAACTTGGCAAAATGCAAAGCACATGTTGGTACAGTATTCTGGCAAAGTATAAAACTGCAAATTAACAATTTATTTCTTGTTAAATAGCTTTAGGGGAGCTTAAATACATTGTGATGAATATTTTTTATGATATTAGTTTGTTACTTTATAAAATACTAGCTTTTGCCCGCGGCTTCGCTCGCGTTAATTTATAATTTAACAATCATTTCGGGTTGTACTCTGCTTGTAATAATAAAGGGTTGTACTAATATTAAATTGTAGACGTATTATTATTTTATGCTGCTTTTAAACACATCATATAATTAAATTATGATTCGAAAGACACGTGGCGCTATCTATTATCGAAAGAACGTTATTGTTGTTTTCCTCGGGAAAATTACTTTTTTTCGGGATGAAAGGTACCCTATGTCCGTTTCTGTACACCTGACAATATACATGCAAAATTGCAGGATGATCGGTTCAGTGGTTTAGGCGTGAAAAGGTAACAAACAAACAAAAAAACTTACTTTCGCATTTATAATATTAGGATTAGAGGAATAGTGCCTCAAAGGGTAGCTAAAACTATAACACACATTGACGTTTAATATATTTATTTTGTTATCTCTTTAGACAGACCCGTTCTCTATACGTCACATGCCGAAACTCATAAATTATTATCATGTGTCCCCTAGTACCACTTGCCAAGTTAAGGGTTTAAAAAGCGTCATCATCGCCGCTTCTATCAAAATGGTGAAAGACAACATACTAAAGAAACCAGGGGAGTTTTAGAATCTCAAAATTTGAATACATGATGTGACATCCATCAAACCTCACTGGGCCTTTTTTTTTTTTTAGGTGGGAAATTATCAAATAACTTCTCCCGCTCTGGGCGGAGCGGGAGGGCGGGCGTGTCAGACTTTTACCGACTAAAACCCACCCATGTTCCTTCCGTTGCCTGTGTGCCGGGGCCACGATATCCCTTTCGGACAAACTCGCAACCCTGGCAGGCATTAGCTCTAACGGACCTCGTCAGTTGGTGCTGATATCTCTTTGAGGCGCGCGTGGAACACAACGCGCCGTCAACCCGGGCCTGGTCCTTATTGGACGGCGAGCTATCCATCGCTCACCGTCCGCAGGCCCGCGCCTATGGTGGCCGGAAATCAGCTTGCGACTCCCGACGCCCGGGGCATCTCCTGCGGTGGCTAAGGGCGTGAGGGCGCGAACCCTGCCTCACCCTCACGCGTTCCGCCTCCTTCGCGAGCATTACTGTTTCGCAGATGGAGGTGATGGCTTCCCATGCACTCTCGCTCCGAACCATGGCCTGAACCAGGGCTGGATGCGAGAGATCGCCGCCGCCGATCGCCTCCGTGAGGACACGGCGGTGCTCCGCCCAAGCCGGGCAGACCTCCACCGTATGCTCCACCGTATCCCCCGAGCGTTTCCTCCCGCTTAAACCTCACTGGGCCTACGTGATGCTTTACGGTACTGTCATCATTATATTTTATAAATTACTTTTAAATTACTCGTGGATGTACTACAGGTACACCTCTGCCCTACCCTTCGGAGAAACAAGGCGTGATGTTATGTAAATTACTTTTGTATTCTAATACACCGCTATCAGTCGTGGGCCTTTTCTTTTTTGGGTGGAAAATTATCAAACAACTTCTCCCACTGGGTATAAATATCTGGGCGGAGCGGGAGCGCATGTCAGACTTTTTCTGGCAACCCTGGCAGGCATCGGCCCTAACGGACCCCATCAGTTTGTGCTGACATCCCTTTGAAGCGCGCGTGGAACACAACGCGCCGTAGACGAGAGTAGGGTTATCGGACGGTAAACTGCCCATTGCTCACCGTCCACAAGCCCGCGCCTACGGTGGCCGGTAATCGGCTTGCGATTCCCGACGGCCAGGGCGCCTCTTGCGGCGCGAAATTTGCCTCTCTATCACGCGTTCCGCCTCCTCCTTCGTGAGCATTACTACTTCGCAGAAGGAGGTGATGGCCTCCCATGCACTCTAGCTCCGAACCATGGCCTGGACCAGGGCCGGACGCGAAAGATCACTGCTAACTCCTAATTCTTTTCTTCATAGATGAAAAAATGTATATCTCCACATTATGCCAATAACTTATATCATTCGTGGAGGTTAGTTGTACACTCCTTCTCACAGACAGAAGGAACCTATTATGCCTACGCTAAAAGCGCTACGAATGAACAGAAGTCCAACTCACTCTTTCCAGCACTGCTGACTGGTAAGTCTTGTGACAGAAGCATTAGATTTCCGTTCGTTCACCCAGGGGAAACAAAAGAATATCCAGTCCTTCTCAAAGACCCATTACTGACAAGACCAATACTCTCGCCTCAGAGAATCCTTAACACTACAGCTGCAATAAGTCCTATTTAACGTTACCGACGAAAGCGCATTCAGTTTAATACATCCTCCTGTAATGTAACATAGTAACATACATCACCGAGTGATATATTTCACTTGCACGTTGACATAACCGGACGCTGCTGGATAACGGCTTGTCCACACGTTCGTTACATTAGGAGATTTTCGTAGATTAGTGCTGGAATTAGATTTTGGTCTGAAAACGTTTTGGTTCCAGTTTGTCGCCAAGTGAATAAGTGATGTGGGTGTTGGTTGCTAAAGTGTAAAAGGGAGATTAATTAAATGAGAATGTTCTCGATTACCAACAAGTGGGCGTCTGTCTTGTCTGATAAAAACTAGAAACTATGTAGGTTAAAAAGTCGGTCTCTAAAATTATACGCCACTGAACGGAGTATTATTAGCACACCAGAGAGCTAATTCTTGTACATAAAAACCGTTCAAATTCAAGTCGTGATCTCATCTCAGCGATAATGAAAGGCAAAAGCTATAAAAAATGTAAGTGCAGAGTTTTTTTGACGGATTGAAACTGATATAATAATAATGTGTCCATATCCTGTAATAGTCCTACACCAACCAGGACTTGTCCTTGGGTACACTTGCACAGTGCGAACAGGGATAGTCGTCGGTTGGTGCTTCATTTCATTAAAAACGTTTAACGGGCCTCTGCGAGTTGGCTTTGACCCCTCGTATGCCTTCTAAAGGTCCTGGACCACAGGGTCCCGAGATAAGTCTAAGACGAAATAATAATAATAATAAGTTTCCATATCCTACAATAGTCCTAAACCAACCGGGGATTGTCTTTGGGTGCACTTGCATCGTGCGAACAGGGATAATTGTCGGTTAGTGCCTCATTTCATTAAAAATTTCTAACGGGCCTCTGCGAGTTGGCTTTGGCCTCTCGTATGCCTTTGAAAGGCCCGGGGCCCCAGAGTCCCGAGATATGTCAAGGACAATAATAATTAATCATTTATTTTCGAAAAGTAATATACAAAGTAGGTATCCGCAGCACTTACAGCGTAGGACTTATAAGTGCACAGAGATTTGATCAATGACCCCCAAGCTAGGTGTAACCTTTGTCATAGGGACATCAATCCACATATAAGAATGCAAACATTCAAAAATTCGGGAAATGCCCCTCAGATCAACAAGGCGTTTTGTGCCTTTAACTGTGGCAGAAATAAAATCGCATTAGTCTAAATGCTTCACTATTCTAACTTCGAAGCCTAAAGTTATAGATTTTATTTCCAGATTAGTTGTTTCTGTGAGAACATTTTCAGAAACAGCCTGTTAATTAGAAATTGTGAATGATAAAATAGCAAAAGGCATCACTTAGCACCGAAAATCTTCATCAAAACGGCCATCAGGGAATTCAGACGTGAAGTCACTGTTTAAAACTACATTCAAACCAGGTTGTAAACGCGAAAACGTGCTATAATTTCGCGATGAAACTAATAGCGTGTGAACTCGGGTTAACAAAGTGTAGCGATGGCATTTACTAAGAAAATTGTATAATTACTGTAACACAACACCAGAGTGGTTTACAGTTCCCCTGGTATTGCCTCAATATATCAACCGGATGTGTTCAAGAGATATCGCGTTATGTTTCCAAGTTATAGGCGGAAGCGACAGCGAGAATAAAAACAAGTAAGCCTTATAGTCCGTTTGGTGCCGGACGTATAGAATAGCACTGACCCATTTCTTCCCGTGGGTGTCGTAAAAGGCGACTAAAGGACTAATTACTAGAGAATGGGTAGCAGCGTTCTCTATACATTCTAACACCATACTGCGATCGCCAACCCGCCTACCAAGCGAGGCGATTATGGCAACCCCCCCCCCCCCCCCCTTTGGGGGAGGCCTATGTCCAGCAGTGTCCCTGGTACAGTCGAGTTTATTAATATATTAGCCCTTTCAGGCTTCAAAAATATATGACCGTCAAAAAAAGTCATAATATTGTGACAACTATAAGCATCATTAAATTGTGGTCAAGATTTCGATTCATTAATATGTGACTGGTTTTTCTCAGTAACATGTATACAGCCAAAAGCACATTATTATATGAACAACATTAAGATCATATTATCTGAACATTGTAGGATTCACAATTATGTATGCACACATGAATACAATAATATCTAAACACAAGTAAATGTAATTCAAATTCAACCTTATTACTTACGTCATAAAGATAATTTTAATAGCAATCTTAAAATTGCATGGTCAAGGAGTTTGCAACATTATTTATCACTGGCTAGATTAACTTCAAATGACGTTATGTTTTTCTAATTACTGGAAGATAGTACTGGAAGATAGCACTGGAAGATAGCACTGGAATATAGTACTGGAAGTTAGAACTGGAAGATAGTGCTGGAAGATAGTATTGGGAGCTAGTACTGGAAGATAGTTCTGGAAGATAGCACTGGAATATAGTACTGGAAGTTAGTACTGGAAGATAGTATTGGGAGCTAGTACTGGAAGGTAGCACTGGAAGGTAGTACTGGGAGCAAGTACTGGGAGCTAGTACTGGAAGATAGCACTGGAAGATAGTACTAGAAGATAGCACTGGAATATAGTACTGGAAGTTATAACTGGAAGATAGTGCTGGAAGATAGTATTGGGAGCTAGTACTCGAAGATAGTACTGGAAGATAGCACTGGAAGATAGCACTGGAAGATAGCACTGGAAGATAGTACTGGAAGATAGTACTAGAAGATAGCACTGGAATATAGTACTGGAAGATAGCACTGGAAGATAGTATTGGGAGCTAGTACTGGAAGGTAGCACTGGAAGGTAGCACTGGAAGATAGAACTGGAAGATAGTGCTGGAAGATAGAACTGGAAGATAGTGCTGGACGATAGTGCTGGAATATAGTACTGGAAGTTAGTACTGGAAGCTAGTACTGGGAGCAAGTACTGGAAGCTAGTACTGGAAGATAGCACTGGAAGATAGTACTAGAAGATAGCACTGGAATATAGTATTGGAAGTTATAACTGGAAGATAGTGCTGGAAGATAGTATTGGGAGCTAGTACTGGAAGATAGTACTGGAAGATAGCACTGGAAGTACTGGAAGGTAGCCCTGGGAGCAAGTACTGGGAGCTAGTACTGGAAGATAGCACTGGAAGATAGTACTGGAAGATAGTACTGGAAGATAGCACTGGAATATATACTGGAAGTTAGTACTGGAAGATAGTACTGGAATATAGTACTGGAAGTTATAACTGGAAGATAGTGCTGGAAGATAGTATTGGGAGCTAGTACTGGAAGTTAGTACTGGAAGATAGTGCTGGAAGATAGTATTGGGAGCTAGTACTGGAAGTTAGTACTGGACGATAGTACTGGAAGATAGAACTGGAAGCGCTAGTGCTGGAATATAGTACTGGAAGTTAGTACTGGAAGATAGTACTTGAAGATAGTATTGGGAGCTAGTACTAGAAGGTAGCCCTGGAAGATAGAACTGGAAGATAGTGCTGGAAGTACTGTACTACTACTACTGTACTTCCAGTTCAATACACAGTAAGTGTATTGTTCTATCTTCCAGTGCTACCTTCCAGTACTACCTCCCAATACTATCTTCCAGTACTTGCTCCCAGTACTAGCTTCCAGTACTAACTTCCAGTACTATATTCCAGTGCTATCTTCCAGTGCTATCTTCCAGTGCTATCTTCCAGTGCTATCTTCCAGTGCTATCTTCCAGTACTATCTTCCAGTACTAGCTCCCAATACTATCTTCCAGCACTATCTTCCAGTTATAACTTCCAGTACTATATTCCAGTGCTATCTTCTAGTACTATCTTCCAGTGCTATCTTCCAGTACTAGCTCCCAGTACTTGCTCCCAGTACTACCTTCCAGTGCTACCTTCCAGTACTAGCTCCCAATACTATCTTCCAGTACTAACTTCCAGTACTATATTCCAGTTCTAACTTCCAGTACTATATTCCAGTGCTATCTTCTAGTACTATCTTCCAGTGCTATCTTCCAGTGCTATCTTCCAGTGCTATCTTCCAGTACTATCTTCCAGTACTAGCTCCCAATACTATCTTCCAGCACTATCTTCCAGTTATAACTTCCAGTACTATATTCCAGTGCTATCTTCTAGTACTATCTTCCAGTGCTATCTTCCAGTACTAGCTCCCAGTACTTGCTCCCAGTACTACCTTCCAGTGCTACCTTCCAGTACTAGCTCCCAATACTATCTTCCAGTACTAACTTCCAGTACTATATTCCAGTGCTATCTTCCAGTACTATCTTCCAGTTAGTAAGATAGTATTGGGAGCTAGTGCTCCCAATACTATCTTCCAGCACTATCTTCCAGTTCTAACTTCCAGTACTATATTCCAGTGCTATCTTCCAGTGCTATCTTCCAGTACTAGCTCCCAGTACTAGCTTCCAGTACTATCTTCCAGTAATTAGAAAAACATAACGTCATTTGAAGTTAATCTAGCCAGTGATAAATAATGTTGCAAACTCCTTGACCATGCAATTTTAAGATTGCTATTAAAATTATATTTATGACGTAAGTAATAAGGTTGAATTTGAATTACATTTACTTGTGTGTAGATATTATTGTATTCATGTGTGCATATGTTATAGGCAAACTCCGAAGCTCCGGCGCTCCTAGGTTGGACTGGTCAATCCTCAGGTCAGACTGAATGACTTAGTCAAAGCCCAAACAAATGTAAATTTTCGGCCTTTGACTAATAGGTTAGGTTAGGTTGAGCTCCTGGGTTTGACTAAAAATACTTCAGGCAAAGGGCGAAATTGAAATGTATTTCGGGGATTGCCAGATGGCTTTGGCCAAACCTAGGATAAACCAGTCCTTCCGCGAAGAGACTGTGTATCGGACTTTGACTATAACACATACATAATTGTGAATCCTACAATGTTCAGATAATATGATCTTAATGTTGTTCATATAATAATGTGCTTTTGGCTGTATACATGTTACTGAGAAAAACCAGTCACATATTAATGAATCGAAATCTTGACCACAATTTAATGATGCTTATAGTTGTCACAATATTATGATTTTTTTTGACGGTCATATATTTTTGAAGCCTGAAAGGGCTAATATATTAATGAACTCGACTGTACCTCATTAACGGCAAAACTATGTAAATGTCTATTAACAGCTCCCAAATTACGAAGTTATTTTTTAATTTAATTTAATCTTTTTTTTTACAAACTTCACTGACATACCTAATGTTTTTCTTATTTGACATTATTATACCTACAATTTAAATTTCAACAAGGTTCTAACTTTTATTATTTTAATCATATTTTATATTGTTTTTTTTTGTCAATGTGAGGACGTTGTAGGCTTATTAATTAGACTGAAGATCTGTAGACCATTTTCAATTTTGTTAAGTACGGTCATGAGCACTAATATGTAAACGCTTAGCAGAATTCAAAACCGATTTTCCCATGGAATAACGATTGCAACTTTGAGAAAAGATCTATTTCATAACATTTTGGGTTCCAAAATATTATCTGCGTAGTAAAATAAAATTTCAATGAATATAGTTGGAGGAAATCACTTTTAAAAGTTGCTGAGTGTATACATATTGGTGCTCGTGACTGTACCTGGTACTTTTGATGGGCCTACGCTGTCCTCTCATACCTATTAACACTGTAATTTGAAAACATTGTAAAAGCCAATTTTTTTTTTTTTTTTAAAGAGTGACCATGGAGTTTCTTGCCGGCTCTTCTCCATAGGAAACGACCAATTGGAACCGTGCACCTAGCTTCTGACGTTTCATAAGTGCCCATGTTATGTGAAATAAAAATATTTTTGATTTTGATTTTGAGTGGACGTCTTTCGGCTGAAATGATGATGATGAGCCTTACAACGTAACATCTGACTTGATCTAACACCTCACCTTGGTAATAAGCAACTAAGCAGCGACAGAAATTATCCTCAAATTTTAAACAAGCATAATAATGTAATATTTATTCGAATATTTTTTTTTTTATTATTCATTACTAGTGGCCGCCCACTGGTCGAAATTCGACCCCCTCTACTTACAATCAATATAGTACTTAAAAATTTCATGAGTACTCGTACCTACACTAATTCCATGCTATTATAAAGTACTCTCTTACTAATGCATGCGTACTAACCAGTGTTTTACGATAAATAAATAATTCCATGCTATTAAAAAGTACTTACTTATTCCATGCTCCAGCTGTCACGTCCTGTTACACACTTCCGTCCCTTTTCACGAAATCACTCCCACAGAAAGCCAGCGGAAAGATGTTGTTACACATCAAAAAATTTGGAAGAAAATAAATAAACTGTGGCTTGTCAGCTTATTACAACTTACGCTTCCCCAGGAAATCAGGAGGGCAACCAACCGATTATCCTTTAAAGTTAAAGTTCGCGAGCACATTCGCAAGAAGCTGGCAGTATCATCACAACGGTAATGTTTTCCCATTGTTTGTCTTAATTATTTTAATATATTTATGTATATTTATTTGTGCATAGATTTATATATATAATTAGGTTTATATATTATATTTATAGTTTTAATAGGTATATGTATATCTTTATAATTAAATAATATTATTTTATTCCTCAATTTTTTTTTTTATTCTCGCTATTGCACCTACCACTGTTTGTCTCTGCATCGCCCAAAGGTTGACTGGTAGAAAATGCCTATGGCATTAAGTCCGCCTCTGTACATTTGTGTGCTTAAAGTATTAAATAAATAAATAAATAATACAAACTGTTAAAGTTGTAAAGCTTACGTACAGACCAGCACATCAAGCTACTACAATCTGTCAAATTTCTTTAAAAGATTTTCAACTTTATCGTTGAAGCATAAGGTTCAAGGTTGATTGAGAAAATTTGACAGTTTTGGGTAGCTTGACCTGCTGGCGTCTGTACTTATACAACATTATTTTTAGTATATGCGACACCCGAAACACGTGTCTAGTATTTTTATGTAAAGAATCTATGTATAAAATTTAAAAACTGTATCATGAAAAATCACAAAGTTAAAAGGTTGTTATACATATGTAACAGGTTGTCCGTACAAAAACATACTAACGGCATCCCCGCGCGTCTTGCGTTCATTGATAATAATTTGGCAGTAGGTACCTAACCGTACGGCGGCGATTGTATTGTAAGTAATTAAATGGTTATAGATTCAGTTCCTTAATCTGAACAAATTATTTTCGGTTTCGCATATACTAAAAATAATGTCGTATAATCTATTTTTTAGATAATTAAATACTAATAAGCAAATTGATCTGCTTTTGAAATTAGTAGTTACTTCTACGATAATACGAGTAGTTTGCATTAATTAGTTATTTTGGTCATGATATACCCACGCACGTGTTGAATGTGATCTATTTATTTAACTTGGCCATGACACACCACTTCGCCAAACATTTTGATTTTGATGACTACATATTTCTAAGCATACTGTCGATGACTAACGGCTAACATCTGCATTCGTATAAAAAATATGTTAGATCTTCCAACTAATACCAAAAAACTTTACTATTTTCGTAACTACGTTTAAGCTAGAGAAATTAAATGGTTGTCGGGTTCAAAACTGGTCAAAATCTACGTGAATACCCAGCCTCGGCTAAGAAAGGCGAAGGTTTACCTCATATTAAAAGTACACTTTGCAAACAAGCTTATTACAAAGTAGAGGATTATATCCAAGATAAGAATGCTTGGAAACATGCTGGTCCAGCTCCATAGGACAATCTAGAGTTTAGACAAAATCAAACTGGTCGCTATTTTAATTGTATAATTTATTATTTATATGACATTTATTTTACATTCTGTGATTACCTTAACTCACACACTGATATTAATTTTTTTAGAAAAACGTTTTTTTTATTTTACAGTGTTTGTAAATATTTGAGCACCATATATCACATAATTAATTTATCTGTCATTGCTTCATTATTAATTATTTTTACCTATTGTGGTATAGTAATTTTATTATTGGTGCATCGTCTTCACATTTATTTGTATAATTGATGTACCTATACAAAATATTGTAAAACATTTTAGAAGAGTAACGGTGGAGTTTCTTGACCATTCTTCTCCATACGAAGCTACCTTTTGGAAGGGGCGACTAGAATCAATCTATTTTCTTTGTTAATTTTGACGTTCAAAAGTGTCATTTAGGTGCCTATTTGAAATAAATAATTTTACTTTGACTTACCGGAAATCCTGAGCACATGCGGAATGGCTTTAGTATCTACAGTGGAATGCACCGGTACCCTTCCTGTACTACGCCAAAGAAGCAAATCGCGATTACCTTCATCCACGTCTTGCTTGTGTATCAGACCAAACCCCTCGGATCCTTGAAACTATTCAACTATTCCAACTGTCAGACGGCGGTCTGTCGCTGGCGATATATCTGCAAAGTATCCATTTCAATCTCTGACAGCGGCTGTGACGTCATTTACAATCGTCATAACTTCATAACACTCGTAATTGGTAGTTATGTTAATACTGTTAACGTTTCAAAAAGTTAAATTGTTATCGATTTAATTATTCGACTAATATTGTGTTCTCTGTGCCTCCGTCACTTGTGATAAGGGTCACGCTGCCTGTCGCGCCCGTGATATCGCTCCAGTCTGTACGAGCCTTTATGTTTGTGATTGTATAAATGAAATACGTACGGTTAATTTTAATTTTAATGAGAGTAGTAATTGCAATAACGCAGTTGTATTAATAATTTAGTTATACGGACACAAAATCGTTTATTAAGCTGCTTTATTGAAAACAAATTGGATGTTATTTATTTGTTGAAATTTTACGGGTGACACAAAGGGCGGTCTTATTGCTGAAAGCGATATTTTAAAGACAACCTTTGGATGGATCAAGGGGGAAGGAGAGACAATACTGCAGGTAGTCTGTGGTGTACCATTTACATAATTATATACAATAAATGAACACATACATAAAACATATTATACTTATATATATATATATATAAGTAATCATACAACAAGTGCAAAGAACTAAGAAAATTATGTTTAAGGAGAGAAATAGGGCGTTATCATACTAGCGGATTGCGAGCGTCCTCAAAGCGAAGCGGGCGCGCAGCGAATAGGTTACGGGCGCGCAACGAACACGCCGCGGCTGCACAGCGAGGACGTCGCGGATGTGAGGAAGTAGAAAGTGAGGCGGGGCGGCCGGGCTGGCGTTTGTACGAGACAGTATTCACGGCGATCTTGTTGCGCGTCCGCAACAAAGTCTCTGCGCATGCGCGGCGAGTTCGTTGCGCGCCCGCTCCGCTTTGAGGACGCTCGCAATTCGCTAGTATGAAAAGGCCCTTAGTGTTTTAATGCCATAATTTCAAAAATGGACAAAAATTTAGCACACTTTTATGACACGGGCTAGGCATTCCATAACCGTACTGATTGAAATGTAAAACATTTACCATAAAAACTGGTGGAATGCATCGGCCATCTCTACTCTCAATTTTTCCGATGACCTATTTTATCATTCGGTTTTTAGATAAAAAATATTTCATTGCATGATGATGGTATTTCCATTGTAAACATTCATCATTTCAGCCGAAAGACGTCCACTGCTGGACATAGGCCTCCCCCAAAGAGGGGGGGGGGATTTGCCATAATCGCCACGCTTGGCAGGCGGGTTGGCGATCGCAGTATGGTTTTAAAAATGCATAAAGAACGCTGCTGCCCATTCTCTAGTAAGTCCCTTAGTCGCCTTTTACGACACCCACGGGAAGAAATGGGATCGTGCTATTCTTTACGTCCGTAATCGTAAACATTAATATGTAAGATATTCGATGATCTTCGTTGTTTTTTTTAATGACTCTTTTGGCTGCGTAGATTTATAATTTCCATTTGGCTTTAACCACAGCATTTAATTTCATTATTTTCTTATCTGTCCTTTAACAAAAGGCCTTTGTCCTTTGTCTAAAGTTATATCTTAGCTTGACCCAATGTTTAGGCTATCGTAAACATAAAATCTATAAGTTATTTCGTTAATGAACATGGACCTAATTTACGCCGACATCGAGTCTTCAAAGCAAAATGATGTTATTTTATTAATATTGAGAGATATTTTCCAAATTAGCACAATGTCTTGGAATGGCTTACAATTTCCAATAAATTTGTCAGTAAATGTGGTTACAAATAACGGTTTAGATAAGGATTTATCGCTAATATTGTCTTTGGTAAATGAAATGAAATCATTTATTCTGTAAATAGGATATTAGAATCACTTTTACACATCATATAAAAAAAAAAATAAGATAGATGTAGTCGACATTTCCTATCTGACTACCCCTGAGAAGAAAAGGCGAAACAAACTCAGGGGTCAAAGTCTCTTTTAAAGTCCAGACATAATCTTGGTCAAGTCATGTGAGAACCATGTAGATCCGTGTCTGAAATGCTCTTTTGAGGAAAGAACCACATAAATTTGAGTGGTCCTGTCCAATCAGTGCAAGCATTTGTCAGTAATCGTGCAGCTCAACTCAAGACTTAAGGAGCTCAACGACTCAACAAACAATTCCAAAGAAAGGACATTTGGGTAGGCTGCATAAAGCCCTCAAAATGCCAGACCATCATTAAAACTGAGAAAAAGAAGAAAAAAAAGGAAAATATTTAATGAAAAAAAAATTACCCACATAGTGCTCACATTCACAATAAAGTAGTGATGACTTGATGAGCAGTAAATATTTTTATAAGTAAATAGTCATGTAATATTGTATATAATATTCTGCAATGTCAATATGTATATAAAATCATGCATAATAACTAAAATGTCAAGTTTTCCAGTTTTATCACAAGGCTAGCAGAGCAAACAGCTCAATCCCAAGCTTTGAAATGCCTGAAATTGAAATGCCTAGGCCAACACTTTTAAGCAGAGGTAGTTATGTCCCTACATGAAAAAGTAGTGGGTGTAGTAGTACACCTCTGCTTTACCCCTCGGGGAACACAGATGCGATGTTATGTTATGCACAGTCAGTAACCTGCATAACCTGAACCCACTTTCATTCATCTCTTTTGTAAGAGGGGTCAGGTAATGGACTCAGATCACTGACTGCACGAAAAAATTCTATAACAAGTATAGTAAATAAACGTGGTAAAGAATTGAATAGAATAGAATAGAATGCATTTATTCGTCAGAATATTATACAAAGTGGTTATGTACATTATGTATTACGATCATGATATTCTGCCGTTTTCGGCGTAGAAATATTGTTTGTAAAAGTATGGGTAATTATTACATTAAAATTATGAATCATTAGAATTAGAATTAGAATTACAAATAATTTAAATAAATTGAACAATAGTTGTAAAACAGATTAATTATAAGTCAAAGTGCAATAAGGTCAAGGAGATAAAAGTGCAATAAGGTCAAGGAGATAAAAAATGATGATTTAGAGGCAATCATGTCAAATATGTAGGTACATTTTTCATTCATAAAATCTTCAGTCGAGTAGTAACATTTGCTTAATAGAAAGTTAAATAATTTACATTTAAATGTTCTGAGGCTGAGAATTCTGAAGTCATCAGGTAATTTGTTATAAACATTTATGAACATGCAGTATACATTATTAAAAAACAATTTAATTCTTCGCCTAGGAACATTAAGCATAATAAATGCACTTTGCGGCTGGGAAGAATACTGTGTCTGTGTGTGTACTTGCTGGATGGGTATAACCAAATATCTAGTCTATAGTCAAGACGGCTGTCGCTGAAAACCAGCGCTGGGGCTCTGTCTCGCATAGGGTCGCAGCATTATGCTGAGCGATGGCCGTTTTACGTGAATGTGACGCATATTTTCCCTCAACTTGTTCTTTCTTGTTTTTTTTCTTTTTTGCGTTATGTGTACCGCATATAAACGTATTTTCTTTCTTTCTTTCTTTCTTTGTTTCTTTCTTTCTTCAAGACTTACATGAATTACACGCCTGAATTCTCCAAAGGATAAGGCAGAGGTGTGCCAACAAGTTATGTTTAAGTCCCATGTAATAGCCGTATAAACATAAATCAAGACTTAATCCAATAAAATCTACTCTCCACTCTGACATTAATCTTCACACATAATCTCGTAAAACAAACCACAGTACAACCCTGACAAATTCTCCCGATTACAAAAACAGACTGTTCCAGAAAGATGGCAAGATATAATAAACACATTGTACATACTTTGCTTGTGTACAGTGAAATGTACGCAAAATTACACGCGTGGCTCTGATTTAAAAATTTACTTACAAAAATTTCTCCCCTTTGCCGTATATTTCCCGACAGCCAACATCCTCCGTCTGTGGTATTCAAATATTTACGTTAGACTTGAAGTTTAAGCGCTATACTGGTTAAAAGGATGGTGAACGAAATATTGATTTATTTGCTCGGTAAAAATTTCAAACCTAAGGAAGCATCCATCGGATTAATGAACCATCATCGTCTTCCTGCTCGTATTCCAATTTATTTCAACTTCTATCCTAGCCATATTATCATTTATTAATTTATTATTCGGGGTCTGTGTGGTGCCGGACGTAAAGAATAGCACCGCCCTATTTCTTCCCGTGGGTGTCGTAAAAGGCGACTAAGGGACTTACTAGAGAGTGGGCAGCAGCGTTCTCTATGCATTTTAACACCATACTGCGATTGCCAACCCGCATGCCAAGCGTGGCGATTATGGCAAACTCTTTGGGAGAGACCTATGTCCAGCAGTGGACGTCTTTTTGGCTGAAATGATGATGATGAATGTGAAAATGAATTTATTATTTACACACATATAGACAGACAAGAAGAAATTAACACAAAAATACGTAATAAGGTGATGCTTATTTCTAAAAAAATCTCTTCCAGCATCCCTCCGAAAGGTAAGTAGACAACGTGTGTAAGATTAGAAGAGAAAACAAAATAAATAAAATAAAATAAATAACCATTCACTCATTTAAATATAAAATTTAAATATAATTTTAAAAGAAAATGTAGTGACAAAGATTGAAAAGAGTATGCTTAGATGGTTTGGTCATGTGGAGAGGATGAGTGAAAGGCGACTAACAAAAGGTATTTATAAAGCAGAGGTGAGTAGAAACGCCGGGAGGGGACGCCCTAGAAGGACATATAGTGACCAAATTGGTGATGTTCTTCAGAAAGGTCAGGTGCGTAGTACTCGCAACCGGCGTGCGTGTATGACTATATGTATGAACGTAGGCGAAGCAAAAGGAGTATCATATGTAAGAAGCGTAGCAAGTGGCGTTCTATAGTTTCTGCTTACCCCCATGGGAAGAAGGCGTGAGTTTATGTATGTATGTAAATATAAAATTATGATCATTCACGCAATCCATCAAGTTTCTTTGGCCTTCCCACACTACATTCAAAAACTTTTCTCATGACGAAAACCTCTATATAAATGATTGGCATCATTATTTTCTATAAATATTTAATAAAAATGCAGAAAGTTTTAGTTAAAAAAACATATTTTGTATTATATAGCCAAGCACGAAGCAAACACTGAGATGACTATAGGGTTTTATAAAACATAAAGGCGTCCTGAGCGCACCCTAAATAAAATTAAGGCAAAAGGGCGATGAAAAAAAACCCAGCGAAAAACTAACTATATTTTGAGACATCGCGACACTTGAATACAATTTTAAAATGTCTGCCAATTCTTAGTTTAAAATGGAAATATCTAAAATAGTGCCAAGTTTTCACGGCATCGCCTTAATGGGAACATGAGTTATGGCACCAGGAAATAGGTCTTAAGTCGGTTCTCGGAATGGACACAGAAATGGAGTGTCAGATATAAATGTTGCGAAACTAGGGTGATGGATATTCCTTCTAACTGTTTGCAGGATAACTGATAATTTGACTAGTTCTCATTCAGAATAAATTGTATTTTTTTACAAATTATCTACTCTCTGCACTTTGAAGTGAATTACATATTATGCCGTATTCAATTCGACATCTTATAAAAAAAAACTGGCCAAGTGCGAGTCGGACTCGCGCACCGAGGGTTCCGTACGTATCATTATATGGTGTTGATGATTTCTGAAAAACTGTGCTCTTTAGAGACATCGTTTTATTTTTCCTGTAATCTTTACATAAACTTCTATCTATTTATAGAATAATTTCAGATTTTTATTTATTTATGCAAACTTCGGAGATAAGGGGGAAACGGTATTTTTTTTTACATTTTTCATCAAAAGTCGGAAACTATGTTGCCTAAAAAAAATGTTTGCTATTCTAAATTTCAAGTTATAGCATTAGTAGTTCTTGAGATATCCAGGTGTGACAGACAGGCAGATAGACAGACTTAGTCTCACCATAAGGGTTCCTTTTTACCTTTTTGGTACGGAACCCTAAAAAGAATTTCTTCATCAGTGTACACTGATATTGAGCAACGGTACCGTCACAAACACTAATGTGTACCTAAACTTTATGGAAAAAACATCGCTTTTAGCGAAAAGACCACCCATTGTGTCACCCTATGTAAAATTTAAACATTTATATCTGTAACTTTTATGGTGTACACCATACAAGTACATATTAAAGAGTATTCTATTCTATTCTATTCTTTTTTATGTTGTTACGAACATAGTCTTTTGGAACCCATACTACATTATGAAATAGATCTTATCTTGAAGTTGCAATTATTATTCCAAGAAAAAATCGCGTTTAAAAGCTAAAATTAAATGTATACGGTCGCAACTGTGTGGCCATTGGTTAATAAAAATATCTGAAGGGGTATTCGATTATTTTTTCGTCATTCGAGAGACAAGCCCAGAATATGTGCCCTTCGTAATGAGTATGATCCTATCCAACTCATAAGTCTATCTAAAGACAATGATCTCCAATATAAGTTCACATTTTTCAAACAACCGTGTGTCACTTAAAACCAAGAGCACAGATACACACATTTGGTTGGAGTCCACAATCTGCTGGCGGCATCGAGAATCTGTTAAGGATACGATCACTCGATACGATGGCGTTTAGGATACGCCCCTTTCTGATACTTCTCGAAACGGAACGTGTCGTAAATCGAATCGGAATTGGAATCGAGATTACGGTGGGTGGTACTCGATTTTTTCTGAATCTATTTAAATTTGAAGTGATTTTCGCCTGGATTTGTATTTACTGGTTTTTACGAGCAATTTTGGGGTAATGATATGATTATCGGTTTGAGAATTGCTTTCCTGATGTTGATGACGTAGCATGTAATTTTGTTGACAAGCTCACTCTTGCGTAAAACGTTATGTACACAGCAGTCGTGAATCCATTACTTTGTGCTTTAATTAAATATGTAAGCATCCATTACAAGATGTTCAGTGCAATTTAATAAACACAAATCGACTTCTAAACTAGAAAGTCAAAGTTTACAGAACTTTCCGAAATAACAAATTATTTTACCAATCTATCTTATAAATAAAGTTTACGTACAAACTTATATTATTGTCCATCGTATCTGCAAAGAATTTTAACAAAATCCAGTTTTTCAAATTGAACTAGTTTCTACAACATACTCTGACCCACGATTGACTTGTCGATAAATATGCTAAAGAATAGCATATTTATCGACAAGTCAATCGTGGGACTATTTGATGATACCATTTGTAATGGAAAAATGCCAAATGAAATAATATTTTGTGAAGGGTGCTAACACATGTTTGATTTGGCACATTCAATTCGGCAGTATATTATGTTAAACGACAAAGTCGGGCCGATTTTAAGCCGCAAATTAAGTACACGTAATCGGTTTTCATTTAGCTCGTGCCGATCAGCAAACTCCGTTCATCATCTACCCTCGCTGAATCATGTTCAGATCGCAAACCTAACTCCAAGACGCCCCTGCTATCAGCCCAACCAGCTGTGTCTGCGGCCCCACCGGCCAGCTGCGTCTGCGGCCCCACCGGTCAGCTGCGTCTGAGGACACCCGGTGCACGGCGTAGAGACGCCGCAAAATTGACGCTGGACCACCCCTGCAACATGGCACTGCGGTCCCGACTCCGGACCAGTACTCGGTGTAGGACTAGCCGCGAACCTGACTCCAAGCTACTTCTATTTTTATTATTATTTAAGCAATTATTTACATGTCCGTTTGGTGCCGGATGTAAAGAATAACACCATCCCATTTCTTCCCGTGGGTGTCGTAAAAAGAGACTAAGGGACTTACTAGAGAATGGGAAGCAGCGTTCTCTATGCATTTTTAAAACAATACTGCGACGCCAACCCGCCTGCCAAGCGTGGCGATTATTGCAAATCCCCCCCGTTTGGGGGAGGCCTATGTCCAGCAGTGGACGTCTTTCGGCTGAAATGATGATGAATGATGAATTATTTACATTAACCTGTACACCAGTATTCCATTTGAAATAAGATTAGACATTTAATAAACTTTTTACAGTCCGTTAAACCGATTTTGACTTCTATTCCGTAGGCATAATGAAAAGCAAAAACGTGGTTACAATCCCAACTGTTTATTACAGCTACCATTTGTCAAGCCATCAACTCAATATAAGTCAAAATCGGTTGAACAGACTGTAAAAAAGATTTATTTAAATGTCTAATCACTATCTATTTCAATTTTATTTCAAATCTAAATCTATTTCAAGTGGAGTATAGTTAGAAATAAATATTACTATCCTTTTTAGATAGGCAGGTTAGCCTTCTTATAAAGGACCCATCTGTGTTAACCTTATACACAAAACTCTTTAAACTAACTTGTGGCTTATGGTTCGCCTTGTACTTTTGACAGGCGAACTATAACGTTACAGTATGTAGCACCCCTGACAAGGATTTACACATTGAATTAATACTACCATACAAGTTTTGAACTTCAGAACATGTCACATAAACCCACACTGAAGTTTGATACGTAAACTAGTTTGTCAGTTCTAAGCCGTCAGCGTCCCTTGTCTGCTAATTATAGCAATAATCTAATTTTGGTTTAGATAGTGTGTAATAAACAATCAGTGTATTAACTAATTAATCAAGTACCACCTTAGAACGAGGGACATACTTTAAGGGGACGATAACCGACTTTTAATGATTGTATACTGAAGATCACATCTAAACGAGCAGTGACAATGATTTGAAAAAAAAATATGATAAATTAGAGCATTTTTTTCAATAACTTTATATGTGAATATTGTAGATTATGTTTATATTACATCGTGAAATTAATTTGTAAAGTTATGTCAAACGCGGATAAAAAACTGAGAATGGCGCAAAATCTACCAATTGTATTTTTCTGAAACCTTCACCAATTTAAAGATAATTTAATTATTGATCTTTTAGTATACGCGTTTTAGTAAAATACCTTTTGTTTTGTGTATAATAAATTAATAATGCGTCAAATTGGGAACAGCGCTCCTTGATGGGAGAGTCCTATTACTGGCTGAAAGTACGACGCGTTGCGTGAGCTCAGTACAGAACACGCAAGCTAACCACTCAAGGTCACTGGCATATATCTCCATCTTAAGGGATTCTAGTACCTTAACCTACTCATGAAATGATTTCTTTTTTACTAAGGGATCAAACTGAAAAGTCTACTGCAGGGTTTGCAGGCTCCATAGGTACAAGTATGGAGCCGTGCCTGTAGAGATCAGCTGATTCTTTTTTCATATTTCAGAGTTGTCCCATAGTAAAAGTTGCTCATTTTTATTAGTTTTACACTCCATATGCCTCTCGTTTAACCTAACACTCTGTATTTCAGTCATTCGCTACGGCGCAATCAATAACCCAGGCACTGATACAGAACGTTAAAAATGGAGCCACCATTTTTTTTGCGTTCGCGCGCTCTTTTCAAATAGGAGTTGCGAAAGCGTTTGAAAATTGGACAAGAGGGTTCGACACTAATTGACTCAGTCCGACTGAGTCTAAACACAGTCATATTTCTTTAAACCGAAACTGGCGAAAATAATTTTGAAACGTTCTAAAACCATGATGACTGTGATGTCCCAACATCAATCGTCGGACAACAAACAGAATAAGAGAATTGTATGGTGCATTTAATCTGAAAAAGTACCACCCTACCCTATACGTGTAGCGGCATCAACATCGCCACTTGCGAACTACGCGTCACACTGACGTCACGCAAAATCCTGTATCGCGCAAGCAGAGTTTACCGCACAACTAGCATATATACAACATCCGACATCAACCGTCGGTCAGTTGCCCACCAGACACAACACCTGTCTGGTCGGAGGATCCTCCCTTTTCTACAGAGAATGAGTGAATTTTACACCCTGTTCCTCATGCCTCTATAATTATGTCTGTAGTTAAGGTCAGCCTCAAAAAGATGTTAAAATTGACAAGAATTCATTTGATTGTCTACCATCATCATCGTTCTCCTGCCCTTATCCTATATTTTCCTTATTTCTTATTCCTGATTAAATTGGGGTTGGCGCAAAATGTATTTGTCTTCCCTAATTCTCTATTAGTTCTCGTCTCGGTAGTCACTCCATTTCTGGCCATATCATCTTTCACACAGTCTATTCATCATTTGATTGGTCTTCTCCTACTCTTATAGCATCCACGTGCATACTGAAAAACTTTCCTGGCGACATTTCTCTCATTCATTCGCATAACATGCCATACCATGACAACCTTTTATCACGCAACTTTTCAATTATTGGCTTTTCAATACCGGTGTGAATTTCAGACTTCCTTATAAATCCTCATTTCTTATTCTATCCATCCGTGTCACACCACACATTCTTTTTAGCATTCTCATCTCAGCTGCATGCACTTGCCATCTTGCCATTCATTCATCCCTTTTATGGCCCAAAATTCTGATCCATACAAGACAGCAGGTCTAACCATTGATTTATAAATCTTCACCTTATGTTTAAGGTGACTGCGGGAGTCGCAGATTGTTCCCGAGACCGTGATTGTCCACCATCATTGTTCTATAAGTAACTATCTATAATTTAGGTACAAAATCTGTTATTAGATTCTTCAATAAGAATCTATTACTTTGACATTCGATATTAAATGCCAATATCCAAATATAGACACAGATTATATAGATTCATGTTTATTGCAAATATTTCTTGCTGTTTACGAAATTGAACAATATCTTCCAGAAAATATATTATGTTCCGATAATATCACTATTTCTAGGTATTGTTGTCGCTTTTTAGCATAGAGAAAAGGGAAAGGGAAAGGGTAATGACCGCAAGGTCATTGCCCTTTCCCTAATATCTCATCGTAGGATCCCAAACAATACATTTTGTACGGTTTTTAGCGTTCCGTACCTCATAAGGATGAGTATGTCTGTTTGTCCGTCTGTCAAGCTGATTTGCTCCGAATCTACAAAACCGATTAAGTTGAAATTTGGTACACATATGAACTTCTGTGACCCAAACAGGTACGTAAAACGTAAATAAATTAATGTTGAATATGGAGTTCACTTTTGGGGGGCAAATTAGAAAATTTAAAAAAAGTTTTGCTGAATGTACCGTGTGACATATCAAATAAAGCTTGTTTTAAAAATATTATATATTTATTTTTTATAATTTTAAAATAAATACTTTTTAAATTATTTAAGAAAATAGATGAAAATTTATCATCTCCGAAGCTACTGAACTACGAACTGAGCCTAAAATTTTGAAAAAAATACAGAAAATAGGTCTTTACATAATATAGATTACAAAAAAACCTTTATGAAGTCTGTGATCTTTAAATAACATGGTAAATTAGTCAATATTGTGCGTACAAACTTTGCAGTTGGAATTTATGGAGGATCATGTTTTTCAACTACAATGTTAAGTTTGTTCTTGGGATAAATTCATCCCAACTACGCAACCCTTCATTACCCTTAACTAACTTTTTAGACCTTTGTATCCTGCTTATGCGAATGAAGTTTTATTAAAATCAGTTCAGTCATTTCGAAAAACAAGGGCTTGAAAGTTTGTATGAAATGTTGTACGTCGTAAACGCTCTTAAACAAAACCCATGACCCAAAAAATAAAAACCGTCACAATTTATTCGCAAAATCTAACACAATATTCCCCAAAACCGTATTCCATGTATACATCAATAAGGTTCTTAAATCTAACATCACTCAAGATATAAGTCAAGAAAAGAGCAAGAATATTTCAGCCAGCCTTCTTACTTCTGATTTATGCCCAAAATATTCTCGGACGTATTATTGAAAGGAAAACCTCGTTTACAACGCAATTTCCTTTATGTCCCAAAATGTCTTGAAAGCACTTTTTAAAGAGATGGCACATTTAGATAAAAGGCTAAATTATTCATTGGCGGGAAAAAGGAATAAGCCTATAGTTACTTACCTATTTACCATCCAATTGAATCTTGAGTCGGTAATTTATTTTTTATGTTAAATTAAAAATGTGTTTACCGAGTTTAATAATTTTGGTGAGCGGATTATGTAATTCGAGTTGGAATGATTATATTTTTCCGGTGGTGTTTGGATAAAGTAATTTTGCTGCGTGGTAATATTTGAGTGGGCTGTAAACAAAATAAAGTGTGTGTTCAGGAAAGTTGAAACGAAATTAAATGTATTATTAAAGACACAACATTATCATCTGGGTGTATACTGGCTATATTTGAGAATTTTGTGTATTTTGGACTGACTTAAATAATATCACAACATAAGAGATACAGTACAAAGTTTAGGTAATTGTTTTTGCAACTTCTGAATAATTATAAAACTTTCTGCAAAAAACCAAGACAAAGATGATTTGAAATAAATACGGATTGAGTTGGAGACCAAATTGAAGAGATTAAATATATGTTATCTAATGACAAATCCAGAAAAGAGATTGAAAACTACATAAAAGGCACAAAATGAAAGAAAAATAACTTAAAACTTGACACATCACAAACAGAAAACAATACTCCCGAATAAAAACCTAAAATAAACACCAAAACGAAACCCACTAACGAATTTAAACCAGCTTAAATTTTAAAACTGCAGCTTTAAGATTTTAATTTCATAAATACTGGTCGCAGAAGATAATTGTATGAATGAAAAATAGATTACACGGCTCTCGAGAATCTTCTAATATGCATAATAATGGTAATGGATTCAGAAACGCAAGATGGAACCACCGTAGTATGTGGTTCCTTCGAGAGATGAGCGAGAATACTCAGTAGATTTCATTTTGCATGGGACTGGCGGACTGCGTTATTCGACTGGTATGGGATATCGTAAATTTTGGAAACCCAATTGGATTTGAACACTTTAAACCCGGGGTGTGAATCGAAGTAATTTTGCCAAAAATCCGCTGCATTTTAGGTGAGAACATGGACGCAAGATTTTTACTCACTATAGTAGGTACATCTACAGCGATCGTCTTTTATGTCTAGATGGATCGTCAGTGTGAACTAGAAGCAGTATTAATTTTGCCTTACGATAAAACAAAACTCCCCTTTTTTCAGGTTACGTCCATGCTTCAAACTCCATTTTATTTTTCCTCGACTAGTACAAATTATGACGTCACTCAATCAATATAATATATTTAATAATGTATTCCAAATTTTGGACAAGATTGAGCTCAAGCGCGTAAGCTAACTACCGAAATTAATCACTCAAGGAAGGCTTAAGCTATTTGTCTTCCATGTTTCTTTCAAAGCTATTAAATGACTTGCTTAGGGAGATATTCCGTATCACCGATTGTATAGTAAGAAACGAATATCTTCATTTAATTTGCTCAAAATAATATCTGTGTTGAGGACGCGTTCTGATTTTAGTTATTTCACTATTTTCGCGAATCGTCTTTTATAATATTTTTTTATGCTTAGTTTTAAGAGTTGGCTACTTTAATTAAGTGAGTAAAGGTTCAGTTAATCTGTGGTTTTGTGAAAATACCATGTCAATGGTTTCTTGGCGGGAAAGTGAAGCATCATGTTCAGCAGTTTGTTTAATTTTCCAAAATTTGTGTTTATCCGAATATTAATGTGTAATAATGGTGGATTATTAACCACTAAGTGTTTGTGAACGTGCATTAATGTAGGCAAATGAAACAAAACAGTGCAACTTCGCTTCAAATTCTCTCAAGTCAAGAAGTCCGCGTGAGGTCTCAGTAAAGTGCCACATCTTTACTGAAACTCAAGGGGAGCGGGCGGGAATATCATCATCATGCATTCATTTCATCAATAATAACAAGTTTTGTAAATATATAAAGACTTGGCCAAAAGGTCCCAGGAACCAGGCCATTAAAACATTATAAAAAAATTAAAAAACCATGTCAATGTTTGGCACAATTATGCCAGTTAGTTAATGTACGGAAATCCGCCTTTGTCTACACGAATTTTTGTGCGCCTGCGCCATCTTTTCTATAAATGTGAATCTAATTAAATCTGCATCTTAACCAAAAGAAAAACTGTTTTTTTAACTATCCTGTACTCCCAACAACTACAATCTGGTTAAGCTTTTTGTTACCGGGTTGTAGAGGTGTAAATTAGGTATATATATACTAGTATTCAGCTACAACCGTTATGATTAGAAGCCGACCCCCGTTATGATTAGAAGCCGATCCTAGTTAAGAATAAAAAGTAAGTTCAAAAATTAAAACCCGACAACTGAAAAATCACGCTCTAAAAGGTATGAAAAAAGAAAATATTCACATCTGAAACTGATAAGTACAAACTATTCAATATTTATCGTCTATTAAATAAAAAACTTACACGTAACATAATTATTTTTAAACGACTTCCAAAAAGGAGGAGGTTATATGTTCCGCTGTATGTTTTTTTTTTTAATGTTTGTTCACCGATATCTCCATCAAATAAGGGCCGATTTTGAAAAAAAATCTTTTTGTTTGAAAGGGTATGCTCCCGAGGTGGTCTCATTGCCACCAAATCAGAATCTGATGAGGGGATCTCATGGAAATCGAGGGCAACCCTCGAATTTTATAGGCAAACCTATAGCGATTTGGGTGCTTTTTATTAAACTCGTGCATTTGCTCCCGAAAATCACCATTTGGTGAAGTGGAACTAATGTAGGAGACCACAGATGGCCACCGGAACAACATAATAATAAGTATTTAACGGGCTGCAATTCGATTAGGTACCTAATTTAATATGTTTGCTAAGTAATTTATGCTCGTCACAATGCGTATGGTAAGTGGCAGTTCTCCTGGTTCTTACAAGGAGAACTCCTCAAAAATTAACATCCCCGCATCGGGAAAAGCAATATTTTGTAAAAGGTGATGACTTTAGGCTATTGTAACTTAGATAAATTAAAAACAGACCCACAAAAAAGTGAAAAATAAAAAACTTTTTGTAAAAAAAAAATAACCGACTGCCAAAAAAACACTACAAAGTGAAAAATAACTTTAATTTGGAGGGTGTGTTCTTTGTAAAGAGTAGGTATACACTAAGAAAGGGTTTTTTGAAATTCCACCCATAAGAGGGTGAAATAGGGGATGGAAGTTCATATGAAAGTCCGTCAGTTTTAAAGTTAGGATCTTCAACTTTCGTGTATAGGCTGACGATTGAAAATTAATTTATACGTGTCTCAGCGTTTTTGATATTTCCACCCCCGAATGGTTAAAAATGGGGATTAAGATGTGAATCAAAGTCCTTAATTTTCAAAGTAAAAAGCACTAAATATATTATCTAGGGTTATGGTTGGAAGCTAATGCAACGGTGTTGTTTTGAATTTCAACCCTTAAGGGGTGAAAAGGGGGCTAAAATTTTATTTTTAATGAAACTTCTTTTTAAGTTAATCGCTAATATTTCGGCTTATGGTTGGAAACTATAGGCAGGTATCCGCTAAGAAATTATTTTTCGAAATTCAACCTTTAAGGGGTCAAAAAGGGGAATAAATCTTATTCCTTGAGTTAATAAACCTGAAACTTGGCACGAATACTAACCTAAGTAAATTATAAAGTGTGACATTTTTTGTTTTAAGGGTTCCGTACCAAAATGGTAAAAAGGGACCCTTATGGTGAGACTAAGTCTGTCTGTCTGTCACACCTGGATATCTCAAGAACTACTAATGCTATCAACTTGAAATTTAAAATAGTTTTAGGTGACGTTTGCCCAACTATTTTGCAAACAAGAAAGAAATAAAAAAAAAATATCTCTGTTTTGCAAAAGGGACTGAAAGGGGGGGTCTTAAATATTTGAAGTGGAGCTACTAGGGCATGTGGGGTATCATATGAAAGAACACTATTTGCACATTTTCAAACATTTTTTTTTCTTTTTTTGGCTGCATTGTTCCCGACTTTTGATGAAAAATGTAAAAAAAAATACCGTCCCCCCCCCCCCTTATCTCGGAAGTTTGCATAGAAAAAAATCTGAATTTATTCTGTGTGATAGAAGTTTATGTAAATATTACAGGAAAAATAAAATTATATCTCTAAATAGCACAGTTTTTCAGAAATCATCAACATCATTACGTACGCAACCCTCGGTGCGCGAGTCCGACTCGCTCTTGACCGGTTTTTTTTAAACTACTCTTTAGGTGGAGATTTCCAAAAATGGTAAAAAATGTGGTTTTTAAAGCAGTGTATCTCTTTAACCTAAATAAAAAAATATTTTTTCTAAAACAAAAACAGTATGATATTTTCAAGTCTTGCATCGTCCATATGGTGATGGAACTCAAAACATAATTAAACATAATTTAATACGTCAAAAAATCTTCAAAGTCAACTCTTAATTATTTTGAAGCCTTTTATTCCAGTTTATACCTTCGTTAACAATTATAATTATAAGTTTACCATAAAATTGCAAATGCCCAACTGCATCCGGTGATGGATTAATTTTTATTAATTAGTTAATTTAATAAATTCTAAGTTAATTTAATAATATTTGTGACCCATGAGTTCCACGCCGAGTTCTTATCACTATGAAACACCCAATCTAATGACACTTTACCACTGAAGACTAAAAGTATTTACTCAAAGTTCGTATTTAGTGATTGGGCGACTCCAGGTATTCGTAAAAGCAGGGAAAAACTTTTTGAACTTTATGGCCTAAAGCAACATGTGAATAATACAAGCTTTCATCAATATGTTGCAAAATATTCTAAAACTTTTAAAAGTGTGTGCAAAATAGCTAAACCTCTTTATATTAGCAATAAAATAAAATCAGCTGATGATAAAATAAAAACTACCTGACAAATAATAAATAATTAATTAGGTAGGAAAAAACAGCGTTATACTGAATTTAATTTAGAGACTGCAAATGGGCCCATCACTTCAGAGGTAGAAATAGCTCAGGAATTTGAAAACTTTTTGCTAATATTCCCCTTAAAACTACCGAAACTTTAAGTTCCTCACCCCCGCTTTCTGTTGCCTTACTTCAAAAGCATGTAAAAGTATGCCCTTTGGAGTTAAGGTTTCAGCATACAAACCCCCTGGCAGTTATAAAAAGTTTTAAAGATCTTAAAATTAAATCAACAGAAGATCTATGGGGCATGTCTGTAAAAGTCTGTAGATCAGTCATCGAAACCATTGCGCCCTATTTAGCTTTCATATACACCAGTGTGGACCAAGGAGTCTTTCCGGATCTTATGAAACACAGGAAAGTAGTTCCTTTGTTCAAATCCGGAGATAGTAAAGAACCCAACAATATTATAGGCCCATGTCAATTCTGCCAGTTCTCAGTAAGATGTTTGAAAAGTTGATGCTCAATCAAATGTTACGAGTACGTCACTTCAATAAAAATTCCATATTTCATGAACAACAGTACCGTTTCACTAAAGATCGTTGTACCACTGACGCCGGTGTCACCCTAATAAAGAACATTTCTAACGCCTGGGAGGAAGCACAAGATGCCATTGGAATTTTTTGTGACCTCTCTAAGGCTTTCGATTGCGTTAACCATGAGACACTTCTGCTGAAACTAGAACACTATGGGATTAGGAATACAGCTCTTGATTTACTTAGATCATACCTGAAAGTTATAAAGGTTAGAGTTCAAGTAAACGGCGTGAACTCTTTGGGGTCGGAAAAAGCATTAGGCGTTCCTCAAGGTTCGATATTGGGTCCATTCCTCTTTTTAGTTTACATTAACGATTTACCCCAATTACTTCAAAATCAACCGGAGATGGTGTTATTTGCAGATGACACGTCATTGATCTTTAAAATAGACTGACGGTAACAAAACCTTGACGACGTGAATAATTGTATTCTTCAGGTCCAAGATTGGTTCACAGTAAATAATTTAGTTATAACTTATAAAATAATAAATAAGAAATAATCGGGTAAATAAGTTTTAGTGAGAATTTTACTGCGTACCTTGAATAACTCAATAGTTGGTATACATCAATTATTATTTAAGAACAAAAACAGTCTAAAAAATAAACAAATAAAATGGAGGACACGTATATTGAACAAGTACGTACAAAACGAAGTTGGTATTTATTTGCTATCTATAATGTATATTATTATCCTCCGTAAAGTTGTAAATCAAACTGGACTCCTATCTGCTTACCACGCTTACGTTGGTTCCAACTAAGATAATTATGGTATAATGTTTTTGGGGAATACTGCTGATAGAGAAGCAGTTTTTTTTTTCGACATCCACGCGGACGAAGCCGCGGGCGAAAGTTAGTACATGATATTCTTAGAGATGTTCAGAGGTTAGCCGTGGTTTATATTTTATATATATTCATTTAATGTGACGTCACATAGCCTATAACCAGCGGAGATCAAGACGTTTCCAACGATACCTCATTTGTCCAATTCATCATCATCATCATTATTCCAGCCGAAAGACGTCCACTGCTGGACATAGGCCTCCCCCAAAATGGGGGGGGGGGTTGCCATAATCGCCACGCTTGGTAGGCGGCCTGGCGATCGCAGTATGGTGTTAAATTGCATAGAGAACGCTGCTGCCCATTCTCTTTTGTCCTATCATGATAAAGAATTTAGAAGTTATGTGGGAACACATGAACATACATAAATACATACCCACATACATAAATACCGGTGAGAATCACAACCTTACTTTTTGCTTCGCCATAGTCGGGTAAAAGGGCTAAACAGGTGATGATAACATGATCAGTTAAACCTACACTAAAGTTGACAATGACAAAAGTGACAACTGCATTTTGGCCGAATGTCTATACAGTAGTTGGCAGTACTTAGAACTCATTGTGAAAGAGCTCGTTTGGGGAGTATCACTACTACACCTATTTTTCCTGGGGGGTTACTGCATTCACCTTAGTAATGGCCAAATTTTTACATTTACCGATGACACCGCCCTCTTTTTTAGTGGTGGTGGCTGGGATGAGGTCTTTGTGTGGCTCTGGAGGGGCTTAACGGAGTTGTTTCTTGGTTACGGAATAATGTGCTGACTCTCAATGTCATAAAAACCAAATACGTGGCTTTGCACTTCGATCAAATGTCGTACCCCCTGGTTCATTTTCAATAACGGCCCATACGTGTTGTTCAACCTAAAAGTCATGCATATATCCTTCTCTTCAAAGAACAGATAACATTAAATACCTTGGAGTTACAATATGATAAGAGTTCCCTAAGCTTTAACCCGGCGCCAATGACGTGAAAATAATATCGTGGACTATGACACCGGGTCATGGTGACCCGAGGTTTACCAGCATTTTTCAAAATGTTATGTAATGTTATCAGCCTATTTTAATGAGTTAAGTATTAGTCTGTGTTATTATTTACTGGATAAAATTAAAAAAATGCCAATATATTCATAAAATCAACTTTTATTAACTTTTTTCGGAACACATGCAAAATCAACTTTGAAAACACAACTTGAGTAATTTTTTAAATTTTCATATAGAAAACTTACTAAAATAACAAAAAAAAAATCTTATTTACTAATAGAGAGATCATACGCACTTATGAACTTTAATTAAACTTATAATCAGTCTTCGGTTTCCTCATACCTAACCATGGAACTGCTACAATTTTCGCAGTATAGGATGTAATGATCAGGGCATATGTGTATCTGGCAAGCATTGCAAGTGTGGTTAGTTTTCCTATCCTTTTTTGAAGGACACACCTGAGATCTCCTACGAGCTCCAGGAACCTTCTGGGGAGGCTCTTCAGACCACCCCGGCGAAATCTACGATTCTTTTGCGCAATTCATTCCGAGTCCGATTCCTCTAAGATCTCTAATATTCTTTCAGAGCGATTTGTGAAAGACATATTTGCCAAATTCCTAAATCAAACAAGAAAATGAACAAATAAACACAAAAAATACAAATAAAAGTATGTCACGAAAACAGTACGCCATTGATGTCGTTGGGTCATATTTACCCGTTTTTGCTTGACGCACGTATATCTCCCTGCGCAGGCGACGTCGCACTGAGTTCACTAGCTGTGCGGGCAGAGGGGTACTGTATCTCTAGCTACTAGAACTTTTAAAACCACAATGCACGTAAAATACAAAATATGGCCGTTTGAAATCACCTCGGGTCAATATGACCCAGCGTCATTGGCGCCGGGTTAAACCACATTAGACGTCCGGGTAAAGGAATTGAGAAAACTCATTTACATATTCAAGAGACTAAAACAAGTAGCTGATCTTTGTACGATCAAGAAGGTGTACTATGTCTTGTGTCAGTCGCTGATTGACTACTGCATCATCTCTTGGGGATGTGCTGCTAAAACGAACTTGATAGAGGCGGAAAGAGCTCAACCTGCTATACTTAAGTTTGCTGCGGGTCTTCCCATCCGCAATCCCCACCAGTGGGGATTTGTCGGTGGGGATTTCTGGAATAAATCCGCTTTCCTACAGTCGGCTTGTACAATAAGTGGAAAGTCATTTTGACAGACTTTCGTTCTACATACAGTTCTCAAAAAGCACTCGCAGCTAGTTTATTATTCGGATATATTGAAAGATAACCCACTGTGTGCAGTACTACTTTTATCCGTTCAAGTCTGTCCCTTAAGTTCTTTTGTTACTTAGGGGATTATATTTATAATGTTATCAACAAGGGTCTAAATATTTATCCACTACACAAACCCAGTTGTAAGCAAAAAGTAACCAACTTGAAAAAACAAAAAAAACTCTTGGCTATTATAACTCAGAGAAATTGCTCCACTCAAATAACACTTGCATTCAAACAATCAACTACACTTTCACCACCATTTCCTTACTTATTTTCTTGAGCCTTGTTGTAGGTACAACAAATTTGTGTTTGTTCCTAGTATTTATATTATGGATATCACTGTATTTATTAAACAATTTTATATTTTTATGGGCATAATTATAAAAGATTTTCAAAAATATACTGAGAAGGCACAGTCATTGCATTAATCTCCTTAAATTTCTCTCTGAGAGAGTGTCTTGTACAATTATCACTTGCTTACAAAACAGTGAAAGAAAACATTGTGAGGAAACCGACATTCCTGAGAGATATTTCTCGACGGCATGTGATGCCAAGTCAGAGGCCCATGGGCAGCATAAAAACTCTGACACCAGGTTATTCACTAAACTCACGAAAAAGAAAAAAGATCTACAAAGGCGGATTCTCGTTCATTCCTTGCTCAGCTTTCCACTATAAATGACACACCCTCACCTGAAATGGGACTACAGATTGAATGCCAGTGTAAATTTGAATATTAAAATTCAGTGACTATTATCAGTTGAAATAAGTGAAAAAAATACTATTCAGTTGAATCTTGGACAGCTTTTAAAAGTAGTTTTCTGGGTAGACTTTATGAGAGTCCTTTATGTGAAAAGGAATTTTAAAATTCGAATGACTAAAATGTCACTTTATTTGGTAAGCGAGCGTTTGAAAATGTTTGTTTTTCTTTGAACAGTCTTCTTTTGTGAGTGCAGAGATAGTTGTGGTTTGCGGATTCCTAACATGGCTTTCTCATACTTTTTGTTTGTTTTGAGTTTCTTAGTTATTTGATGGCATAATAATTATAAAAAAATCCGGGGCAGAATATATCTGTAGAAAATTATTAACAGTCGACTGATTCTATAATACTTTAAATTATTTAACTAACTACGCTCCGCGGTTTCACCCACATAAGCCTCGATTCCGTGAGAATATCGAAATAAAAAGAATCCTACGTCCTAACCCAGCCAAATTTCATCTAAATCCGTTCAGCCGTTTTAGCGTGAAAGCGTAACAAACATACAAACAAACTCACTTTTGCATTTATAATATTAGTTAGGATTTAACTGATCTCATTTCTAGTATTTTTCAGACTTTTTACTTTGTTAAACCTGCTACTTCACATACCTTTGTCCGATTACTAACTAAATCTTTAAACCATTTCATTTAAGCATTCCTAGAACGAAATATTCAGATCATAATTCTCAACTCTCGAATGAAATACTTTCGTCAGCTCTTAATTTTTATTTCATTCCTATTCTCTTTGATTACTTTGACGCATCAAAATTTAATTACTAAATTCCAGTTACAAAGAAAAACATGATTGTATCCCTCGGGAGTTTCTTTGAACCCCATGTTCGTTTGTATTATGATAAATGTGTCTAGGAGATTGTTTTTTTATATTACATGTGCTTGTTTGCGCCTTTGTTAAGTATGACACGTGTTCTTTCTTGATTTGATATTGTTTTTCTTTTGTTTTTAAATTAGCACTTTTCATCTTTTTTATTCTTTGATTTCTGGATTCCATTTTCGATTTTTGTTGGAATATCAAATACGTTACTGAGTGTGTGAATTCTGAGCTTTACCTTTTTAACCGAAAATAGGTAGATTTTCCTTCCATATAATATTGCATGTACTTTTTCTAATAATAACTCCTGCCATGTTCGTTTTTCAAGGAAAAGTACTATAATTTATATGTGCTGCGAATGTCGTGATTATCCGTGTGAATAATGCAAATTCAAAAGAAAAAAAGCTGAAACAGTTGTTGCACAATTGCAAATGACTAAAAACACAGAAAAGTAATCAAACACATCTATTAGCTTCGAAATTAATGAAAAAAAAAAACAACCTATTGATTTTATAACTTTATACCACTAGTATATTGTTTAAAAAAAAAAATATCCACAACGGGTAAGCTCTTCTTCTTCACCTCACCTGATGGTAAGTGATGATCAGGCTGAAGGTGGAAGCGAGCTTCACCTGGAATTCTCAACCACAGAGGAACTGGCTATCTTACCTCTAAAAGCCGAAACACAACAATGCTGTCAACAGTTTTGTTATGGCGACAGACTTATATAAGATGGTGGTAGTTAGCCAGGCGGACTTAGAACAAGTCATACCAAAAACCAAACCGACCAAAATATGTTGCCCCCGCTGGGACGCTCTGGGTCTGAGACAAGTGTTCTTACCACCTAGACCACAGAGGAGGTTAAATTATTAAGAGTTGGCTAATTAATTGAGTACCTACTTACTTTAAATAACGAGGAAGCCTTACAGTAGTCGCATATGATGTGTAACATCTGACATCTCGCCGTGGTAATAAGCAACTGAGCAGTGACAGAAATTAACCTCAAAATTTAAATTAAAAATATCAAAAAACTCGACTGCGTAAAAAGTGAATATAATAAAAAAAGATGGAAACAAGGTTTATATAAATTAATACTATAAACAATCTCATTGAGTCGAAGGCAATAATTAAAGGTCGTTATTGTTAAAGGCTTCTACAAACCGGCGCGACACGCGACGCGACACAAAGGCCCCACGTGTCGCGCGACGAGCGGTGCCTTTGTGTCGCGTCACGAGTCGCGCCGATCTGTAGAAGCCTTTAAAAGATAGTCCGACTGCAAGAGATTGTTTATAGAATTAATATAAGTATATAAATCTTGTTTCCATCTTTTTTTATTAAGTTCACTTTTTACGCAGTCGGGTTTTTTGATTTTTGTTATTTACTTTTTTATTTTACTCTTTTTAGTTAGGATTATAAAGCGGTAAATTAGGTTATTTACTCACTTATAATCCGGTGATATTAGCCTCTTACTCACTCACTACAAAAGTTCGGGATAGTTTTTTTATTATTTCTCATTTAGATTACATGTAAACATATAATATTAATATAATATAATACTTATATTTTTGTAATCACCTTTTAAAACCCTTAATTTTGATACCCCATTCTATGCGACCAAATACACACTTTTTATCGGGACAATGACATAATTTCCAAAGCACAATATGGCTTCCAAAGTAAGAAATCTACAGCTCAGCTACTTTCCAATTTTACTGATGAAGTTAACAACTACCTAGATGACAAGCAGCATGTGATACTTATATTCATTGATTTCAGCAAGGCTTTTGACACACTCAGGCACAATACACTATCAAAAACACTTGAAAACTCGGGTATAAGAGGGAAATTACTCGACTGGTGCAGAGAATACCTTCGTAGCCGAAGTTATCGCGTCAAAGTTGGTACTAGCCTTAGCAGACCTGTAAACGTGACGAGAGGCACAGCCCAAGGTTCAGTGTCTGGTCCACTCCACTATCTGGCATACGTTAATGACCTAGAAAATATTATAACGCACTGTTCCCTCTATCAATATGCTGATGACACCTGTATACTCTCTGCTAACAAAAACCTTAATTTGGCCGCGGAATGTTTGCAAAAAGATTTTACTACACTCAAGTCACATATGTACCTCTGATCCCTTTGAAATCATAGGACTGCCACTGCTCGCCTATAGAGCAAGTCCCATATCATACATATCTGGGACTAATAATTGATAACCGATTCAACTGGAGTTACCAGGTGGATTCAGTTTGCAGCAAGTTACGTGCGATACTCACCAAATTTTCCATTATAAAGCGCAATATACCGTACAGAACCCTCCTTCAAATGTACACAGCTCTTGCTGAGTCGATAATCTCATATGGACTCACCAGTTATGGATGCACATTTAAAACTTACCTAGATAAAATTCATAATTTGCAAACACGCTTGTTGAAACTTGTTGTACCAAACTATGTAAAATATAAATACCAAGACAATTACACAGGGTTATTCAAACATTGCAAAGTATTGCCTGTTCTAGCGCGCGCTGAGTATATGTTCCTCATAGAGCGTTTCGATAGCAGCGATATTCAAATTCCAGTAAAATATGACGTGAATACACGACAAGCCAAATCAAAATCATTACAAGTGCCACGCAAAAATAACTTTTATGGCAGGCGTACCGCTTCTTTCACAATCCCCAAATTACTAAACCAAATACCTGTAGACATCAGAGACTCAATGAATAGTAAAAACATAAAGCATAAGCTAAAAGAACATTACATCAACTCGATTATAACTTAATAGTTATTAGCGCGTTGATAAAATCTCAGGTAATGGCATGCTAAGACAGACCTCAGAGGTCTAATTGTGTGCTTTGTTTCAGTGTTGTAACTTGTAATTTATAATAAATAAATAAATAATAATAAATGACAGATATTTTTTTTTTCAAAAACACACTATCACGAAAAATCCATTTTGATTTTTAATAATTTTAACATACCCAGTGACACTCGCGCAATAAAGACAAATCTAACGACATATCATTCATCAAAATTGGTTCAGCCGTTTAGTAGTTACGAGGGAACATAGGGACGGACTTACATACATACATTCATTACAAACACATAACCCTCCGTTTTTGGCTTCGTCGCAGTCGGGTAAAAATAGAATTAGTCATCTTCACAGAGATCTGAACATAACACTATTCACACTAAGTGCTAGTTAAGTTATACACTACCCGACATTATACAATAGGTAATAGGTACTAATGCTACCAGTATGCTAAGACCACTTGTAAGATATATCTCATAACAACGCCCCACTAATGGTTGTGCAGTGTCTAATTATCACTCAAGTATATTATTAATCATTTAACCTGTAATTAGGTACTACTAATTTGTTGAAGACAAGAATGGTACTGAATAGCTTGTAGCTGAACTGATTTTGTGTGGAGTTTAAGAGCGTTTACGACTTACGGCATTTCATACAAACTTTCAAGCTCCTGCTGTCGCTGAAAACCAGCGCTGGGGCTCTGTCTCGCATAGGGTCGCAGCATTATGCTGAGCGATGGCCGTTTTGCGTGAATGTGACGCATATTTTCCCTCAACTTGTTCTTTCTTGTTTGTGTTTTTTTTTCTTTGCGATAAGTGTACCCGCAAATAAACGTATTTTCTTTCTTCTTTCTTTCTTGTTTTTCGAAATGACTGAACCGATTTTAATGAAACTTCATACGCGTAAGCAGGATACAAAGGTCTAAAAAGTTAGTCAAGAACATTTTCGAAATGTCTTATTTAATAACAGATAACTGGAAATCTCTGTTTCTATGGAAAATTTCAAATCAGTCTAATTTTGCTGTAACACTATTTTTCGAAAATGTTCTTAACTAGCTTTTTAGACCTTTGTATTGTTTATCGGTTCAATCATTTCGAAAAACAAGGGCTTGAAAGTTTGTATAAAATGCCGTAAGCCGTAAACGCTCTTAAGCTGTTGCGTGAATAGTATTACGGCTCGTGCACACTGGCGAGAAATTGCAGGCATGACAGGCAGTGAGACGCGCAGCGCGACACATTCCATTAAGTTTTCATAGCACTAGTGTCGCGTCACACTGTCACGCCGCACCTGTCTGCGGGAGCCTTTATGCTTTCGTGCCTTAACTCATTTTACACTCCCATATGTTGATAAAAATGTATTCTGAAAGAAGTGATTCGCAACAGCTTCCTGAACTGAACAATTTCGTAAGTTGTGAAACTATATATTTTTTCATCAAGATTAAAATCCCCTATATTTAAAGATATTAAAATTTTAAGTAGGAAGGTTTTTAGAGAGATGTTGTGTGTTGCGCCAACCCCAAGAAACGGTAGGATGGTTTTTAACAGTTACCAAATAATTTCATAGTTATGCCGTTGGTCCTGGCTGTCATTCGTGGATCTTTGATAGTCGTTAATGGTCGTCAGAGGCCCGAAAGTCTGACAACCACAGTCTTAATAAGGGTGTCGTATTGCCCAGTTACCGGGTTATGGAGGTCAGATAGGCTATACTAGTATTCAGCTACATCTGGTTAGACTGGAAGCCGACCCCGACAAAGTTGGGAGAAGGCGGGCAGATTGATTGCAAATAATTTCATAAAAACTTGCCAAGTTTCAATGTGGTAGACTATTTAGATTTGGCGGTTCAAAATAAATGGAATAAAACTAATGCATAAATTAAATCAATAATTATTATTAATTAAAGCAACACAGTAATAATTTGCACAACAAAATAATGTAGCAATATAACATTATTACTTACATCAAAACAATAATTATAGCATTTAATAATAATAATAATCATTAGCATTTTGTGAAGCAACATAGTAAACAAAACATATTCTTTAAAGAACAATTTTAACTAAAACATACCTGACCGTTCAGAGTTGTCTTGCCGAGTCCGTAGTCGAACAAAGTCTAAACGATTGAGTCACTTGCGCGCTCTTTTAAACTATGGCTTGTTTGTCAGTGGGTGGGAGCGAGTAGTCAACAGAACAACTAATTAAGCCGGAAGTTACTCGAAAAATTGCGTTAATATTTTTAAATGAATAAAATTCAATGTTTCTCCCACATATACTATAGTAGGTACAGACCACACTCCAATTCTCTATATATTCAAACTTCCTGGTTTAATATCACTCCAACTACAAGGAACAAGAATAGATACCGATGGATATTAGATATCAAAACAAACATCACAACAACATAGATCGGAGTGGGTATCCAGTTTTGTATCAAATCAAATGGAAAACCCATTCAGATGTAAACTGAAGTGAACAGTTTTGCGCCGCTGCTCGTGAAAAACCTGTGATGTGCAGTTTTTTTTATGCGTGGTTCGTATATTTTGTTTATATTGGATTAAAAATATTACGTGTTAGTGAAAAAGAAGTTCTGTGTGGTCCGGCGACGTAAAGTATACCACCATCCTATTTCTTCCCGAGGGTGTCGTAAAAGGAAATTAAGGGACAGCGTTCTCTATGCATTTTAACACCATACTGCAATCGCCAACCCACCTGCCAAGCGTGGCGACTTGACAACCCCCCCCCTCCCTTTTGGGGGAAGCCTATGTCCAGCAGCGGACGTCTTTCGGCTGGAATGATGATGATGAAGAGTAAAACAGTTTGCATCTGTAAACACCAAAATTATATGCTTGATCAACATGATGTGATCAAAAAGTACTCTCTAATTTGTGTTTTATTTATGTTTGTGTAACCTTATCACAACCATCACCCTTGTAATCCCCGAAGGTTAGGCAGAGGTATCCATGGTACACCCACATTTCGCCAGTTTTGTTAAGTCCCATAACTGGAAATTCCATCAACTGTATACAGATTCAGTTGCACTGGCTGCTACTTAGAAATTCCTGATAGAAATACGCAATAACAGTTTGCGCGACCTGGGTATCGAACCCAAGATCGCTCAGCAGTAGCACTTCCGACCCATCAACCAGGCGTGTCCTTTGTTGCACTAAATAAAGGCTGTATCTATCCACATATTTAATGTATAAAAGCTACGCTCGGGTCATGGGGCCCGAGTGCGCGTCTTCTTTTTAAGGAAATTTCTCGCCGACTGATCGACACTTCACGTGACCAGAGGGCTGGCTCGTTCTTCGGCCAAAGAATTAGCATTGCTATTCAACGTGGCAATGCTGCCAGTCTTCTGGGCACGTTTCCGGATGACAGCAATGCGGACGAGTACTTGGACTCTTCAGTGTCTTTTTTTTTTTCGTAGTTAGTATCTTCTTAGTGTAAATAATTAGCTGTGTATTTGTAATTAGTAAATGTATACTGTATGAAAAAAATGAAATAAAATAAATAAAAGGTTAGTTTAGTTGTGTAAGCGCGACTATTGACGTGGGGATACGTTCCTCAGGTATCAGTCTGGAGTCTTTGTTCCCGGTTAGGCTCGCCGCCTATTATAATTTAGACTTTATTTAAACCCGCCGGTAACAAGCCAAGGACAGGCCGATAAAGAAGACTTCATACGTGTGGAGAAGAAGAAACCTTTTTTTTTTTGGGTGGGAAGTTATAAAATAACTTGTCCTGCTCTGGGCGGAGCGGGAGGGCGTGTCAGACTTTTACTGACTAAAACCCACCCGTGTTCCTTCATTTGCCTGTGTGCCAGAGCCACGATATCCCTTTTGAACAAACTCGCAACCCAGGCAGGCATTGACCCTAATCGACCCCGTCAATTCATGCTGAAATCTCTTTGAGATCGCTCACTGTCCGCAGGCCCCACGCCTATGGTGGCCGGAAATCGGCCGGGGCGTCTCCTGCCGCGACTAGGGGCGTGAGGTCGCAAACCCTGACTCTCCCTCACACGTTCCGCCTCCTCCTTCGCGAGCATTACTGCTTCGCAGAACGAGGTGACGGCCTCCCATGCACTCTCGCTCCGAACCAGGGCCGGACGCGAGAGATCGCTGCCGCCAATCGCCTCCGTGAGGACACGGCGGTGCTCCACCCAAGCCGGGCGGACCTCCACCGTGTCCTCCGGGCGATCCACATAGTGGTGACACCCGGGCGTTCCCTCCCGCTTTATCCTGAACAGGGACCTCCCGAAACAACCGTGTCCGGTGAGGACCTGCGTCAGGCCGAAGATGAAGACACCGTGGCGCTTCTCTAGCCACTCCTCAAAGAGGAGACTTATCACCACAATTGTAGCGTGCCCAGCGCTGGGTTGCGAAAATCGCACTTTCACAATACAGGTACATTATTTTGTTACAAAAAAAATACAATTGAAGCGAAATTTGTGAAAAATACATATAACATTTCCTGGTAAAAACAGTTTGAAAACTTTAAACCTGAAAATAAATAACAGGAACAAAATGGAACCCTCAACTGTGTTCGTTTTCAGTATTCGTTTTTACTTTTCAGCATTTCCAGGTAGCAGACAGGGTGCAAAGTTGAAATTTTGCACAGAGGCCAATTTAGTGCCACGACTAACAAGGGATTTGGAAAAAGGTGGTGCTTCGCTTGGTTACATCTGGATTTTGAGCGTAACAGACATGCTACGGTATTAAAAATGTTGGGACTTTTTACTGAGTAAAAAAAAAACATGCATTGAAAACAATAACGTTAGGCAGCTGAATTAAGGGCTAGATTATAACTAACTGGCCGACTCTTTGACAATTCAAAAGTGCCTGTAATAGGTTTAATTGAAATAAATAATCAAAAAATAATCAAACCCAACAACCAAAACCTCCCTTTAATCTTTTACCCCCTTATTACAAAACAAGGTTTATCTTCAGACCCAGGTTTAAAACATGGAGCCAATATTTAATTTCGAACTTTATTCCGACTATGGTAAAGTTCCTAAACACAAAACTGACATCTTAATACCAAACTACGTTTTCAGTTTTGTATAAAGAACGGTATTTCAATCACTGTCACGTTCTTATTACAAAAACTAGCTCCATGGTATAAGCCATGTCAAAATATAAATCTTGTTTTGTAATAATGCGGTTAAGGTTTATTCTAAACCAAAAATATTTTATTTTGTACGCCAGAAATGGCAAAACATGCAGATCTACCTGTTGTTTTAAGACCTTGCACATTACACACCACTGCACCGCACTGCACTGCACTTTTTTATTTTTTTGTTGGTATACTTATGTTTTACAATAAATATATTCTATTCTATTCTAAATGTTTCTAGTTTGAGTTTTTTTTTCGAGATTCAGAACGCGGTACTTCTGGATACGGTTCGTATTGTTAGGAGGTTCCTCTCTCTGGAGCCCTAGCCACCGATAGCTTGGTCCCTGTCCCCGATACTGGGAGGTAACAATTTTTTTTAAATATTTTTTTTATCTATTTTATGAAAATATTGAAATGTGTAATTTGTATGTTTAAAGTGTAACAATATAAATTGCGAGAAAATGATTGAAAAGAATCCTCTGTGAGTTATATATAGTTATATCCTACTTTTTTGCAGGATAAGCAAGCAAACACAGTTTGAATTTAGAAGTTGAAGAATAACGTTAATTTTGCTCTATTACCATAATGTATATCTTGTAAAGTAGTCTTGTTAAAGTAAATACTTTGAAATGACTAAGAGTTCCTTGGGGACCCCAAACAAAATTGTTCTTTCTCATTCCAGCGGCTTAATTTACCAAAACTTCTTACCAAGGCCTTTGATTTAAGACCTGCTACTACCAGATTCATGAAGGACAAAATATTATTAAAGTTTTATATCTATGTGTTATTATTTTACTGTATGATTTTTTTAAGAAAACGTACAGCTAGTACATTAATTTGAGTATGCAGCTACATTAGGTATAATGTATGTAGAAGATGACCAAATTATATGAGTAGAGAGGTACACATGACATACTTTAATATAGAAAAAAATATATAAATTTACATATTTTGGTATCTGTCTGGACAAAGCTATCTTACTGTGTATAAGGTTCCTAAAACCTTTAAGTAAGATAGTTCATTAATCACAAGTGAAGCAATGTTGACGAGGATGAGTCTTAAAAGACTTCAACCATAAGAGCAAGGTTACACGCTCAATTTGGCGTCATTCTGGTTCATGAATCTAGTCAGAATGATCGGAGAATGATCGTGTAACCCACGGATTGACAGACTGATGGTCCAGACTGATGAAAATTAAATATTTTAAATAATTTTGTCAGTCCGTCTTGAATGATGAAAGACTGATGGGAGAATGATCGTGTAACCCACTCGTATCATTCTCGCGTCAGTCACCGTCAGCGAGGCATTGTAGAAGCAACGCAATAATAACAAACTTCTTTCATCCGATAGTAATTTTAAAAAGTCTTCCTCTTCCTTTTGATCTCGTATTTCATTCAATAAATTAAGATGAGTGTAATGATCATCTTCTTTGCAGCCAGTTTCTCATCCATCGCTCTCTTTTACGTATTTATTTAGCAGCAACGCGATAATTATCATAATAGCACACGCTTTCTTTTTCCTTATAATATCCATGACTAAGCAATGATAAATTGACAACCGACTACGTACTTTTTATCAGTCTAGATTGGCCGTGTGACCGTAAAATCATCCATCATTCTGGCTTCAGTCAAGTCAATCCAGACTGATGGACCAGAATGACGCCAAACTGAGCGTGTAACCTTGCTCTTACACACGATAGTCAGTCAGTTTGACACTTGACTTCCTCCCAACAACGTGATAGCCCCCACAACCCGATCAAAGTTCCAAACTTAATACCCGTAGGACGAAACTTTAAAATACCTCAAAGATATTCGAGCCTAAACATAAACAAAGGCATTAACGTGCTGGAATACTGTTGAGAACTTCGTTATGAAGTTATTTAGCTGTTCCTAAGAATAAGATTCAGAAATAAGGAGAATCGCAAGTGAAACAGGATAACCGATATAGCCCGAAAAATTGCCGAACTTAAGTGGCAGTGGGCGGGGTCCATTGCTCACAATGAGTATGGCCGATGGGACCGGAAAGTTATGGAGTAGGCACCACTTGGTATTGGAAGGTACAGTGTGTGTAGGCACTCCACAAAGTGGACCGATGACTTGAGGGCCTAGACAAGCGCATCGCTTTCAAAGCGTTTTCCATTTCTACAAAGACTTTCAATTGTAGTGACATAAGCTTTTCAGTAGCTTATGTTGGTCGAGTGACAGATTCTTCTGCCACTTGTATGGATAATATTTTAATGTCTTTATTTTAATGTCTATCTTTCTTTTCTGTGGGAATTATTTAGTGAAAAGGGATGGAAGTGTGTAACAGTAAGTGACAGGTTGAGGGTCTACCCTTTATGGCAGAACTTTTTTTGTCATAATATTATTTTGCATAACAGCTGATAGCATAAACATCATTTCGCAGAAAATCGTTTGGCAGACACTCATTTATCATACATTTAAAACTCATAAGTTTGTAAGTCAGAATCATCTTTAGGCATAAATTTTATATCCATTATAATTAAAAAGCAGAACCATCATATCGCAGAAAGTTCACAGTCAGAATTCTGTCATCTTAAAGGTATGCCATTGTAAATTCGAACATGTTAACATTCGGCCAAACAATAATTATATTAAATAATTTTTATGACTTAATAATATTCGTTTGAAGAAAATTATGCCAAGTGTGTTATGCCAAATAAATTTCGGAGCATCAAGATTCTGCCAGATAGAGGAACCCGACAGCTTGACCATGGAATAAGTTAGTACTTTTTAATAGCCTGGAATTAGTAAGTACTCTACAGATTGTAAGTAGAAGGGGTCGAATGTAGACCAGTGGGCGACCACTAGTAAAGAATAATTATTCGAATAAATATTTCAGTATTTCGCTTTTTTTAAATTTTGAGGTTAATTTCTGTCGCTACTCAGTTGATTATTACCAAGTTGAGATATCAGATATTACAGATCATTTATATGCGACTACTCCACTACAGTTTTTCCTTTACTTGAGCTGTAAGACGTTACTTCTTGCAAAATTTATTGATTCTAGGTCAACGGGAAGTACCAGGTTTTGATTTCTTTGCGAGTATCAAAATAATGTCACATTAATGGCCGTATTTTTGAAAATTGATTTTTTTAGAGCTCTAAGGGATCGTAAACCTGCGTATATGATATTAATTTTAACTTGATACCTCCACGCGTTTCTGAGAAAAAGGGTCTCGATAGACAGACAGATGGACGGACGGACAACGAAGTGATCTTATATGGGTTCCGTATTTTCCTTTTGAGGTACGGAGCCCAAAAAAGTAAGTTGGAGTCTCATTTCCCACGAAATGTATGAGAAAAGTTTTCTGTCTCTTCTAGTACTCAGTTGGTCTTATTTTTAATATTTTAACCATACATTTGAATAGTTTTTTAATTTTTTTTTTTACTTTATTTTAGTTTCTTGCCCATTCTTCTATGTTTTAGAATGGGCAACTAGCTTCTGTAATTGTTTTAATTGAATGAAATGGTTTGAGTTTGAATATTTTCTATTCTCACCGAAATAAACACCTACCGCGGTGAGCTTATGCCTCGAAAATATAGGCAGTTAAAATGCATTTGGATCAGAAGTTTCCCTTCTACTTATTTTTATTCTATGGCTATGAAGTTTGTAAGGCAGGGTCAAGAAGCTCAGGCCCGTACGTGATTTTTGTACGAAAAACTTATAAGAGTTTTTAGTTGTTGTGTTATTTTCGAGAATGGTGAAGAGATTTATTGGCTGGTACTGAAAGATACTTAATTTTCCTTTGCTAGTATAGAAAGCACAAAAATAAAATTAACATAAAATTATATAATAAGATGTACCTATACAAAATATTGTAAAAAAAAATTAAAGAGTAACGGTGGAGTTTCTTGTTTCTTGCCCATTCTTCTCCATACGAAGCTACCTTTTGGAAGGGGCGACTAGAATCAATTCTATTTTATTTGTAAATGTTGACGTTCAAAAGTGCTATTTATGTGCCTATTTGAAATAAATAATTGACTTTGACTTTGACAAAAACTGTCGTCAACCTGCCTGCAACGTGTCTTGAGATACTTCGGCCACATTGCCCGCAGACGTACCAACAACATGGAACGTCTAAAGGTAACAGGAAAGATAGAAGGCAAAAGACCACTATTTTGGGCTTCGGCCTCTAGGCTGTACCTCAAAAGTGGTCGAATTATACATATCTCAGCAACTGGAGGTACCTGTCAGCGCCACACTCCACCAGGCCACCCATTGTAACAAATGGAGAAAGACTGTTGACAATTTGAAACGGACGGACTTTGTCACGATTCTTATGAGAGAGCGATTGAGAATAAAATAGAGTAAAGAATATCCCAAGAGCTTAGTAATGCAAGCCTTGATATTGGACTGAAGATGAATATGTCGAAGACCAAAGTTATGTGCAACAAAAGAACTGGAAGCATAAAAGTAGACGGGGAGACAATACAACATGTCCAGGAATACCTTTACTCGGGCCAAGTAGTCTCTTTCCAGGCGAGGCAAGATAGAGAAATCACAAGACGAACGGAAAACGCCTGGAAGAGCTGCTGGTCTATGAAGGATCTATTCAAGGGTGAGTTACCTATGGCACTGAAACGCAGGCTCATGGACATGGGTATTCTTCCCGTCTTAACCTATGGGGCACAGACTTGGTCTTTGACTAACATCCAGAAGTCCAAACTCAAGGTCTGCCAACGAGCAATGGAGCGCAGTATACTAGGCGTTAAATTAACTGATCGTGTTCGAAACACAATACTGTGCTCCAAAATAAAGATAGCTGACGTGGCTCAAAAGGCTGCCGAACTTAAATGAAATTGGGCAGGACATGTTTGCCGGACCAACTGTGGGCCCAAATGGCACAGAATTGGTGCCCTGAAACAGTGCGACGGGGTCGCGGCAGACCACGTAGGATATGGCGGGACGAATTGGATAGGTTCCAGCAAAACTGGAAGGAGGACGCGCGGGCTCGCGAAGGATGGAAGGAGTGGAGGGAGGCCTTTGCCCAACAGTGGGACAGCGTAGGCTAGAGAGAAAAAAAAAAGAAGAATATCTTTACCATCTTTTGCTCGTCAGTTCTAGCTGTTTAGACCAACAGCTAAGCAAAACAATCCCAATATTTAGAATTACTCGTAAACTTTTTAGTTGCCGTTAAAAACGCACTTGATTAATGGCATAGAATCACAAATCAAATGTCAAATTGAAATAAAACGCTAAGATAAAATAAACTATTCACTTTTTTCTAACTACAAAGAATTCTTGGAACGTATTTACGAATCAAAACGAAAAAATAAGTTGTTATTTTTTCAGTAATGTAGAAAAGAAAACCAATAAATTGTTATGTCTAAGATATTATTCAACTAATGAAATTCCTTTAATAAACTTTGCCTACATAAAACAAATGAAAATTGTGCTATAGAAAACAAAATTGGATTAAATAGTAGGTACTTATTATTTACAACAACATTATAAAAATTCGTTGGCAGTTACAATACAATATCAGGCTATAATTGTCTGATAAGGATTAGGCCCGGGTCGACGGCGCGTTGTGTTCCACGTGCGCCTCAAATAGATGTCAGCACCAACTGACGGGGTCCGGTAGGGCCAATGCCTGCCAGGGCTGCGAATTTGTCCGAAGGGGATATTGTGGCCCTGGCACACAGGCAAATGGGTGGGTTTTAGTCAGTAAAAATCTGACACGCCCTCCCGCTCCGCCCAGACCGGGAGAAGTTATTTGATAATTTCCCATCCAAAAAAAAACGCTCTAATTGTCCCCCAAGATGCACCTCAAGTAGAATTGGGCAGGATATCTATTCTGTCCTGCAGTTATAGCTATCTGATCGTTTAACCAGATTATTATATTAAACGCGGAGATGGCCGATGGAGTAAAGCTGGAACGAAATGGTGGCCAATGCTAGGCCAAATAAACCATGGCCGTCCAACAGCGCTTTGATTTGACGATGTCGTCAACAGCTGAAAAACGTTAGTGACTATCGAATAGATTACTTTACGTTTTTTACCTATCGAAATCTATCGAGCTCATGTTACGAATTTTAATTCTTGCTGTGACCGCTAGGTGCGCTATACAATTTTTCATACATATCATTTACGGAGACGTTAGCGAGTTTTGGCTTTGTAAAATCATTGTAGGGTTATGGACGAAGGAAGCACGGAACCGGGAAGTATGGCAGAAGAAAGGGGAGGCCTGTACACAATAGCAGTGGGTGATTCCAGGCTGAAATGATGATGATAATGAATTGTACTGCATATTGTTTACGCAAAATAAGCGATATCTTACGATAGATTTTCGTAGTTGGTGTTGTTTAACAATTAGGTACTGTTTGGAGAAATTGGGCGATGAAAAACGACAGTTTTTACAGGAAAAGGGTGCACAACACCTTACTTGATGCGATGGAGGCCTGGATTACTGGCTACAATAAATATGCAATCTTCACGAATTTTCACTTGTTTCTTGTAAGTATAACCTACGAGTGCGCGGGAGATACGCGTCAGCGACGCTTTTTGAACACAGACAAAACGCAATATATCTTTCTTCAAAATGCTGCGACGAGATTGCGTGGCGTAGCGCCACTTGATGTAGCCTTCTTGTTCATACGCGAACGGAAATGTGCAGGAATGGGATACGCTATAGGAAGTTACAAACCAACTTTATCTATCAATTCATTTGTCAACACAAAAAAAGAAATGAAATGACAATACTATAATTATAATCGAATCGGCGCAACCACATATCAAAGAGAAAAAACGAGCATTGATGACCATGTTTCTGCATTGTGTGTTGACAACTTAAAAGCAAGATCTTCTCCTACCGATTTCATTGCTTTCTTTTTACATAGTTCTTGCCGGAGTAAAGGACTTCACCGGATTCTGAAAATCGAAGAAATCATTTTTATTACCTTGAAAAACTTTGTAACTGACTTAGACTTAAATAAAACAGAAGAGGGGATTTTTAATTCGACATGCTCACATATTTTACAATGTGTCTTGCAGCATTCGGATTCCAATACAGCATTTAAAACAACTGGCTTTAGATCCTTCAAAATGTCTATTAGATATGAGAAACATAGAGAGATTACATCCACCTGTGTGCTAATATCGCCATGCAAGCGGCATGCTAAACGTTATTGTGGCAATATTCCATCATAACTGTGCAATAATGCACAACGGAGGCCTTTGCTACTAATATACTATAGATATAATGCAATGAATGTGATCGGGGAGATAATGACGTACCTACCTCTATTAATCAATGAACAGTCTATAGTCATTACTTGTACCTGTGTAATCGTAACAGGAGTAGATTTATAGGGCGTGGTTAGTTTTTAGGGTTCCGTACCAAAATGGTAAAAAGGAACCCTTATGGTGAGACTAAGTCTGACTGTCTGTCTGTCTGTCACACCTGGATATCTCAAGAAATACTAATGCTATCAACTCGAAATTTAGAATAGTTTTAGATGACGTTTGCTCAACCATTTTGCAAGCAAGAAAGAAATTTAAAAAATAAGACTTTTTTGCAAAAGGGACTGAAAGGGGGTCTGGAAAATTTGAAGTGGAGCTACTAGGGCATGTGGGGTATCATATGAAAGAACGCTGTTTGCACATTCGCAAAAATATTTTTTTTTTAGGCAGCACAGTTTCCGACTTGTGATGAAAAATTTAAAAAAAAATACCGTTCCCCCCTTTATCTCCGAAGTTTGCAAATATAAAAATCTGAAATTATTCTATATGATAGAAGCCTAAGTAAAGATTACAGGAAAAATAAAACGATCAAATCAAAATCAAATCAAATAATTCTTTATTGACATAATAGGATAAGTACAGAATTCTGAACTTATCCTATTATGTCAATAATGAATTATTTGATTTGAACGATGTCTCCAAATAGCACAGTTTTTCATAAATCATCAGCACCATATATTCGTACAGAACCCTCGGTGCGCGAGTCCGACTCGCTCTTCACCGGTTTTTTTTATAAGAAGATTAGTACTTCTGGCGTAAGAGCTTCGTTTGATTTACATGGTAATACGTACGTACTGTTTCGAATTATATACTGCATTTACGTTAATAATCCATGCTCTCTAGTTCCGTTCGTTTAACCACGAATAGTTGATACCATGTTCGATATAGCAACTGGTCCTTCGAGCATACGAATGCACTGTCCTAAAATACTCTAATAATTCTTAATGTAATTTTGGACTTACCTCTATTATCTTACCCGCTTTAAAATGGCTGATGATGAAATAGTCATAGACCATTTCAACTTGCTTTTTAAACTGGTTTGATAAAACTTTCAGTAATAATAATAATTAATCAATCTACCTACGCTTTTCCCAACTGTGTTGGGGTCAGCTTCCAGTCTAACCAAATGCAGCTGATTACCAGTATTACACATGGAGCGACTGCTTATCTGACCTGCACAACCCAGTAACTGGGTAATACGATACGCCGTGGTAAGTCTGGTTGTCAGATTTTTGGGCTTCTGACGACCCCTAACAACTGTCAAAGATCCACGAATGACAGCCGGGACCAACGGCTTAACGTGTTTTCCGAGGCATGGAGGAGTCTCGGTAAGTAAATAAAAAATCTTTATTGCAGACCACAATCACGGTCCATAAAAAACCCCTAAAAAAGCATACAGGGTTATTTTTAAAACGTCAATAACCTCTTAAGGGGTACTCATGTACTCATCATTATGAACAACTTTTACTATGGGACCAAAACTGAAATCGCAAAAAAAAAACCAGCTGTTCCCTACATTTATGTTTGAATAATTCGTTAAAATGTAGGGAACAGCTGATTTTTTTTTCGCTATTTCCGGTTTATACATAATACACAAAAAATATACAATATAATTACATAAACTTACGCCTTTCTTATCATAAATTACGTGGCTATTTCCTACCACTGCTTGTAGGTCTTGGTAGCAGACATCCTATCAGCAAGGTCCTAACGATACTGTTCCTACGCTTACCAACCCGGGACATGAATGATGCAATTCCGCTTCTCTGAATGGCATTGAACGCGTAATGATGGTCACCCATCCACAGACCAACTCCGGTAAGCGTAGCTTATGGCAGTAATAATAATGATACCAGCCTATTATTGTCCCAAAGCAGGGCAAAGGCCTTCATACAGAAAAGGCACGAGCAGCACCACTCTTGCTCAAGTCAGGTTGGCGACAGTTCTAAAATCTCCAGTCACACGACAATTCTGAAAACAGAAAAATAATACTAACTTAGTAACAAAAGAAACCCAGAACCTCGAAAATTGAATCAACGGAATCAAGATCAAAGAGAGAAAAAACTGACTCCAGAATCAGTAAGATCTTACATAGCGTGTTTTATTCATAACTAGCACACTCCAGAAGGTCGTGGTTTGCCCTTTTACGGATTACATTACCATAAATCCGTTCTTAGCCGTTATCTATAAATAATACATAGTGACATACAAAATGTGGTTAAAGTTGTTATAAGATATTCCAGAAATATTTTAGCAGGATAAATATTATATTTGCATAATCGTTCAATAAAATCTGGGTAAAACAACAAACAGAATAAGAGAATTGTATGAATCATTTAATCTGAAAAAGTAGCGCCCTACCCTACACGTGTAGCACCATCAACATCGCCACTTGCGAACTACGCGTCACACTGACGGCACGCAAAATACTGCATCGCGCAAGCAGAGTTTACCGCGCAACTAGCATATATACAACATCCCGACATCAACCGTAACGCGATGAATGTTGTTGAACTATCAAAGTACACTAGGTAGTGTGTTATGCAATTACCAAGCTGGATTTAACGCTGAACCTAATTGTGTAAATATCGGCGGAAAAAAGCTTCCTGGGGGTCTACACCGAAACGATAATCCAAAGTATCGGCTGAATGTTCAACCGTCTCTTGACTTCCAAAGTTTCCTTGTTTGACTTTGAGTCCTTACCTAACTTCAAGTCACATTTTTGACTTTGAGTTATCTCTTTGACTGTCTTTGTCTGTCTTCAGTAAAGTTAAGCGGTATGCCCCTTGTGAGGGTTGACCAATTTAAATATCTGGGTCACTGGCCTCAAAGATGATGAGGATATTGACAGGGAGCGGAGGGCGCTGTGTGTGAGGGCTAACATGATTGCCCGCAGATTCAGGCGTGCCTCTAAGGAGGTCAGGCGCACTATATTTAGTGCTTACTGCACTTCTTTTTACTCTTGTAGTCTGTGGGCTCATATACTCAGAAATCATACGGTGCCTTTCGCGTTCAATACAATAACGCATTCAGGGTGCTGATGGAATTATCTTGATACTGCAGCGCGTCAGGGATTGCTGAAGCTCGCGTTGACTGCTTCTACATTGTGATGCGGAAGCGGTGTGCATCCATGGTTAGTAGGGTGCGGGGCAGCACCAACAGCATCCTGTTTATGGTAGCAAGTAGGCTAGATTGTGCGTATGTGAGTCACTGCTGCAAGGTATCGGCGGGGCCTGTCACCTTGCAGCAGTGATGTCACGAATTGTTTCTGTGTTAATGTTTTACTAACATAGTTTGTAAGTATTCTGTTACTAACACTAAAATTAAATTAACTGTCATTTATTTTATTTTTCGCCGTAGTCAGCCATAGTTAGCCGTCGTCAAGCAACGGCCGAACATTCGGCCGATACTTCGTATTTATCTTCGGAGCAAACCCCCTGTGTTGGTATTGCATCGGCAGCTGCTGGTTTCCATAGTTCAGCACTCATCATAGCTACCCTTATCCCATGTTACTTGGGGTCGGCGCAAAACCTTTTAATTATTTTACTTTTTAATGCACTGATGACCACTTTTCATTGTAAGACATCTTCCTAACATGAAAAATCAAAAAATCTATATCAAAATATTTTACTTCACATAAACGTACTTGGTTACACTTTTTTTTTGGCTTTTACAATGTTTTCAAGGTACAGTGTTAAGACAGAGATATATGCCAGTGACCTTGAGTGGTTAGCTTGCGTGTTCTGTACTGAGCTCACGCAACGCGTCGTACGTTCAGCCAGTAATAGCACTCGCCCATCAAGGAGCGCTGTCCCCAACTTGACGCATTATTAATTTAATAAGCACAAAAAAAAGGTATTTTAATAAAACGCGTATATTAAAAGATTAATAATTAAATTATCTTTAAATTGGTGAAGGTTTCAGAAAAATACGCTTGGTAGGTTTTGCGCCATTCTCTGTTTTTATCCGCGTTAGACATAACTTTACAAATTAATTTCACTAGGTAATATAAGCACAATCTAAAATATTCACATATTAAGTTATTGAGAAAATACTCTAATTTAACATATATTTTTTTCAAATCCTTAACACTACTCGTTTAGGCGTGATCTTCAGTACAAAACCATTAAACGTCGGTTATCGTCGCCTTAATAGGTATGGGAGGACAGTGTAGGCCCGTCAACAAGTACCAAGTACTTAACAAAATAGAAGATGGTTTACAAAGCTACAGTCTAGTCTTGGAAAAAATTATTAGCACTATCCATCAAAAAGTTTTTGTCGTAAGTAATTTGCAATTTTATCAAACACAATAAACTTATACATCCCACTTCTAAACATTCCTTAATGAAAATTACAAGATTCATCCTAAGAAATTATTGGCTGAAAACTCTTAAGTCGACGTTATCTTCATCCGACTTAAAAGGACAATTGATTAATGAAAATTTATTATTGTTTTGTCAAGAGTTAATTAAAGCTAAGAACTCCCGGATCGTGCCTTAGCGTAATTTTAACTTGTGACAGTTTTCTAAAACTTTAGGCCGAGAAAAAGTTCCTTCAAGTCGACAACTTGACGTTTTCACTTGGCATGAGGAAATTGAAATTTATATTGTTGACATGTGCACGAAAATTATACTTTTTTCTTTCTGGCACTTTTATTAAAAATTCAAAACATTTATTTCGTGTAATAATACATAAAATAAAAAAAAACCAGCCAAGGGCGAGTCGGACTCTGCACGAAGGGTTCCGAACCATTATCTATAAAAACGGAAAAAAATCACGTTTGTTGTATGAGCCCCCCTTAAATATTTGTTTATATTAATTTAATTATTTATTTTTAAAGTGAACTTATCTATACATTCTGTGAATATTTCAAGCGTCTACCTGTTGCCTTTATCAATATCGAGCAAAAAAATCACGTTTGTTGTATGGAAGCCCCCTTAATTATTTATTTTATTCTGTTTTTTAGTATTTTTTGTTATAGCGGCAACAGAAATACATCATCTGTGAAAATTTCAACTGTCTAACTATCACGGTTCATGAGATACAGCCTGGTGACAGACGGACGGACAGACAGACAGACAGACGGACAGACAGACAGACAAACGGACAGACAGACAGACAGACAGACAGACGCCGGAGCCTTAGTAATAGGATTCCCATTTTACCCTTTGGGTACGGAACCCTAAAAATTGCGATTCTGATACAAATTAGAATAGAAAAGTCATACTCAACAACAGCCGGGGCGTGCATGTATGACGAAATTTATGAACGTACATGAAGTAAAATATAAGTAACTGAGATCGTATAGCAGAGGGAGTTCTGTGGTTTCTGCCTACTCCATGGGAAGAAGGCATGAGTTTATGTTTATGTAATTATATTTATTATGTAGATATGTAGATAAAAAAGCCCCTTTATTTCATGCAAACTTTCTATACAATGCAATTACTTAAAAAACATTACGATTATTTATAGCAATTTCATGCATTAAAATAAGGAACATAGTTTTTAATAATTATAATTTACAAGTTTCAAACGCACTATTTAACATAGTGACATAATAATATATAATCGATATATATTGTTATGTATTAATGATACCAATAAAATTGTTTTTTTTATGAATTTTTAATATTAATTAATTTAATTTAAATTATGAAATGTCATACTTCATCGATTCCGTACCTACTCAATAATTTCATTCCAGTTCAATGTTACGATTCCATGTTTGACATTTAAATAAGATAGTTAATTCAGAAATGTATATATTTACTAGCTAAAATTTAAATTATGTAGGTTAGAATAAAATAAAAGGTCAATACAATTCAAATGATATGAATACGTACAACCACAATTAGATAGTAAAATTATAATGATCTATTGTATTACCATTTCGTATTCAATCTCCAATAAAAATCGAATTAATTAATATCAAATCAATTAAATGAGTACAATGACAACAGTCGACAAATAGTCGTTTTTATTGACGTGATTACAATAAATGAATAATCACGTAAGCAGATATTCTGCTACCTACAATAAAGGCTCCCGGAGACAGGCGCAACGCGACAGAGCGACGCGACATCGACACTCTAGTAGCACAATTACTATGCAAACGATATCGCGCCAGTTTGAACGAGCCTTAAGCCTTCAAGGATACCTTTTCGCCGAAGTTTAGTACCCATTTTAATAAAATCGTTACCGTGACTTTAGGTATAAGTTTCCAAAACAACCATTAGTAAACATCATTATTGCTAAAGAAGCAATCAAGCAAAAAATATATTCCAACTGAGTATCAAACCTAATGAGGTATCGTTTGTACCAATCATAATGAACCAACTCCTACACACATGCTCTTATAAATTCACAAAGACCCTATCGTTCTTATACCAATTCTATTACAAATACTTAAGTAATAGTGACGTAACATATCACTAATGACTTAATTTATGGTTCGTCTAGATATTCTCTGTGAAAAAAAAAATTTTGACTGAACGATTATTTTGCAAAAGAGAAGGTTTAAACCAACAACCGTTTCGTAGAAGGAATATATAAATTTTGATCGGTAACAAAGTTTTGATATACTCATTGTAATGCTTTCGAAGACTTATAGTAACATCCTTTGAAGATACAGTTATGTAATTTTAATGTTATTCATACTACAATAGAGTCACAAAACTTTCAAAGCAAGGTCACACACAAGTAAATTGTAATAGAACCTGATGCAATAGTTTCAATTTAAATGAAACCTTTCAAGTCAAGCATTGACTGAATTTAGTCAGTTATTGTACTAACCTATTTTTAAATTTATTCCTACTATGGTGAAGTTTTTAATTAAAACAAAAACTGACTTTAGTCCAAGTAAGTCCAAGAAGATTTACATAATGTCATAAGAAAGCCCTCATTTTTGAATAAGACAGGACCAGCATAATATTTCTATGGATCAAAATGAAACGAATCACAACCAAAGATGAGATACAATGCTTTGTAAAAGAAAATATTGAGCCACAGAGATTTAATGTTTGATAATAACACGTCAACAATATTGTTTTTTCGGATCCCTGGAATTAACTCAACCTTAATCGGTTGAAGGACACTAAAGGAGACACGAACGAAGTTTAATTGTCATTACAGCTGGGGGCGTTTAGTGTCACACAAAGGGTTAATACCTGGAATCTAGGAAACCGAGAAAGAAACTCATAATATCACGTCTGTTTTCCCCGAAGGGTTAGGCAGGCGTGCACCCACAATTCGCTTTAGGGCACGCCCTGTGGGGTACGGATTTCGGCTTAGGGCGTCGTTGGGTGTACAGCAAGTTGAGGACAGGCTGGATCAAAGTTTAAATCATGATTATTATCTGGGGTTACTATTAATGCGCACTCAGCCTCGGCGCGGGCGGCTGGCGATTCGACGTGCAAATTGAAATTTAGTCGGGGACTTCGCGTGGTACCTCAGCGGTGATTACCTCTGACGTCTGTGTAATTTGTGTACTGTACTGGTGGCCCTATTGCTTTCCTGGAGGAGGGTAATGTGGTCACCTGGTTCGGTGAGAGTCGCTTTACTGAATACAACTCGCATTTTTATAAGATGATCGATTTTTCAGTAAAATAATTGTTACCCGAAATCAAGCTAAAGCAGAAGCCACATAAGAGAAACTTCACATATTCTGTGAATTATTAGAATTCTAAAGGTCATTCGCTTCAAAAAGTAATTAATCTTAATCCAAAGGTTTGGGAACGTTTACAAGCTAAGTTTCTGAGTAAAATACTTATAGCTCGTAAAATTAAGATGATTAAATTTGAATATTGTGAGGTAGAACAGAGTCGTGGCTAAGTAATAACAGATGCATGGGTCGATTGATCAGGTTAAGCTACGCTTGCTGCGGCTGGTCCGTGGATGGGTGACCAACTATATCAAAATCTGTTTCGTAGTTTAGAAGAACAACGCAATCACACGATTTTGTATTTAAGATACTTTTTATTTATATTTTTTTAATATAACTATTACACAGATATTGGGTATTAATTTTAGTTTTACATTAGACACAACACACACACACATGTATGTCACATTTTATTTTATTTTGTTTGAGTTTTTTTATATTATCACTTTTAATTTATTCTCTTAATTAATTAACAGACACACACTTCTCTGTGTTTTTTATTCTAGCGTATGGCACTCGTGGGTTGCAGCTGAAAATCAGCGTCAGGTGGTACACCTTGTGTTGTCATCTGACATTATGCTGAGCTGAGGCCCTTTTGGCATTATTATAATTGTTTTCTGTTATTTATAGTTTTTAAAGTGTATTTTTTGCTGTAATGCCAATAAACGCATTTTTCTTTCTTTCTTTCATCTTTACATACCAAGACCCCTCCATGCTTCGGAAAGTACGTTAAGCCGTTGGTACGGAATGTCATTTGTAGATCTTAGATGGTTGTTACGGGTCGTGAGAAGAAAGTCTGACAACCAGTCTTACCAAGGCGTATCGTGTTTCCCTGCAACTGGGTTGTGGAGATCTTATAGGCAGTCGCTCCATGTAAAATGCTGGTATTCAGCTGCCAGCTGGTTAGACTGAAAGCCGATCCCAACATAGTTGGGAAAAGGCGGGCAGATGACGATGATTTTAGGAAGAATGACGAAGGTTATCTGCATTTCCTATTTTCTTTAATCTTTAAAAGCTCAATTGGTAATAATACCGTTATATTAGTCGTAGAATCGATGGCTGCTAGAATTTACTTACTATTGAGTGGAGACCATGAATCAGAAAACTTGTAGGGTGTCGATCTTGGCATGGTGGTGTATCATTCCGGTTGGCTGGAGGGCCAGCCGTAGGTCACAAGTTAAATAATATAAAATATAAAAAAGGTATAAAAGTAATTCGGTCTTCGGAGGCATAGAGTCAGGATAGCAGGTACGGGTACAGGATCTTCAGCCGGCTTCAGGACAGGAACAGAAGGAGCTACAGCGCCAGCGTCTCTCAGTTGGATGGAATAGCAGGTACGGGAACAGGATCCTCAGTTGACGCTAGGACAGGAACAGGATGGAACCACAGCGTCAATGTCCCCCAGTTGGATAGGCAGGAGGAGGCAGATCGCTGGCCCCCCGGCCAACCGTAATGTTACAGTGGCTGGTAATAGATGGATCCAAGATCAAGCTCAGTAGCTTGAAATTTGGAACTCCTGTATCCATGCGTCATGTTCATGAACAGGCGCCGTCAGTAGGGACTGGTCATCTCTTAGCGGCCACGGCTTATTTAATTTTAATTTTATTTAAGGTTGGATTTTTTTTTTTACGGATTCTTTTAACGTTCTGCATCGTTCTCACGTGTATAATTTCAACATGAATGATGTAACCATATTTTGATTTGACAGAATGTCCACGGAGTTTCTTGTCCGTTCTTCTCCTTAAAGTACCTACTACGCTTTGGGATGGGCAACTAGCTTCATCTTTCTGACTGCCTGACCCTTCGACAATATTCAAAAGTGCCAGTAATTTATTTGAAATAAATGCTTTGATTTTGAGTTTAATGGCTTATGATGATGATAATTAGATGTGATATCTTTCTACCCACGACTTATATCTCTATTTTCTATCTTCTCCACTAGTCTCTCGATTGTGCCCGCTTTGCTGTAATCGAATCAGACAAAAATCTGCATAAAGTGTAGGTAAAATTTACATTTTACTGCAATGAAAGCTTGTGAATAAACCATGCAGTACACAATAATAAACCCAGTCATAAATTAATAATTGATACCAACCACAATAATTTCAAATATTAATAGCATTCATGTTTAAGTATAATATGCTTTTGTGGTCACTCGTATGCAACTTTGAACATTTAGACCGTAAGGCTGCGTATCTATAGGAGCGAAGCGAGTAAACGGAGATGAGCGAAGGAGAAGTGAGGGAATGTGTAGCTATGTATCTTTAGAGCCTAGACAAAGTGACATTCTAACAGCGATAACTATCATGAAAAACCAAAAATGTATGGTAATAAGGGACCGACATAAGCTACTGAAGGAAAGGAAAACATCGTGAGGAAACCGGCATGTCCTAGAACCAAAAATTCGAAGACGTGCCATCTACAAATCCGCACTGGGCCCGCGTGGTGAATTACGGCCCACTCCGCCTCACTGAGAGGAGGCCTGTGTCCTAGTAATGGGAACATTATAGACTGGTTATGCTTATAAGCTACCGAATAGCTTATGTCAAACCTGCTGAAACTCATTGAAGAAATACGAAATGCTTTGAAAGCTACTGGTCTAGACCTTCTTGTCCACTGAAGCAAAACGGCGCGATGGTGCGTTTCGAGAGCAAAGAGGAGATAGAAGTGGAGAAAGTTCGCGGACAGAAGCCACAGTCATCATCAGCCCATAGCAGTCCACAGCTGGACATAGGCCTCTCCGATTGCACGCCATTCAGCTCGATTCTTGGCAAATCTCATCCAGCTGCCACCAGCCACAGTATCCACACACAATCGGTGGTTGAAAACGCGCAAAGTAATCTTTGCAATTAAGTAGCCAGGTCCACTAAAGCCGACTGTAAACTTTGTGAGATTGCATTAGTTACAGCTATCCTAGCTCCGTACGTCTCCACTCATCTCCGCTCCAATGAACACACACCCTGATCCCACAGCGATATTACATTATTCTGTTCATCTAGACCAACTAATTAAAATAATAGTCATTAGTTATAATTCGGAACATAAAACTGACTATAATTACTCTTGTAATTTTCTATAGTAATAAAGTCCTCTAAAATTAATTATTACGAAACTCGCTTCGAATTTCTGGTTTTAATTAAGTATTATAGAATTTATTTTGTGTCTTAAGTAGTTTTACTTTTGGATCTGTATTTTGTTTCTTAACGAAGACTTTAGAAGTCTGAAGTTCAATGAAGTTACCGATTCATTATTAATATCTAATGAATCAGCTAATGCATCGGTAACTTATCGGTATTACGCTATATCGGTATCAACCGATGTAACGTAATATTTCAATTAATAATGACTAGGTGATGTGATTTTAGGAAGTTTTTATCCATGATCTCGCCTACACAATCCGGATTATTTTGTCAAGTATCTGTTATAACTTATTGTATATACAATTTTCCGGCAATTTTTAAAATTTGAGGATTTCCCTCGATTTCCATGGGATGCCCTCATGAGATTCTGACTTGGTGACAATGAGACCACCTCGAAAGCATAGCCTTTCAACAAAAAAATATTTTTCAAAATCGTTCCACAATTGACGTTACATAATAAAAAAACATACAGCCGAACTTAATTATAACCTCTTCCTTTTTGGAAGTCGGTTGAAAAATAGCCAAAAATAGGTCCAGCCGTTCACAAGTGATGCGCTTACCAACGAACAGCGTTTCATTTCAATACAACATCCATCCAACATTCATTTGAACATAAATAGACATTTTTGCATGTGCTCTCTGTAGGTTCAAAAGTCATAGACTGAAGGAGCTTACTTGAATATCTTTATATATTTTTCTTTTTTATACCATTGTTTGGCGAACCTTGCCTCTCCCTCACGCGTTCCGCCTCCTCCTTCGCAAGCATTACTGCTTCGCAGAAGGAGGTGACGGCCTCCCATGCACTCTCGCTCCGAACCATGGCCCGAACCAGGGCCGGACGCGAGAGATCACCGCCGCCGATCGCCTCCGTGAGGACACGGCGGTGCTCCACCCAAGCCGGGCAGACCTCAGCCGTATGCTCCACCGTGTCCTCCGGGCGATCCACACAGTGGTGACACCCGGGCGTTTCCTCCCGCTTTATCCTGAACAGAAACCTCCCGAAACAATCATGTCCGGTGAGGACCTGCGTCAGGCGGAAGGTGAGGACGCTGTGGCGCCTCTCTAGCCACTCCTCAAAGAGGGGACTTATCGCCACAATTGTGGCGTGCCCAGCGCTGGGTTGCGACAATCGCACTCTCCATGCCGCCATGAAGTATTTGCAACCCTAACGATTATTTTCATTATTTTCACTGTATTGTATTCTATAGCTAATCTGTGAACAGCGTTGTGGGCTGCAATATTGTCTACTCGGTTTGTGTATTTCTTGTTTCTATAAGTTATATTGTAGCTGTTTGTTGTTCCTTTTGAATAAAAATAAAATAAAAAACATGTCTCGAAATTAACGCGCACCGCACAAACACCTCAAATAGTGAATAAGTCTTAGTGATTTTTTTCATTATAACATCATATTTTTGATACATACAACATATCATATATACTTACATAAGGATATATTATTCATACACTGATTTTTTGTTAGTATGTATAATTATGTTAAATTATATATTTTTTATATATTAAATTATGAAATATACTGATTGCGGGAGAAAATACAAATCTACGCACACGTGTATGGGTCTAGCGTACTCGTAGTAGGTAATTCGTCCATTTTAATTTGTTTTGACTGTACAGCGGACGTGTGTCTGTAAGTTACGGTTTTCATTATTTTTGGGATAACATTTATCCTACATAAAAAAAAACCGGTCAAGAGCGAGTTGGACTCGCGCACCGAGGGTTCCGTACGTTTATATTGATAGATGATTGATAGATAGATGATTTCTGAAAAACTGAGCTATTTAGAGACATCGTTTTATTTTTCCTGTAATGTTATATACACTTCTATCACATATAATAATTTCTGATTTTTTACATTTTTTATCAAAACTCGGAAACTAAGCTGCCTAAAAAAAAATGTTTGAGAATGTGCAACAAACAGCGCTCTTTCATAATTATGATACCCCATAAGCCCTAGTAGCCTAACTTCAAATTTTTAAGACCCCCTTTCAGTCGCTTTTGCAAAAAAGATATATTAAAAAAAAAATCTTATTTGCAAAATAGTTGGGCAAACGTCATCTAAAACTATTCTAAATTTCAAGTTGATAACATTAGTAGTTCTTGAAGATATCCAGGTGTGACAGACAGACTTAGTCTCACCATAAGGGTTCTTTTTTACCATTTTGGTACGGAACCCTAATTACAGAAATCGATTAAGTGAGTGAAATATTCTGAATAAACTACTTTCATAATGTTCATTAACTCAGTTATACATTGTTTATATAGAATAATAGATAGATCATACCTTGTAAAATATTATTATTATTCCAAATATTCGCCATAATCGCCACCCTTGGCAGGCGGGTTGGCGATCACAGTATGGTGTTAAAATGCATATAAAACGCTGCTGCTCATTCTCTAGAAAGTCCCTTAGTCGCCTTTTACGACACCCACGGAATTAGGATGGTGCTATTCTTTACGTCCGACACCACACGGGACATAATAATGTACTTACCTTTTGTTTTCTATAAAATTACCACAACAAAAATAATTTATTTACCGATTCAGAACAGGGATGCTAAGATAACAATAAATTATCGTTGCAGTAACAACGTACAACGTATGCAGACATCCTGCATCAGCTTGCAGAGTCCGCAAAACACGTTCTTTGATATTCACGGAATGTTATTTCGGCAAGCTTTCCATGTAAAGAACAAAAATATGTTGCGGTTTAGCACTACTTTTATTTACCTAAAAACGATGTTTTACAGAAATTCTTTGGATGCAATAAAGGGAGAAGGAGATAAAATACTGCAAGTCGTCTGTCTTGTACCATTTATAAGTAAGAGTAGTTAGATTAAGGTTTTTTTAAAGACATAAGTTCGTTGATAATGGAAACAGACCATAGACCACTAGTGGTCGCAAACGCGAATGCTGAGCATGAGGTCCTGGGTTCGATTCCCAGGTCGGGCAAAGTGTTATTGGGATTTTCCATCAGGAATTTCTCAGTAGCAGCCCGGAGTCAGGATTTGTGCCCCGTTCATGGCAATAGGATAGTCCCTATTACATGGGACTTAAACATAACTTTCGAAATGTGGGTGTACTAAAGGTACACCTCTGCCTAACCCTTTGGGGATTACAGGATGAGGTTATATTTTAAATTTCTTCGAAAAAAAAAAAAATTTTTTCCTTTATTATGATTTCAGGAATGCAGATTCTGACGAGTACGAAAATGCCATTACTAAAAAGTTTGCAAAATATCATCCCGTATGTAACAGTCAATATGTGGATCACCTTCCATAAAAGCGGACGTGACACAACCTTAGTGTGTGACATGAACCGTCTATACGCCGGGGCCCTCGTGGGTCTCATGAAATTTGTATACACGGTGATATATAAACTTTTTGTTCAGAAATATCGGTAAATAGTTTGAAGAAAATAGATTCTACCATTGGGAGATGTTTTTGTCAATTCGTTATAGTTCCTTAACCAAATACGCGTGTGTTTTAAAGTTTCTTAGTTTCTAATGTTATAAATTTTTCATTCGCAAACAATAATGTTCCTTTGACTCAAAGTTAAGTTGTTCCAAAGTTTTTGGTTATCGAATAGAAAATTGTAATTCCCCTACAGAAAAGTCAACTGCCACATCAACAACAACAACTGCCATGTTGCCACTACATAAAGCGTAAAACGTTTTTGGAGGATGATATTCTTCCGTATTCTGGTTCCATTTGGTGCTGGACGTAAAGAATAGCACCATCCTATTTCTTCCGTGGGTGTCATAAAAGGCGATTAAAGGACTTACTAGAGAATGGGCAGCAGCGTTCTCTATGCATTTTTGAAACCATACTGCGATCGCCAACCCGCCTGCCAAGCGTGGCGATTATGGCAATTCCCCCCTTCTTTTTTTGAGGGAGGCCTATGTCCAGCAGTGGACGTATTTCGGCTGAAATGATGATAATGATGATGTATGTCTACTAATATTCCTGGTTAGTTTATTCTATCACATTTAAATTAATTTATTTTTCGTTATGTTTGCAGTACCGGTACAGCAGCCTTTTAATTGATTGCTGCACCAGACGACGTCATTACGTCAGCGCCGTCTCTCACTGAAAACAGGCGCTGAGGCTCTGTGTCGCATAGGGTCGCAGCATAATGCTGAGCGATAGCCGTTTTGCGTGGATGTGACGCATGTTTTTCCCAAGCTTTTCTTATTTTTGGTTTTTATTTTCTTTTTTGCGTGATGGTTACCGCAAAAAAAAGTATTTTTTTCTTTTCTTTCTTACTAACTGGAACATAGCTATTCAGCATGACGGCAAAGATGTATATTGTAGTCCCTAGTATTTCACCGTTGTAATGCCCTCCGCCGATGCCCAGTGCGCCTGCTGCGGGCCGGGTGAGCGGACGAGATCTCCGCTCCCTTTCCGCAGCCTCCTTCTGCGACACGACTGTTTCGAAGAAGGACACCACCGCGTCCCAGGACTCTCCGCTGCCGACCATTGACGAGGTTGACCTGCGAGATGCGAATTATAAAAAAAAAAAGTTTTAATATTTCATATTAATTATTCATTTCGTAATTCAATCAACATAATCATTGAGCATTGCGATGACTAATATACAGGTTTATTTTTAAAACGTCAATAACCTCTTAAGAGGTCATTGTACTCATCATTATGCACAACTTTTACTACGAGACCAAACCTGAAATCGCGAAAAAAAATCAGCTGTTACCTACATTTTAACGAATTATTCGAACATAAATGTAGGGAACAGCTGGTTTTTTTTTGTGATTTCAGTTTTGGTCTCATAGGAAAAGTTGTTCATAATGATGAGTACAATGACCCCTTAAGAGGTTATTGACGTTTTAAAAATAACCCTGTATAATTATGGAATTAGCTATCTACTGATGAAGATCACTCACACTGTGGCTTTGCATATCATCAAGGCTTCTACAGACCGGCGCGACTCGTGACGCGACACAAAGGCACCGCTCGTCGCGCGACACGCAGGGCTTTTGTGTAGCGTCGCGTGTCGCGCTGGTCTGTGGAAGCCTTCATGGTGAGATGAGTCGTCTTAAATCTAAACCAATTCAGTTACATCCATACAAATTAATGGTACCTGTATCAAGTAGCTTCTAGACATCACGACGCTTACACAACACAGGTATGCAAATACACCCTAACGCAATCACTACATACCTATCTAAGTCAACCAATCAAAGGTTACCATAGCTTATTAATCCTTTGTTGTGCGTCCAGGCAGAATCGTAAACTATTAACGTTGGTCTAACTGTGCGGGCTACTAAATAATGTAGGCTGTGTCTTGATAGTTTGACAGCTTCGTATAGTGGGTTATTTATAGAGTAGGCTGTGAGTTTTGGTTGGTTGAAATGGGGAAATGACCGTGGCTTTCAACGAAATTATTGGGAAACTAAATCCAACATTTGACATTTTCACAATTGCTTTTTGTGAAAAGAAAGCCTGATGATGAAATTCCTGCAACTATAATAAGCTATATTTCTGTCAAAACGGTTTAGGTTCACTTCAGATGTACTTCAAAGTCAAATTATTAATTTAAAATAATGTACATAAAAGGCACTTTTGATCGTCAAGAATTACAAAAAAAAAAATTAATTGATTCTAATTGCCCCTTCCAAAAGGTAGTTTCGAATGGAGAAAAATGTGCAAGAAACTCCACCTTTACTCTTTTAAAAATGTTTCACAATATTCTGTTTAAGTACATTAATTATATGATTATGTGAAAACGATGCACCTAGAATAAAATTACTATACCACAATATGTAAAAATAATTAAAAATGAAGCAATGAAAAATAACTTGATCAATTGTAATGTATCTCGTTGGTATAAATAAATAAAATTAATTATGAGATAGATACATGGTGCTCACACATTTACAAATATCGTAAAAATATATTATGTATTCCTAAAAAAAAAAATAAGTCAGTGTGTGAGTTTAGGTAATCACAGAATTTAAAATCAATGTCATTAAATAACAAATTATAAAATTAAAATAGCAACCAGTTTAATTTGTCTAGACTCTAGATTGTCCTATGGAGCTGGACCAGCGAGTTTCCAAGCATTCCTATCTTGGATATAATCCTCTAACTTAAATACTTATACCTAAAGTACTAAGCATACGTCATGCGACGATGACTTCAGCAACTAATAATGTAGGTAACTTAAAAATACAAGTTATAGAAAGACCCCTCAACAAGCCGTCATCTACGCATTTTGTACTTCAAACTAAGTAACTTTGTGCAAAGATCATTTCTGGGAAACGACTAATACTTTTGGTACGCACTTTAACGCACGTAGAACATTGTACTTATGTGTAAATGTAACGGTACAGGCGTCGCGGAAGTATTTTAAGTTACTTTTACATCTTGTTTTCGTAAAAAAACGTCAAAAAAGTTTGAACTTTTAACAGTTTAACCTTCAATATTTCCGTAACCAGGTGATTCCCCGGAACGGCTAAGTGCAAAAAAATATCTTATTAATGACAAGCACAAAAATGACTCTCGGCTTTGCTATAATAAGGGTCATTATAAACCCGTCATTCTTCTTTTATTAGTAGGTATTACTAAAATATAAAATATTAATAGTACGTGAAATTTCTAGTCTAATTCTACACGAGAAGACTTTTAATTGGCTTCCTGATTACTATTATTTCCTTTTTATTACGTTTTTAAGCTGTAAGTCTTCCATGTTTTAATAAATAAATTAAATTAAATTATATCTTGAAAATTGTAATCTCACTTTACACATTTATTTCACTATACCTCAAAAATATTGCTTTGATAACATAGGTATTTAAAATAGGATTAAGATATAATAGAGAGGCCATCTTTGAATTTATAATAAACTAGCTTTTGCCCCCGGCTTCGCCCGCGTGGATGTCGGATATTATCTCACGGGGACGTCCTACCGGGATAAAAGTATCATCATTATTTCCTAACCTAAATCATGGCCTATCTGTATGCCTTTCATCCATTAAACAGCTAAGGAGTGAAGAGTAACAGATAATACATTTTAATAACTTTTGACCCAGGGGACCGATTTTAATGAAATAAAGACTAAATGTTATCTTAAGATATGGATTATGCTATACTTTCAATCCTTTAAATCTCTTAAATAGAGGTACCTACTACAACTAAAATAATTTAGATATAACATGTTAATTTTAAAATCGTGCCTATTTTATTCCCTTGGGGGGTGATTTTACGAAAATTCTGAAACACGAACATTTTTATTTCCTTACCAAAAGTATATATTTGAATCTGCATATCTCTAACTTAAGAAATGCTAAGTTTCCCATACAAACTTTCATACCCTATATTTCTCCTTTAGAATTATTTTTGATACAAAATGTAGGCTATGTCCTTTTCCAGGATGCCATTCTATCATCTATTTCCTTGCCAAATTTTATCGAAATTCGTTCAGTGGTTTAGATGTGAAAAGGTAACATACAGACAGACAAACATACAAAGTTACTTTCGAATTTATAATATTCATTTAATATAATTTATATTTAATTCATCATCATCATCTTCATTTCAGCCGAAAGACGTCCACTGCTAGACATAGCCTCCCTCAAAGGGGGGGGGGGATTTCCCATAATCACCACGCTTAGCAAGCGGGTTGTGAACGCAGTATGTTGTTAAAATGCATAGAGAACGCTGCTGTCCATTCTCTAGTCGCCTTTTACGACGTCAACGGGAAGAAATACGACGGTTCTATTCTTTACGTCCGGCACTAAACGGTATTTAATTATATTTAATATATTTATTTATTATTAATGTTATTTATGGATTATTTCTGAATTACATCGCAGAAAAAACTCCTACAAGTATTGCACAAGAGTCCTTTCTACAAGCATGAAAAGGAACTAAAGTTACAGATACCATCGGTCAGTCTACTTTTTAGGAAGACTTTTAGAGATTATCTTTCTAGCTAAGTTATCGTTTTAGTCTAGTGGCTTAAGTGCTAAATTTAAGTGCCTTAGCTAGAGTGGAGCTAGAGTTAGTAAAACATATTTCAAGAGAGCTGAAAATAAAGTCTCATTTTTGATAAGGTTTATAAATTGCTGCTTTTTATTTAAACGTTGAATTATTTTTCTTGCGTTTTCTACTTCTTGTGTATTTATTGTGAGATACGACCTAAAACGTTTATTTGTAATGTTTGGTCTAAGTTTAATGCAAAAAAATGAAATCAGTGTCTGTCTTAAGATGTTGCCAACATCTTAAATATAACATCACGCCTGTAATTCCCAAAGGGTTAGGTAGAGGTGTACATAAAGTACACCTACATTTCACCAGTTATCGTTATAGGGGGCAAGCCTATTGCCATAAACCGTGCACAATTTTTTTCTTTTTTTTCTTTTACTGTTTTGCAAAAACAAAAAAAATATATTCTTTTAAAATCACAACCTAATAATATATTATTTTTGTATAATATCAGCTTACTAGCTCTTAATAATAAGGGTTTATAGAGTATCCAAGTTGTAGTAGAACACTGACTCCTAAGTCACAGGTATTCCTGGTTTAGGAGTCAGGGTTTCAACTTTTGTACGCCTTTAATTATTGTGAACTTTAGCTAGATTTAAGCATAATTGTAAGGACCTGTATCAATAAAGTATATAATTATATTTCCAGACTTCATGCTGCTAATAATAAATTCGTGATAGAAAAACTCAATAACACTGCCGGATCTGGGAATCGAACCCAGGGCCTCATGATCACCAGTAGCGCTTGCGAGCATTAGACTAACGAAGCAGTCTATCTTAAACATCTAGGTCAACTTAGCCTATCGCAGTCCACTGCTGGACATAAGCCTCTCTGTTCGATCGCGAGCTTCCTCAACGCTCGATAGATGGCGTTGTACAATTTAGGTGCCTCGCTGAATCGCGGTGTCAAGAGTCTCCGCTATTATCATAAAGGATTTTAACAAACTAAATTTTTGTACTTGGTTGGAACTACTTATTTGTTTTATTTCAAATAAATTTCCGGGCAGTTGTCGAGTGCCGAACATTTGATCCGGCTCGAAGGACCAAATGTTTGGGACTCGACAACTGCCCGAGGAGACTCTTGACACCGCGATGCAGCGAGGCATCCAAATGGTACAACGCCATCTATCGAGCGTTGAGGAAGCTCGCGATCGAACACTCTCGCAGGCTGCGCCACTACATCCTGTCCTCGGCCTTCCGCATCCAGTCTGACCCAACCACCTTCCTACAGTCGTCGGTCCATCACGCTGGGGGGTTACCCACACTACGCTTACCAATACGCGTGGTCTCTACTCCAGGACTCGCCTGCTCCACCGGCCATCGGTCCTTCGATAAACATGGCCAGCCTACTGCCATATCAGTTTGCTTACTCTGCAAGCTATGTCGGTAACTCTGTTTGTTTTCCGGATAATTTTATTCCTGATTTTATCCTTCAAAGATACACAGTCATGTATACACACATCAACAGAATCTAGGGATACCTTAATCCTAAATTATTTATGAATTTATAGTTTAAAATCTTTTGAGGTTCCATAAAAAGTTTATATACAGATTTAAACCTCTTTTATTCTATTTTCAAAATTTAAAAATTGAAATAAAATAAACAAAAGAAAAAACTAAATACGGCGGCAGAATTGTTAGTAATTCGTTACGTTATGGAAAATTAAAATTGTTTTATTAATATTAATCAATTAAAAGGGATTAGATTGTTTTTCTTTTTTAATTTAACGTGCCATGTGAGCTTCGCTGTGTGTACATGCTAAGACGCTGTATTTTAATGTAATTCATTTAATTTTCTATATCCATTGTAATTTAATTTAATTTTGTGCATGTAATTTAATTTAAATTTATAATGGATTGTAATTTTGTTTTATTTTTATTTTTGTAATTTTACTATGGGTTTAATACCTGAATTAAACGATGTTTTTTTTTTTTAAGAGTCATGTCACGTCGTCATTTGAGTCGAAATGAAATGTTACGAGCCGTGGGCATGTTAGAAAATGGTGCTATTCAACGCGTCGTTGCTGAGGCCCTACACATCAGCCAAAACGTGATATCAAGGTTGTGGTCACGTTATCGCAGTACTGGGGATGTGGCTGAACGGCACACGGGTAGATATCGTGTTACTACGCAGAGACAGGATCGATTTCTCTAAATGACCGCCAGAAGACAACCCAATATCACAGCGATGCAACTAGTACAAAGGCTCCAGGAGGATGACCCGCTGCTGGTAAGCGACCAAACCGTGCGAGGGAGGTTACATGAAGTTGGTCTTCATGCTCGAAGACCGCTACGTGTTCCAGCATTGCGACGTGGCAATCGCGGTCGGCGGCTTTCGTGGGCTCGGAAGCATTTACCATGGAGTGACGAACAATGGTCTTTGGTGCTGTTCACCGATGAGTCCCGCTTTGGGTTTCATCCGGATTCACGAAGAACATGCGTTTGGAGAACTCCAGCTAGAGTTAGGCGTCTACGGCACCCTCAGGAGGTCCACTCATACCGAGGCGGGACAATCATGGTGTGGCCAGGAATGCGTCTTAGCGGACAAACCCAGCGCGTTTGGATCCAACGCAGCATGACTACACAAAAATACTACGAGGAGGTAGTAGAGCCTGTTATTGTCCCACATAGAATCCAAATGTGCCAGGAATTTCTACTCAAGTACGATAATGCTCCTTCCCATACGGCGCGGCTGGTGTCGGCCGCTCTCAGAGACCACGATATTCAAGTTTTGGATTGTCCTGCGCAGTCGCCCGACGTAAATCCTATCGAGCATGCTTGGGACATGTTACAACGAAAAGCTTTGAGAGATTTCCCGCCAAATTTGACGACGGATTTACAACTTTACGAACACTTGCAAAGAACATGGGACCTCATACCGCAGCAAGACATTGACAATTTAATTTTAAGTATGAACAATCAATATCGATGTGTAATCAATGTAAGAGGTGGCAACACTGATTATTAATAATAAGATTTTATAAGATTTTTTCAATTTTAATTAAAATTAATAGTTTTATAAGAAGAAATTAATTGTTTTTATCATAATAATTTTCTACGGCGATTAAAAAAGTGAATATTTTAATTAAAAAACAAAAAAAACATGAAATGTTTTTTTATTTTATTAAAGACCTTAAAATAACCTATCATTTTTCTATTTACTATATTAGAAAATTCTTCATAGATTTTTAGGTATTTGATGAAATATAAAATATCCCTCGATTCTGTTGATGATTGTATTTAAACTAACCTCTACCATACCCACAATAAAAGCTATTTTAATTTACCGAAAGGCCAAGACAAGTTTTCTCATGGAACTTTTGCAGTCACTTTTCGCTATAGTGAATCTAAATATTCATTCAGCTTTCTTCAGCTTGGTTTCTAAGCAGCACTTTTCTATCAAGAGCTGTAACGTCCAATTTTCCTCAATTAACTCTTAAGCCTAGTTCAAAGTGAGGGCACTTCCCAATTCTTTCAGAAAGACTAGACAGTCCCGCCCAACACTGAAAAAAGAAAAGTGTTTGCTTTAACAAAAATCTTGTATAATGTGATCACGCATCTTGACTCCATACGAGCCTAACAAGATCTTGACTTATGAAGCTAGGAGAACTTTGTTAAATTATCATAGTTCCGTCAACTAAGTAATTAATTAGTTTAATTACGAGTAGTTATTTAATTTAACTCAAATGTTGGTCAGTTTAAGAATGATATAATGCTAACAAGTTGCATGTTACCATGAACTTAAATTATTATTTATTTATTAACTCATCATCACTATCATTACAGGGATTTTCTAATTCAATAGTGTGACAATAATTACAATTTTATTATTTACTATATTACATATAATGTGTACATTACATTACATACAAGAACATACTATAAACACTACTACTTTTATTTAAAATAATAATATATACGCTAACAGACCAGATACCCGCGACACGCAGCGCAGCAGCCAATGGCTTAACTAACTGCGCCAACCGTGCCGTCCGTGTTAGTTTTAATAGAGTTCAAAATGGTGACTGACGCACAGAACTACCAATCACATCACTGCAAAATTCAGTGCTACGTCACGGGTCAAGTTATAGTTAACGAACAATAAAGTCTTAGAGTAAGAAAACTATAGAGGTTCTGGTAGCGTGGCCAGATGAGACAATATATTATATACATATCCATAAATGTATATAGGACCCAATGATACCATAAACCTAACCCTTTACCCTGGGTTTAAAAAAAAAAACAAATCAGCAAATTGATGATTATCTGGTGTCTTAAAATAATAATATGTACATGTATATAAAAAAAAGGAGGGGGACAGAATCATAGGGCATCAAAAAATTCGTCCGCATCGCTGTCAACAATTCAATTTCAATTCAATTTATTCAGTAACAATTCACATTGCGTTCGAATATAATACAACATGAAACATAAGTATAGATAAACAAATAAAAAAAAAAAAAAAGTTCAAACAAACCAAACATGCAACTCAATTTAAATGAGAAAATATTACATTACCAGGAAAAGTGCCCAAAGGCTGGCAGCACTGCCACGTTGTATGGCGATGCTAATTCTTTGGCCGAAAAATAGACCAGCCCTCTGGTCACGTGAAGAGTCGCCCAACCGCTTGGCGATATCTTGAAAAACCATGTGGGCACTCGGACCCCATGGCCCTAGTGTTTCAACCCCAAACGGCTCGAACATATAACTCCCAATAAGATTAGAATATTTTCGCAGTTTGAGGTTTTCTGCACCTGCAGCAGCCGCCCCAGCACAGCTTGCAGTGCTAGGAAGATGGGATGGCGCAAGGGTGTCGACAGATGTTGCATCCCACACCAAAGGCCGACCTAACTTCCAAGGCATTATGGTCATTCCGTCTGGTCTCTTCCCATCGTCGCGTGCCAAGCCATTGGGTTATAAAACAGCTGGCACCCCGACGGTGACAAGAGCACGACGGATGATGTCATTAATGCTGTCGTGCCGTGCTATTCGGCCTGCGCTCTTACTGCAAGAAAGGCCATGGTGTCCAAGGCAGTCGACAGCTTCTCCGCACTGGCAGCGATGCGGAGCCCCGCAAGGAGTGCCCAGACGCAGACAAGTAGCGAGCCGGAAGGTGGTGTCACCCAACATAGTGCCTTTGTTGGGAGACGGTACTGTTTGAAGCCAGAGGCCCGACTCCCACTCACCCACAGCCAGCAGGCGGGCACGCTCAGCAGTATTGGTGGACGTATTGATAAGATTATTCCGTACCAACCTGCAGAGCGGCTCATCCCACTATCTCTGGGAAGATGGGTTTGCGGGCCGATCTGTATTCGGGCAAGCCGCTTTCCAGACGTTCATCGCATCGGTCAAGCACGGCACTTCAGAGTCAACCAGGGAGTTGGCTAAAATTTTCCCGGTTAATTATATCGACAATTATCAACAAAAGTGAAAAAGCAAAAACACACAAAGCATGTATGATGTAACAAAGACCGGTAATTATTCTGCACATGTGACATTGTTGATATAAATAAAATGAATTTGTTCTGGCAAATATGCTATCTTGTTTATCCACTTAGAATAAACAAACATGGCCGCTAAGTGTCATCATCAATTCAAGATAGCGTCCGAGTGCCAGGTCATATTACATAATCAACACGTGGGTGGTCCCTGAGCGCCAGATATTTGAAAACTAGGTCCGAAACAGTATTTAAAGGCATTTAAAAAAAAATACACCGTAAAGTGCTGTTGGGAACTATAGTTCCCAAAAAAATGACATCGTAAAATGACGTCTGGGAACCAGAGTTCCCAGCCTGCACTTTACGGTTTATTTTAATAAATAATGATTCCAAACATTTTGATGCCAACTAAGAGAAAATGTGTCTTAGTTAGCTCGGATTTTTTTCAGTGTATGCGTCTTCGTTATTTAAATATTCTAATTTAAATATGGAAGATGCATTTCCAATAAAACCAAAAATAATTTATAATTTTACAAAGTATAGCATGTATTGTACCCGTTACACTTGTCAAAAAATAAAAGGCCGTTTTGACATTTAACTTGAATCGATTTACTTTAATAGTTACGTTGGGATGTAACTAGTGAAGTAACCATACGACTCAATCGATACTCACGATAAATCGATTCAAGTTAAATGTCAAAACGGGACTTTATTTTTTGACAATAATAAAATGATGGTGTCTAACACCATGGAACTGATGGACGCTTGTGATGGCGTCAAATACGTAGCCGATTTTTGGGCCAAGTCCATTTAGGTTGCCATCGACACGCTAAGAACAAGACCATGAAGCTGGCCATTTTATTTTGGTAACAAAACAATTTTTGAAGTGAAAACTTACTTAATCTACTCTCTTAACGTAAAATTCGTTTTGAAGTCCGATTCAAATGGTATTGTTACCATCATATTTTCAAATAGAATCATATTAAAACCCTTATTTTAACAAATTAATGTTATGAAACATTTTTTGTACCAATACAATAGTAGTACGTACATGTTATGTAAAATAATCATGATTAAAGACTCGAATTATTACTGTTTCGTTAAAAAAGTAGTCCATTTTATTTTTGAAAATGGAACTAAAAGTGACGTACTCATCGGTAGAATGCGTGCATTGCGCTGCGGCCTCGCCGTAGGTGAGTTTAGAATAATGTTCCTTGGTTGCGGCTACAGAAGAAATTAAAAAAAGGCATGCATTGGCGCGAAATCTTTGGAATATTTTTCTCTAATTACAAATTGAATTGGTGACCGTAATTTATTTTACAACAGTGAAAATGTTATCATCTAGTGATAATGGAGACCCGTATTTCCAAAAAGAAATAAATAATTTTCAATCTGTTGCCGTCAAGGTGTTTATGGTGTATACGTCAATAATCCATATTTTATTTTCTTGGAAACGTAATGAAAAGTATAGTTTATACAATACACACGGCGCTAAAACCCCATTATAACTTGGTTTCTATTTACTCCCCGCTAAAGCACGAGAGTAAAACTACCTCGTATATAATGGGTAATTTTAGCCCCTTGTATAAAAATCTACTATATTAAGACAAAAAAAATAATTACTTGTAGGTAACTAAGAATAAACAAAAGAAAAGTCAAGTTACAAAATAAAATAACACTCCAAGATCATTGAAAGAAATTTTCATAAAAATACTTAAGCAAATAAACTTGGAAGCAATTATTGGTTTTTGTCCTTTTGTTTCTCTTATTCCTCCATTTACATAGCTTTCGTAGTCGCGGACTATAAATTTCAAAGTGGTAGCCATAAATTTCTTATTTTACGCTTTCTGCGAATATTTAGCGATATGAACCGGAATATCTCTTTTATTGTCATATAGATTATCTTTATTTCCATCGTTTTATGTTATATTAATGTAATGGCTGTCTTTTATTGTGTTGTAATATTTTATAAGAGCTGCAGCTGTAAAATTTGTGATAAAATTCATCTGATTAACGGAATTTTGGCGTCTGTATTAAGATTTTTGATGATAAAGATATATGTAGGCGTCCAACCAAAAAGGGCCCAGTAGTGGGGTATTGAATTAAGACTAGATTTGGTTAATTTATTTAAAAAAATATTCAAAAACTGGCACATTTTTTTTATCAGACATTTGTAGTTGTAACTCTGAAAAGCTTCATTTGAGAAAAACTTTATGAAGTTGTAGATAATTGAGCATTAATTAAAACCGCGAAATGCAATTTTTTCAGCCAACTTTACAAAACTGCGTTCAATCTCGGAAACTAAATGCCGAGAACCGGACCCCTTTTGCTTGGACGCCCACAAGTTCTTATTTTAAACGTATTTTTTAAGCTCAACAATTAGGATAAACAACCCTTGTCGGATATGCAATAGTATTACAAAGCAAACTAAAATAGATTACAGACAAATTACTTACAAATAAATTACAAACGTACATATTTTTTTCTAGAAAAGCTCATGCAGATTATAAATACATTTTCAATTAATATTTTTTTATCGCTTAATAGCTGGCGGTAACTGGTTGTACACATGAATAGCAGTTACATAGGTACTTAAGTAATGAATCTGAGCTTATTTTAATGCGTTGGTTATGCACGGATGGATTATTTCAGTTACGTCAGTCGGCTTTTGTTTATCATTATACTCCGGAAGCTTCACATCACATTATTTTATTATTTAAACTATAAACGCTGACCTAACTACTTACTAAGTTTAAAGTAAACGTAAATATCAGAAATATTCAAGATGAGGGTAATTAAATGTTAGGCAAAGTGATAACCAACTTAAATTGTCCGTATATTCAAATCACGGCTGTCATACTTTGAAAATTTGATAAAATAGCTATAACATGAAAAATTCAGGAAAGGTGTCAATTTGTTTAACAACGGATTTCCTTGACTTCGCAATATTTTAACAAAGTTTTGCACAATGGTGATGAGCGATCCTTTTATAATCTTTCTAGCCTAGCTGGCTGGCTGTTTCTCCGTGGGCGTGGAAGTTATTTGTCAAAGACACAAGTCCTCAAAGGTCAAATACAAAGCCTAGAGGTCAAATTATCTGAAGCCTAGCTATCTGGCAACAAAATAGCTCTAATACTTTGTAAGCCTCCATGAATACGCAAAGGAAAACAGAAATATGAATATTAATAAAAGTTGGGATTGGAATTTTCAACCAAAACGAAAAGAAGCTTTTAACGTTGTTGTGTAAAAATTTGCGAAATCACAAAAGGAGGATTTTCCCTTCCAAATGGTTAAACTTCTAACAGATGTTAAATTAATTTTCTCCTAAACAAACAAGCTTATAATATCTCCTTAACGTTGAAATGTAATATTAGGTAGCTGTTATTTTTTTATCCAGTTTCCGAGAAAATGGGATAAAATATTTAATAAAACGTTTGCATTTTGAAGCACCTCTTGTTTTGTGTCAAGTTGGAATTCAGGTTCATATTACGAATAGAAGATGAGTTTTGTCAAGAAACATTAGTAAATCAAAAATCTTATGTGTCTGTTACATTAAAATGTTGTTACACAGATTTTGAAATATTTTGAATACACACTCTGAATGAATGAATGAAAACAAAACTGAATAGCTGAGATCCTTAACATAATGAAGAAACATAAAACATTCTGACAAGAATAAGATTTAAAAAAAAACCGGTAAAGAGCGAGTCAGACTCGCGCACCGAGGGTTCCGTACGTATATATGATGTTGATGATTTCTGAAAAACTGTGCTATTTAGAGACATCGTTTTATTTTTCCTGTTATCTTTACATACACTTCTATCACATAGAATAATTTCCGATTTTATCTATGCAAACTTCGGAGACAAGGGGGGGGGGACAGTATTTTTTTTTACATATTTCATCAAAAGTCGGAAAAATGTTTGAGAATGTGCAAACAGCGTCGTTCTTTCATATGATACCCCAGATGCCCTAGTATGCCACTTCAAATTTTTAAGACCTCCTTTCAGTCCCTTTTGCAAAAAAGGTTATTTTTTTAATTTCTTTCTTGTTTGCAAGTGGGACAGACAGACAGACAGACTTAGTCTCACCATAAGGGTTCCTTTTTACCATTTTAGTACGGAACCCTAAAAACCGGCCAACTATAATATTAGCCTCATCATTGTAAAGCAACAACTAAAAGGAAGAGAGATCGCTCCGACACAAGTATTATTTTAAGTTTCTGTGGCTACTACAATTTATTTATGACACAATGTTTAAGTTGAAATAATTTTTTTTGTTTTATTTTTTACACACGTCAATGACGTCAGTTAACAAAGGATGTTAGTTTGTTAACTGACTTTAAGTTTAAACCATTGAATGGACGAAAATAGATTGATTATTTATTTATTTCCTAAGATGTGAAACACTGGTTAGTAGGCATCCATTAAAATTTCATGACACAATATGCAAATTTTATCCATAATATTATTAAATTAAATTGAGACATTAAATTAAATTAAGTTATTCAATTACATAATACTGATTCTCATTATGTCCGTTTAGTGCTGGACGTAAAGAATAGCACCATCGTATTTCTTCCCGATTATGGCAAACCCCTTAATGTTGGGGAAGGCCTATGTCCAGCCGTGGACGTCTTAGAAATCAAATCAAATCCATTTATTTGCCAAAATGTAGGTTAACAATGTACGATCTTAAAAACTATAATGGTCCCTTTACATTCTACCATTTTATAATGGTGTGCAAATATTTAATTTTATACTGCACAATGTTATTATTTTAAATAAATTAAAAGACAGCAACAACAAATAACAGCTCATGCATTAAGATTTTTTTTGGAACAAATTAATTAATTGATGTCAAAGTTATATCTATGTCAGTTCAAGAGATAAAGTTTAACATAATGTCAGATTATGATTATATACATAATTGTAATTGATAATGTCATAACTATTATAGTTTCAAAGTGTTTTCAGTTGAAATTCTGATTCTAATTATTGCAATTTATTACAATATGCTAAACATTAATAAATAATTTATTACATTTTATTTTTAAATAAATTGTAATTGATAATGTCATAACTATTTGACACGGTTGGCGCAGTGGTTAAGCGATTGACTGCTGCGCTGCGTATCGCGGGTTCGATACCCGCACGGAACAAATATTTGTATGACAAGTCGTTGTTCCGTGTCTGGCTGTTTGTGTATGTGAGTTTAAATGTTTTTAAACGCACCCACAATACAAGAGAAATTCCTAGTGCGTTTTTAAAAAAGAAAAGAAAGAAGAACTATTAATAGTTTCAAAGTGTTTTCAGCTGAAATTATGATTCTAATTATTGCAATTTATTACATTATGCTAAACATTAATCAATAATTTATTACATTTTATTTTTAAAATAAAATGTAATAAATTATTATTATTTAAAATAATTTATTACATTTTTAAAATAAAATGTAATAAATTGTTGATTAATTTATATTATATTTAAATCATGAATAACAATTAGAGATTAGATGAGAGTATCCCTACATTAATTAAAGTAACTTAAGAAACATTGCCCTATATGTCCTTGTTACTGATATCTTATTATCATTCTCCTGCCCTTATCACAATTAATTTGGGGTCGGCGAAACATGTCTTTCCCTTCCATACTTCTCTATTAGTCGTCTTCGTCTCATCTCTTACTTCCATCTTATACCCGACAAAATAAGCTCACATATTGGCCCACCTCACAAAGTGCATGGCAACATAAATTCTTAGCGCATTGCTCACGTACTAACTTTATACACATCACTCTGACGTAGACTTAAAAATTGTACTCCGCCGAGTAAAATAGAAAACGTGTGTTGCTTGCTACATGGGCTTCCATGTTGCTACGGTACGGTACAACTTAGAAGTTACATCGGCAAAAGTAGAATAGATTAGATATTTTTGTATGAACCTAAACGAAGCAAAAGGAGGATGTAAGGATCGTAGCAGGTGGCGTTCTTTAGTTTCTGCCTACCCCATGGGAAGAAGGCGTGAGTTTATGTACATTATGTACACCTTATTGTAACACAACTCATTTAAAATATCGTTAATTTTGGGGGTACAATGCGGTCTACCCGAAAACCTTTCAAAATCAGGCAAAATTCTTCAGACACGATCACTATTATTTTCGACTTGAGTTTAAACGAAATCAGGCATGAATATTGATAAAGTCAAGCATAGATGAGTACATTGTCATCAGTGTGAAAAAGAGATGGAGCTAAGCTTTATATAAAACTTTATTTTCATCGAAACGTGGCTTTGACACTTTTTTATACCTAAGGCTTGTATACATTTTTTACCTCGTGGGTCGGAAATAAGCGTTTTTTACCTCGTGGGTCGGAAATAAGCGATTGCTATGACTAGCTAGCTTTGGTTTTTTGGTATGGTACATTATGATACAGGCAGGTACAGTAGCAGCCCAGTCTGGATCATGCCCAGTTCATGGCAATAGGCTCGCCGTAGGGGGCGAGCCATGGAACTTAAGGCGACGATAACCGACTTTAATGAGTTTATACTGAAGCTCAAGTCTAAACGAGTAGTGTTAATGATTTAAAAAAAAAAGTTAAATTAGAGCATTTTTTCAATAACTTATTATGTGAATATTTTAGATTATGATTATATTACACAGTGGAATTAATTTGTAAAGTCTAACGCGGATAAAGAACTCAGAATGGCGCAAAATCTACCAAGCGTATTTTTCTGAAATCTTCACCAATTTAAAGATAATTTAATTATTGATCTTTTAATATACGCGTTTTATTTAAATACCTTTGTTTTGTTTATAATAAAATAATAATGCGTCAAAATGGGGACAGCGCTCCTTGAGTCCTATTGAGCTCCTTGAGTCGAGTCCTATTACTGGCTGAACGTACGACACGTTGCGTGAGCTCAGTACAGAACACGCAAGCTAACCACTCAAGGTCACTGGCATATATCTGAGTCTTAAACATAACTGGCGAAATAAGGACCCGTACAATATAGGGTACACCTCTGCGCAACCATTCGGGGATTACTAAGGTGATGATTTACATCATGATGTAACCTCTATGTTATGCCGCACTGTACTTAGTTACGTGAGATGGCGTATCAGTAACTTTGTTATTTAAGTTATTCTTTGTCGAATGTTGTAGGTGAGAATTGAAAAGCCTCGGTTACTACAAATGATTCTCATTGGTACGGTTTCTCTTCATTTATTTTGTGGAGCAGGTTTTGGCACATTCTTTTTTCAAAACCGTGCAAAGGTTTATTGACTTTGTGTTCCTGTTCCTTTGGAGTCTCAACTTTGTTTTTTGCAACCCAGTCTTCAATTATGCAGGTAACCATAATTTTCTTGTTCTATTGCTTTCACTCTTGTTTTTCATTTCGGATGTGATGCGTATTCTCCCCCAACTTATTCTTTCTTGTGTTTGAGCTTTTTCTATGCGTCATGTTTACCGCAAATGAAAATCTATTTTCTTTCTTTTCTTCATGGTGCTGCTTCCTCTTTTAAAATGTTTATGAAACTGTTTGTTACCACTTACTACTACAAGTTTAGGGTATAACACGAAAATATTTCCAACCGCTCCCGCCATAAACCGTGCGCTTCAGGCGAGCGGATACGAGAGGCGTTTCCGCCTCTCATAACCGCTCGGCCAAAAAGGGCAACACGAAGCTTCTAGAACCTTCTAGAAGCTTCCTTAAAAATAGACGACGCGCAGCCTTATTATTTGACATTATACTCCGTTTGAAATAAGATTAGACATTTAAATAAACCTTATTTACAGTCCGTTCAATCGGTTTTGACTTCTCAACAGTAGGTTTTATATATTATAATAATATGTGTATGTTAAACTATATTTATATATGCGTACCTAGGATTTAAGTATTTACTAGGTATTTGCAAAAACTACTACAAGAAACTACTAATACAACAAAAAAAAACCTTTAATTATAGACTAGCAACCCACCCCTGCTTAGCACGGGTTTTCAAAACATCGAGATTTCTTTTAAATGTAAAAACATGTTTCATCGGCAGACGCAAAAAATAAATGTCAACAAAAATTTGTTTGGGCGGTTGCCATTGTTCATGATTGTATTTCACACATAAACCTTCCGGAATAAATTCTTTAAATCATTTTGAAAACCGCATGAAAATCCGTTGCGTAATTTATAAGAAAAACGCGGTCACAGAGACAGGCACGAAAAGCGACTTTAATTTAAAATATTTTTAGTAGTAGAAGTATTTATAAAGACAACCCATTAAAGCAGTCAAAAAAATAATAGGCCCGTTTTGACATTTAACATGAATCGATTTATCGTGAGTATCAAGTACCGAGTCATATGGTTACTTCACTAGTTACGTCGCGATGGTTAATCGCGACGTAACTAGTGAAGTAACCTACTATTTTTTTGACAACTTTACCATAAGACGGTAATATTCAATGTATATATCCCAATTTTCCATTCTCTTCCACTCAATTATTACAAACCTCAATCTCAAACAGCTGACTATCAAAATATCTTAACAATAACTAGTTAGAAAGCTTTCTAAACTAATCGTGTGCAAATCTGTCTCTGTGAGAAATTTCGATAATTTGCTTTGGCTAAATTAAATGGGGTGATTGGCTCATCCTTTGAATACAAATGATCGTCAATTTCCATTGGCCAAGACGGTTCGACATGATAATGTTGAATAGCAAATTATGCTGAATAAAATGTACATAATAATTCGTGCTGGGCCTTTATCTGATAATTTATATGCCAGCTTGTATTTATCAGGGATTTTTGATAAAGGAATTAGAAAAACTGTGCTTATTAAATTTTACCAGAAGATTAATAAGAAAGGAATATTCTTCTGAAGGTATCATAATAGTAGATGAAAGACGATATACATATATTATATTTTTTGCACGCACAAAAAACATCAATGACAACAAAAGTAGTTGAAACGGACGCTAGAAACGCGAATGAATGAAGAACATTCAGATTTAAGGCTTCTACATACCAGCGCGACTTGTCGCGCGACGCGACACGGCACAAAGGCCCCGCGTGTCGCGGGACGAGCGGTGCCTTTGTGTCGCGTCGCGTCGCGCGACAAGTCGCCCCGGTATGTAGAAGCCTTTATTTGTAAACATAGGTTACAGATATGTGTGTGTGAGATGTTGCATTTTTGTAAGTTCTCTATGCTTTGCCATTAGGCGTACGAATGTTAGTATAACTTTCAATTATTTCGTTATTCATTTCACAATATCATATAAAAATTATAGAAAGAGCTAGAGTGTTGTATAAATCAATATAATATTCCCCTGACAATTAATTAAATATCAAATAAAAATTACAATACTCGTATTAAAACAATTACAATAATAATAAAGTATTTCAAAAAAGTGTCAAAATGAATAATAAATCAATTAAATATTTTTAGAATGTCAACAGTACAACCTAAGAAATAACAAAAATAATTTAAAAATATATCGCGAAAAACGTCTTGAGTTTGAACGGGATAAGAATAAGGGAAGACCAATGAAATAAAAACGTGTGAAAGATGATACGGCTAGAAATGCTGCAAATACTGGATTATAGCTGAGAGAAGTGTAGGTAGTAAAGATGAACACCATGCTGGACCGAGCCCAAATTTGTTGAAATAAGGGCAGGACGATGAAGAAATTGCTAGACACAACTTATTGAGAAGCAAGCAAATTGACACATGAATGAAGTGTCCTTTATATATTAATAAATGGAAGTTCCAGAAACTTCTCCGTCTACAAACTAAATTGACATTTGATAAAGGTTCATGACAGAAAATGGAGCTTCTGGGACGTAACTATTTACAATCGTCATGCCTACGTGTCACTGGATATGGTATTATTTTTTCTGTTCAGTGGTATTACCTACCGAGGGGTATCGTGTTACCCGCAGTTACTGGGTTGTGGAGTTCAGACAGACAGTCGTTCCATGTAAATAAGAAACCGACCCAAATATAGTTGGGAAAAGGATGGACAGATGATGATATATGTCACGTTGTATGCATAATACTCGAACAGTCTCCTGAGGGTGTTGTCCGAGCGGTGGGACCTGTCCCTGATACAGAGATTCATGTTACCGCCTCTCCTCATTTTATTTGACATGCGTTTAATACCGTATTGTGTATGTCTAATTTTGTTATTGATTGTTTTAGTATATAATATTTAATTCATTATATTTAATTTAATTGTGACATTGGTTATATAATTCTAATGTGTATGTGTAATTTTATTTATTGTTGATTATTTTAATGATATGTGTTTTATTGAATTTGAATTTTTTATATAATGTATGGACTATGTCTGAAATAAATAAATTAATAATAATAATAATTTATGTAGCAGTAAAATGTATTCCAATAATATCATTTTTAATTAAACCACCACTTCACCCTGATTATAAAATAAAAAAAAAAATTGCTATGTGCTTTTTTACTGAAACCGATTTATGACTTCAGCTCATGCGTCATGCACGTTACAATATTCAGTTCCACTAATAACTGTCTTTCTTTATCAAAAACTTACTTTAAACCGAATCAGTGTGAGCAGCGGGCCGAGCACAAGCGTGTCAAGACGTTTGTGACAAGACATGATAAATTATGTCATATCAATTTGTACTAGCATTTTATGACAAAACAGTTTTATCGCTCAAACTGTGATAAAATGTGTGACTCAAGTCATGTCACAGTAGGCCGTGCTCGCCCCGCTGTGTTAGCCTAGTGGTAACGGCCGCGACTTACGGGTTATAGGTCATGGGTTGGAACCCAAGCAATCAGTTTACTTTGTGTAAATTATTTCAACAACACTGCTCTCAAAAACGGTGAAGGAAAACATCGTGAGGAAATCGGCATGTCCTAGCTAAAAATAAGCTAGCTAATAATAAAAAGAACAAAAAATTCGAAGATATGTGAATCAAATCAAATCAAAAGTCATTTATTCAAACTAGGCTGAGAATCAGCACTTTTCGAACGTCAAAATTTACATGAGATAGTCCCCCAAAAACGCCCACCCTTCACCACTTCCTAGTGCTTTAGCTGGGAAGAAGAAGTGGCGCAACAAACTCCCCAGCAGAACAGCTGTCTGTTCGCATATAAAACTTGAATCTATACAATAAAATGTAAAATAATTTTCATTACGCAACACAACACATTAAATTAAACTATTGGCCTTATGTTAGCTAGCACACACCATTATACAATTGTTTTTATAATATAATAATTGTCGAAAACTGTACTCAAGCAGGAATAACGTAAACAAAACGTATGTAAATAAAAGCCTCCAGGCATAATGGGCGTGCCCGCTTAAATAAAGCTATAACTCGAAGTCACAAATGATACGAACACCTTTTGTAAACATACCATGTTTCTGGCAAATAAATATTCTATTCTATTCTATTCTATAAACTAGCACCATCGAAGTAAAATAAAAAACAGTTAATTATTAATAACAATAACAAAACCATGGTCAGCAAGACGACCAATCACCACAAGCAGCACCCGTTCACGAGCATAACGCAAAGATCAGCCATCACCCCCCTTGCCATATTTGACGACCCCGACGCTACCGCAAGCTGTGACATCTAAGGGAGCATGACGAACTTGCTGCCGGTTGCTCAGGCAAGAATAAAGTGATCAATTTGTTGAGGTCGCTAGCTACTTATTGCAATACAACTCTTAAAAGAACATTGTAATGAGTAGATTTTGTCACTAATAAATTAAAATAAATTGACTTAGACAGTCAAATAAAATAAACAAATATAGGAACTCATATTACCTGTCAGTAGGTAATCTATCTGGAGAAAGAACATGAACATTGTCTTGAGTTAATCACAGCGATCAACTATTCTTATCGTTTAAGTAGTCGTTGATAGAGTTGTGACATCCACCAGCCCGCACACAGAAAGAGGGGGCCAGCAGTGGGAACATTATAGGCTGATTATACATGTTATGCAACCCAATCACAGAAATAAAATAAAAATTGCTACCTATTTAATTTCTTAGAAAAATAATAATAATACCTATCAGTTGCCATTGAAATAAATCTTGGTAAACTTTTTACCATTTTATTATTCGTACTTCTTATATAAGTAGGTTAGCAGTGACAAAATAGAAAAGATAGAAATAGAAAACAATTTATTGATGCTTCCATTTTCAGTAGTTCGGATGACAGGTGACAATGGGTAACTGAAAGTGATAAGGATATCTTCCTAAGGAAAAATTCATGAAAAACCGGCTAAGTGCAAGTTGAACTCGCGTGGTGAGGGTTCCATACAATGAATTGTTAAATACCATGTTTTTTATCCCAAGAACAAACTTAACATTGTAGTTGAAAAACCTTTTCTCTCATACATTCTAACTGCAAATGTAAGTTTGTACGCACAATAATGAGAGATTTACTATGTTCTTTTAATACCATAGACTTGTAGATTTTCCTGTAATTTATAAGTAAAGAACTATTTTCTGTATTTTCTTGAATTTTTACCGCTGATGGTCAATTTTCATCTATTTTCATAAATAACTTAAAAACTAATTATTTTAAAATTATTAAAAAAAAATTGAAACCTTCACAATAAGCACTTTCATTTGATATGTCACAGGGAACAATTTGCAAAACTGTTCCCTGTGACATATCAAATGAAAGTGCTTATTGTGAAGGTTTCAATTTTAATTTTATAATTTGCCCCCCAAAAGTGACCCTTATATTCAAAATTCATATATTTACGTTACACGTTCGTGTTTGGGTCACGGAAATTCATATGTGTACAAAAATTCAACTTAATCGGTCCAGTAGATTTGGAGCAAATCGGCTGTCACAGAAGGATAGACAGATAGACACACGAGTGATCCTATACGGGTTCCGTATTTCGTTATATACGGACGAATACAAAAAAATATTTTGGTAAAAAGTTGCGAATACTTGGCTGTTGTGGTCTTACGACAAAGGACGAAGTTAGTATTCCAGACTAAAAATAGGTCACCTGTTATCCCTTGGCTTCCTTTAGAGGTCGTAAGAGTTGTCTAAAATATTCTATTCAGGTAGCAAAACTTAGAAACAGACAGAACTTTCCATTCTACGTAAATACCCTTCTAAGCAAAGCAAAACTATTTGCCTCCACAAATTACAATGACCAATTATGCAATATTAGTGATTAACAAAGTTATGGTCTACTCGTTAACGATCAAAAAGGTGGGATATACAAAAAAGATGGATTAAAGTAACAAGAATTAAAAAAAAAACTAATTAAAACCACAAAAAAATATCATGTATTCTGCTTTTAAACTGAAAATTATGGTAGACAATGAAGAAAATAAGTTTGAGTAAAAACAAAGGTTAAATCTGTAGGGCCCATGGCGCAGGTACCTATAATAAGAGAGAATAAATAGGCTCTGTTATAAATGTAATTCAAAGTAATAGACTCCCGAGATTATTTTAATTCTAAAATATAATTGGCTCACAGCTGTTATACAAAGAACCTGGAGGTTGCAAATTATGGTCTCCACGGCCATACAGAAGCAATAATTGTAGTACTAAATTTTTGTCACTGAAATTAAACAACAGCCTTGTTTACTAACAAAAAAACCGGCTAAGTGCGTGTCGGACCACCCACAAGAAACAGTTCTGTAGTTGGAATAAATTTATCCCACGAACAAACTTAACATTATAGTTGAAAAACATGTTCTCACATACATATCAACTGCAAATGTAAGTTTGTACGCAGAATATTGAGAGATTTACCATGTTATTTTAAGATTTCTTATAGGGTTTCCTCGTAAAGAATAGCATTCCCCTATTTCTTCCCATGCATGGGTGTCGTAAAAGGCGACTAAGGGACACTAGAGAATGGGCAGCAGCGTTCTCTAGGTATGCATTTTAACACCATACTGCAATCGCCAACCCGCCTGCCAAGCGTGGCAATTATGGCGAACCCCCCTTTGGGGGAGGCCTATGTCCTCCCCCAAAGGGGGACAGTGGACGCCTTTCAGCTGAAATGATGATGATGATAGGTTTTCCTGTAATCTATAAGTATATAACTATTTTCTGTTTTTTTTCCAAATTGTATTGTAATTTTTTTGTAATTTTTTTGCAAATGTTGTTGGCTTAGTTTCGGAGATAAGGTGAATGGTCAATTTTATCTATTTTCTTAAATAACTTTTAACAATATAAAAATAATTACCCCCAAAACCTTTCATTTGATATGTCACACGGTGCAATTGCTGAATTTTCTTATTTGTCTCCCAAAATTAGCCTCCATATTCCAAATTCATTTATTTACGTTACAGGTCCGTGTTTGAGTTATAAGTGTATCAAATTTCAACTTAATCGGTCCATTATATTCGGAGCAAATTGGCTGTGACAGACGAACAGACAGACAGACTAACACACAAGCTATCCTATAAGGGTTCCGTTTTTTCATTCGGACGTACGGAACCCTAAAAACATAGTTTTCATGAGCCAAATGGCCTTCGCATTATAACACAAACTTTCCCAACAATACAGCTATTCGGAATTGATACAACTCAATCGCGACAAAAACTAGAAAGCCATCCAAGTTCGCTAAAAACGTACTCTCTCCAATGAAGATCCTCCGCAATACAACCGCCATGTTCGATTCAGTCGCAATAATATTCAAATATAAAACACGCGGGAACGGTACGTCCCGTTTGGAATGCAATCGTGCGAGAAATTAGGGGCGAGCAAGAAACATGTACACTCTAAATTGAAATCTGTCTCAGGTTGTTGAGGCACTCTGGTGAAGTTAAAGTTAAAAGATACGAGCGGGATTAATTGGATGATAAACTCAAACTCAAAGCATTTATCTCAATAAAACCATTTACAGGCACTTTTGAAGTCGGTCAGCAAATATGAAGCTAGTTGCCCATTCTAAATAGTAGGTTCCTATGGAGAAGAACGGGCAAGAAACTCCACGGACACTCTTTTAAATTAAAATATTGATACAAAGTATTGGTTACATCATTCATATTGAAATTATATATGTGAGAACGATGCAAAACGTCAGAAGCGTCCGTGATAAAAAGATTAAAAACAAAAAAAACTAAAATAATTAAAAATAAGCCGTGGCAGCTAAGAGATGACCAGTCCCAACTGACAGCGCCCGTTCACGAACATGACGCATGGATCAGCACCATTCAGCTCAACAATTTTGAAGGGAGCTAAATGATCTAACACACACGCCACCATCAGCGAGACATCTGAGTGCGCATGACATACTCTCAGCCGCCAGGGCACATTCAAGTCAATGAAAGACATATTACCCGGTAAATGGTAGCTCTATTGTACATGTACATAGTACCCACACCTGTGCTATGCAATTATATAATACATCTACACCCGGAAACATTTAAAACACTGAAGACTCTGTAGCCATTACGAGTACAGCAGCAAAATGACATACTTCAAAGATTGCAATACGTACCAACTGTTAGGAAGAAAATTTTACATTTTATGTCAAAATAGGTAATAGTTATTTATGATAATAGTGCGGTAAGTTGGTTTTTACAAATGAGTAGACGAATATAAGTCCGAGACGAAGTCGAGGGCTTACCATAGTCACGAGTTTGTAAATACCAATTTCCGCACGTGGGTCATACAACGTTTTCAACACATTTGCGAGAAAACAGTAAAATAGGTAATGAAACAAGCCATCAAAACATTTTAAGAGAATGACTGAGTATTTGTTCGAGTCTTCCATGATATAAATTTATTGTAAATGATTAAATAGCACTCACGCGATTTTGGCGGCTCATTCAAGATATCAGGTGCAGTAGATTCCATATTAATATCGGATTCCCCCCTTGAACTCATATTATTATTATGTTTATAAATATCAGTCGGAAAGTCGCAACAATCTTTGACATTTCTAAGATGAAAACGGCGCGAATTTGCAAATTGCGCCACGTGCGCATGGTGAAAATTAGTACTACATCTTTCATCTCGTTTTTTCTTCAATAATAAAGTGATTTAAACGTATTAAGCAAAAGCGCTTGCAAGGAGGTTCGATCATTCAGCTTATTTATTCTCGTAATTAGAAACTCCTTGGTGGAGTTCTTATATATTTTTTTATGGAAATGAAAAAAAAACCGTAAAGGTTACGCACGGCGCTATACAACGGAGGGTGCGGTAAAACGTTAAGTCAGTAAGTAAAGGCTTGCTGGATGAAATATGATGAATAAATAAAAACGACTATTTATCGGAGATGATGAAAATCGAAGGCCATTAAGAAAGGCATATAATAAAAAATCAAGCACACGATGATATTAGTATTTTGACAATTACTGTTGTTTATCATTTTGGATGTGTTTCTTCTTGCACTCAATATCAGCAATAGTTAATGTTACTGCTTCTTATTGAAAATTGTTCGTTTAAATATTTTACTAAAATAAACGAGTGTTACTCTAAACCCTCATAACTTGAACCAACCATAATGCTGTCCGTTATTTCGTGAAGTGAGTTTTACGTCGTGAATACGTAATTCATAGCAACCTTTTGAGGTTTCCACTGGATTTTTTCTTGTAATATTTCAACGGTAAACCCTGGTTTATACAACCCTTATATTGTGCTACTGAATTTTATTGAAATTGGGTAATTGGATTTCTTTTGACCAAAATTTTAGCCAATTCCAAGTACTATTTTTCTTTACTGGAAATAAAACAAAAGAAAAATAACAGATGACATTTGGAAATACGAATTTTAAAAAACTGGCCAAGTGCATGTCGGACCACGCACAATGAAGGGTTCCGTAGTTGGGATGAATTTATCCCAAAAACAAACTTAACATTGTAGTTGAAAAACATGCTCTCCCATACATCGATATACGTTACGGTCAATTCTCCAACTGCAAATTTAAGTTGGTCGACTATTACTCGTTAACTTGTGAAGCCTACTTAGCTGTGATAGTTTTCCTTTTAATTTCGTTATATATACTATTGCCATGAATTTTTTCACATATCCAAAACCAACCATTTAGCTGGCAGGGGGGGGGGACACTTGACTCTAACAAAAACTAGCACTTTAAAGCTTAATATTACGCAAACGGATCCCTTAATTGAAAAATGGTTTTGCCAAACCCACAATATTTTTGAACGGCCTATACAACGATACCCCATACCATGGAATAGACGAGAAAAAAAAATATCATCCCCATTTCACGTGTAAGGGAGGTACCCTAAAAAAAAATGTTTTTCATAATTTTATTTTACCATTTTTTTGGCATGATTAATATTTATACCCATGCCAAATTACAGCTTTCTAGGACTAAGCGTCTCTGAGCTAAGCTGGCGACAGACGGACGGACGGACAGACAGACAGACAGACAGACAGACAGACAGACAGACAGACAGACGGACATGGCGAAACTATAAGGGTTCCTTGTTTACTACGGAACCCTAAAAAGGTTCCATAATAATGAAAGATAAACAAAAAACTATCGAGAATACAAGCCAACATTGATTTCTGATAGATATGCCAATGCATATTATTGAAAGATAAACAAAAAACTATCGCGAATACATACAAACCAACATTGATTTCTAATAGATACGCCAACAATGACGCTGAATGCGTCTATTAAACGTTTAACTGTCTCGTAAGCAAGTAACGAATTGAAGCGAAAGAAAAACAAAAGGAGTTTCGATGTAATTCCTTTTCCAATTTCGTCTTCGACAAAACAGGAAATAGAAAATAAAAAGAGTTTATTGTGATGGCCTACAGTTTTAGAGGGTTTATTCAGGAGGACGTGCAGTATCTTGAACACCAAAATAATGATCATACTAGATATTTGATCATATCAGATCCGGTCATTAGTATGCACAAAAAACGAGTCGCAAGCGCGCCACTACTGGCGACATGACGTCATCTACCCACACCATTGGCGCGCTTCTACAGAGTCGTGATGTTTTGAGCCGATGGTGAGGAGGACATTCAAGATTCAGTGTTTGGTCTGATCGCATCGGACTTAAGACGTCGCGGAACTGTACTCGATTAATTATGCTCGGTTATTAAGGAATTTAAAATGTGTCAATTTGAGATTTTAATAAACGCTGTGTATCGCACCCAGTGTGTTTTCATTGCTCGAAACCCAACTTCTGCCCACATGATGTCCGATTCTGAGTGAAATCCTGACGATCCGACATATATATACTTTATTGTACACCGTATAACCACCGGCATGTCCTAGAACCAAAAATTCGAAGACATGTAACATCTACCAATCACTGGATTACGGCCCTCTCCCTCTCGAAGAGAGAGGAGGCCTGTGTCAAATCCTGAAAAAATCATAACAAAAATAAATCAAACACTACAAAATAAACAATGGATGGCCTTATCGCTTTCTGCTCTTCCAGGCAACCTTGGAATGGACAGTGATTTGCCTGGACTTAAGACGCACATATATGTCAGTGACCTTGAGTGGTTAGCTTGCGTGTTCTGTACTGAGCTCACGCAACGCATCGTACGTTCAGCCAGTAATAGGACTCGCCCATCAAGGAGCGCTGTCCCCAATTTGACGCATTATTAATTTATTATACACAAAACAACAGGTATTTTAATAAAACGCGTACACTAAAAGATCAATAAATATCTTTATAATGGTGAAGGTTTCAGAAAAAATACGCTTGGTAGACTTTGCGCCATACTCAGTTTTTTATCCGCGTTAGACTTAACTTTACAAATTAATTTCATTGTGTAATATAAACATAATCTAAAATATTCACATATTACGTTATTGAAAAAATGCTCTAATTTATCATATATTTTTTCAAATCATTAACACTACTCGTTTAGACGTGATCTTCAGTATAAAATCATTAAAAGTCGGTTATCATCCCCTTGAAACCCTGGTTATAATTATGTAGTAGGTAAAGTTAGAATTAGGATCAGTAGTAATCTTATTACAGAACGTGCGCTTTTATAATTTGACGATATTAAAGTGGGGCTGACGTTGGTAAAAATAATAACTAAAAAATATACTAAAATAGATACACAGATATCCCCTCTCGTGTCAGCTTTTTGGCGCGAAATGGGGATTTGCCACTATACGAACTGAATCAGTCGGTCTGAACCAGATCGGATGGCGAATCCGGCATAATTGACATCGGCCTAATGTAGGTCAATTGATAGATGAGAGGGTAATCTCTTCTGAACCAGCCTATTTGGCGCGAAAATGGGTGTGCGCCACGAACGAACTGAATCAGTCGGACTGAATCAGACCGATTGGCGAATCCTGCATAATTGAAATCGGCCTCATCGGCCTTATTAAGGCCGCTCGGCGAAAGAGAGGTTATATACATCATCATCTTCCTAGCCTTTTCCCAACTATGTAATACGATACCCTTTGGTAAGACTGGTTGTCAGACTCTCGGGCTTCTGACGACCCGTAACGACTGTCAAAGATCCTAAATAATAAATACATATACAGATACTAAAATGTTTTTGAGTCGGTTATTGTGTTTTAAGTGTTCAATAAATCAGTTAATAAATCTAATTATGATAGTAGGCGGCTTTAAGAGTAAACAAATACCATAGAACGAGATGGATCATCATCATTAGCCGAAAGACGTTCACTGCTGGACATATGCCTCCCCCAAAGGGGGGGGAGTGCCATAATCGCCACGCTTGGCAGGCGATTTGGTGATCGCAGTATGGTGTTAAATTGAATAAAGAACGCTGCTGCCCATTCTCTAGTAAGTCCCTTAGTCGCCTTTTACGACACCCACGAGACGAAATATGGTGCTATTATTTGCGTCCGGTACGACACGGAAAAACGATGAAAACGAACGGAACTACACGAAAAACGAACGATGGATGGATTGTATGAAAGACTTCAAAGAAAGAGAATACAAAATTACGGCTGATAGAGATGTAGAAGAAGACATATCCACATCGAGATATAAGTACTAACGTACTAGAGAAGACACCGTAAATTCCTACTTTGTCTCGTTCAACTGCGGCGATCGCGCCGCACCGTCGTCGTCGTTGTTGCACTTTGTCGAAGAAAACGCGTAAGTGCCGTGATTTACATGGCGCTTAAGACCTTTTTGCCGAGAATAAATACACTTCCGCAGCAAATCTAGCGCTGTGATAAATTAGAATAGAATAGAATACTCTTTATTATGTACACCATAAAAGTTACAGATATAAATGTTTAAATTTTACATAGGGTGACACAATGGGCGGTCTTATCGCTAAAAGCGATCTTTAGTTTATTAGTTACGGTTTAGACGAATTGTTATTATTTTAGCGCTGCAGCGAAGAATAGGACAATTCAGTTACAGTAAGTACTAGAGAAGCTACGTCAAAACGTAGATTCTCTAGTACGTTAGTACTTATATCTCGATGCATATCCAGCATCCTTATTAAAATAATGATGAAGACGATGTTTGTTTCACCATCGCGATAGTATCATCAATAAAAACATTTAGTACAGGCAGATAAGTAACCCATCAGCCTCGCAGAAGAAATCTACCCGCAAAACGTCATTAATGTAAAAAGAATCAAGGCCAAACTAGTACGTTCAATTGTTGTTTATGTTGAGTTGTTTAGTATATAACCCGGGGGTGAACCCTATTGACCTATGCGGTAGGCAGGTGAACTTGGACCCTCGATTGTTTGTTTAGGACCAAGGTCGTTTGTGGGGCGTTTGATAAGGACTTCATATTGGGGATGAAATAATTATCGTAGACTGGAGGTGAGTTTTGGTGAGCTCTTGGGAATTCTTTGGGGATTTAGTATTGAGGTTTTGAACGAAGAAAGAGAAAGTAAGATTAGCACTTTATCTAATATCTAATAAATAAAAATAACTTCTGACGATAGTGCTACCATTCATAGGTGGATAAGTATGACCAGCTACCGGGATGACAAGTAAAGGGTCCTGCAGATAGGCATGACGCGACGGCGAGCGGAGGGACGGAACTCCGGAATTGTTCTTCCGGAGTTCCGTCCCTCCGCTCGCCGTCTGAAGTTTTCATAGAAATTGTTCGCGTTGCGTCTTATTGCGGGAGCCTTTACTAGTTCCATGAAACTAAAATAATATAAAACTAAAAAAACCGGCCAAGTGCTAGTCGGACTCGCGCACGAAGGGTTCCGTACAACTATTATCTAAGGTAAATTGCGGTTTACGATTTATGACGTATTAAAAAAAAACTACTTACCCGATCTCGTTCAAACCAATATTCGGTGGAAGTTTACATGGTAATGTACATCATATTTTTTTTTACTTTTATAATTCTCTTATTTTAGAAGTTACACACACATTTTACCACTTTGGAAGAGTCTCTCGCGCAAACTATTCAGTTTAGAAACAAAATATTAGAAACAGCAATATCATTTTTGAAGACCTATCCATAGATACACCACACGTACGTGGAAAAAAAAATTGAGTCTCAGTTCTAAGTATGGGGAACCCCCAAAATTTATTGTTTTTTTTCTATTTTTGTGTGATAATCTTTATGCGGTTCACAGAATACATCTACTTACCAAGTTTCAACAGTATAGTTCTTATAGTTTTGGAAAAAAGTGGCTGTGACATACGGACGGACAGACAGACAGACATGACGAATCTATAGGAGTTCCGTTTTTTGCCATTTGGCTACGGAACCCTAAAAAACTCATAATCGCTATACAATATTATTATTTTGTATAAACGTCATATTTACCTTATAAAATTGAATGCAGACTTATACTACGAGTATTACGTATTATTTGTTTTATATAGGTGAATTGTTTTTGATTTTATGTGTTCTATTTCCACTTCTACTCTTACACACTGTGTCTACATCTCTATATGACTTTCATAACGCAGGTATGCTGGAAGAAATTTCCTTAGAAATTTTATATTGTTTTTTTGTTAATGTGGGGACACATTAACAAAAAACAATATAAAATATCCCGCCCTGGAAATCGAACCCAGGACCTCATGCTCAGCAGTAACGCTTGCGACCCGCCTGCCTGACCAAAGCGTCACCTTTGTATGTATTTTTCTGTTCCTTTCTGACATTAATGGTTAAATAAAATAGCAGTGTGTAAAAAGCCAAAAAGCTGTACCTAGTACCTAAAATTGTAGAACAAATCGTTTTGTATTGGTTTTCTGCCAACCTCCTCCCTACAGAGCAATTCGGGGCTTACATAAACATTATTTATTTGCGTTAAATTATGTGTTACATAATGTCACCCAGAGGACGGCTTTGTCTACAAACTGTTTAATATGAACACATGGTTATGTGAGATACTAAAGACTATCTTAAGTTAGTTCTTAATCTTACCTATCGTTATTGACATAACATCACGCCTGTATTCCCCGATGGGTTAGGCAGCGATGTACCTATAGTACAACCCACAGAACAGATAAAGTACAGCCGCATTTGACCAGTTATGTTTAAATCGAATGTAACAGGGGGCTAGCCTATTGCCATCAACCGGGCACAAATCCGGAAGAGAACTGGAGTTACCGACATAGCCTGCAGAGTAAGCAAGCTGAAGTGGCAGTGGGCTGGCCATGTTTGTCGAAGGACCGATGTCCGGTGGAGCAGACGAGTCTTGGCGTATCGGCAACCGTAGTGTGGGACGCCTCCCAGCTAGATGGACCGACGACCTTAAAAAGGTAGCTGGGACAGACTGGATGCGGAAGACGGAGGACAAGGTGTTGTGGCGCAGCCTGGGAGAGGCCTATGTCCAGCAGTGGACTGCTATAGGCTGAGTTGATTGGGCACAAATCCAGACTCCAAGCTGCTAATGAGATATTCGAGATAGAAAAACCCAATAACACTTTGCCCGACCTGGGAATTGAACTTAGGACCTTATGCTCAGCAGTTGCACTTGCGACAACAAGACCAACGAGGATTGACTAGGTAAATCGTTATTACGACTAATAGTAAAGATATCTTAACTTTTAACAAGTTTAGGCTTTTTATAGCTTAGTAGATCAATAATTAATTTAAAATCAACCGTCGTAGATGATAATTAGGTATTATTTGAGTCTTGTGGACAAAAATTCTGGGCCAGGAGGAAATAAACGTTTGGACGTTTTTCGATATTTTTCTTTGTTGTTTTGTATCTATTGTCGTGATTTCTTTGATTTATAAAAAAAAATATATTATTTTCTCACCGAATTATTATATTAAATATGGCAACACTGTCAAAGTACAAATTATTAATGTTGTAACAATTTTTTAAATGTATTGTCGTTATGGCAACTGAATGTACTATTTAACTTTGGCAACACTTAGAAATAACGGTTATGGTAATGGTAGTAAATGTAGTGCAGGAGCCAGTCGTCGTTTATTTGTGAAATAGCGCAGTTGTGCGGAATAAAAATGTTGACTGTTCTTCTTTAAACAATTGTTTTTTTTTTGGGTGGGAAATTATCAAATAACTTCTCCCGCTCTGGGCTGAGCGGGAGGGCGTGTCAGACTATTACTGACTAAAACCCACCCGTGTTCCTTCCGTTGCCTGTGTGCCAGGGTCACGACATCCCATTCGGACAAACTCGCAACCCTGGCAGATCTCAGCATGATGCTGCGACGTTTATCTTACCTGCTTATACCCAAAGTAATATTGATCTTAGACAGCCATTAGCAGCATTCTTTAAACCATGTATATCCGACATGGAATATATGATAAAGTATCTGTTCCTTCTTTAATTCTTGACAGAGATATTTAAGTGGAAAGAGAGTAGGGAGTACTTTACCCAGCAGGGGGACATTACAGCCTTTTAATAATAATAGTAAAAGAAATATATAACTTATGTGTAAATACTTAATGTAATAAAGGAAATACTAATATTATCAGTTCTGGGACCCAGAGCTCGTGGCTAAGTAGTAAAAGCATGCCCGTCTTTGGGGACTGCCGATAGAAGTGAAAACAGCTCATGGAAAGCGTTCGATGACGATGACGCGAGTTCCATGCTTTTTGTTCACCCAAAAAGTGCTCAACGCGCCTAAAGAAGCTTTCACTTCACGTACGTGTCGATCAATCAGATTAAGCTACAGTTGCCGAGGCTGGTCCGTGGATGGGTGACTATCTTCACATACCGAGACTCCTTCGTGCCTCGGAAAGCACGTGAAGCCGTTGGTCCCGGCCGTCACTCGTGGATCTTTGACAGTCGCTACGGGTCGTCAGAAGCCCGAAAGTCTTGAAAACCAGTCTAACCGAGGGGTATCGTATTACCCAGATGGTAGGGTATGGTCAGATAGGCAGTCACTCCATGTGAAATACTGGTATTCAGCTCCATCCGGTTAGTCTGGAAGCCGACCCGAACATAGTTGGGAAAAGGCGGGCAGATTGATTTTATGAATAGCAGGTCCGAGACCTTGTTTAATTTAATTTTTGCGAGTTTTGTTTAATTTGCTTTAGAGGTATGAGGAACAGGGTGTAAAGTTCACTCATACTCTATTGAAAAGGGAGGATCCTCCGACCAGACGGGTGTTGTGTCAGGTGGGCAACTGCCCGACGGTTGATGTCGGGACGTTGTATATATGCTAGTTGGGTGGTAAACTCTGCTTGCGCGATGCAGGCTTTGCGTGACGTCAGTGTGACGCGTAGTTCGCATGTGGCGATGTTGATGCTGCTACATTGCTTTTAATTGATTGACATAATATGGTTTTCCGTTTGGTGCCGGACGTAAAGAATAGCACCATCCCATTTCTTCCCGTGGGTGTCGTAAAAGGCGACTAAGGGACTTACTAGAGAATGGGCAGCAGCGTTCTCTATACATTTTAACACCTTACTGCGATCGCCAACCCGCCTGCCAAGCGTGGCGATTATGGCAACCCCCCCTCAATTCGGGGAGGCCTTTGTACAGCAGTGGACGTCTTTCGGCTGAAAATAATGATGATGATGATGATGAATATGGTTTCATATCTTTTACTTATTGATTATTGTTTTGTTTAATTTGCTTTTAATTGACTTAATATGGTTTTATAATTTATGTTGGAATGGTATTTTTCAATTTCTATAATATTTTCTCATTTAAATTGAGTTGCATGTTTGGTTTGTTTGAACTTTTATTTTTTATTTTTTTATTTGTACATCTAATACTTATGTTTCATATTTCATGCTGTATTATATTCGAACGCAATGTGAATTGTTACTGAATAAATTGAACTGAATTGAAAAAAAAATAATTGAAAAATTGAATTGAATTGACCCTGGGTTCCGAGAAATGTCAGAGACGTATAATATGAGCTATTTTGAATCTTCCTATTCAAAGCGACACATAGGAAAGATAACGGTCAGAAATCTCACAAATAAATCAGTACCATTAAATTTTCAAAGTCAATACTATAACAACCCCGTCACAATCGAATCAAATCGATATCTAACAATACAAATTGACCTTCACATTGATTATTACAGTTGAACGAAAACAGTTACGTTATATCTAATACGTACGGTTACGGGTTGACCGCATTCGTTCGTTATATTAATGTAGCTTACGGTTCAAATCCTCTTGGGCATGATCAATTTATAAAACCTTTCCGGGTACTTACACGTGTTTTGTGGTTTCACGGTAATGTGTTTTATGTGGTATGTTAAATTGTGTGTTTTTTATTATATTTTTAATTTTTAATTTGATAAATATGTTGTGCATTATGATCCTTGTTGGTCGAAATAAACAATTTTTAAAAAAATATATAATAAGAAACCGGCCAGGTGCGTGTCGGAGCACGCACAATTAAGAGTTCCGTAGTTGGGATGAATTTATCTCAAAAACAGACTTAACATTGTTGTTGAAAACATATTTTCCTATAAATCGATATACGTCACGGTCAATAATTCTCCAACTGCAAATGTAAGTTGGTCGACTATTACTCGTTAATTTGTAAAGCCTACTTAGCTGTGATAGTTTTCCTTTTAATTTCATTATTTAGACTACTGCACTGAATTTTTTCACATAATTATCAATAAATAACCATTTAGCTGGCAGGGGGAGACAGTTGACTCTAACAAAAATAAAAATTTGCAACGGATCCCCGAATCGAAAAATTGTTTTCACAACTTTAGAGGCATGAGGAACAGGGTGTAAAGTTCACTCATCCTCCATAGAAAAGGGAGGATCCTCCGACCAGACACGGGTGTTGTGTCTGGTGGGCCACTGCCCGACGGTTGATGTCGGATGTTGCGCGGTAAACTCTGGTTGCGCGATACAGGATTTTGCGTGACGTCAATGTGACGCGTAGTTTGCATGTGGCGATGTTGATGCCGCTACAAAACCCTGCAATATTTTTGAACGGCCTGTCTAATGATAACTCACAACGATACTATAAGGGAGATAAACTATAAACATTTTTTTTTTTTTATACCCCTTTGTTGACGTAATGTAGTCGGCACCACAGTGCTGGACGTAAAGAATAGCACCATCCTATATCTTCCCGTGGGTGTCGTAAAAGGTGACTAAGGGACTTACTAGAGAATGGGCAGAATCGTTCTCTTTGCATTTTAACACCATACTGCGATCGCCATAATCGCGCCTGCCAATCGTGGCAATTATGGCAAACACCCCCCTTGGGGTAGGCCTATGTTCAGCAGTGGACGTCTTTCGGCTGAATGATGATGATGATGATTTTACTATGTATATAGACAATCTACACATAATACAATAGTCATCAATAGTCATGGTCAGCTAAATATGAGAATTAATAATTAATTTCGTGAATCAGAGGTTATTTGAAACCTTGGATTAAGGAAAAATTTCTTGGATTTAATATCTCATGTTTGCAAAGGCTCCTTCATATACATCTATTAAAGTTTGTCGCACAGTCTCATTCTCATTTAGAATAATCAAATATTTTTTTCATTGTAAATATTAATTTAATAATCAGCTAACCTAACCAAAGGTGTATTCCAATAAAAATTAACATGTTCAACGCCATGTCGGACAATGCTGGGTGGCAATTGATTTCAAATTCAAATTCAATTACCTATTCACTTTGTGAACAGAAGGTAAAATTATACAGATGTTATTTATAGTAGAAATGTTGGTCCATACTCGTACTACGTTCCGCCAGAAGGCATACAAAATAGTTAAGGTAAGTAATCGAATGTCAGACTAACAAAACAAAACCAATAGGTAAGTTAAGTACATGTCACAGTTCACCCAGGAGCCATACAAAATTTGTAAAGGCTCGTCCAGAGTGGCCCGAAATCGCGGGCGCGACAGGAAGTGACATAGAAATTGTGCTACTAATGTCGCGTTGCGCCCGCGATATCGCACCAGTCTACACGAGCCTCGAAATATCGTTTATTGAATTATTGCTACGATAAAATTATGCATTTTAAACCACTGACGCATTGATTTAACCTCAGAAATATTAATATTTCTCGAAATAAATACCATCGCCCGACATTGTCTGAAGCAGGCCCCTTCAGACAATGTCGGGCGATGGTATAACCGGTCTAAACGGTTATTGTAATGTCTACCGCACAATCCAAGCGGGTCAAGATGTCGGTCGTTTCTGAATAGGAACCAAAATTCTTAAAAGCTTGCTCCAAGTACTATCAACGAAAACGTGAAGATCTTCGGTAGAGTTACTCGTAAAGCAAAAAGTAAAGTCTAAAAAGTTAAAACCTTTTACGAGTACTACGACTGTCATATCAAACCATTTTAATTTTTAGACTGTTTTAATGCGACGCACCGGTATATTTGAGTTCGATCTAAAAGAATATACATATTATGCTATGAAAAAAAAAAAAAACACTTAGTACATAAATACTTAGAAAAATGTCCACTGCTCGACATAGGCCTCCCCCAAACCGAGGGGCTTGCCATAATTGCCACGCATAGCAGGAGGGTTGGCGGGTTGGATGTATATCAAAGTAAATCTATAAATTCCTTTTCTTTATTCCCGGGATGGAAAATCCACTTGGATGTCCTCCGCCCTGGGGCGGGTGGAGGGGTCTGTCAGACTATTTAGTCGCACGACGACGACTACGACGACTTCGTTTTTTCTTGCAAATAAACAATTTGAATTTAAATACCACCCCAGTGTTCCCTTCCTCACTTGCACCGGGGATCATGGGATCATATGCAACTTCTGCAATCCCCGGAAATCTATAATATCCTTTTTTTTGTTCCCGGGTCGGATAATCCTCATGGATGTCCTCCGCCCTGAGGCGGGCAGAGGGGTCCGTCAGACTCTTACTGATTAAAAACCACCCCGGTGATTCCTTCCCTCACTTGCGCCGGGGTTCATGGGATCATGTGCGACTTCCGCGATCCCCGGCTGAAATCTATAATATCCTAACCTAACTAAAACTATTAATAAACTATTTTTTTTTTTTGTGTGCTGAGTTTACCACATTAGTCCACCTGAACGAAAAATATGACTTTCAGGTTATCATTCAGCGTGTTAATATCTGTTACAAATCACTACATAACATCAAATCCCATGATGCTGATGTATTTTATGTTTAAGTTTCATGTAATACGAGCCTATAGCCAGCAACTGGGCACAAATCCAGATTCAAGCCAGCTTATACTGAGAAATCCCATTTGGAAAAACCCAAAAACAATTTGCCCGACCGAAAAAACTAAAACACAAAAACTCAACTGCATAAATCAATAAAACAATATCTAATGTAAACCTTTCTCAATACATTTTCCTACAAACAGTAAACTGGCGTGCTAAAAAAAGGGCGGAGGATCGAATTTTTCGTCGAGATATTTATCGAAAAGCGGCAAGACCTCCTGTTTTGGACGACGGCGGCGGCGTCCGCTGCTAATTAATTACGATTGCTGTTTAACGAACCGTTGCGTCCCAAGGAAATGGCTGCAGATTTTTTTGTCCGCCAGTGTAAAAAAGATTGGTGGAAGCCAATTCCGCAGAATTTTTTGTATGTCTTTAGGGAAAAACGGTTCAAAGAAAAGTCTGCTCTTTTTGTGAAGATATTTTCGCAATCATTTTAAAGGTGGGTTTTAAGCTGTAGACAGGTGAAGTAAAATCTGTGTTTGCCTTAAGTTTTTATACAAATACTTCGTTTTGTTTTATACTAACTCTAACTTGTAAGAATTTATAATTAAACTCTTTGTAGGTCATCAGCATCTGCTTAACTTTTTCCCAACTATGTTTAGGTCAGCTTACAGACTAATCGGATATATGCTGAATACCAGTATTTTACTTGGAGCGACTGCCTATCTTACAACCTTATCATCATCACCATTTCAACCGAAAGACGTCCACTGCTGGACATAGGCCTCCCCCAAAGCGGGGGTTTGCCATAATCGCCACGCTTTGCAGGCGGGTCGGCGATCGCAGTATGGTGTTAAAATGCATAGAGAACGCTGCTGCCCATTCTCTAGTAATTTTTCCCTTAGTCACCTTTTACTACACCCACGGGAAGAAATGGGTTAGTGCTAATCTTTACGTCCGGCACCACACTCCACAACCCAGTTACTGGGTAACACGCATTAACCCTTGGTAAGACTGGTTGTCAGACTTTCGGAATTCTGACGACCCGTAACAACTGTCAAAGATCTACAAATGGCAACCGGGACTAAAGGGGACTAATGGGGACGATAACCGACTTTGAATGATTGTATACTGAAGATCACGTCTAAACGAGTAGTGATAATGATTTGAAAAAATACATGATAAATTAGAGCATTTTTTTAATAACTTAATATGTGAATATTTTAGATTATGTTTATATTACATAGTGAAATTAATTTGTAAAGTTATGTCCAACGCGGATAAAAAACTGAGAATGGCGCAAAAGCGTATTTTTCTGAAACCTTCACGAATTTAAAGATAATTTAATTATGGATCTTTTAGTATACGCCTTTTATTATAATACCTTTAGTTTTGTGTATAATAAATTAATAATGCCTCAAATTGGGGACAGCGCTCCTTGATGGGCGAGTCCTATTACTGGCTGAACGTACGACGCGTTGCGTGAGCTCAGTAGAGAACACGCAAGCTAACTACTCAAAGTCACTGGCCTCTTAACATACTTTCCAAGGCACGGAAGGGTCTTAGTATGTAAAGATGGTCACCCATCCACGGACCAACCACGGCAAGCGTAGCTTAACCTGATTGGTCGACCCGTGTGGCTGTTATTACTTGGCCACTAGCCCCTCTTAAACTGTTTATAGGATTAACTACTTAGACACTGTAAACATGTTTTGACATGATGATGTAGTCATCAACGTCACACAGCGGGCCAAGCACGGGCGTGCCAAGACGTTTTTGACAAGACATGATAAAGTATGTGATGTCAATTTATCCACTAGCGCGTCCAAGTCCGAATCTGGGCTTTGAAAAGAGCGCTGAGAATTTATTTGAATTTTTTGAACGCAGCTGCGTGTGTCCGGCTATGGTGGCAAAAAGCCCTTGTATCAAACTATTAAAAAAATGTATCTGCGTTTTATCAGGCTGTGGAAATATGAAATCTGTGGTTGAAAATGACAAAGTTAGCTTCTGTGATAAAATGTGTGACTCAAGTCATGTCACAGTGCGTCCCGCTGGAGGATGGGTTAACATACAATAACATCATGCCTTGTTTGTCGAAGGATTGTGCAGAAATGTATTTATTTAATATTCTAAGCACACAAATGTATAGAGGCGGACTTAATGTCATAGGCATTTTCTACCAGTCAACCTTTGGGCGATGCAGAGACAAACAGTGGTAGGAGCAATAGCGAAAAACGAGGAATAAATATTATTTAAATATAAATATTATACATATACTTACCTATTAAAAACTATAAATATAATACATAGCTACACGTAATTATACAAAATTAGTTTTTGTTTATACTGAACCTGAAAAGGGGTCATTGTACTCATCATTTTGAACAATTTTTTCATAAATCTAGGCACAAATAAATATACATAAATATATTAAAACAAATAAGACAAAAAATGGGAAAACATTACCGTAGTGATGATACTGCCAGCTTCTTGTCAATGTTATCGCAAACTTTAACTTTAAAAGATAATCGGTTGGTTGCCATCCTGATTTCCTGGGGGAGCGCGTTCCACAGAGAGATAGACTGAACGAAGAAGGGAGAGTAAAATAGGTACGTATCGCCAGTAATGTTTAAGTAATAATAATCTCTCTCATGTAATAGAGGGCGAGCCTATTACCATTAATCGAGCACAAATCTGGACTCCGGACTCAGAAATTCCAGACAGAAAAATCCAATAATACTTTGCTCGACCTGGGAATCGAACCCAAGACCTTCTGCTCACATTTATGCTTGCGACCACTAGATCAACAGGAATGGGGTACCTACTTAATTAAATATGTAGTTGCAGATTCTTAACTCCAATCTAGTGTCATCTACTAAAAACCTTACGACGCTGACAACAGGTAAACCACTGTCACATTGGCTGTTTCTGTCAGACTGCATACAAAAGAAAGAGAAGCGCGATGAGACAACGCTTGTAATTTATTGAAAAATATGAAGCAATTATACCAACCGTACGTTGATATTTAATACAGATATTTTGGATTGAAACTCAAAGTAAAGGGTTAGTTTACCGTTAATTTGTATCGAGATTTTTTTTCTAAACGTGTTTTGGTAACAACCAAGTTCTGAGAAATATGTTCAAGAATAACATATGTTTTTTTCCGCTAACACAGACCATATAGATTTGGCAATTATTTTGTTTAAGACAAGCCTACTTTATCATTTGCCTCTGTCAGTGCCTTAATTAGAATCAATAATACGAATTCCTTTGTAAAAGCGTCGCTGAAAACTGGTTTCAGGAAATGTTAAAATAACTGTAAATGTAGGTAATGCCTAGCATTAGAATTAATTTGGAGCAATTCTACGACACGGTATTCGCATATGAGCCACATGTAGAAAGCAATTAATTTCTTAATTAGACATGATGTTATAACTTCTTTTAAATGAGATAAATACAGTGATTTAGTCACCTGCATCCCTCAAGGGGGTGATTCTACCTGTCATTATACTGAACAACTCTCGCTATGAAACTCTTATTCAAAAGTGATGTACCTAAGAGGGCCCTTCCCAGTTCATCTATCCTCAACGTGAGCATGGTCGAAAATCTTGTTTTTTCATCCAGCGCAAGTGAGAACTACTAACGAGCAAGTGAGAACGCGATAACATTGAACGAAAAATTGTGTGCGGAAATTTCATAAAACCTGTTCCAGGAAATACGGGTTTTAGAGTAAGCCTTACAAGTATGTGAAATAAATGTTTGTCATTTAGGATCTCCAATACATGTGCGAGGTTTCTATGATGATTTTTCTTTATTTTTACTATTTATGAGTACAACTAGCTGCGCCCAGCGATTTCACCCGCGTAAGTCTCGATCCCGTGGGAATATAGGGATAAAAAGTAGCCTATATGTTAATCCAGGGTGTCAGCTACCTCGATACAAAATTTTATCAAAATTGGTCCATCCGTTTTAACGTGAAAGAGTAACAAACATCCATCCATCCATCCATACTTACAAACTTTCGCATTTATAATATTAGTAGGATAGGATATGAATGGCCAAAGTTTAGGTAAAATTTGTGCAAAAAACAGATTTTTGCAGGTTTATACTGAACTTGTTTCCATTTTTTTTTTTTTTGCGTTCATAGAAACCTAGTCATAGTGCACAAGATACGTATTACTGCAAAAATTTCAATGAAAGATGTGTTACACCGCTATATTCACGTATCACGTACGAGCGTTTATATGATAAAAAACTTTTTTACAAAAAAAACAACCGACTTCCAACAAAAACACTAAAAAGTGAAAAATAACTTTAATTTCGGAAGCACATAACATAACATCACGCCTTGTTTCCTCGAAGGGTAGGGCAGAGGTGTACCTGTAGTGCACCCACATTTAATATAATATTTAATTTAATTTCGGAAGTCGGTGTATAGTTGTTTTTTTTTTTGTAATTTTTTTTTTATTTTTCACTTTTTAGTGGTACCTACCTCACACCAATTCGTATACTACTACTTGCTATGAAAACAACAGAGTTTTATTTTACACCCCTAAAGGGGTTGAATCCTCAAAAATCTGTTTTTAGCGGTTACCTACGTCATAATAACTATCTGTGTGCCAAATAGCCCAATCAATTCAGTAATTTGAGCTTTGTGTTGATAGATCAGTCAGTAAGTCAGTCACTGTTTCCTTTTGAATGTATTAAATCTATAGTGTAATTCGACATGTTACGACGACCCCAAATTAATTGGGATTAGGGCAGGAGACTGATGATGAAGTATTCAGGCTAAGTTTCAAGTTAATAGATCAACGAAAGAAGATTTTTTTCATACAAACTGTATCCATCCCCCTTTACACCCCCAAAGAGGTTAATTTTTAAAGTGGTTTGCGACTTTTCCATTATTTGACATAGAGGTTCTACCAATTTTCGAGTTAATCAAGCCACGTAGTAAAATCCTCTCTTGTAAAATTTACTACCCCTTTTCATCCCGTTATGGGTAGATTTTCGAAAAACCCTGATACAAGTTATTCTTCATTTTTGGTCTTAAGTATAAATACTGAGTTTCGAGTTGATCGGACCGCGCGTTAAAATTCTTCTATACAAGCTTTGACATCCCATCCGTTGAAGTTAAGTTAACAAAAAAATATAAATTTTATAATTTACTTACGTAAGTATTCGTCCAAGTTTCAAGTTTATTAACCCTAGGAATAAGATTTTTCATGCAAACAAAACCCCCCGTTTTCCACCCTTAAAGGTCAAATTTCCAAAAACCCCTTCTTAGCGGATGTCTACGTGCCAAATTTCAGGCCAATCTGTTCAGTGGTTTGAGCTGTGTTGATAGACCAATCAGTCACGGTTTCCTTTTATATGTACATATGGCTAGATATATATAATTATATTGAGAACCTCCTCCTTTTTTGTAGTCGGTTAAAAATCATTTATTGCCAGAGTGCATCTCATGACAATTCCAATAAGACCAAACACGGGTAGGATACATTGTTTTTTAACGGAGTTCCAGTGCCTACCATCCGGCTTCATCATCAGATCAGTTTGATGGTACCATTTTGATCAGAACTATTTATTTAAATTTGCTTCGCTTAACTATCTAAATCCAGATATCTCATCGCCACCCGTGAATTACGTATCACTGAGAAGTTCCGGTGGCCATCTGTGGCCTTCTTAATCTGTTCCACTTCACCAAATTATACTTTCTGAATGCAAATGATTAACTTGTTGATGAAAATATAAAAATTGCTATAGGTATGCCTATAATATTTGAGGAGTTCCCTCAATTACTCATGGATCCCAACATCAGAACTGGATTTTGAAAAAAATGGGACCCATCTGGAAGTATTAAAAAAATAATTTTCCAAATCGGTTGATAAACGACGGAGTTCTGAGGTCACAAACATTAAAAAAGTCGAAAAAAGTCGGTTAAAAAGTATGACGGGTTGGCCGCTCTATTTGACTCGTACAAAACCTTCGCATGCCCATGTGACGGTAATTTATGGAGAACTCTATTAGAAAAACACCTATTATACATATATATTTAAGGGGGCTTCCATGCAACAAACGTGATTTTTTTGCTCGTTTTTAACCGACTTCACAAAAAGGAGGAGGAGTTTTTTTTTCTTTTTTTAATGTTTGTTACCTCAGAACTCCGTCGTTTATGAACCGATTTGGAAAAATATTTTTTTATTCGAAAGGATATACTTCCAGATTGGTCCCATTTTTTTCAAAAACCAGTTCTGATGTTGGGATCCATGAGTAATTGAGGGAACTCCTCAAATATTATAGGCATACCCATAGCGATTTTTATATTTTCATCAACAAGTCAATCATTTGCATTCGGAAAATATAATTTGGTGAAGTGGAACAGATGAAGAAGGCCACAGATGGCCACCGGAACTTCTCAGTGATACGTAATTCACAGGTGGCGATGAGATATCTGGATTAATATAGTTAAGCGAAGTAAATTTAAATAAATAGTTCTGATCAAAATGGTACCATCAAACTGATCTGATGATGAAGCCGGATGGTAGGCACTGGAACTCCGTTAAAAAACAATGTATCCTACCCGTGTTTGGTCTTATTGGAATTGTCATGAGATGCACTCTGGCTATAAATGATTTTTAACCGACTACAAAAAAGGAGGAGGTTCTCAATATATATGTATATATATCTAGCCATATGTACATATAAAAGGAAACCGTGACTGATTGGTCTATCACCACAACTCAAACCACTGAACAGATTGGCCTGAAATTTGGCACGTAGGCATCCGCTAAGAAGGGGTTTTTGGAAATTTGACCTTTAAGGGTGGAAAACGGGGGGTTTTGTTTGCATGAAAAATCTTATTTCTAGGGTTAATAAACTTGAAACTTGGACGAATACTTACGTAAGTAAATTATAAAGTTTATATTTTTGTTAACTTAACGTCAACGGATGGGATGTCAAAGCTTGTAAGGAAGAATTTTAACGAGCGGTCCGATCAACTCGAAACTCAGTATTTATACTTAAAACCAGAAATTAAGAATAACTTGTATCAGGCTTTTTCGAAAATCTATCCTTAACGGGGTGAAAAGGGGTAGTAAATTTTACAAGAGAGGATTTTACTACGTGGCTTGATTAACTCGATAATTGGTATACTCGTAACCTATATGTCAAATAATGGAAAAGTCGCAAACCACTTTAAAAATTAACCTCTTTGGGGATGTAAAGGGGGATGGATACAGTTTGTATGAAAAAAATCTTCTTTCGTTGATCTATTAACTTGAAACTTAGCCTGAATACTTCATCATCAGTCTCCTGCCCTAATCCCAATTTATTTGGGGTCGTCGTAACATGTCGAATTACACTATAGATTTAATACATACAAAAAGAAACAGTGACTGACTTACTGACTGATCTATCAATACAAAGCTCAAATCACTGAATTGATTGGGCTATTTGGCACACAGATAGTTATTATGACGTAGGTAACCGCTAAAAACAGATTTTTGAGGATTCAACCCCTTAAGGGGTGTAAAATAAAACTCTGTTGTTTTCATAGCAAGTAGTAGTATACGAATTGGTGTGGGGTAGGTACCACTAAAAAGTGAAAAATAAAAAACTTTTTTACAAAAGAAACAACCGACTTCCAACAAAAACACTAAAAAGTGAAAAATAACTTTAATTTCGGAAGCACATAACAAAACATCACACCTTGTTACCTCGAAGGGTAGGGCAGAGGTGTACCTGTAGTACACCCACATTTAATATTATATTTAATTAAATTTCGGAAGTCGGTGGCCATAAACGAAAATACAAAACCAAAGACACCGACTTCCGACATATTGATAAAGGCAACAGGTAGACGCTTGAAATATTCACAGAATCTTTAGTTATATATTCACTATAAAAATAAATCATTAAATTAAAATAAAATACGATATTTAAGAGGGGCTCCCAGACACCAAACGTGTTTTTTTTGCAAATGTTTAAAAATAATGTTTGCAAAGAAATAAATTATTTGATTTGATTTGAAAGTGGACGAACAAGGAGCTAAGTTTTTGAAAGACTCGTGCCTGAGGTTTATATAAAAACTTGAATCACAGGTCTTCAAGATGACGGCTGATAGATAATAAAATTATGAATGGAAAAATGACTACCAAAATCAAATAAAAAATCAATAAATTTTTAATTTAGGTGTACACCCATTTAAAACACCAGATTACAAGGTAATTAAAAAAAAATATGCCTGATCTCCAAATAAATACGAATAAGAGCATTTTATCATTTAATAATGCCATAATTAGACTTGAGCATAATCTCAAACAATTTATGGCATTCTCTTTTACAGCTTTCAACCTAGACTTTAATTTGCCAAACTTAGATAAACATTTTATAGAGTTTTCCTTCATTACCGAGTGATCGTAACTTTTAAATTATCAGAAAATAGATCACCCAAAGCACTCAACAGATTTGGATAATTTCTTCAACGAGAGACTTCGACTAAGTAAATGTTTTTATGGGGGAGCTTTTTTTGTATCACAGTAATGAAAATAATTATTTGAGCCTAACAAGGCCTAGTAATTTAAGGATAAGGAAGAAGTAATTTGCTGAAATATCTTCTTGAGGTCTTTTACTTTTTAGTTCTGTTATCTTATGGAGCACTTTAGACTAAAGAGGGATTTTTCATATTATAATATTTAGTAGATATACTTTGTTATGTACTTTTTAACCGACTTTGGTTCTGTGTTCGTCTGTACTTATTTAAAAAAAATGTATGTTATTGATGTTTTCGCAAATTGTAAACCTATTTTGTTTTTTTTTTAATGTTACTCCGGAGGTCATTTCATACAAATTTAGTGAAATCTGATGAGTGATTATTGAGTTCAACTTGAACTTCAAGGTGATATGTATTTAATCCACTTTGTGTATGTTATTGACGTTATTGTCAGTTCATTTCACTTGTTTACATAGCAAGTAGCGGAATACGAATTTGTGTGCGGTAGGTACGCACGGCTACAGATCAAGCTATACATTTCCAGTATAAGCTGATCTCGCATTGTATAGGATATACTTACAATGAGAAGCCAGCGTAAACTGGAAATGTATAGCTTGATGTGTAGCCGTTTGTACTAGAACTAAAAAATGGAAAATAAAAAACTCTTTACAAAAACGTTTTTTACCCAGTTTAATCGTGTCCAGTTTTTACCCGATTAAAGTATGTTAGTTTTTCTCGCAACCTTCATATTTATTACGAGTATAATTATGATTACCCATTTCTGTATGGGTGACATGGATGTTTGTCCAATATCTAAGATTTTATGGATGGTTTTATTCATATTTCGAACATAAACAATGATAGGAATGAAATGAACGATAACCTTGTCAATTCCAAGCAAACGATGCAAATTTTTACACCAGTTTACTGACTGCATTAATTTATTGTAATTTATATCTTAATCCTTAGACATAGGGCTCAAAATATCTCTTTGTATCTTTCTGGAACAATTATAATTCGGTGGGCTCAGCAATTATAAAAATAGATGTCGTTATTACTGTATTTTTATTAACAGGACATTAAATGTTTACTTAAGAATTTTAATGGCCATTTTTTTAGGGTTCCGTACCCAAAGGGTAAAACGGGAACCTTCCTACTACGGCTCCGCCGTCTGTCTGTCTGTCCGTCTGTCACCAGGCTCTCATGAACCGTGTTAGTTAGACAGTTGAAATTTTCAGAGGTGATGTATTTCTGTTGCCGCTATAACAACAAATACTAAAAAACAGAATAAATAAATATTTAAGGGGGCTTCCATACAACAAACGTGATTTTTTTGCTCGTTTTTGCTCCATATTGATAACGGCAACAGGTAGACGGTTGAAATAATCACAGAATCTTTAGTTAAAAAATAAAAAATAAATTAAAATAAAACAGATATTTAAGGGGGCTCCCATACAACAAACGTGATTTTTTTGCCGTTTTTATAGATAATGGTATGGAACCCTTCGTGCGCGAGTCTTGAATGAATGAATGAATTTCGACAAACCGTATCACTAAAAGGTTCTTGAAGTGAAAACTTTATTAGGCGCGTTGATCACTTTTTCGGTGAACAAAAATCATGGAACTCGTGTCATCGTCACCGAACGCTTTCCATGAGCTATATTATATACTGTTTTCACTTCTTCGATACGTTATCATTTTCTCAATACTTTAGTTCTAAATACCTTAAGTCCGACACTATACAGTACTCCGACAAAGCGTTTCTTCGACATAACTAGGAAACGATGCGACTCCGACGACATACTTCTTCGACAATGCTAATCCGACATGAGTCAATTTCGACGTACTCTACTTCGGTAAGCTGTACTTAGACAATATCAGAAATCGACGTGGTACATCTGAGACACGATGCTTGTACTTCGAAATTATGCTGCGACATTGGGAATTAATTATTGAAGTAGTCGTGACCGCGGTGTCCTTTTAAACTACGCAACGGATTTTGATGCGATTTTTACTTTCATTCAGAGAATAGATTCTGGGAGATTTATTTGTTTAACACATTCATATTTTTACACTTTGCGTCGTATTAAGAAAACAATGTAAACCCAGTAGACTATAAGATGCAAAGCACTGTTTTTTGCAAAATAAACATTATCACATTATCATAACGAACTTACATACCTAATTAGGTATGATTAGAAAAATCAATGTTTTGTCAATTCATAAAAACCATGCGAAGCAGGACCAGGTCACTAGTACATTAAAACAATAGTTAAAGTATACATATAATGTACATTTATTTCGAGCCTAGGGGACAACTCAATAAACCTATGCTCGTTTTGTACCCCAACTTAGTCATCACTTCATTAAACAGTCCACCAAGCAACATTTTAAAATTCTGGTCTTTCCCAAATTCATTGAAATGCTCGTCATTTAAAACATCATCATTTCAGCCGAAAGACGTCCACTACTGGACAAAGGCCTCCCTCAAAAGGAAGGGGGGTTGCCATAATCGCCACGCTTGGCAGACGGGTTGGCGATCGCTGTATGGTGTTAAAATGCATAGAGAACGCTGCTGCCCATTCTCTAGTAAGTCCCTTTGTCACCTTTTACGACACCTACGGGAAGAGACAGGATGGTGCTATTCTTTACGTCCGGCACCACACGGATTGAAAACATTGACTTTCAAAAAAATCGTGCCTTCCACCACAACTGCTTTAAAACATAAATATGTATTTTTGTCGTGTAAGCAAAATTGCTCTACTGTAGCTTCATACTTCTGTCACTCAAAAAACTAAATAAATCACAAGAAAAACAGCCGAAAAGTACCAAAACAGGCTAATTCAAAACCACACATCAGTCGTCAAACATCACAGCATCTGAAAATAATCCATCAAGCAACAAGGAGGTACTATCAACGGTTGTACCGCGCGCCATATATCTTGGGACCATTGCAAGAACAAATTAAACACTTTAAATACATGAGGCGTGACTAAAAAAGGAAAAGGGGGATGAAAAAAGTGCCCTATCGAGTGAAAATGAAGATGAGACTGGAAGTGAATTAGATAACAAACAACTTTTTGAAGACAATATAATAGCTAACCACAACAACTAACTACTACTACCTATAACAATAATTCAGAACCACAATAAGATAAACTGGCAGTGGTATTACAGACTAGTGTTGTAAAAGGTTTGAGTCTTTTAGTCTTCATTTCGAGACTCAAGTCTTTTTTCAAGACTTGGGACTAATAGTCCGACGAGTCACAAGTTCTTTGAGTCTTTTGAGTACTGTATGAGTTATTTGTGCTAAACTGAGTCATGAGCTTTAAAGTTGGTGTATTATGCTATCAATATAAGGTATAAAATTATACTTGAGAGTAGGAGTAGAGAGAGATGTACTTAATCACGTAAGAACTGACTTTTGGCATAAAAAAATATTGACCTATGTAGCGGCAGCAACATCGCCACATGCGAACTACGCGTCACACGCAAAATCCTGCATCGCGCAAGCAGAGTTTACCGCGCAACTAGCATAAATATACAAGATCCCGACATCAACCGTCGGGCAGTTGCCCACCAGACACAACACCCGTCTGGTCGGAGGATCCTCCCTTTTCTATAGAGGATGAGTGAACTTTACACCCTGTTCCTCATGCCTCTAAACTATGTTTAATAATTTAATCGTTTTATACTTAAAATCATTTGATAGTAAACAATGAATACTCTTTTTTTATACTTCATTTACTTATAACCCCAGATATCGACTCGAATGATACAGTCCCGAGTTCTTTTAAAGAGACTCGAGTCTCGAGTTCTTTTGAAAAGACTCGAGTCTCGAGTTCTTTTGAAAAGACTCGAGTCCCTCCTATAAACAAGAAACGAGTCTTCAAAAACAACTGAGTCTTCAGAGTGTACGCAAGTCTTAATACTGTAAGACTTAGAAGTCGAGTTTTTTTAAAACAATAGTGAATGATTTTTATAAATAAAGACATTGTAGAAAGCTACAAGGTAAAATACAATTTCAGAAATGAACACTCAATTTAAACCTATTTAGAATTTTAGATACATTTATCCTATTTAACTACCCCAAGACGTAAGCACAGTCTTTTTAGACTGTGCTTACTGGAATGATATTATTATTATGGCTCTATACGACATGGATTTATACTAACATGGGCAGGTTAAAGTGTTTGTATGAAGAAGAGGATAAAAAGAACTCTACCGAGCCCAAATGGATAGGGACAGAAGTATAATGATGACTATACTGACGTAAACAGCTATAATCAAAAATCAAAATCAAAATATTACAGTTCACATAAACCTACAAGGCACTTATGAAACGTCAGAAGCTAGGTGCACGGTTCCAATTGGTCGTTTCCTATGGAGAAGAGCCGGCAAGAAACTCCACGGTTACTCTATTAAAAATAATGGGCTTTTAACAATGACGTATTATATATAGACACGTTATCAACCAACATCTCGGCGCTTAAAAACGGCGAAAATACTAGATAACTACCTACTTATACGCGTAAAGAAAGGGAAAGAAAATATGACACCGTACGGCGGGATGCCTGTTGCTACAGGGAGATAATAATAGTGTCCCAACCTCCCCTAACGTCACGTGACTACTAACTTCATGCGCCAGCCGCCATTAGACACAGCGTCGTACAAAATAAAATAAAATAATGTAGTTTTGTAAACTTACGCGTGAAATGACACATTTTTGTCTTTAACTTTTGGGGTATAATTTGTACATCCTCTGAAAACACACGACGGCATGTTTTCTTTATGTTTTGCACAGGTTTTCACAGACGATATAAATTAAAAACAAACATAGCGTCGCGCGACAGGTTAGTGCGTGACTGAGCGCAATGTGGCCAATTGGCTTCATTTCATATTGCCATTTTAGAGTGCGGACAACGTATCTATAGTTTTATACATCATTGGCTTTTACAATGTTTTCTATTTACAGTGGTAATAGTTATGGAAGTATGTTATAGGCCCATCCACAAGTACCAGCTATAACCAAATAGAAAATGGTCGACAAAGCTACAGTCTATTAAGCCTACAACGTTCTCACATTCATAAATTAAATTAATTATATTACCAAAACCATATTTACGCGGTATGATGTACACCATAAGGTGAAATAACTTCTTAAGACGCAGATATATGCCAGTGACCTTGAGTGGTTAGCTTGCGTGTTCTGTACTGAGCTCACGCAACGCGTCGTACGTTCAGCCAGTAATAGGACTCGCCTATCAAGAAGCTCTGTTCCCAATTTGACGCATTATTAATTTATTAAACACAAAACAAAAGGTATTTAAAAAAATCTCGTTTACTAGAAGATCAATAATTAAATTATCTTTAAATTGGTGAAGGTTTCAGAAAAATACGCTTGGTAGATTTTGCGCCATTCTCAGTTTTTTATCCGCGTTTGAAATAACTTTACAAATTAATTTCACTATGTAATATAAACATAATCTAAAATATTTACATATTAAGTTATTGAGAAAATGCTTTAAATTAACATATATTCTTTTCAAATTATTAGCACTACTCGTTTAGACGTGATCTTCAGTATAAAATCATTAAAAGTCGGTTATCGTCGCCTTAAGTGTCACCGTCTAAATAACAATGTTTAGTCGATGTAAGTTATTTACTGCTTCAATTTTATAGGATGCCACAGGCAAGAAACTTGCATCGTGTAATCGTGGCTTTAAAGATATTTCAAGAGAATCACTAACAAACCAACTCTTCCAGTCAAACTAAATCTACAACAGCCGTTAGCCATCAGTTGCGTTCCATAACGCCGCGCGCCGGCAAAAAACTCAAGTCCCCTCCGATATCCGGATTCTAAATCTGTCCAACTACCCACGTTTGACGTTTACCGAAACGATACCTTTGATTAGTAATTTTGTATTTCTCTACACGTAAATAGTTTGAATTGACTCGGAATTGAATGGGACGTAAAACGCGTTTGGTGGACTTTTATGCGTGCGACCTTTTTGGTAGTTGGTTTAGAATTATTGTTAAAGTAACGGTAAATGAGAAATGGATGGTGATTCGTAATGGGATGTGAGCTGCAATTAAGGAAAAGGTAAAATATATAAATAGACTTTCTCGTAATTGTTGGGTTGTGTTTAGTATATTTTTTTTGAATAGGAAGTAGGTACACGCAAATTGGAATGGAAAGGTAAATATTTATACACAGAATAACCTTTTTTTTTTAATTCCTACTCATGACCATAGATAGTCTTTCAGTCGCATACATAAATGGGTTTTAAAGAACTTCTTTAAATAATGATGAAATGAATATTAAATAAACAACGAATGATAGTTGATATCCCCGCCCGCACGCTCCTCTTAAGTTTCATTAAAGATGTGGCACTTTACTAATACCAGAATAACCTTTAACCTTGATTACCTTCGTAGTTGCATCTGAGGAAATTTTGAAGGTGCGTGGAAAATTCAAAGTCATGCAGGTAAATTAGTAAGCATGGTATAGATGTTCATTTACAATATAATGGTTTTTATTCTGAAATTCTGAAAGGAGCTCAAATTAAATATTCTCTCTTTAACTACATCGCTCCATTTTAAAATAAAACTATTCTTTATATTGCAGTAGATTTTTCTGCGACAGACCACGTCTCAAACCAACTGAATCCTTTTTAAATCATTTATCCAAAGGAAGCGATGGAGCTAAAAATACTTGAACTAATATGCTTGAATCAAGTTCTCCAAAATTAGAATCGTCTAGACATCATCTGACTGCATTCTTCAAGAATGTCGCTGAGGCGAATCATACAAAAAACTAATTATACAATGTCTCAAGTATGTAATTTGATACTTACTGGGAATTTTATGTCCTTTGAAAAACTTGAACCAAATCTTTGATGTGAAGTTTTCGGTAGTTTAGGTCCAATTATGGGCACAACTGTGACTAGGAATGACTATTGTAATATTTTTTGCTAGACTTATATCTATGAGTTATTAAAATGAAGAAATACTGATTTAAATGATGGGCCTTATCAGAAGGCTAAAAGTCACTTAAAGGGCAATGGAGAGGGCTATGCTTGGAGTTTCCCTACGTGATCGAATCAGAAATGCAGAGATCCGCAAGCGAACCAAGGTAACCGACATAGCCCGAAGAATTGCCAAGCTTAAGTGGCAGTGGGCAGGGCACATTGCTCGCAGAACTGATGGCCGATGGGGCCGAAAGGTTCTGGATTGGCGACCGCGTACTGGAAGACGTAGTGTTGGAAGGTCTTCTACAAGGTAGACCGATGACCTTGTGAAGGCTGCAGGTATCCGCGGGAAGCGGGAAGCACCGAACCGGTCGAAGTGGCGGTGCTTAGGGGAAGCCTATGTCCAGCAGAATCAGAATCAATCAAAATCATGTCCAGCAGTGGACGTCTTTCGGCTGAAATGATGATGATGATGATTTAAATGACGTCATAAACTAATCACATCAGCCCCTAGACAAGAAACTACATGAAAACCACGAACGCTCTGACACAGAGTACAACAATACTCTATTGCTAACTAATGAAGGCTTGTAAATGGCTTGTCGTGAATTATCTAACTATTACTTCTGTATTGATAGCTGAAAGCCACCCAAACACAAGAAGAGTGCTACGAAGAAGAAGCAAATAACATAATGCAAATTTTAGATCTGTTGTTTTATTTTGATTAAAAATAGTTTCTATTTAACAGTATTGGCCAAATGTTCGGCCGTTTCTTGACCTCCAAAGTTTCCTTTTTTGACTTTGAGTCCTTACCCGACTTCAAGTCACATTTTTGACTTTGACCTATCTCTTTGACTGTCGTTTTTTTTTCTTTTGTTGTAGTCAGCTATAGTCAGCATTAGTCAGCAAACGGCGAACATTCGGCCGATACTTCAGAGTAGACTTCCTGGACATTTATGTTGATACCGTTTATCAACATAAATGTCCAGGAAGTCTACTCTGACTCTTAACTTTGAATACGATTCCTTCAATAAATAACCTATCAATATACGTAGTTATATGACACGTCTTCATCACTAGCCTAAACTGCTACATTCACCGTACGTTTCAAAGAAACTTCCTTTTTGTAACTTCTGCGTGAAAAACTCTTCCTCACTTAATATAACCCACAATGACTCACATCCTCCTAAGCACGTGCTCAAACTTTTTTAAATCGACAACCCTATCCATTCGTAATTTACGATCTTACCCGAAGTTTTACGACGTCATTCGGGCTACGTCACATCCACGATTCCGTTAATGAGAATGGGAACTATCAGTCAGCAACCGGCCGGAATCAACGATATTGGTTAGAAAACGGATATCTATTTCTGGATTTTATTTTTCGTTCTATGTAAGAGCACGTGCGGTAAAAGTGTGAGATCTCCTTATTCAATTTAACGGTCTTTTTGCTTTATGTGTGGAATAACGCTGCGGATTTTGAACGCGACCATTAAGGTTCGATTGGTCTTGGATATAAGGAAGTGTGAGAGTGTGATTTGACAGAAACATTTTCTCGTTTCGGCTGTCTATTTTAGACAGCGCAGAACAGTAGGTAGGATATTCTTTGTTAGTAATTGATGGTTAATTGTGTATGTGAATTTAAATGTTTGTAAACGCACCCACAATACAGGAGAAATTCCTAGTGTGGGGCAACGTTTAAAAAAAAAAAAAAAAACAACGTTCGATTTATAATAATAATAATAATAACGTTTATTGTGTCCAAAAAATTATACATGAACAATTTTGGGTTTGGAGTCTTCATTTAAGCAATGCCTGTATTAGAGGACTCCGCTCCTTCACAACAGTAAGTACTTACTTAAAACACAATAAAAAACAGTATAAAACAACAAAAAATACAGTAAAAAGACAAATTATAATTATGTGAACTTGTGTGAGCGTGTGCATGAGTGTGTATGTGCTGTTGAGTGTGCATGAGTGTTTTGGATGTGTGATTGTATGAGTATGTGTGTGTGAATGTATGTGTAGGATGAGCGGGTCGTATACTTGTTAAGATACGTTTTGTAGGAGAGCTTCCGTATTATCATATGTCAGTGGTTTTATCCAGTCAATCAACATTTCTTTACTTAAATGATAAGATTTTTCATATATGAAAATTTCTTTATTTATTTTGTTATATAATTGAGCTGATCGTTTACTAAATTGCGTAGATCCGAATTTGGTCTTGGTTAAAGGTATTTGAACTATATTGTGTTTTCTTCTCCTAGAGAGTATATCCGGATTGTAAGGTAAAGTTTTGTGCATTTTTAAAATAATTTGTGTAATGTATAGTTTCCTAACTGACAGTACATCACTAAGTTTGTAGAGGTTCTCTGTAGAATATCTCCTTTTTTTAAAATACATAATTTTGAGCAGGGCTCGTTGTGCTCGCTCCAATTGGATGAAATTAGATTTTGTTGCCCCACCCCAAACAGGAATACAGTATATCAATGTTGATTGCGCAAGAGAAATATAGACTTGAGTGAGCACATTTCGAACAGTAGGCTTACCGCTACTCTGTATAGACCTAGGGAGCACGTGACGCAGATTCTTAAAAATCCAATTTAGCTTGCGGACCCGATTCGCCACCTGCTCAAGATGGGGGTACCAACACAATCTCTGATCCAGCATTACCCCTAAATATTTTGTGCTATAAACTTTGCCAATACTAGAACAGTTACAATTATCAACATTATTACCATCACAAGTGTGTATAATGATTCGAAAATCGCCGGTTGGTTGAGTACGATTGCAAATGCTGAAACTTATAAAGTTTGTTTTGGAGGCATTTAATGTGAGAACATTAGAATTGAGCCAATTCGCAACCTGGGACATTCCCAACTCAGCACTACGCTGCACATTATGCCATGACCTACCACAGAAGATGACAGCTGTATCATCGGCGTACGACAGGACTTTGGAATTAGGAATTTTCATGTTACACAGGTCGTTTATGTATATCAAGAAGAGCGTTGGACCTAATACACTACCTTGGGGGACGCCGTATGATACATCTGTGACATCACTTATATGTTGCCCCACTTTGACACTCTGCTTCATATTTGAAAGATAATTCCTAAACAGATCAAGTGCGATATCTCTAATACCTATTTTTTCCAGCTTGTTTACAAGAATAGGCGCAGAGACGGTATCGAATGCATTTTTAAGGATTTGATTTGGATAACAGGTTTATGATGTTTGTCTGGAATAGAAGCCAACTATATTAAAGAAAATTGTATGCGAGCGGTCCTGCCAGGGTTGCGAGTTTTTCCGAAAGGCATATCGTGGCTCTGGCACACAGGCAACTTAAGTAACACGGGTGGGTTTTAGTCAGTAAAAGTCTGACACGCCCCTCTCACGCACTTCTCCCGCTCAGCCCAGAGCGGGAGAAGTTATTTGATAATTTCCCACCCAAAAAAAAAAATTGAGCGGTCCACTAAGACCGAGATTAAACGGTACATGCTTTGACTTAGACATGTTCTCGTCTCTATCTTGCACTTGTAATTTGACAGTTGTGCGACAGTGACATGAATAACGCTTAGGTTAAATAAGATAGATAGAATACTCTTTATTATGTACACCATTACAATTACAGACATAAATGTAGAAATTTTACATAGAGTGACACAATGGTCTTATCGCTAAAAGCGATCTTTTACAGACAACCTTTGGAAAGAGAGACTATACTGCAGATAGTCTTGTACAATAAATACATTACAGAAAATATATTTAACTTATCTATATAAATATAATCAATAATAATCATAAAACAAGGAAAGAAAAAAAGAAAGAAAAAAAAGATGAAAATGTATTTATTTATTTATTTAATACTTTAAGCACAGAAATGTACAGAGGCGGACTTAATGCCATAGGCATTTTCTACCAGTCAACCTTTGGGCGATGCAGAGACAAACAGTGGTAGGAATATGTTTTTTTTAAGATTTTATAGATTTCAGCGTAAGAAGGTACATTATTTTATTATACAATATGTAACAAAAACCCTGTTGTTTCTTCTACCTACGTTTTAAGAATCGGTATACATACGTAATAATGCCAGTCATTTATAAAATCTGTTCAACAAAAACAATTAAAATAAATATTTAATTATTAATATTTGAAATGTTTAACTGATTTCTTACCTTAGTTCTTTGGTTTTGACTTTTCTACTAGCCAATGCTTATTTTTTTTCAATTATAATTCCACCAATGTTGTGCTTGTAGGTTAATGTTTACGTCCCTCAAAGGAACAACAGGGTTTTTGTTACATACTGTATAAGTACATACTGCTTTATATTTTCTTAACCCATTATTACACATACAATTGAAATGAGATCAAACATTTAGGCAGTGAGTCAGGGTTTCTTCTAAGTAGGTACGTATTATTTTGTGATGGAGATCAAACGATAAATTTGAAATGGTTAAGCTTCCATAGATCTTCCATTGTTATAAGAAGACGAGCTTGTAGATATTTAAGGAAAGAATCATGACGTGTTTTGTTCTTAATTTTATTCGATTTACTTCTTATTCGAGGGTATGTGTCTGTGTTTTTTTTTTTGGGTAAATCTGGCTTCATTTCTTTTTATAACCACATCGCAACGTAGCTCTCCGTTTTTCCGTTGCTCGCTTGATTATTTAATTTTGAAACATCTTTTTCTAAATTGTCTGGTAATGCTTGATGTGGCTGAGAACAATAGAAGGCCAATCCTTCTATTGTTCTCAGCCACATCAAATATTATTGTACAGGCTCGTACAGACTGATGCAATATCGCGGGCGCGACAGGCACCGACAAAGAAATTTTGCTACTAGTGTAGATGTCGATGTCGAATCTTTTCATGGAAGTGGTGTCGATGTCGAATCTTTTCATGGAAGTGTAAAGAACTATTCCAAGAAACCGTCCCCCGACTGCAATGAAAATATCGATTTTCAGTTTTCCACTTTTGGGCACAATGACGTTTTAATTGCACAGTAAATATTATAATCTTTTTAGTACCTACCTTGTGGCCATTCAATACTAAAATCTTGTAACTTATTTTTAATTTTTTTGTTCTTTTTTTTTGTTATGGCTGACGTGTTTATATTTTTTTTTAATTATTTGTTTTTTTTGTTCTTAATTTTTGTTTTTTAGATTATTTTTGTATTTAATCAGAGTTTCGATTTAAATAATCCATATGTTAGTTTCAATTTAAATAAACATTATGTGTATTAACGACGTTTTTTTTATCTAAACAACAAAATTAAACATAAAAGAAAATTCCTCAGTTTCCTGGGTAGTCCCGAGAAATTGAGCTGGAGAATTCTCGAGACCCGAGAAATGAAAAACCTCGAGAAACCATAAACCCTACACGACACACCTATGACGAAACATTTATAATTAGAATCTCCGTCTGCCATACTCAAACCACGTACGAACATTTTTGTTCAAAAGTTTCGCAGGATACGTCTAAACTTTTGAGCCCATCAAGGCTAATAAAGTTTAATTACAGATGCCATATCCTGCTCCATACAGACCTTGCTGAATTAAGCCGCGGGCAGAACTTACTTGAATAACGGGCAGTTGTTAGGAAAAGTATGAATTTTGGAGTGGACTTAACAGTTGGAATGTTATTTTGTATCTTTTAATAAAGGGTGGATTTTTGTTTAATCATATACATAACTTTATGTATCCAGCTGTGAGCTACGATCATGATCATCATCATTGACAGCCTTATTTCACCCAATGCTGAGTATTGACCCCCCCCCTCCCCCTTAGGACTCCTGGTTTCTCATCGCCCATGCCGGTCATGCTTCTTTGTGCTGTGGCCGTATACCACAAAACTTAACAATTACAATTTACAAGTTACAATTTACAATTTTGTAAATTTTACAAGTATATAATATAGTGCAAGTTAAAAAAAGAAAAACCTTACAAATATGTTAATTTTAGTGACGAGTCTACATGTACACAAAACTCTCATGTTTTGTTTTACGCTATTAAAAATGCGAAATACTCGTAATTGTAGATTGTAAATTGTAACTTATACATTATTTGTAATTTCTGTTTTAACAACTTTATAGACTTGTAAAGTTTTGTGTTCTAGGGCCCAGGTCTTCCCCGCGATCTTCCATCCACCCATCTGGTTGTTGGTTTATCAACGCGGTGAGCTGCAATAGGCAGAATTAATTATGTATATTACAAAAAATATATGATTTTAAACAAATAAAAAACGAAATAATATATGAAATCCCACCGCCAATCATATCCATAACTAAGAGTTTGCCATCGGAAGAATTGGCATAAAGTACGTAGGTAGGTACTCTATTCCAAGTTTGACGATTTGTGCTGAAAGTATAGATGGTGATGAATGTGAACATTAGTTATGATTTTTCTCATCACTTATAATTGTAATTGCATTTATTTCCTCCCTCGTTATTTTATCTATTTGGTTTTTTTGCATCCATAAGTTTTTGTAGACGGGAAGACGCTGCAATCTGCATTTCACCAAATTCCTCATTAGACTTTTACGACAGCCGCCGTCAGAGAGCAAATTAAGTCGATTTTATTCCGGAAACCCCACAATAAAATATATTAATTAAATAAGACAAGATATTAGATAAGATAATTACTTGATGTCCCTGTGCCACACAGTCACACAGGGACATCAAGTAATAGAACAACTGTGCATGTATCTTTAAATAATTAATCCACTAACGTATTATAATAATTCTAGGATGACATTCAAATAATTTATTTTGCACTTAATAATTTATTGTTTATATTACTTATTACAAGATTACTTGAATTTATTGATTGATCTTTTGACCATGTATTAATTTCTTAATTTCACTGTATTAATGACATTTATAATAACTAAATTTGACATGTATAATATTTTTATTTTTAATGCTAATGTATAACTATTGTAGGCCTATTAGACAGGACATATTGGAACTATGATATATTGTTAAGACCTGTAACAAACATATGTGCCCACAATAAAGATATTTTGAATTTGAATTTGAAGTATGATATGTTATGTTATTTTTTAGGAAATCGTATATATTTTTTACAATTTTTGTAAATATGTGAGCACCATGTTCTATCACCTAATAAATTTATCTGTCATTGTTTCATTCTTAACTCTTTTTATTACCTATTGTGGTATAGTGATTTTATTCTAGGTGCATCGTCTTCACATATAATTATATAATTAATGTATCTATAAAAATATTGTACAAGATTTTAAAAGAGTACCGGTGGAGTTTCTTGCCCATTTTTCTCCATACGAAACTACATCTTGGAAGGGGCGACTAGAATCAATTCTATTTTTTTTTGTAAATATTGACGTTCAAAAGTGCCTTTTATGTGCCTATTTGAAATAAACAATTTGACTTTGACTTTGACTTTGATAAAAGCCGTAGTACCTACATTCTTTTGTGTTCGACTGCAAAATTAACTTGAAAATCCACAAATGTAACAACTAATTAATGAAGCAGACATAATATAAGAAAATAATTATATTCGAACCAGATGTATGGTCCGATTATTTATTTCCGAACAATGCAGCACAAATTGAGAATACGGAATTCACTCGTAGGTATTTACGGAATTCATTGAAAAAAATGATGAAAAATTAATTTTATTGCGCCGGTTGCATCGGAAGGCATAATACATTACGCTTCCGATAAAATCGCATTTTTGCGGATGTAATTTTATTCAGAGAATTTCAGTAGAATATTACGAATGTGTGGATTTTTTTATTGATAGGTACAATATTAGTATGAAGTTCCAATATTTTATTAAGGTTACGTACTAGCTTTTTTGTAATTGATTATGCTTCCAACTTTCTTGACAAAGATATGACGAGAAGATGTGAAAGATTAACCGATTCTGGTCAAAACAAAAGTTCGAGCATTTGCTGCACCATAGAAATCGATTCCAGTCTTATAACAACCTAATTCTTCTTCTACGTTTCAAGTTAATTACGAAACTATTCTGTTTCAATTTACCAAAAGTTCAGTTTACTTATTGAAGAAAAACGTCAAAATCTAATTATAGCAACACGTTTTGGACTTACGTTTCCAATAAATAGCTGACACACACACACACAGTTACATAAACTATGAGCACTCTTCCCTCCCTAATGTTTCCATCAGTTACAGCTGAACTTCAGTTAAAACAGAATGACACCGGCATACCTTTCAGTCGCAGCCGAGTGAACGAACCCGAGTACACCCGAACACGCTTGCGCTTGCGGCGGTCGAAAATAGCCTGACGGAGGGCGCTCGCTCCCCTCTTCTTTTGTTCCTATTTTGAAATTCAAAAAATAGAAATGAAGGGTGTTTCGGGATGTGCGTGAGTCAGTGTCGGACAGCGCGCCGGCGCGTGCGTTGTTTCCGCCGCGGAAATCGGACTATTTGAATTCCGGAATTCCGTATATTTCCTTTTTTGAAGTGGTGTTGAGTGGCTGTGCTGGTAGATAAGGATGTGTGATGTGAATTGTGTTTTATGAATATTTTTGGAAATTCGAGTTTTTGTGGGTATGTATTAATTTTAATACTTTTCGTATGAAAAGTTTAATGTTACGCCACGTGTCGAAATTCTTCGCTGATTTTTAGTAAGTTATTAATTAATTGTCAGAATTTTTCCTGTAGGTACCTGTAATAAACGGAATTTAATTTGGAACCGATTCTGAATAATGGAATATTTTGTATATATTTTTGGGTTGCATATTTGTGGCTGTTGTCTACGCAACCAGAAAAATATACCTGCAAATATTTTTTACAATTGACTTGATTGGCGAAATCCTAAATGTATGAAATATTCATAACTCCATCCGAACGAACGCATCGATGATTATTTTAAGCTACAAGTAAAAAGGATTTCATGACTTTGAATGTAACTAAGGATCTACTCTTTTAGGTTATACGTTTTGAAAAATAATACGATTCAATATTGTAGGTACTCTGTTGGTAGAATATAACGAACCCACCAAACACCGAAGATTTAAATAGTTTAGCGACCTCATTATTTGTAAATATTCGTCATTGGCGCGTCTACTCTTTTATGAAACTGTACTTTTATAGTTATTTTAAATATATCAGGCTCTAGAATATTCCTTTAAAATTAACTTGGTAATAAAACACCCCCGGGCACATAATATTTCATAAATATATTAAACTATCTGCCTGAAATTATTAATTTGAAACCTTGTAATGTGAAATTATTAAAAGCGGCGCTTAACGAATTAATAAAGAGTAGTTACCGACCTCATTTATATGAATTGCTAGTGATGTGCTTCGTATTTGCGGATGTTTTGCGAGAGTACCTAATATCCGCGGTGCTTTCTCGTATTAGGCAATAGGTATATGGGTTGGTGTCCGCAACTCCATTTTAACGCGCGTATTTTGTGTACGGGTGGAAAATCGATTATTCGATCCACCCCAGCTCCTCAAGGAAGGCCAGCCACTCCTAAGTGTTACTAACAATATGGTGCTTACTCATGCGTATTCTACATATTTTGGCTTGGTTTTTCGGTAAGCAACGTTTGGCTCCCTAAATTTCATTATCTGATAGTCTATCGATATTCATTCTTATTTCGGTGACTTGGTTTAACATTGGAAGCTTGGTTTAACATGTGACACTAAGTTTTAAGCTAAACGACAAAAATCAAAAGTTTTTCTAAATTGCCTATCGGACAAAGTCCAATTAATTTAGCTTAATAGAAATTGTTGATATAGTATATAATAATTATATTAGGTACTATTTTAAATCCATTAATATTTTGTATCCGAAAAATACGCAGCACAACACTACTGTTAACGTTAATAATTCGCTAGTCCGTCCGTACTGTAAAGAGGCCAACAGACGATCCAAAGCGGTCGATAACATTTACAAAGAATATTTCTGAACATTTTCATTACCTACCTAAACTATTTAAATTGTTTCAGCCACTTAAATTACCTATTGATTTGTATTGGGATTTAGAAGATGAGTTCAGGGATTTCCTTAAAACGAAAGACAAATAAAGAATTAGCTGTTTATTAGTCCATGTTATAGATATAGAGGAACGAAATGGGTTATCGGACTCGTAATGTTACAGCATACTGTATTTTATACGCTGTGGATTAGTGACTATATTTAGGCTGTTGGTAACTGGACTTGGAAAGGAACTTATTGTTAGACCAGATAATGTCATAGGCTAGAAAGATCAGTATCATGATGAGAAATCTCATGGTTATTTCATTGGATATAATCATAACCTGTGTTATACTAGGTTATGACACGTGATATGGAAGGAATACAAAAACATCGAAATATGTATTTAAATAAGAAAAAATACATTTTTAATTATTATTGTTTTATTTTATTTATATTTTTTTCTCATTTTATTCAAATTGATTTCTATTGCTATTTATTATAAATTAATTTGTATTACTCGTATGAAATGTGTGATTCCATAAAACAGTTTTTTTTGTCTAGGCATATTTTATTTAATTATTTAGTGTTGGCTAGGTTGATTACATAATTACAAACACTATTTTACGCGCTTTGGCAGAACAGCCCATACAGCCCACTCTTAATAATCTATAAATACCTACCATTATTATTGCATTATAAACACCTATCTTAAACAAATGAATGAATGACTTAGGTATGACTTAAAAATCTAGTTTTGGAAGACATGTTATGGGATAGTAATATAAAGTCCAGTGACACGTTTTGGAAACACATTTTGCTCGGCTCTAAAACGGGTATAATATTGGTTGGATTGTTATTTTTTGGTTGTTTTATGCAGAAAATCTAATAAAAACTACGAAAACCCCAGTCCATACGGCTATAAGCTGGCTGTTAATTATATAATATTTACACAATAGAAGAATAGAGTCAGTTTTCAAACAGAAACAAGTCGTTTCAGTCACAGAAATTAGGTCTAGTCGTAGTATGAAATGACTCACCTAAACCATAAATAATATCTAGAGAAACTTCCATAAATCACTATTTTCCTAGAAATATAAATAGCGCTATAAATTTAAGTAGGAACAAATGAAATGAATCATTATATTACCTTGACACGTAAAGACAGCTGATGCATTAAAACTTAATTTATAAATAGTTGGCCACTCGCGTCGAATTGATAGATAAAAACATTCCTTGAAGAAATTGGGGAAACCAGTGTAATAGTTTTTGTGGTTAAGAGCGTTTACACCTTACAGCATTGCATACAAACTTTCAAGCCCTTGTGTTTCGAAATTACTAAACCGATTTTAATGAAACTTCATACGCATAAGCAGGATACAAAGGTCTAAAAAGTTAGTAAAGAACATTTTCGAAATGTCTTATTTAAAAACAGATAACTGGAAATCTCTGTTTCTATGGAAAATTTAAAATCGGTCTAATTTGGCTGTAACACTATTTTACGAAAATGTTCTTTACTAACTTTTTAGACCTTTGTATCCTGCGTATGCGGATGAAGTTTCATTATAATTGGTTCAGTCATTTCGAAAAACAAGGGCTTCAAAGTTTGTATGACTGAAATGCCGTAAGTCGTAAACGCTCTTCATCACGATGTTTTCATTTATTATCAATGCGGTATAAAGCACATAAATGGTTTTAAAAGGACGATAGTTATTCTACTATAAACCACTCGATCAACTTTTGCTAGTTTCCGGTATCCAAAAATGAAAACAAAGATAAATATCAAATAGGATATCCCTCTAAAATAGCTAGTATTAAATACTGTTTGAACTGTACACGGCTCTAAAATAATTTTAGCTCGAAATGAAACGTTTTAAAATAGTAGTCGGTATTCAGATATATGTATGTGGATATTGTCTAGCATAAATAGAGTTGCCCTACTATAATATTTGTTTATGTTTGAACGCGAATGAGAGGTCGTGACGTCATATTTCGATGTTTAGATTTCCGTGGCGGCTTCCCAAGAAATTTGTCGGTTAGTGACTTGCCGAGTGGTATGGATGAAAAAGCCGATAACGATAAGGAGCTTTTGTCAAGACGAGTTTAATGAATGTGGATGGCTAATACTTAGAACAGACCATAAATAGTACTAAGAAATGAAGAGATCCGCAGGCGAACCAAGGTAACCGACATAGCCCGAAGAATTGCCAAGCTTAAGTGGCAGTGGGCAGGGCACATTGCTCGCAGAACTGATGACCGATGGGGCCGAAAGGTTCTAGAGTGGCGACCGCGTACCGGAAGTCGTAGCGTTGGAAGGCCTCCTACAAGATGGACCGATGACCTTGTGAAGGCCGCAGGTATCCGCTGGATACGGGAAGCACAGAACCGGTCGAAGTGGCGATGCTTGGGGGAGGCCTATGTCCAGCAGTGGACGTCTTTCGGCTGAAATGATGATGATGATAAATAGTACATTTTGATACAAGTGGAGAATGTTTTTTATTGCATTCGAGGCGGAATTAACACCCGAGCCGTTATCTGAGGTTGTTTTTGAGCCGAAAACTGCAATAACAAATGTCCACGTGTACTTATCAAACGACGTTTTTCAATACACTATTGAAGAAATAAAATAAAATAACGAAAAATATTTTTGTCATGAATTATTAGGAAACTATGATTAAATTTTCTTTCGTCAGGTTAAAGGAGAAGCAAATGTATAAAGCCGATAAACAGCCCAATATGAAAAATAGAAAATTCTAATATTTTTGAGTTTAAAACACAATTATATGTTAATTTGTTCATAAACTTTTTTTTTTTTTGTAATAATCATGGTATTCTATTTATAAACATTATTTAAATATTCCAAAAATATTAAAGGCTTCTACATACCAGCGCGACTTGTCGCGCGACGCGACACGGCACAAAGGCCCCGCGTATTGCGGGACGAGCGGTGCCTTTGTGTCGCGTCGCGTCGCGCGACAAGTCGCCCCGGTATGTAGGAGCCTTAACGCCGTAAAGATAAAGACGCATCACTCATCCGAGATTTAAAAAAAATCACCTCTAAATAGAGAGGACCGTCTCTAGCGCGAGACGGTGTGAATAGAGGCATTGAACCAATTTGGACTAAGTATAGGTATAAGTTATCTGTGGCAATTTTTATTCCCGCACACGTGTTGGAAAATAAAAATCGCACGCGTGTGAAATACATTGCATTGCCCTAATCGTAGTGCGACATGAACCAGTTTTCGAGGTAGTGTATTGAAAAATATGTTTATTTTTATTTTTATAAATGTCAAGTTAACCTAGGAGGTTGTCGTCTGCTTAATCGGACTTTCTTGTGGGTGCCTCAATAAATTAACTCCTCCAGCGGGGCGAGCACGGCCTACTGTGACATGACTTGAGTCACACATTTTATCACAGTTTGAGCGATAAAACTGTTTTGTCATAAAATGCCAGTACAAATTGACATGACATAATTTATCAAGTCTTGTCACAAAAGTCTTCTCGGCCCGCAGCCAGGGCATAAACTTAAAAAAAAATATGAATAGATTGTGTGAAAGATGTGGCTAGGAAGTAAATTAATACTGAAATGACCGCAGAAAGAGATCAATGGAAAAAGATTTACTGCGATGACCCCAAATAAATAGAGATAGGACAGGAAGATTATGATACTGAAATAACTGTCTGACAATTTTATCACAGAAATTGTTTCAAATAAAATAAATAAAACAAAATAGTTTTTTGCACCTTCAACTAAAAAACATGGCTTACAATAGATATAGGCCTTAAGGTTGGATAAGTAATACATAATATTAATTACAAAATCTCTAATATTTACAAGATATAACAACTGAATCTATAATTTAATTTGATATAATGATCAGTTAAACGATAACCGATAACGACGGATAAACGATTGATATAATTTTAACGCAACAAACTTTTATAAGCATAACATACATTGAATATAAAATCGTTTGATATACTTACCACTCAAAAGACATAAAACCTATTTAGTCTAATATGATAAAACACCTAGTAAAAAACATGCATGCTTGCTGCATGAAAGCAAGCATGCATGTGTCAGCCTTTTACTGACCCACCCGTGTTCCTTCCGTTGCCTGTGTGCCAGAGCCACCATATCCCTTTCGAACAAACTCGCAACCCTGGCAGGACTCGCCCCTACGCGCCTAAGCGATTTTAAATAACACTCTAGGGGTAGGGCAGACAAGATTACGTGGAGTCGGTTTTGCAGCGATTCGTTTCTGTCACGCCGCTCCCTATTGAAATGAAAGTATACCAAATAACTTTATATGATATGAAACGCACCCCGTAAGGTTAGTACAATTACAATTTCGAGTTGCAGCCAATACCTAAGCTAAGATAACTTTATATCTTGTATTTATAGATATCAGCGCCCCACCGCTCGTTATCATTATACGAGTAGCCGATGTTTTTGTGCCTAGCTTATGGAATAATTTTAAAACGAACGAGCAAACTAAAAACAAATGCAGCACCAACAAAAGTGAAGTAAGTACTTTAATTACAGGAATAATTTTGAAACAAATAATTATTTATTGTAGCACAATGAATTATTTGTAGCCCTCATAAACAAAAACAAAGAGTAAAAAATACCACATAGCAACGCTAAGCACGCTTACAAAGCCTCTAACAACACAACTCCTACATAAATTTCATCCACGCTAAATATTCGCCATCTTGGTATCACACCCTTTACTCAAACTGGAATTTATTATGTCTCAGTAATTTTGATAAACGCGAAAGCTCAAAGACAAAGCGGATTCTGTATTTTAGAACATGTTGGGCAGGATGCGAATGTGGTGTAAACGTGAGATGGTTGAACATGTTCTGACTTGTTGAGTTTGAGATGACGGAGGATATAGTGGATGAGATATATTTAGAGTTAAAAGGAGAGCTTATAAGATGCAGTTAGTTGGATGCAGACAATTATTTATACATATAACAGCCGACTATGAATTTATTGGCATTCTTTAGGGGGTTAATAATACTCAAGAATTTAATCAAATTTTACACTGAGATCCACTTTAAAATATTTTCAAAAACGCCTAGGCAGTCAGCCCTACCACTTACTGCAAAATAAGTTACCATCTTAAAGCTGCTTCAGCTAAGAAGAAATATTAAAGTAGTTACTTAGCTATTTAGTATGAGAACGTAACGTCATATTTTTTTTTTTTTTTAAACGTTGCCCCACACTAGAAATTTCTCCTGTATTGTGGGTGCATTTACAGACATTTAAAATCACATACAAAAACAGCCAGACCCGGAACAACTACTTGTAGGTCATACAAATATTTGTTCCGTGCGAGAATCGAACCCGCGACACGCAGCGCAGCAGTCAATCGCTTAACTAACTGCGCCAACCGTGTCGCCAATTTGTCTGTCTAAGGGCCGGTTTTTTGATCCCTAGTTAAGTCGACCAATGGTTAAAAAACGCAACAAATGGTTAAATTTCTGCTAATTCTGTTTTTAGATCTCCAGTTAACACGACAAGTGGTTAATTAGGTAACCATTGGTCATAATATTTAACCACGGCTCCATCATGGGTTTAGCAAGATGGCGGATAGTTAACTGTTGGTTGCAATCGGCTGTTTTGTGTGATTTTATTGTAATTAAATGTGTGTTTGAATACTTCCGGTTTATTTGTGGATTTAAATATATCAAGATACTTTAATATGTCGTCGAAGACTTCATCGGACGATGAAATTGTCATAGAATATAGCCTAATGAGAAGACCCCGGAGTTCACCATTGGAGCATTGGGACGACATAGATTTTTACAAGCGTTACCGGCTAGCTAAAGAAACCGTTATCTGGATCGTCAGAGTATGAGTATGGGCCATTTTTTTTGTACATTAAAGTCGGTGATAACTCATTATTTCACAATTACATTTTTTTGTTTTTTCATTAAAATATTTTCCTCGTTCGTAGGTGATTTTTCTATGATTTAAGTATTTAAGATTTTTTGGCATAAGTAAAAAGGCTAAAAAAATACATTTTCGTTAAAAGAACCACAGTAAAAACTTATAACGCACGCATTTTTTTTTTTTTTAAATAATCCACAGTAATAGCTTTTAAAAATTCAAATTCAAATTAATTTATTTGCTAATGTAGGTAAGTTACTTGCACATGTAATAAAAATATTTTAGATTTAGTTTATTATTAGGCACTATAATTATTTTATCCAAAATTTACTACTGTTGGCTAAATCATAACAAAAAATAAAAATAAAACTAACAAAATTATGGATTTTAAGTCTGAAATAAAGTATTATTGAATTTAATTTAATTTTAAATGTACACTTTTTGTAAAAAAAAAGTTTGTTTTTTGAAAACATCTAAAATGTTATTTTATAAACAGTTCATATTAAATGTTTTACTTACTTAATAGTTTCTGTCCTGTTTAATATTATTTTAATTTATAGTAATTTTTATTTATTTATTTATGAGCAAGAAATTACAATCACCAAACTAGTATTATTTGACGAATTTGACATCAGACATCAAAATGCACGCGTATTACCATATCAAAATAATGACTCTCAACTCATCATTCGGTAAGTTCGTGTCCATTGCAATGGCAACATAGTTAACTATAGTAAATTCTAACCATAGTTCAAATGGGGATCTAAAAACATAAACTTGAGTTAACAATCGGTTAGAGCCTTAACTCTGGTCAGTTTAACAAATGGTAAGCTTGACTATTACTAGGGATCAAAAAACGTTATTCCACACACATTTCAAAACTAGAACACTAACATAACATCAACTTCAAAGAGAACATAATTCCATAATTACACGATTAATTTGCCACAACTTAAACTAATAATTTAATTATGCCCCTTCTAGCAACAATTATGTAATTAAAACAATATTAAACTAACTTGGTAACCCTTTGACCAACTATTTAAGAGTTGGTGGAAGGTCAACAATAATAATTGTTATTGTCTTTAGGGTTAAGTTATTATATTATCTTCACGTCTTCATCTTACTTTGTTGAGATTTGACACAGAGTACCTACTTTTATTAAATTAATATTTAATGAAGTAGAGTTTTTTATTAAATTGTAGCAAAAATAACTACATTTATGTAAAGTTACTAATCGTACGTTCTGCCTGTGGCAATACCAAAATCGGGAATAGTTAGCTAGCAAGGAATAAACAGTTACATTTATTATTATTAGCCAGTAATATCATGCCTATTTATCCCTATTAGATGGGTTTGGCAGAAGATGAGTGCAAATTTAGATTTTTTAAATTAACTTTTTTTTTTAATACTTTTTAGTTAGGATTATAAGACGGTAAATTAGGTTATATACTCACTTATAATCGGGTGCTAACGACCTCTTACTTACTCACTCCAAAAGTTCGGGATATTTTTTTTTATCATTTCTCATTTAAATTACTTTTAAACATATAATAAGTACATATTTTTGTAATTAACTTTCAAAACCCTTCATTTTGATACCCCACTCGATAGGCTTGGGAGATATTTTTTTTTCGAAGACACTCCTTTTGGCGCCAAAAACCCGCCATTTTGATTTTTAATAATTTTAATATACTATATGACACTCGCGCAATAAAGACGAATCTAACGACATATTATTTATCAAAATCGGTTCACCAGTAGGTTTTAGTAGTTACGAGGGAACATAGGAACAGACATACATACAAACATACATACTTACAGGTCAAACACATAACCCGCCTTTTTTGGCTTCACCGCAGTCGGGTAATAAAATGAGTCCTTTAATTCTGAATAGGCATACAACATACTTAGACCAAAACTAATCAGAATTCAAGCAATGGCTGCAAGCGAATCACGTCCCCGAAAGGCCGGCAAATCCCCAAGACGTTATAAAAGGCCAAGAACCTACAAATCCTCATACATTAATTACTAAAATTCTCTTTTAAGTAATATTTACGAGTGTTGCATCCTTCCTTCCAATTCGTTGTACAATGGCGGACAAAAGGTGCGGATACACCGACGTCCGTATATTCCGACGTTTAGGTACACATCATATTGAGGGAGAAATTCCGCTGGTGCATCCGGTTCGGCATCCTTTGTAGGGCTTGTGTATAATGGAGTGTGTGTTTGATATAATTTTGTAGTAATCTTTTGTGTTCATATAATTATGTTGGAGTTACCTTTATTGGTTTTGACAGAGCTAGGTTAGTTTGGTACTGTAAACATTCTCCAAGAAAAATTTAAGATGCACGGCGGGAAAAAAATACTAAAATATGGTCATTTTTACAAACAAAAAAAAAAATACAAAAAATAAGCCGATGCCAACAAAATAATGCTCTGTGATAAATACAAATTGATTTTTGTAAATGTATTATGTAGGTTTTGTAATATCTAGAAAAGCCTTAGTATCTCCTTTTAATTTGGCGGCACGGTTGGCGCAGTTAATTAAGCGATTGACTGCTGCGCTGCGTGTCGCGGGTTCGATTCCCGCACGGAACAAATATTTGTATGACCTACAAGTAGTTGTTACGGGTCTGGCTGTTTGTGTATGTGAATTTAAATGTTTGTAAACGCACCCACGATACAGGAGAAATTCCTAGTGTGGGGAAACAAAAAAAAAAATAAGGGTGTTTCGAGACATACCTACGAGGATCGAGGTGGCTATTTGTGCCACTAAGTATTGATTTTGATAGCAGAACCCTATCAAGAAAATCAAGCATATGTTGTGACTATCAATACTAAGGCCACGTTCATACTAAACTTAAAGTCGGCCTCCGGCTAGGAATACGTTTGGTGTAAATGCGTCCTAGGTGTATCAAGTGGGTCCCACCAGTTTCCAGAATATATTTTTAGAAACAGAAAAGGGATAAAATATGATACCAAATAAACCAGTAAACGACCTAAATTTATAAATAGCTCATAATTATTATTGGTCTCGCACACAAAAGCTGTTCAGGATACCCTGATTTCAGGACCGAACGTGACGCTTTAAAGTTGTACCGAAGGATTGCCCACGCCTAAAGCGGTTTGACACCTACATCGAATATTACAAATTATAATTATTTCAGTTATATTTAAAATATTCTTGTTTTATGTGGGTTTAATTTTCCATATTTCTATTCATGGATTACCTGCTCTGTTTCTCAAAACAAGATCAGGGTATAACTTTGTTTAATTTTTAGAATTTTTATAGCATAATAACAAGGATTTTTGATTTTCTGTGTTATTTTTAGCCTGGGCTGAAAATAGCCTAGGCCGGCCGACTGGTATCAGTTTATATTGTAATCTTTTCAACATCATCACCACAAATTGTTATCCAATTTTGCAATCAAATTGTTAGAAAAAAAAAAAAAAGAATGTGAATGTTGAAATGTTGATCAAAATGTTGAAATGTTGTTTTTTCAATCTTGGATATCATTGTAGTAGTATGCTTTTGCCCCAGAATTATATTTGGTACTAGCTGCTGCTTGCGGCTTCGCCCGCGTGGCTTTCCTAAAATAAAAGTTATTCCTAAGTTACTCCTTTTAACATCAGCTATTTGCCAGTGCAAGCTCCATCAAAATTTGACGACACGGTTGGCGCATTGGTTAAGCGATTGACTGCAGCGCTGCGTGTCGCGGGAGTGTGGGGCAACGTTTAAAAAAAAATCGGTCCAACCGTTTCAAAGATTAGACGGAACTAACAGACAGACAGAGAAGAATAAAAAAAAATGATTTTGATTTAAGTATCGTATATAGTTTCATAATTATGCATTTAGTAAAAGCTGTTATTTTGACATTACAATGTTGGTCTTCTTGTTTTCCACGCCATATATATTTATAAAGAGCTGCTTCTTCTTGTTTTTCCACGCCATATATATTTATAAAGAGCTGCTCCTTAATTCTTACTCACATCATCGTCTTCACCATTTCCTTCTTATAATAAACAAATTATTCAGCGAATGTATTGCGCTAAGCGCTTCGCAGATGTCAGCGGAAGCCCGTGGTGACGATGTTCATGCCTTTAAGCGGAAAAGAACAGCGTCAATAATGGGTAGGTTGCGCGGAAACTCCAACAGCATCCTTAAAACATTAGTAGACAAGGTGGATAGTCCCTTTATAAGGTACTGGGTACGGAGGCACGTGCCAACGTGTGTTGGGCCACGTCGTTATTAGTTGTTTTTGTTGTAGAAATAATTAAATATAAATAAGAGCCAAAGTAGTAAGTCATGTTTTTGATATATTTCTATGACACAGGAACTTTTAAGCTTTGAACATCAATACGGAAAATATTAGATTATGAAAGTACAAAATACAAATAAGTATTTAAGGGGCCGGCGTAGCATGCGTACGTCATGAGTGTCATGACGTACGTACAATGACAATGATATAAAGACGAGAAATGAGGAAAATTTCCATAGAAAACTTATTTTTCTCATAACTCTTGTTTAAATCAGTGTCCATTCAAAATATATACTTGGGAACCTAGATATTCTGTATTCCAATCGGAATAAAGACACATTACCTTAAGAATATGTTTGGTTTACAAATTATTTTGGTATTACGTTTGTATGAACTACGCATCCTTCGCCGTCCTCCTAATACATACTTTGAGTATTTACGGCAGTTTTAGTTTGTAAATGTTTACTAACATAGTTTTTAAGTCATTGTTACTAATATTGTATGTACTAGTATGTGTAGTCCGAATGAAGGAATATTATATTTCTAAAATCTACCAGCATGCGCCTTTCAGGCTTCTACATACCAGTGCGACTTGTCGCGCGACGCGACACGGCACAAAGGCCCCGCGTGTCGCGGGACGAGCGGTGCCTTTGTGTCGCGTCGCGTCGCGCGACAAGTCGCCCCGGTATGTAGAAGCCTTTAGGATCATTGACTGACAGTATCACAGTAACATCGTTAGGAGAGTTCATTATTTTCCGAGTATTGTATTCAGATTCATTTTGTATTATTTTTAGAGACATCGGCTATGTCCAAAGTAATGACGGCGCTAACGAATACATGTCATTAGGGTTCCGTACCAAAATGGTAAAAAGGAACCCTTATGGTGAGACTAAGTCTGTCTGTCTGTCTGTCTGTCTGTCTGTCATACCTGGATATCTCAAGAATTACTCATGCTATCAACTTGAAATTTAGAATAGTTTTAGATGACGTTTGCCCAATTATATTGCAAGCAAGAAAGAAATTAAAAAAGATATTTCTTTTATGCAAAAGGGACTGAAAGATGGTCTTAAAAATATGAAGTGGGGCTACTAGGGCATGTGGGGTATCATATGAAAGAACGCTGTTTGCACATTCTCAAAAGTTTTTTTTTTTTTGGTAGCATAGTTTCCGACTTTTGATGAAAAGTGTAAAAAAAAATACCGCCCCCCCCCCCCCCTTATCTCCGAAGTTTGCAGAGATAAAAATCTGAAATTATTCTATATGATAGAAGCTTATGTAAACATTACAGGAAAAATAAAACAATGTCTCTAAATAGTACAGTTTTTCAGAAATCATCAACATCATATATTCGTACGGAACCGTCGGTGCGCGAATCCAACGCGCTCTTGACCGGTTTTTTTTTTATATGTAACAGTTTTCCTCTAGCTTTCTATGTGAGTGATTTCGTGAAAAGCGACAAAAGTGTGTAACAGGATGTGATAGCTTGAGCATGGAATAAGTATAGTATTGTGCGGTCAACATAATGTTCCCTGCAAAAAATTTGGTTTGCTTGTAAACACTAGCCAAGTCAAACCTTCAGCTTCAATGTATCCTAAGTTATCTGCCTTGTGTAAATAATTCGATGGTTCAAATTTCACAAGTTATATTTTTAAATAACAAACATTGTTGTAGCAGAAAAAAAACAGGAACTTGTGTTTTACATGAGTGTCTTGTGTATTATATGTGTTTAGATCCAGTTGAAAACCAGCGTCAGGCACTACGAGTACCTAGTTGTCTGGCATTTTTGCTGAACTGGGACTTTTTGGCGCAGCCGCGCCGTGATGCCAACATCATCATTCATCATTTCAGCCGAAAGACGTCCACTGTTTGACATAGGCCTCCCGTAAAGGGGGGGGGGGTTGCCATAATCGCCACGCTTGGCAGGTGGGTTGGTGAATGTTAAAATGCATAGAGAACGCTGCTGCCCATTCTCTAGTAACTCCCCTTGTCGGTTTTTACGACAACCACGGGAAGAAATGAAGCGGTGCTATTCTTTACGTCCGGCACCAAACGGACACCCGTGAGGCACATTTTCCTGCAAATATTTTTAATTTTTTACACTCTTTATTTGTAGAACTTGGTACATATTTGGATCTCAATTCTTTTGTCGTTCAATTCGACAACCATGCATATATGCTTAATATTGAACTTGGCCCCCATTTTCAAATTTGTGTTTTTTAAGGGATGGCTATAACCAAAACTATACCGAAAGAAAGTATTATACGTAGAAATGGATGTTTCAATGTACACAGGTACCACCCAACAGCAGCTATGTGTAAGCAGGTACCTATTACAAATCAATAAATGACGTAAACTGAATTAAAAATGAATCCGTTTTCCACTAATAATATAACGGGCGAAGCATTTGTAAAAACGAGACTCTCATAAACTTAACAGGTGGACGGAAATACTGAATTTTTCAGCACAATACCGTTCCCGCTGAAATTGTTCGAAATACCGAAAATATTGCCGATAAAAATTGTTTTCCGTCGAATTTTTGTTCATTACAACGCGATTGTGTGGTGCAAGTATAGAAAAACATTGAATTCAAAATATGATTTTAGGCCAAAAACAGTTTTATGACCATCATTATGACAAAGGTTTGATTAGGCTGTGGAACAGTGGTGCAGCTAGCTAATAAGCCGATTCCTATCAGCTTCCCTTAGGAAATTATAACAGTCAGTAGTTCTATGCAGTGATTGATATTGGTTAAAAGAAAACCAAACTTTTCCAAAGCGGGGTGCTACTATTTGCGCACTTGTTTTGGCATCTTGTATTCTCAATTTTTTTTTTGCATATCGGGTCGGGTGGGCCTTGCATTTCTAATTAATCAACAGAAATAGCACACTTTACGCAAACGATAAGGGCCTCGCAAAGATCTGCCGCCCGGAGCCTCGCAATGCTTAAGGCCGCCGCTGGTTAGCAGCGGGGTTGCCTTATTTTCTTGATACAAGCACTACACTCTTCTAGCCGCTCGTAGCTAATACTTTCGAGCTTGCTTCGCTCGCTCTTGCATCCTAAACTCCCACCCTATAAATCTTGAAATACGCACGCCACTAATATCAAGTTGAAATGTATGGCTGAAAGCTTTGAACTTTGCTTGACCTACAAAAGCTTTGTTTTACCAATAAAGTAGGGGAAAGGAATGTAAACCGGGCCCGGCAGGCTCAAAGGTGCACTAGGTGACATCATAGGTAAGCATTTTTTTTTGCTCCGGCTTGCTTCTCTCATAAAATCACCCTTCGCCACTGCTGTGGAGTACATGCGTAACACACATACAATGACAATAGCTCGCAATTCCTTTCAATTTGGCAGTTCGTTATTTCCGTTGTTGAGCAGACGAGTTTTCCAAACCTATCCACTACCAATAGATTAGGAATTTCCTTGAAAACCCTTGCCGTCTCATTACAAAACAAGTTTTTTATTTTGACATGGCTTAAACTATGGAGTCAGTTTTTGTAATAAGAACGTAAATTTAATTGAAATACCGTTCTTTATACAAAACTGAAAACTTTGTTCAGTACTAAGTTGTCAGTTTTGTGTTAGGAACTTTTCCATAGACGGAAAAAAGTTCGAAATTCAATAATGGCTCCATGGTTTAAACCTGGGTCTGAAGATAAACCTTGTTTTTTAATAAGATGGTATGACTGTAATTGGAAGTGTGTTATGGAATTAGGGCGCATGTCAGTCACACAGTACACAAAGAAATGCAAACTACGATGTAACTGGGACATATATTAAAAAAAAAAACTAAAAAGTTAAAAAAAGTTGTATTAGTTAATCTGTATACACAAAGAGAAAGGTCACTCATTAACTCGCTGACTATAACAGATAAATAAAATTATCATTGCTGTCAGGGGGACCGTTCTGTGGAACACTTTTTAATCTAAGAGGTCCCCCGACTGCAATGATAATTTTATTTATCTGGTTAGTCATCTAATATTTATAGCCTATGTTACTTGGGATCATGTAAGGATGCCAAAGATACGCCATACATCTAAATCTGTTCAGGCATTTAAAAGTTAAGGTGGCACAAAGATACTCGCATAAATACATACATGAACCCTAAACACATTACCCTCCTTTTTGAGCAGTCGTATAAAAATAGGTATCATGCCATCTATGGTGGTTTCAAAGTGTTGGCTTTATACTACCTATTACTAGGAAATTTAAAAAAGTCGACTTCCTGCATAAGTAGGAATCGTGCTATGAAATCCTATCATTTTAGTTTTGAGTACGTGACACACTACTTGCTAATGAGCGAGTTACTTTTTGGATTATATAATATTTACCCAATAGTGCTTTTAGTTAAACCTTAAATAATAAATAAATTCATTTATTTCAGGTAAATAACACCCATTGCCAAACATGAATTAATAGAAATAATTAGATAAAACCAAATAAGATGAAATTAAATTAAATTAAAAGCTCTTAATCTTGTAAGTCAAACTTAAGAGGGCGTACAACGGTCCACTAGCGCCACTCCTTTAAAAACAATATCTTATGACTGAGAAGGAATTATGAATAACGGCTAGTAGAGACCCTAGGTAAGTGTGTCTAGAATTTTCTAATACCTTTTATAAAATACCCATATACTGACACTTCCGTAACTATACATCTTAAAAATAGCTTTATTTGTTAGAAGCAATCCTCACTGGTTTCCTCTTTTGTCAATGTCACTAGAAATAGACGTACTAAATATGAGAACTTCTTACAGCCTCACTCTGCGAAAACAGCACTCCTTCATAAAAGCGTGTTTTGTATGGCACCATTAATTATAATAAGATTCCAGAGGTTATTAAAAATATAAACCAGCCAAACTTATTCAAAAGAGAGAAGTTACTTACTGAAAAATGTTACTGTTGTGTTAAAGATTTTTTAAATGATAGTTTCTAATCTATTTGTGTTATATTTTAATTTTGTTACTATTTTTTTTTCTCTTTTAATCTCTAATTGTGTACGCCAACGGTGGCAAAACATGTTGAATTCGAATTTTTCACTTTTACATCCACATTTGCATATATGTATAATGTTACACATGTGTACAAATAAATATCTCTTTATCTTTATCTTTAAAGTTTCATATTGAGACCCGAAGCAACAAAATACGACCAAAAGAAAAGCAGCCACATTCCTCTAGATCGAATTTTGTTGCTTCGTGTCTCATTATGAAACTTTATAAAAGGTATTATAAAATTCTAGACACAGGTTATTACCGAGGGTCCGTACTAGCCGTTATTCATAATTCCTTCTCAGTCACGAGATAATATTTTTTTAAAGGAGTGGCGCTAGTGGACCGTTGTACGCCCACTTAAGGCGACGATAACCGACTTTTAATGATTTTATACTGAAGATCACGTCTAAACGAGTAGTGTTGATGATTAAAAAAAAATATATGTTAAATTAGAGCATTTTCTCAATAATTTAATATGTGAATATTTTAGATTATGTCTTATTACATAGTGAAATAAATTTTTAAAGTTATGTCTAACGCGGATAAAAAACTGAGAATTGCGCAAAATCTACCAAGCGTATTTTACTGAAAAAATCACCAATTTAAAGATAATTTAACTATTAATCTTTTAATATACGCGTTTTATTAAAATTCCTTTAGTTTTGTGTATAATAAATTAATAATGCGTCAAATTGGGGACAGCGCTCCTTGATGGGCGAGTCCTATTACGAGTACTGGCTGAAAATACGGACGAACAGACGCGTTGCGTGAGCTCAGTACAGAACACGCAAGCTAACCACTCAAGGTCACTGGTATATAATATCTCCGTCTGTAGAGCTTTGTATAGGAAAACACTAACAGAGCTTTTTAGTAAGCTATCAAGAAAATTATTAAAACCAACTATAAAACGAAATTCGCTTATGTCTTAGACCAAACCATTCCAATACGAGAAAACCGAGCCCACGAATAAGTTTATTTCGGCAACACTAATTGGAAGGACAGATAAATGATTACCATTTTAATTGTTTTTCGAGTTTTGATCGAAGAAAGACCCAAGTTTGAGACATCAATCTTTGTTTCCCGGGATAGGCGGAAAATTTCAAAATATCAATGTTATTAACCTGAATAATGGATTTAGTTCTTGTTTTACTTTAAAATTAACTTCTGAAAATCACTTAGAAAATATGACTAACAATTTCTCGGAATGAAAGCTTTATTAAGTTCTGTGATCTCGACTAATTTAAGATTGAACTTTATACAGGGTTATTTTTAAAACGTTAATAACCTCTTAAGGGGCCATTGTACTCATCATTATGAACAACTTTTACTATTGGAACAAACCTGAAATCACGAAAAAAAAATCAGCTGTTCCCTACATTTTAACGAATTATTCGAACATAAATATAGGGCACAGCTGGTTTTTTTTTCGCGATTTCAGTTTTGGTCCAATAGTAAAAGTTGTTCATAATGATGAGTACAATGACCCCTTAAGAGGTTATTGACGTTTTAAAAATAACCCTGTATAGCTAAGAGTCAGTTACGATTTCAAGAATAAGATGAATCAAAACTAAGATAGATTGACTTGTTAAAACAAAACAAAAGCTTAATTACGACAGAATGGTAGTCAAAACCAAGTACAAGACGAGACGAGACGAATACAAGATGTCCTCTTGCAAGGTCTAACTATTAAGACACTGAGAACAGCCGCGGTCACTGTCAGACTGCATACAAAAGAGAGAGAAGCGCGATGACACAACGCCTGTAATTTATTGCAAAATATGAAGCAATCATCTATTTACTCAAAAATGAGTTGAGTAATCGAAAATAAAAAACAACCAAGTTCTGCTTACAAATTAGACGTTCTTGTTAATAATTAAATACCAAACGTACGTTGATATTTAATACAGATATTTTGAATTGAAACTCAAAGTAAAGGATTAATTTGTGTTGAGTTTTTTTTGTTCTAAACGTGTTTTTGTAACGACCAAGTTGTGAGAAATATGTTCAAGAATAACATATATTTTTTTCCGTTACCACGCACTGTATAGATTTGGCAATTATTTTGTTTAAGACAAGCCTACTTTTATCATTTGCCTCTTGTTAGCGCCTTAATGAGATTAGACAAGTCACAACTACCACTAATGCAACTAAGCCCAGCGGGGTTGTTGCGTAAGACACAATGTAGGAATGGGTTAAATTTTGATAGTTAATTTTTTCTAACATAATTATGAAGCAATGGATTAGCAATATCCTTCAAAAGCATAAAGATTGTGATTGATAGTATGTTACGCAATTAGCGTGCACGTTAGCACACTGAAAAAAAAATGTTTGGTTTATCTAAAATCTTGTATAATGTGATCACGCATCTTGACTCCATACGAGCCTAACAAGATCTTGACTTCTGAAGCTAGGAGAACTTTGTTAAATTATCATAGTTCCGTCTACTAAGTAATGAATTAGATTAATTACGGGTAGTAATTTAATTTCGCTATGATATAATGCTGACAAGTTGCTTATTACCATGAACTTATATTATTATTTGATATACTCGTACAAAAGTGACGAAGCAAAATCAAACAAAGCATGTGTATGATGTAACAAAGACCGGTGATTAGTCTGTACATGTACATTTGTCGATATAAATAAAATTATATTGTTCTGGCAAATATGCTAAGTATCTTGTTTATAGTAAATAGATAAATAAGGATTCCAAACATTTTAATGCCAACTAAGAGAAAATGTATCTCAGTTAGTCTCAATTTTTTTCAGTTAAAGCTCAAAATCCAACAGTGTGTTTGCTTGACGAACTGGGATGCGCTCTGTTGGATTCTCAATGCTCGGATCAAAACAGAGAGCTGAAAATCGAATGCGCAAAAAATAATCGCCCGTTCGAACCTAAGCTGACACAGGACTGGAGTAGAAACTATGTTTCGCAGGGACAAGTTGAAGGATGAATAGGAACATTTCAGAAAAGACAGATCCTAGAAAATCCAATGTAAAGACGTCATGATCATCTAGGTAGCAATCGCTCAAAATATTGAGCCCGGTTCCGTCAAATTAAACTTGTAAACAATCTTCATTGATCAAAAGCCCTTCTCAAACTCAACTCAAACTCAAACTCAAAGCATTTATTTCAAATAAACCTATTATAGGCACTTTTGAATTGTCAAGGGGTCAGTCAGTCAGATGAAGCTAGTTGCTCATTCCAAAGCGTAGTTGGTTCCTATGGAGAAGAACGGGCAAGAAACTCCACGGACACTCTTTTAAATCAAAATATTGTTACATAGTATTGGTTACATAATTTATGTTGAAATTATACATGTGAGAACAATGTAGAAAGACGTGCACGTTAAAAGCATCCGTAATAAAAATATAAAAAAACAACTAAAATACTAAATTAAAATAAGCCGTGGCAGCTAAGAAATGACCAGTCCCTACTGACGGCGCCCGTTCACGAACATGACGCATGGATCAGCACCATTTAGCTCAACCATTTTGAAGGGAACTTAATGGTCCAACACATACGCCACCATCAGCTAGACATTTTAGTGAGCATGACACTCTCAGCCGCCATGGCACATTCAAGTCAATAAAAGACGTACTCAGAAAATGGTAGGTACATAGTGCTCACACATGTGCTATGCAATTATACAATACTAATAGATTGAATTTATACAATATAAAGATAGTATTTACAATCTTCAGCCGCTCCAACAATAGATTTGAATGCTATTCAATTAGTTTATGCGCCCTTGTGGAGCAGGACCAGCGTTAAGCTAAGCATTTTTGTCAGCAATGTAATCCCCCAACTTATAATATGCTTGGCTACATAGTGTGCGTTTTATAAAAGATTTAAATTTCGTTTCATTTAGTTGGACTATGTGGGGAGGTATTTTATTGTAGCATTTTAAACAGTACCCCATGAAGGATGAGTCTACTTTACCCAGTCTGAAACCTGGTTGAACTAATTCATCCCTATTTATAGTCCCATAATTGTGTCTTTCACCTCTTTTACTGAAACTCTTTAAGTTTTTTCTTACGTACATGATGTGTTCATAGATATATTGACAAGGTACCGTCATGATGTTGATATCTTTAAACAGTTCCCTTAGAGAATCGCGCCTGCGGAGGCCATATATTGCTCTGATGGCTCTTTTCTGCAGAATAAAAATAGACTCGATATCTGCAGCCCGTCCCCATAGTAAAATACCGTAATACATAATACTATGAAAGTAACTGAAATAGACTAGCCTCGCGGTATCTACATTAGTGAATTGACGGATTTTTCTCACAGCATACGCTGCTGAACTTAGCCGTCCTGCAAGAGATGTTAAATGAGGACCCCATTGCAGCCTTGAGTCGAGCGTGATCCCAAGGAAAACAGTTTTATCGACGAATTCCAGTTTCTCTTTATTCAATACTATGTCACAATTACTACTTTTAACATTCGGTAAAGCAAATCTTATGCATTTAGTTTTTTTCCCATTTAATACTAAATTATTAGCAGTGAACCAATTTTGGACCTGCATTAGGGCGTTATTTACGTCGTCAAGATTAGATTTGATGCCCGTCTATTCATCTTAAAGATTAAGGAAGTGTCGTCAGCAAATAACACCATTTGTGGTTGGTTTTTGAATAAATGGGGAAGATCATTAATATATACTAAAAAGAGGAAAGGACCCAATATTGAGCCTTGTGGAACACCCATTTTTACTTTTAAACCGAGTAAATTGAGACCATTTATTTGAACTTGCTGTTGTCTATCATTTAAATAAGATTTTACTAAACTCAGCGCAAGTTTACCTAGTCCGTAATGCTCAAGTTTCAAGAGTAAGGTTTCATGATTTACGCAGTCAAATGCCTTGGAGAGGTCACAAAAGATTCCTATGGCATCTTGGGCCTCCTCCCACGCTGTAAATATGTGTTTTAATAAGGTGACACCGGCGTCAGTCGTACAACGTCCCCTGGTGAAACCATATTGCTGATCGTGTAAGATTTGGTTGGTGTTAAAATGATTAAGCATCTGATTCAGCATTACCTTTTCGAACACCTTGCTGAATACCGGCAACACGGATACTGGTCTATAATTGTTGGTGTCTTTACTGTCCCCAGATTTAAAAAGTGGTATAACCATACTGTATTTCATTAAATCTGGGAAGACACCTTGATCCACACACAAATTAAATATTATAGCTAAGTATGGTGCTACAGTCTCGATTATGGATGTACAAACTTTGATTGATAATCCCCATAGATCTTCGGTCAATTTGATTTTTATTTGCCGAAAAGCTTTAATAACTATCATAGGGTTTATATGTTTAAATTGAAATTCAACCGGGGAGTTTGGAACGTTCGCTCTTAATAAATCAATTGAGACATCGGGTGAGGAATTTAAGGCTTCCGTCGTTTTAGACGGTATATTAGTGAAGAAATGTACGAATTCTTGAGCTACTTCTGAGTTTGAGCTAATGGCACCACGTGAAGTCTCCAATGTGTAATCAGTGTTTCGTACTTTATTCCTATTTGTTTCATTATTTATAACTTTCCAAACTGTTTTTATTTTATTTTCTGCCGATTTGATCCTGTTGCTAATGTGCAGGGCTTTAGCTATCTTACAGGTATTCCTAAATATTTTGGAATAAGTAGCAACATACTTACTGAATGTTTCAGTGTTAATGTAAGGCTTAAGGCCATACAGCTCGAACAGTTTTTCCCTGCTTATCCTAATACCTCTAGTTGCCCAGTCACTAAATATAAAATTAGGGCAAATATTTTTTGTTTTCTTTTCAAAAGTTTTATTGAATTCAGTGTGCACTACTGAAAAGAAATTCTCATACAATTTATTTGCATCGTCCATATTAAGGCCCAGAACATTTAACTTATTATTTAGCCTACAATTAAATCTATTTAATTTGCCAGTTGTTATTGGTCTAAATTGTATTTGCACTTTTTGCAAAGGCGTTTTAAACTTAAAAGTTACCGTTTGTCCACAATGATCAGACGGTAAATAATTTACGATAGCTTTATGTAAATAATCACAATCGCAGAAGACATTATCGATACAAGTAGCAGAAGTTGGAGTTACTCTAGTTGGTTCCGTGAAAACATTGTATAAATTTAAACTAATTATATTATTATATAAAATATATATTATTATATACTATTATATAAAAAATAAATTTTAACGATTTAAAAAGGCTTAATAATCTAGTGCTATTTAAATTAGTTTCCAGAATATTGGTATTAAAATCTCCACAAATAACTGCGGCTTTGTTACTGGATGCAAGTTTCGCTAAAACATCTTCCATTATTGACTCAAATAAAGAAAAGTTCTGATAACTAGGGGGTCTGTACACGCACACTACAACATGCTTATCCAGCTCAACACAGGACAGTTCGATGCAATGTTCAACCGATAAATCAACTATGTCATTACGTTGCTTAGATTTTAAACAATTTTTTATCAAGATTAGAGAACCTCCACGCAGCATCGATTTACGGTGAAAACAACTGCCCACGATATAGTTCTCATAATTAATTAACATTTGGTAATCCTTTAACCAATGTTCAGTAAAACAAACAATGTCAAACTTAGTTTTTTCTAAAAACATTTCGATTTCTAATAATTTGGAAGAAATACCTTGAATATTTTGATGAAATAATTTCAAGGCATTCTGCTGACCTCCTACCTATCTGATAATTACTTATTTTAGAGCAAGAAGACACCTTGTTGCTGTTATGTAAAAGAATATTCTTACTGGTACCTTCTGTTGTCTTACAAACTAGTTTAAATGACTATCCGGAGTTAAGCCCAAGACCTCAGTGTCGTCACTAGACAGTGAGCTCATAGTGAGCGAGGAACATGGAGCCTCCTTCGTACAATTAGTATAAATATTTATAGCATTTGAGCTACATTTATTCAGGCTTACCATTTTATTTTTAGTATTATTACTAACCATTGTGGTGTTAATAACACAAGACTTTGACATACTACTTATGTCTGAGTTTATATAAAAAGCTAATAGCCTTGCTATTATGTGTCTAAAACTAACAGGCAGATAAACAGTATCCCTAGTCGATTTTAATTTTTCCACAAAACAGTTGGTGTCAAAATACACAAACTTGTCACTATAATGACTAACTAAGAAGTGCATATGCTTATTAAGCATATGGATATAATTGTTTTGCCTATTTGTAAATATTTAAAAATATGGGAAAGCACACAATATTATTTTACTACAATTTAACTTTAACAACTCAGTTACCCAGTCGGTGATTTCTTCTTTTTTGACTTTAGAACTATTTCCTACAAATACAGTAATGTTGGTTTTGGTATTATATACATTTCCTGTTACTGCTGTCATTATTCGTTTGTAGGTTGACCCTGGCATACAATAATTTTGAGTAGAATAACACAGCTTGTTACTAATTAATTTACCTAAACCTCTTCCTATACTATCTGAGAACATAACTGAATGATAACAGTCATGACTACTGAAAGATGGACAACTACCAATCTCAGGCTGTACCACTTGAGATAGATCTGGTCTTCGATCGGATCTTCTATTTATATATACGTACTTCTCTTTTAGGATGATATTTCTAATCGGAAACCAAAGACTGTTACACAATAATTTATATTTGTAACCTCGACAAAATTCCATAAATACCTGCTGGTTTGACATTTAAATTGAATGTTTTTGATGTTATTTTACTGGGTAAACGTTTTCTTTTGCCTTGTTAAGGCTTCTACATACCGGGGCGACTTGTCGCGCGACGCGACGCGTCACAAAGGCAACGCTCGTCCCGCGACACGCGGGGCCTTTGTGCCGTGTCGCGTCGCGCGACAAGTCGCGCTGGTATGTAGAAGCCTTTATTGGTTTTTTATAGAAGTTAATGTTCGAAAGATTTATTACAATAACTCTCCCATACCGGTGAGTTAAATATTTAAAAGTTTATCCCTAGGTTTACCCCTACTATTGGTGGCGCAAGATGAATCATTTGATTAAGCCTGGGTTAGCTGTTAACTCCGAGTTATTTAGGATAACCTATGAATACGCAAGAAGCCTTAGTCTATGTTTGACCCTTTAACGGTTTTTATATATTGATTTAAAAAGCCTCTAGCAAATTATAATATATATTTTTTGTTTTGAAATTATCAAATAACTTCTCCCGCTCTGAGCGGAGTGGGAGGGCCTGTCAGACTTTTACTGACTAAAACCCACCCGTGTTTCTTCAGTTGTCTGTGTGCCAGGGCTACGATATCCCTTTCAGACAAACTCGCAACCCTGGCAGGTCTAACAAATTAGCCTGACAACAAAACCGAAACTATTAATTCAAAGTCATGTATCAAGAATTTATCACAAGTACAGCACACGTTTTCTTATCACGTTTTCGTCTGGATTAGAACAAAAGACGTCCCGTTAGGCTTCTCAGTCGTATTCAATGCGCGCTCATTTCCATACTATTAAACCCCTATGCTAGGCATGTGACGTGGTTTCGGCAGAGACTGAATTTGATAGCCGATACCGATACTACCTTACGATGTGAATTCATTCTAAAATTAAATTGGTTTTGATGAGTAATTTTAATTAATCAAGAGTCGTACTAAACCCTTAAAAATGCAGTACCTTTATTAATTAATTTTACTCAAGTACCTTCAGCAACGAAAGTCGTTTAACACTGCTACTTTTACGTAAGTAATTATCACCTAAATTGACAAGAAACTGTTTGATACTTATGTTTCACGATATTTTAGTGTAACATTTGTCTATAGGATTTTTTAAATATACATACATACATAACATCACGCCTGTAATCCCCGAAGGGTTAGGACACTTAATATCGTGTCCTGCGTGTCCTGTCAGCAGCAGGTTACAGGAACTGATGGACGCTAGTGATGGCACCAAACAAGTAGTCGATTTCTGGGCCGAGTCCATTTAGATTGCCATTGACACACTAAAAAGAAGAATAATATTATGATGTATAACTTAAGTAAAATGTTAGGCAAATATGTTTAGTTCTAATTCCGCAATAACTAGCATTTTACTGTCATGGATTTCTTCAAAGTAGCCTTATTCTATCTATACATACAAATCAATAAAATGTAAGTGTCTGTTTGCAATGTCAAAATAACAGCTGTTCACTAATTGCTTATCACATCCCATCATCATCACATCACACTAATATTATAAAGGTGTGTGTTTGTTACTTCTTCACGCTCAAATGGTTGGACCAATTTTGATAAAATTCTGTATGGAGGTAGCTGACACCCTGGAATAACATACAGGCTACTTTTTATCCCGATTTTCCCACGAGATCGAGGCTTACGTGGGAAACCACAGGGCGCAGCTAGAGAAAGTATAATACGGTACTTATACTTTTTTTGTTATTATTATTATTTGTTTTTTAAAAAAACGTTGCCCCACGCCAGGAATTTCTCCTGTATTGTGGGTGCGTTTACAAACATTTAAATTCACATACACAAACAGCCAGACCCGTTGGACCCGGTTGGCCCGTTGGTCTATCTGTCTGTTTGTTCCGGCTAATCTCCAAAATGGCTGAACCGATTTTGACAGGACTTTCACTGGCAGATAGCTGATGTTATATGGAGTAAACTAGGATTAACTTTTATTTTAGAAAAAGTCACGCGGGCGATGCCGCGGGCAGCAATTACTAGCATATATTAAAATTTAAGTAGGAATTAGATAGACATTCATTGCAGGCCATAGGTGTACGAAAAATAGTGCAATAAATAACAGGCTTTGAGAAAGATTCGTAATCTTAAAAATCCTTTATAAGGTCACAAGACTAGCGTAGTCAGGCTCTTAGCGTGCTCAGTCCAGCAAAGAAAGCATTAGCCTGGATAAATTAGCTCTAAATCTACAAAGAGGACGGATTAGGGACACACTGTCTTAACTAAAAGCAGGACCTGCGTTCGTAATCCCTTTTATCCCTATTCATTTGAGCAATTACTTACTTAAATAAAATAAGCTGAATTTGCTTCCCAATGTGGGCAAAATAATCTTGTTAATTTACAGATATTTCTGTTTGATAATTTAATTGTTAATGTAATTCTTGCCACCATGAGGTTAATCTAAACAGACATTTTTGTTTTGACAACAGAAGATGCCTTTTCCATCTAGGCGTATCCAGGTAATTAGGTTATAATGAGTCGCAATAACTGGCCGAAACTAAACATTATGCCGAGACCCAAAATCTCGGCTTCTCTTTAGCCTCAATCTCTATGTGAAATGAGTTCTATGTGCAGGCAAAATGAAATTCTCCCTTATCTAGGCTTGTTTTGTTTGTTTTCTTATTAAATTAGAATTAGATTATTCGTATTATACAAATGTGAAAACTATTTTCGCAAACAGAAGGGTAGCGGTTATAATAAAACGTACGTTCTTTTTATATCGTCAATTTTGTGTACCGTTGATTTTTCGGTATTTTTATCCGTCTCGTTTTTTCGGTGAAAAATATGAAAATATTTGTACATCAATATAAAAAAATACTTGCGCCTGAAAATAAATATTTACGCAGGAAAACCAACCTCAAAATTCGCTGAAATTGAATTATATAATTTGGAAAAAAATACACGTCCATGTTTTAATATTTCACGCCTGTCACAGCATGTCCAAAAGTGTTTCGGCCCACGCCATTCCGTATCCGCAGATTAACCGTCGAGGTCGAAAACCAGTCTCTTGGGGCTCTCCTGAAAAAAAACAAAATGGCAAAACTTTTTTAACTTTTTCCCGGTTGCGCACGCTTCACGGAAAACTACTAAAACAAACCGCATTTTAACGACCCTCCGTGAAATAGAGCTCAATTTTTTTCTTTTCTTTTTTTGAATTACGGTACAGGTTTTGTAGCGGGAGTTTTTCGTCCAATTTTTGATTACTCGACTGTGTTCCGAACGGGTTTCCCGATAGAATGAATAGTTTTTGGACGTACAGGTTTTGTTCGGAAATTCGTGTAAAATATAACTTTGAGATTTAGTTTGAGATGTGTGTAGTATTGACACATGTTTATTACGCCTTTGCAAGCCTTTGTCTCTAAACTTGTATTTTAAACCAGTTTAGAGACAAAAGCAGGCTTCCTGAAGATTCCTGGAAATTATTGTAGGTAAGTACAAATAAAAATAATTTTCTGATGTTAGAATTCTTCTTAAATGATTTATGTGGTATGTTAGTAAAAACCGGTAGGTAATTAGTAGAGAGAGGGAGAGGGGGTTGGTGAGTGAGGGAGTTTTAAATATTTAGGCCACATTGTCACTAGTGACCTACGCGATGACAGCGATATAGAGAGGGAGCGCAGGGCGTTTGCGGTGAGGAGCAATATGCTCGCCCGCAGGTTTGGTCGCTGCACGGCAGACGTCAAGGTGACCTTATTTAAAGCGTTCTGTCAGTTCTTTTATTCGAGCGGCCTGTGGGTGTCATATACAAGCCGAGCCTACAACGTCCTGTGCGTTGAATATAATAACGCCGTCAGGATGCTGTTGCGGCTGCCGCGGCGTTGTAGTGCTTCGGGCATGTTTGCCGAAGCTCACACAGACGGATTTCACGCTATCATGCGTAAAAAGGCGGCTTCCTTGCTACAGCGCTTGCGTAACACTCGGAACGGCATCCTGAAAATGATTGTTAACAGGCCAGACTGTCCTATACAACGGCACTGGGTGGAAGTAGCTATAGGTACGCGTAGATAAGTAAGTTCATCACATTACGTCCCCTGTGATTCCCGCTGTACCTATGGTGCTACCACGCTGAGCCTCGAGGGCGGGCGCAGGCAATTTAGCTGTGTTTGTGTCCCTACTAACAATACTAATATAGACTATAAGTACTTTCTGTTACTAACTCATCACTAAACAATCTATGGACTGTTCATGTACCTATATGTGTTTATGTCTGAAATAAAGTTTTTTTTTTTATTAGAAATTAAGTTGTAGGTACTTAAAAGGTAAAACATAGTTAAACCTACCTTCGGCTTCCTAGAATAAATTGAAATACATTAATTAAAATTCAAAACCAGTAACGAAGGAAAAAAAAAAGTGGCCTAGTACGAGTCGGACTCGCGCACGAAGGGTTCCGTACCATTATCTGTAAAAAATGGCAAAAAAATCACGTTTGTTATATGGGAGCCCCCCTTAAATATTTGTTTTATTTTAATTTAGTTATTTATTTTAAAGTGTATATATAACTAAATATTCTGTGAGTATTTCAAGCGTCTACCTAATGCCGTTATCAATATCGAGCAAAAACGAGCTAAAAAATCACGTTTGTTGTATGGAAACCCCCTTATATTTATTTTATTCTGTTTTTTTGTATTTTTTGTTATAGCGGCAACAGAAATACAACATCTGTGAAAACTTCAACTGTCTTACTATCATGGTTCATGAGATACAGCCTGGTGACAGACGGACAGACAGACCAACAGACAGACGGCGGAGCCTTAGTAATAGGTTCCCATTTTAACCTAGGGTACGGAACCCTAAAAATGTACCTAAAATTTTTCCTTTACATGCCCTTGAACCCAAAATGAGGGCAAATTTTCTCATCAGCCGCCATACTAGCTTTTATTAGGGTTCCGCAACGAAGATATAAAAACTTCTGGCTATAAAACGATAGTTCGAGATGGGTCTTGTCGTGTTTGACGAGCGAAAGAATTGAATTATGCTAATATAGTGTTAGGATATTTTTATGAATGGACACGTTTTGTAGTGGTTTATGCAACTTATGAATAGATGATAGATTCACGATAACAGTCCGTGAGAACTTATTATGTAAAAAAAAAACATTTTATTGGGAAAACTATTCTAAAGTCAAGTTCATTGTATCATGTATTATTGCTATTTCATGATAGTTTCATAATTTTTTTAATGATTATTAAATTCATTGCGACCTATAAAACGTTTTGTGCTAAATGTTTTTCATATACTGACAATTCATGTAGCGTACAAAAGATAATAATATAAACAATATACAACACTAGCATGTGGTTAAAATTTTGGCACGATCCCTAATGATCTTTTCTACTGTCTACGAAAAGGTCAATAAACCCAGCAACAATAGTAAACCGTTCTTAAGAGCGTTCACGACGTACGGAATTTCATACAAACTTTCAAGTCCTTGTTTTTCGAAATGACTGAACTGATTTTAATGAACTTCATACGCATAAGCAAGAGATGGACAAAGGTCTAAAAAGTTACTTAAGAACATTTTTGAAATGTCTTATTTAAAAACAAATAACTGTAAATCTCTGTTTCTATGGAAAATTTAAAATCGGTCTAATTTGGCCGTAACACTATTTTTCTAAAAATGTTCTTAACTAAATTTTAAGACCTTTGTATCCTGCTTATGCGTATTTTTAATTAAAATCGGTTCAGTCATTTCGAAAAACAAGGGCTTGAAGTTTGTATGAAATGCCGTAAGTCGTAAACGCTCTTAACTCAATTTCAAATACGCCCAACCACAACAAACAGTTACATACATACAAACATTGGGGACCTAAATTAAATCCAGGTTACTAAGGAACCCGATCCCATAACCCAACTCCACTATAAAAGTAACATCGCGTAAAATTGAGCTCAACTCAACGAGCTGATTCCACGTGAATTTTGCATACGAAGTAGACTCTTTTTAATTTTTATACCATTCCGACGAAATGATACGTTCGTATCGGGTCCATCCACACTTGCAATACCGTTGCTGATAAATTAAATTTTGTTGCGAACTGACGGCCGGAGCGATAAACGAAATAACACAGCTCCACGGGAGCTACTGTGGGAAAACTCACTGGACTTCGCGCATTTATTCCATGTAAATATCTTGCACATTCGTATTTTTTAGTGGCCTGTTTTTTCGTGGCAAATTTTAGCCAGTTTGAGGCCAATTTGTGTGCGCTTCCTGGCACGTTTCCGAAGCATGATATGTGAGAGATTTTCCGAACCTCAATTCGCAAGGTAATTGTGCACCTATCAATCATGCGTGCTCTAAACCAGCTGGATTGCAGCTCGATTTTTGAATAGAGATACGGGAAGCGAATGTGAATCCGAAAATTGAGCTACATTAGAGCAATTTCACTCAGGCGCCATAATACGTGCGTGATTTGGGCGATAATTTGGAGCTCGCTACTGATGACTTTCTCAAGTGGGAACGATCTACAATTTGGGCTCCAGATACGCCATTTTAAAGCTCAACCATTTCGTATTGTCAAGATTTCGATTGCTACCTCAAAAAATATAGGTGATTGTCATTAACATTTACGTAAGACTTTCATTTTCTGCCCCGAATAAGTGGTACGTAAATAGTGAGCTTTTTTCATTCTTAATACTTTCCTGTCTCCACCCGCAGAACTATTCTTTTGTGTCGTACTCGTAACACGTAGAAACTGTCTCATGACAAACGATCGTAAGGTGTAAGTTTTACCAGGTCACCGTCTAAAATAATAAATTGTCGCCAACACAAACTTAATAAAGCAGTATCTATGAGAGAAATTGCTTCTGTAATATTTCTAAAGACTTTTACTAAGAAAAGATATTTGATTCTTTTCGCCTCAGGCTGACTTTTCGGAGAAGTCAATTTATTTGCTTGAATAACATGGATAATAATCAAACAGATGTTTTATTAATACTCTAGGGACCTACAAAATGTTTATACAAGAGTTACCTTGGCTATATTAACAAGATTTCTTTTGTAAAATATAAACTTGCTAAGGGTTGTTTGTTTTCCTATTTCGTCAAGAGATTTCCACGTTTTTTTTAATGTGGCTGTTTCAGTAAGATTTTCTCTTACATCAATCAAAAATTAAACACAAATCCCCTTATTAATAAACTCCAGTTAAAAAGTTACACCAGTATAAACTTCGGTTTAAACTAACAATACTAAGGCCACGTTCATACTAAACGTAAAGTCGGCGTCCGGCTAGATGTAATATTTCTTGCATAACTTAACTCCGAGTTTAATTAATAAGGGGACAAAAATCTGACTAACACTACTCTTCATACACTATAAAAATGCAGATCATTATTCATCTATTTACTATAAACAAGATAGCATATTTGCCCAAACAAGTTCATTTTATTTATATCGACAAATATGTACTTAGGTACGTACAGAATAATCACCGGTCTTTGTTACATCATAAATGCTTTGTTTGATTTTACTTCTTCACTTTTGTATATCAAATAATAATTTAAGTACATGGTAACAAGCAACTTGTTAGCATTATATCATTCTTGGCAGACCCCCCCTTTGGGGGAGCTCTATCTCCAGCAGTGGACGTCTTTCGGCTGAAATGATGATGATAATGATGATATCATTCTTAAACTCGCCAACATTTGAGCTAAATTAAATAACTACCCGTAATTAAACTAATTAATTACTAAGATGACGGAACAATGATTTTAACAAAGTTCTCCTAGCTTCAGAAGTCAAGATCTTGTTAGGATTGTATGGAGTCAAGTTGCGTGATCACATTAAACAAGATTTTTGTTAAAGAAAACACTCTTTTTAGGGTTCCGTACCCAAAGGGTAAAACGGGAACCCTAAAACTTACTTTTACTAAGGCTCCGCCGTCTGTCTGTCTGTCTGTCTGTCTGTCCGTCTGTCCGTCTGTCACCAGGCTGTATCTCATGAACCGTGATAGCTAGACAGTTGAAATTTTCACAGATGATGTATTTCTGTTGCCGCTATAACAAAAAATAGAATAAAATAAATATTTAAGGGGGCTCTCGTACAACAAACGTGATTTTTTAGCTCGATTTTGCTCTATATTGATAACGGCAACAGGTAGACGCTTGAAATATTCACAGAATATGTAGATATATATTGACTTTAAAAATAAATAATTAAATTAAAATAAAACACATATTTAAGGGGTGCTCCCATACAACAAACGTGTTTTTTGCCATTTTAGTAGATAATGGTACGGAACCCTGCGTGCGCGAGTCCGACTCGCACTTGGCCGGTTTTTTTTCAGTTTATCTACCCACAAATCATATTACTCATCTCTGAAACCAGTCGTTTCCGCCAGTGTCCTAAAAGCAAAATATTTATTTTCGGTACCGTCACCCGATTAACGCGAACGGCCGGCTTATCGGCATCATCAGTAACATTTGGTACAATTCTACTTTGATACGTGCCCATTCGTAAAACGGAGGCTTTAATTTAAGCCTTTATTGCCTCGAAATCGATTGCTATCATTTGCATATGAGTGTTTTGTTTACGTGAAAATGTGGAGCGAATTATTTTGTTTTCATCTGTTTTGTTCAATATCTTTGGTTGTTCTGTAATAATATGTTTTGAATGTGAAAGGTCTGTTTGATCGGTAGAGGGCAACACGTATACAGCGTGCCGTTTTAATGGCGATATTAATTTCATAAACCTATAGGTACTGCCTTATTACAAAACAAGGTTTATATTTTGCCATGGCTTAAACCATGCAACCAGTTTTTGTAATAAGAACGTAACAGTGATTGAAATAACGTTCTTTATACAAAACTGAAAACTTAGTTCGGTACTAAGTTGTCAATTTTGTGTTTAGGAACTTTACCATAGTCGGAATAAAGTTCGAAATTCAATAATGGCTCCATGTTTTAAACCTGGGTCTGAAGATAAACCTTGTTTTGGAATAAGGGGGATTAGGTTTCGCGTTTTCTTTATATTAAGATATATTAATTATCATTTTAATATCTATTTCATCTTAAATTTATTATAGGTGTAAGCGTAAAACTTGCCTGAAATAAAAGATTTTTTTTTAAACGTTATTATTTATTGATATAAGTTAACCATTTTCTTAAATAGCATTTTGGAGCAACCTGTAATTTTACTGGCGATATTAATTTAATACACCTATAAGATTTCGGGTTTCCGTTTATGAAGATATTTTAATTATCAATTTAATATCTATTTCATATTTAATTATTTTTTTTCGGATACTATGGGTGTATGTGAAAAAATTGCCGGAATTATATATTTTTTAAACGTTATTATTTATTGATTTACTAACAGTTTCTAAAATAGCATTTTGGAGCAACCTGTACTTAAAGAACTGTAGCACAGAGGTCATTTGCCCGGGGTCACGGATCATAACATCGCATCAATTAAATTAAAACGAATAACGTGCAAAGAGTAGGCGAATTGAAGTAAAAAGATAGCTTTATTATTTAGTTTGTTTGAAAATTTTAACTTTTCAATGTAGAATTATTATATCTTATTATATTTTTATGATTACTGGCCACTAGCCCTACCCGTGTGTTAAATTAATGTCGCCACTGTAGCGGCACGTTGTATTGGTGCCGTTTAATCCATTTACAGGGTGTTTCGTGTTCGATACTGATGTTAAGGTCTGTCGACGTAAGTTCTTACTCGTCGTGCAGTGTGTCATTATGTGTTGTCCTCTACTCACTGTGCTGACAAGAGATATTTACGGGTAAATGCGTTGTTACGCATTCAAAACATATTCAGGGTCACATTAAATTCGCTAGCAAAACTCCGCAGACATGATGAGATCTCATCATGAAAATAAAAAAAATATGAATTTGATGAGTTTTTTTTTTGGGGTCATCAACCACACCGCTAGTGTAATATCAGTTTTTTGTTGTGTAAACGTCACAGACGTGATTAGTATCAATACTTAAGACGGAGATATGTGCCAGTGACCTTGAATGGTTAGCTTGCGTGTTCTGTACTGAGCTCACGCGTCGTACGTTCAGCCATTAATAGGACTCGCCTATCAAGGAGCGCTGTCCCCAATTTGACGCATTATTAATTTATTATACACAAACCAAAAGATATTTTAATAAAACGCGTATACTAAAAGATCAATAATTAAATTGGTAGATTTTGCGCCATTCTCAGTCTTGTATCCGCGTTAGGCATAACTTTACAAATTAATTTCATGTAATATAAACATAATCTAAAATATTAACATATTAAGTTATTGAAAAGATGCTCTAATTTAACATAAATAATTTTTTCAAATCATTAACACTACTCGTTTAGACGTGATCTTCAGTACAAAATCATCAAAAGTTCGTTATCGTCGCCTTAACACGATAAACCAAACAGTGTTTCTCAATTCATACTTCAAGAACAAACATATCAGAGGTTGTTGACCCACAAAAAAAAATCATCAAATCTTTTTCAATTTCGTGATTATATGTCGATACCGTTTTAAACTAGGATTTGTGTGTATTCATTTTTAGAAGCTGTGTACCTACTCCTGTTTATGTAACAAATTCACCGTATTCCTTTACGAATGTTCATTTTATTATGTATTCTGTTAGGTACGGTCAGCATCAAAAGTTGATGACTACATTTAGATTTTCAAAATCAATAATCTAAATAATAATATATAATGTACAGTGATTTTGAAAATTTGAATGTGGTCATCGACTTTTGATGCTGACTGTACAAGTGAATAAGTAGTTGGAATAACTTTCAAATAAAGACATTAAATTATTTACTTAAAAATAGACACAGGGACATAGCGAACAAAATCGTAATCCGATACATTTGTCCTAGTGGGCAAAAGTCGCTCAGTCTAGTGTGGTACGCCTGCATGTCAAGTCGCGTTCCTGTCTACAAAAGAAAAATATTTTTTAAGAAAATAATACGTCGCGTTGCGCATTACGATATTGCAAATCTCGTTATGGTAAAACGACTGGATCTAACTTCGGTTCATTTAGATGGCGTCACTGAGAAATGGCATCACAGTTTTTCTATTACATTACTTCACATAGCCTCTATACTAAAAAAAAAAGAATGAAAAGTGTTTATTCAAATTATTAATATATTATACATACATAATATTTACTTCTGCCAAACTGCACAGCAATTTGTTGGCAGACGTAGCTCCTTTTTTTTTTGTAACTAAAGTAGTAGTACGTACTAGTTTTGTGTAGTGTAGTGGATAGTATCTTAAATCTCTTTGCTTTTAAATAAATAAACGAAACCAATCAGTTCTGGAAAATATTTTTTTAAGCTTCAGAATGCTCTTAGTCCTCATTAATTATTTGGAATCTAAACTTACTGATACGGAATAATAATCAGCAAATATAAATCTATTGTCATATGTATTGTTCCGTGTGGTGCCGGACGTAAAGAATAGCACCATCCCATTTCTTCCCGTGGGTGTCGTAAAAGGCGACTAAGGGCCTACTAGAGAATGGGCAGCAGCATTCTCTATGCATTTTTAAAACCATACTGCGATCGTCAACTCGCCTGCTAAGCGTGGCGATTATGGCAAATCCCCCCCCCTTTTGGGGGAGGCCTATGTCCAGCAGTGGACGTCTTTCGGCTGAAATGATTTATGATGATAAATCTATTATGAAAGTTACGTATCTTTACACTTTCAATAAATCGTCTAAAGCTATTCTAAACAACTTAAAAACTCACTTTAATAATTAAAACTAACCAACAAAGCAAGAAAACGCCCAACCCACATTCACCAACTAATCGCTCGGGACAATTGAAACACCCGCTTATATAAACAAGAACGACATTAATACATAGAACGACACCGAATGTGTCTTCAGTGTCACATTTAGGGGCTCTGAAGCGGAAACCAATAACGTAAATATGCCGCCTTGCCTGTAACCAACTTCCAAGAAAGGTTACGATTCAAATAATTTTGGAGGGAGAAAGATTAAGAGCGTTTACGACGTACGGCATTTCATACAAACTTTCAAGCCCTTGTTTTTCGAAATGACAGAACCGATTTTAATGAAACTTCATACGCATAAGCAGGATCCAAAGGTCTAAAAAGTTAGTTAAGAACATTTAAAAACAGATAACTAGAAATATCTGTTTCAATGGAAAATTAAAAATCAGTCTAATTTGTCTGTAACACATTTTTTTCGAAAATGTTCTTAACTAACTTTTTAGACCTTCGTATCCTGCTTATGCAAATGAAGTTTCATTCAAAATCAAAATCAAAAATATTTTTATTTCACTTATGCCTACATGGGCACTTATGAAACGTCAGAAGCTAGGTGCACGGTTCCAATTGGTCGTTTCCTATGGAGCAGAGCCGGCAAAAAACTCCACGGTTACTCTTAAATAAAAATGGCTTTTAGAATTTTTTCAAATTACAGTGATAATAAGTATGAGAGGGACTTCTTGGCGGGAAAGTGAAGCGTCATGTTCAGCAGTTTGTTTAATTTTCCAAAATTAGTGTTTAGCCGAATATTAATGTGTAATAATGGTGGATTATTAACCATTAAGTGTTTGTGAACGTGCATTAGTGTAGGCAAATGAAACAAAACAGTGCAACTTCGCTTCAAGTTCTCTCAAGAAGTCCGCGTGAGGACTCAGTAAAGTGCCACATCTTTACTGAAACTCAAGGGTAGTAGGCGGGGATATCATGATCATGCATTTATAATTCATTTCATCAATATTATACAAGAACTAACTTGACATTGGCTAAATGCCAAACCGTGCGAAGCCAGAAGGAAAAAAAAAAAAAAAAAGTATGAGAGGACAGCGTAGGCATTAAAATCGTTTCAGTCATTTCGAAAAACAAGTGCTTGGAAGTTTGTATGAAATGCCGTACATCGTAAACGCTTGTAAGGCTCTGAAGGCTTGAAGCTTACAGTCACCAGCACATCAAACAAACTTTAAAATTTTCTCATTAAAATTTGATTTTGAACTTAATCATGTACCTACATTGTAATGTTTAAAATCATTTGGAGAAATTTGACAGTTTGGTATAACCTGTGCTGGCGGCTATGTACTGAATGACTGCCTCGTTGGTCTAGTGGTCGCAAGCACTACTGCTGAGCATCAGGTCCTGGGTTCGATTCCCAGGTCGGAAAACTGTTATTGAGTTTCCATCTCAGTAGTAGCCCGGAGTTTGGAGTTGTGCCCGGTTGATGGCAATAGGCTCGCCCCTTATTACATGGGACTTAACACAGAGATTAAGAAACACCACCTTTACGACCCTCAGTACCTTACTAAAAAACGACGCTCTGATAGAATCTGTAAAACTGAGCTCTGCAGGTTTGCGTTGGAAGGTCGCCACTTCAACCACATTAGCTCTAAACTTTATAATAATATAAATAGGAAAGTCAAAATCTACCATCTAACAAGGAAAGTACTGAAAAAAAAAATTACAGACTGGTTTTAAATCTATGTCCTATGATGCAACTGAGCAACTTTTAGTATCTTAAATAAACTCTCATGCTAGCCATCCTCTCATAATAGACTAATTGCTTATCTTACTCACACTTACACACACACTCACAAACACTCTCGCCCTCACTTCCACTCTACATCATTATTACATACAAACTTTTGAGTGAATTTTTCTTTTGTAATTGTTAATTTTACTATACGAATTCCTTAAAGCTGTGTGTCTGGAACAAATGTGTTCCATGTATGTTGTGTGGGGAGTTGATAGCTGCGCCCCAGTATTTTACTTTTGCAGCTACCTTCGTGTCTTTTGTTAAGATAAACCTAAATTTTTCCTAATAAATAAATTCTAAAACTAAAAAAAAAATTAACTGGCAACATGTGGGTGTACTATAGGTACACACGGCTACACATCAAGCTATACATATCCAGTATAAGCTGATCTCGCATTGTGTAGGATTTCCGTACAATGAGAGGTCAGCGTAAACTGGAAATTTATAGCTTGATGTGTAGCCGTGTGTACACCTCTGACTAACCCTTTGGGGATTACAGGCGTGATGTTATGTACTGAATGGTCTTAGGCGTGTTTATTTTCTTTAAAAGTTCTTGTGTCTACCATGATAAAGACGATTTTCTTAGAAAGTTGGACGTACTAATAAAATCGTCTATATCGTGGCAGACATAATAAAATATGTAACGTATGCCAACAATATTTCTGGGAGGCTTTGCTTATACGAAAACAACAGTTTTGTGTTTTATTCGCACGTTCTGTTTTTATAAGAAAATTCCAAGTCTACTAAGCAAAATCTGCTCACCTATTTTAACGTAATTGTTGATGTTATGAAAAGCCAAAAGAAGATGTTTAGAGAATAGAATAGAAATAGAATAGAATACTCTTTATTGCAGGGTGGATGGCCTAATGCTATATCACTGGATGGCGGCACACAGACCGATAATCTGATATGTGAGATAGATTATAATTTTGTTAAGCGAGCATGTTTTAGTCAGTAAGTACCAACTTAATTTTGCTATTTTACTATGGATCTTGGTCTGAGAATAAAGATTTATATTATTTTATATTTCACTAGCTTTTGCCCGCGGCTTCGCTCGCGTTAATTTAGAATTTGATAATCAATTCGGGTTGTACTCTGCTTGTTGTTTGGCGTTTGGTGCCAAAAAACTGTTAAAACACTACTTAAGATTCTTTAGTAGGTAATATAATTAAATCATGATTCAAAAGACACGTGGCGCCATCTATTATCATAAGAACGTTATTGTTGTTTTCCTCGAGAACAGTAATTTTTTTCGGGATAAAAGGTACCCTATGTCCGTTTCTGTTCACCTGACAACGTATATGCAAAATTTCATGGTGATAGATTCAGTGGTTTAGGCGTTAAAAGGTAACAAACAAACTCACTTTCGCATAAATTATAATATTAGTTAGGAAGTTAGGATTACGATACAAATAAAGACATTTTACATAGGGTGACACAACGGGTGGCGTTTATAAAAAATATTTAGTAACATATAATCTGATTTCTCATGAGATTTGTAAGTATTACCTAAATGCTAAACACAAACCCCCTTACTACAAAACAACCTTTATCTTTAGACCCAGGTTTAAAACAAGGAGCCATTATTGATTTTCGAACTTTATTCCGACTATGGTAAAGTTCCTAAACACAAAACTGACAACTTAGTACCGAACTAAGTTTTCAGTTTTGTATAAAGAACGGTATTTCCATCACTGTTACGTTCTTATTACAAAAACTGGCTCCATGGTTTATGCCATGTCAAAATATAAAAATCTTGTTTTGTAATAAGGCGGGAAGTGTCTAGACAAATAAGCCGCGACATCATTTCACCATCCAAAGCAAATGAGTAATTTACAAAGATTTTTAGTTTTCCCTCTGTCGTAGGTCATGAACTCATGAATGACCCATTAATTAAAATGAACGGGACTAAATATACGACAACCTTGACGGGTCCTCGTGACGTACATTAATTAACCCACTAACTAATTGAAATAATTGTTCTACTTAGTAATTAGTTTTTGAATGGAAACTAGAGCTGTAGGTTTCTAACTAGAAATGTAGATTTATTAACGTGTAACCTACGTAAAGGGTAGTGGAACTTTGATGCCTTTGAGCCTGTAAATAATTTATTTTCTATGAATTTGTATGAATTCACAGGTCGTGATTTAAGAGCCTTATGCTCAGCTGTGAGCGATAGATTTACTTACCTACGAATACTGTGTGTGGGTAAAGTTGTGCTTGAATAAGAATACATTAATATTTTGGGTAGGTATAGTCGACGTCGTAATTTTTTTATTTTTCTTATCGACAGTCTGTTAAGTGTTAAGCTTTTGATAGAGTTTGGCATAAGGGTTTGATATTCAAGCTAAGACTTATGTTGCCCAATGATTTTGCCGATATCTTGCAATCATACATTACAGATAGAATGTTTCGAGTAAGGCACGAGGATGCCTTTTCCGAGTTAAAAATTATTAAATATAAGAAATGACGACCTCTATCGTGACTTAAAAATGGAACCAGTCACCAACATAATTCAAAAATTTGCTGAGGCCCATGAACACCGACTCCACCAACATGTGAACATCGAGGCAATTCAGCTGTTAGACCAAACAAATATAGTGCGAAGACTAAAACGAACAAAACCTTTTGAGTTAGTGTAGTGTAAAAAGTGTAGACATACTCGTAATAGTGACAATGACACACTTAAAACACATGAACAAAGTGTTTATAATAATATATTAGACTCTAAGAAAGTGGAACGGACTTGTGTAAAGTACAATCAGCACTATTCTAAGTTTTATAATAATTATCACGTAGCAAATTAAGTTAGACTCAAATTACTTATTAGTCTTATAGGCTAGATTGTAATTAATTATTAAGAACCTGGTTCTTTTTAATAAAAGATAAAAAAAAAGAAAAAAAAAGTCTGTTAAGTTACAAGTGCAAAGTAGGGGCGGCAAGCCTCCCAAGCAGCACGCAAGCGTTGTCAAAATCAATATATCAGCCTATTTAGAACTTGTTTCTTTTAGAGACGTACACGAGTGTCAAAAAATTATTTTGTCTTTTTAAGAGTGATTTACGAGTTATTAAACAGCTCAAACCGTAAAAAAGCGTCTTCCGGTACGCGGTCGCCACTCCAGATCATTTCGGCCCCATCTGTCATCAGTTTTGCGAGCAATGTGCCCTGCGGTCGGTTACCTTGGTTCGCCTGCGGATCTCTTCATTTCTGATTCGATCACGTAGGGAAACTCCAAGCATAGCCCTCTCCATTGCCCTTTGGGTGACTTTTACCCCCTTATTACAAAACAAGGTTTATCTTCAGACCCAGGTTTAAAATATGGAGCCATTATTGAATTTCGAACTTTATTCCGACTATGGTAAAGTTCCTAAACACAAAACTGACAACTTAGTACCGAACTAAGTTTTCAGTTTTGTATAAAGAACGGTACTTCAATCACTGTTACGTTCTTATTACAAAAACTGGCTCCATGGTTTAAGCCATGTCAAAATATAAATCTTGTTTTGTAATAAGGCGGTTAGTGTTCTAATAAGGCCCATTGTGAGCGACTACGTTTCGGTGACATAGGTCATCACTGGCAACACGCACTGGTCAAAGACTTTCGTCTTGAGACACTGCGGTATGTGGGATGAGAAGATATTGGGTCGCTTCCCAAACACTGCTCAGCCGAGTCTGATTCGACGATTGACCTCTTTGACGATGATGAATATTCTAAGTAAACTCGTAACTCAAATACAACCAAAACAGTACAGTACGTCAATCACTTCAGGATCCCAAAACATTCGTGCAAAAGTTTTCAAACATTCCTTTAGCACCAGTAAAACACGTCGTTGGTTTACTAACCAATGCGAGTTGAAACTATAAATTCTCATTAGGTAGTAAGAACAAGGTTTTAAATGCCATATAAATCAGCTTCGACTGTTCACCGGGTACTGGCGAAGCGCCGTAAATAATGTAACCAAGGTACTGTAGGAGTAATTTGTTCTAGTTTTTTGGTGTTGGACTTGGTGGAGTTTATGGTTGTGTGTGGTGGAATGCTTAAATAAATTATAATTTAAATGTTTTGAATTATTGTTCTTTTGCTTCCGAGCTACAGTTTGCCAAAATGATTTGCAGTTTGGCAAATACAGCTGTTATATCCATACATATTATAAAACTAAGTTCCCCCGCCACGTCTGTTTGTCTGTCTGAACGCGATTTACTCAAAAACTACTGAACGGATTTTCACACGGTTTTCACCAATGGATGGAGTTATTAAGGTATTGTGTAAATTGGCTGAAATATGACGATTATTGTTGAAAATGTCGAAAAACTCGTGCCGACTGGGAGCTTTACTGGTATGCGCCGCGTAAACCGTACGAGATACATAAAATGTATGTTCTACAGAAACAAGTATATCTTAAAAAGTCCAACAAAAAAAGTCCGCGATAGCATAATAATATGTCTGTCTATCTTCTAAATATTTTTATTATCCTTTTTATTGTGTTTTCTGCATTTGTGTGTTCTCCACATAAGAGTTAAAGTTGCTAGAAATAAATGTACCTATTTTATTTTATTATTTTTTAAAGGAGGACCCACAGTAAACATTCTTATCTTTCAGAATTTGATAAAAAAATCATTGTTATTTCCGAATCTATTTAACCGGTATTATATTAATGCTTATCCAATAAAATATAAATTAAATTAATTTAAACTGTTCATTTAATTTAGATTAAATTATGCATGCATTGTTTATGCATTTTGCAATTATGCAATTATGCTCTTACATCTTAATATTTAAATGAACACTAAAAGATATCACAAATTCTAAATTACGCGTAAAATAATTATGGTTGAGGTTGCAGACGCAGCGCTAGGAGTCAACGACCTTTTCCTCGGCTATGAGGTATGCGATCGTTTCGTTTTTTTTTAAATCCGGTAATATGTTCGCGTGAGATATTTTCGTTATAAAGGTTTCATGGTAAAACCATGCAGGCTCAAGACTCCTACAGTAGCTATCTTGATCTTTAATTTAAAACCCTAATCCCATTGCTAACAAGAATGTATTCCATTTCAAAAACAGCCCACAATTTACGTTCTATCCACATCAAAACAGTCCAAAACACAAGCTTATAAATCAACATCGCTTGTTTACAAACTCCGACACTATTAGTGCCAAACTACTGTAAACAAGTTGCAAGAAAACGATAAAATTCTAGTGTTAGTGCCTTAAGTTTATCCGTTCTTTAAAGTTGTTGTGTAGCGGTCTGTAAAGTGCCAAGAAGTGCTCGTAAATTTAGGTATTAAGTGGGCTAAGAATATAGTTTAGGGGAATGAAAGTAATAGGACTTTGAAAAGATTAATAAATCAACTGGGTTACTATGGACTCTTGTAGTAGACCAATATTGATTAAAAGTGTAAAAAAGTAAGGTATCATGTGAAGTGTCAAGCGATTTTGAACCATGTGCGGTGCAACTGTTACTGTCACGTTGACTTGCCCTGCAAACGGATCAGCTGATAGAGATAGGCCCGGCCTAGTTCATGCATGAGATCTAACCTACCTAAAACCGTTTTTGGATACTTCGTAACTTGGTTGCATAAATTAGATAACATGCCCTTGACAGACTATCCGTGTACTGAAATATTCAATCATGTCATTTTCTTGGATCACAAGTGGGGAATAACTATAGATTGGGAAAGGCTTTGGGAAGAAAAGTCCCTGCTTATTTTAGACAACTCAAAATATACACCACACACACACACACACACACGACACATACATTCGCAAACCCAAATTCACACTTGAGAGGCTGTACAATTTCTTATAATTTTTTTTCTGTTTCTTTAATTTAATTTAATTTAATAACTTTATTTTATTTTTGTACTCAAACGATAGCTACTAACCCAACGCAACTCCGTACTACCTTGTATAAATTCGAAAATTTATTAATAGAGAGAGCCCTGGCACCCATAACACAAGTTTAATCTTAGCTTGGGTGCCGGAGGTAATAATCAGTGATTTACGCAGTTTAAAAAAACTATATTGTCATCGTACTAACCTATCGCCTTTGTATAAATTGTAAATTTGGAAATCAAGTTTATTCTATTCTATTCTATTCTATGGATGACCTAGTTACAAATTACTTCTACGAGATTAAGACCTACATTTTGATAACTTCCTTCTTTTTCTCTAATTTAATTATTATCTTCAATATCTCACGTCGTATACATCGTTCATCATTTCAGCCGAAAGAGGTCCACTGCTGGACATAGGCCTCCCCCAACAATTGGGGGGTTGCCATAATCGCCACACCTAGCAGGCGGGTTGGCGATCGTAGCATGGTGTTAAAATGCATAGAGAACGCTGCTGCCCAAACTCTAGTAAGTCCTTTGGTCGCTCTTTACGACACCCACGGGAAGAAATGGGGTGGTGCTATTCTTTACGTCCGGCACCACACGGAACAACGTCGTATTGGCTTGTATGTAATTCGTTGATGCCTAACACACGAACACTGCACGACCATACAGACGAGCGGCGCTTGGCACACGAGATGATGAGACACCGCATTTCAGCGCGGATCACTGTATGGGATAAGGACATGTAGCACTTTTTTGAACGCGATTAGTTGCACTCACCGCCAATTCACGCGACGCACCGTTAAGCCCGTCCTCACGGACATAGGCGCGCTCACCGCTTCTCCGCGCGGCTCACCGACGCAAACCGCTTCGCCGCCACCGCCTTCCGTGGCGGCCGCCTGCGTGATCTTAATTCTTTTTTTCTTTAAAAGCAGTTATTATAATATCTACGATCCACATGAAAGTGGTTTTAATACAATGAGGTGCCAGTCGCACGGTACTGAAATAAATATGTCCCGAAACTGTTCACAGAAAAGGAATTTTAACCGCATTTCTGTTTTCTTGCCAAAATGTTTGTGACTTTAGATATTTTATTTCCACGAATTTCTTGATTGAAGTCTACGTTCACGAAACACTTTTCACGAATTTCGTGGTAATCGAAAATCCTTTATACATAAACATAATTGTGTCACAGTTTTTCGTTCAGGTTTTCTGATTTAGAATCCATTTGATTTCAATAGGAAAGGTTTTGATACTTTTCCCAAAAATGTCATTATGGCCCAGTAGTTAAGTGTCAACCCAACCCGTCTTGAGCACGCGTGATGATCAATGCTCATGCCTTCTGTGTATGAGAAGAGGCTTGTGGCGGCATCTACAATGCCACATGCGATCTACACATCAAAGACTTGACGTCCCATAAATCCTGCATCGCGCAAGCAGAGTTTACCGCGCGACTAGCATATATCATCCAGACATCAACTGTCCTGTAGTTGCCCTCCTGACACAACACCCGTCACCCGTCTGGTCGGAGGATCCTCCCTTTTCTATGGAGGAAGAGTGAACCTTACACCCTGTTCCTCATACTTCTATAGGCTTTTGCCGTGCAGTGGGATAATAATTAGCTGTTACTGCATATTACCCACTATGTCAGTTAAAACTAAACTTATGATAAACCAAGAGCTTCTCAACCTATCCGAGCCGAAATATAACGACACCTAATATTCTTGTCACCATTATCTGTTCCAATTACGCGACCGACGTTCTAAACGCGGCCTCGAACGTCGGTATCAATTTATTAAACAGCTAGTTTGTCACCATTCCTGGAGGGTTTTCGTCGATGCAATAACGACAGCAATTTTAATTATGGGGAGTGATCTTCGTAATTAATGTTTAATATTATGTCTTCTTGAGTATTCATATTTAGATGGTTTTACTTTAAACTCAAGTTAGTTTACGTCAGATCAACAGTTGATTAGGGTAGGTGAAACTTGGGTCAATCGGAACTATTGTACTACGTAGGCATCTTAATGATAGTGTCGTGGGGTATGCCTCAGTCAGCGAATCCTATTTATGCGGGAGGAAATGTATCGGGCTACCACCCGTGCATGTTGGTAGATGTCACATATCTTAAAATTTTCGGTTCTAGGACATGCCGGTTACCTCACGATGTTTTCCTTCACCGTTTTGAGAGCAGTGGTGATGAAATAATTTACAAGAAGTAAAACGCCTGTCTGGTTTCAAAACTACGACCTACTTAATACTTGTAAGTCAATGCCGGTACCACTGGGCCACCATTGCACCAGTGAAATTACTTTATTATAAGATAATTATTATCAAGTTCCTTTTATAATGAAAGTGAGCACTAAGGAAGGATTTTTGGAAATGAATCCCTCCAATATGACAGTTGGCCGGAGGGCCAGTCGTTTATCAAGAATTGTTGGACAAAGCAGCCCTTTAAATGGTAAATATACAACATTCGTTTTTGTTTACCCTAAACCCGAAAAGGGGTCATTGTACCATCATTTTGAACAATTTTTTCTATGGGACCAACCTTGAAATCGCGAAAAAAAAACTGCTGTTCCATACATTTGTGTTCACCTAAATCGACAAAATTCTTTTTCTTTCTTTAAAACAAAAAACTTTTTATTGTTGTTTATAAATAATTATAATAAACATGGTGGTTTTGAATAGCAAAATACCACAAAGATTAATAAGGTATGAAAGTCTGTATGGACTTCGTAATTTTTGTCGATGGGCAATCGCTTCGGGCAGATGGCTTATTACTCCATAATTATTCAAAACACTCTTTTTGAAAGTAAAAATAATCCGCATCTTTTCTTAATAATCTTTTTCTTTCATAGTAACCACAATCAATAACACAAGAAGCTTCACATCGCCATACACATTTATCTGTATCCACCATCCGCCTATTTACATATTTATCATAACGCCAACAAAAAAGGGAATGGTGGCTAAAAAGCGTGAGATATGTTACCATTTACATATATAAATAAAAAGATGTTTTCAATTTTCTTCTTGGCTTTTATTTATTCGAGTTTTTTCTTTCGCGGTGGGAATGAGAAACTTTGGACATTTCTATCGGCTTATTTTTACGTAAATTGCATTAGTCATGGGATGGATGGGTTATTTTGGGGTTATGGGAAAAGCTTTCTGTAATTGCTTTGGTTCGATGAAAGAAGATGTTTTTCCCGGGGTTTTGTAAAATAAATTTATGGAATTACATAGGAAAGCTTTTCGAAAAATCTTGTTTTTCATAAATCTCAGACAACTTGGAATAAACAGCACAAATGATGCTGATATGATTGACATAATAATAAATTAAGATTCGATCAAATCATTATTTTCAGCAAATTTTACCTGTAGTAAAGGAAAAACATGTTTTTTCATAGTTTCTTCCAGGAACAAAAATATTACCAATCCCACTATTTTTTCACATACGATATGACATCTTATTATATTTCAAAGAAAATATACCAATAATATTACAATTTCAGTAGAAGTCTTCTCACAACACGAAAAATATTTTTCCCTGTTTTCCAATATTATTATTATATAATATTTCTAGCGACAACCGGCAATCAATATTATTTACACAATAGTAGTTTTCCTCAACTTCCAACAAGCTTGGTTCATGCAAGGCATTCTTATTAAACTCTTATGGTATACACAAGTATACCCTAGGGGCCGAGATGTTGGCTGAAATATCAGCCGTCTGCGACTTGGTTTTCTCGAATTATTTTGCTTTCTTGAGATAAATGTGTAGTAGAGGTACCCATTTATTATTATTTTATTTATTAAAAACATTAAAAAAAAATCTTTACATAAAGACTGCCCCTCAAAACCGTTTTCACGGTTTGTCTGTGAGAACAGAACACAGTTTTATAATTTTGGTTTATTAGTGCGGACACTCATACATTACTTTTTTATTAGAGAGAGATTTTTTTTAGGAAAGTTTTGATTATGAATTTGGATGGCTTTATGTAGGACAAGACCAAAGAAACGAGGGATGGACTGTGCGAAAGATGAAATGGCAACAAAAAGGCTGACTGCACTGTTGACAAATAATGAAATGAAATAGTTTATTCTGTAAATCATCATCATCATTATTTCAGCCAAAAGACGTCCACTGCTGGACATAGGCCTCCCCAAAAGGAAGAGGGGGGTTGCCATAATCGCCATGCTTGGCAGGCAGGTTGGCGACCTCAGTATGGTTTTAAAATGCATGTGGAACGCTGCTGACCACTTTCTAGTAAGCCCCTTAGTCGCCTTTTACGACACCCTCGGGAAAAAATAGGATGGTGCTATTCTTTGCGTCTGGCACCACACGGAATCTATTCTGTAAATTGCATAATTATAGGAATCACTTTTACACGTCGTATTAAAAAATAAGCTAGATGTAGTCGATATTTCCTATCTGACTACCCCTGAGAAGAAATGGCGAAACAAAGTCAGGGGTCAAAGTTCCTTTAAAGTCCAGACATAAATCTTGGTCAGATCATGTGGATCCGTGTCAGAAATAGTCTTTTGAGGAAAGAACCACACAAATTGAAATATAAAAGTATATAAGAAGACAGGCTGCGCTGACCCCAAATAATAGGTTCAATACGGATGGTTGTTACATAAACATAAAATAAATAAATAGGTTGCTGGTTTCAACTTACGAACCAAGTTTTTGAATATGGAACTCATCCAATTATAGATGATTTCCATTGTAAAATACTCCGTAATATAGCATAGTAATGAATCGTAATTAGGAATTACCGCTTTTCATTACTAATTCTTAGTACCGTATGGTGCCGGACGTAAAGAATAGCACCACCCATCGAGATATAAGTACTAACGTACTAGAGAAGACACCGTAAATTCCTACTTTGTCTCGTTCAACTGCGGCGATCGCGCCGCACCTCACTCAGTCGCTCTCTAGCTCTTTCGCGCCTAGTACTTCCGACAATAATAAATTATATAGAATAAATACACTTCCGCAGCAAATCTAGCGCTGTGGTAAATTAGTTACGGTTTAGACGAATTGTTATTATTTTAGCGCTGCGCGAACTAAAGATTCAAATTACGAAGAATAGGACAATTCAGTTATTTGACGTAGCTTCTCTAGTACGTTAGTACGTATATCTCGATGGCACCACCATATTTCTTCCCGTGGATGTCGTAAAAGGCGATTAGGGGACTTACTAGAGAATGGGCAGCAGAGTTCTCTATGCATTTTAAAACCATACTGCGATCGCCTGCCAATCGTGCCGATTATGGCACCTCTCCCCCCCTCCCTCTTTACGGGAGGGCCTGTGTCCAGCAGTGGACGTCTTTCGGCTGAAATGCTGAATGATGGGTAGTAATCCGTGTGAGTTCTGATTTATCATCTTTAAACTATTGCACTAGTGAATCAAGACGCCCTAAAAATCAAATATTAATCACGATTTTTACATTAATTAAAAGCAGTAATATATGACAGTAATTTATTTTAATTACCTTTATTCGGTGTGCAAGAAGCATCGATTGATCGTGCACAATATTTCGGTAAATTAAACCATGCACAATTAATGCTGCACCAATCATTCAGCCTAACCTTTTACCAACTGTGTTGGGGTCAGCTTCAAGTCTAACCAGATGTAGCCCAACATAGTTGGGTAAAGGCTAGGCAGATTGATTGATGCAGCATTAATTGTGCATGGTTTAATTTACCGAAATAACCGAATTTAATCAGTAGCTATCTGCGTCAAATCAGTACATAGTATATTAAATATCATGTTTCAGTAGTAAATTCTATTACGGGAACACTAATAAGTACTAATTAGCTTTTAATTGCGGTAATGTTTCATTGGTCATTTTAATTAGTTTTAGTTCTGTTATTATCAAAATATTATTAAAAATGAGTTGTTGCTTCCAGCTGATATTTTTTATGTAAGTAATCATTTATTTACCAAAAACTTAGCTTAGGTAACATCAGTGTGGCCCTCACTTCCGGCGGCTTGCGCCCAAGTTGTTGGGCGCGGCTGGGGCGTTATCAACGCTGCTTCCCAATCTAGGGGGCCCGGGAGTCTTGGTGAGGAGTCCTGGGACGCGGTGGAGACCTTCTGCGAAACAGTCGTGTTGCAGAAGGAGGCTGCAGAAAGGGAGCGGGAGATCTCGTCCGCTCACCCGGCCCGCAGCAGGCGCTCTGGGCGTCGGCGGAGGGCTGACAACGCCCTGTTCCAGCCCCCCTAAATGGGTCCAGGGACGGTGGACTTGGGGACGTCCACCGCCCCCTATCACACTGGACCCGAGGTGGCGGCGCGTAGTCTCCAGACTTGAGGTGGCCCGCCGAAAGGGGTCGGCACTAGTCTGACAGACCCCTCCGCCCGCCCCAGTGCGGAGGACATCCATGAGGATTTTCCACCCCGTAAACAAAAAAAAAAAGAAAGAGTAATAAAATATCAGTGTTGTTTCAATAAGGGATATATGATAGTCTTCTCATTTGATGAACGTTATAATAATGTGATTATTACAGAAGTAAAAGTACGTTGACTGCCTCCCTGCCAGGGTTACGGGTTTGTCTGAAAGGGATATCGTGGCCCTGGCACACAGGCAACTGAAGGAACACGGGTGGGTTTTAGTCAGTATAAATCTGACACGTCCTCCCGCTCCGCCCAGAGCGGGAGAAGTTATATGACAAATTCCCACCCAAAAAAAAAAATGCGCCTATTGGTCGTAATCGCTACTGCTGAGCGTTAGGTCCTGGGTTTGATTCCCGGATCGGGTAATGTGTCATTGGGTTATTCGATCTAGAATTTCTCAGTAGCAGCCCGGAGTATGGCTTTTTGCCCAGGCGAAGGTAATAGACTCGCTCCTTATTACATGGGACACATAAATGGCGAAATTTGGGTGTACTATAGGTACACCTCTGCCTTTCCTTTCGAGGATTACAGGCGTGATGTTATGTCACCATAGTAGGTTAATTACTAGAGACTAGAGAGGACTAAAGAGGGGACTTACTATAGAATGGGCAGCAGCGTTCTCTATGCATTTTAACACCATACTGCGATCGCCAACCCGGATAAAAAAGTGTTTGCTTTAACAAAAATCTTGTATAATGTGATCACGCATCTGGACTCCATACGAGCCTAACAAGATCTTGACTTCTGAAGCTAGGAGAACTTTGTTAAATTATCATAGTTCCGTCAACTAAGTAATTAGTTAGTTTAATCACGGGTAGTTAATTAATTTAACTCAAATGTTGGCCAGTTTAAGAATGATAACAACAACGACAACAAGCTAACAAGTTGCTTGTTACCATCAATTTAAATTATTATTTTTATATACAAAAGTCAAGAAGTAAAATCAAACAAAGCATGTATGATGTAACAAAGACCGGTGATTATTCTGTACATGTCACATTGTCGATATAAATAAAATGAATTTGTTCTGGCAAATATGCGATCTTGTTTATAGTATATAAATAAATAATGATTCCAAACATTTTAATGGCAACTAAGAGAAAATGTATCTTAGTTAGCTCGCATTTTTTTCAGTGCGCGTGCCAAGCGTGGCGATTATGGCAAACCTTTGGGGGTGGCTTATGTCCAGCAGTGGACGCCTTTTGGCTGAAATGATGATGATGATGATGAGTAGTTAAAATACTTGCTGTGTTTAAAACAACGCTAGGTGGCGCTGGCTAGTAAACAGAGCAGTGATTTGTGATCCTATTAATAAAACTTAAAAAAATAGTTAAACTCAAGTGCGAACTGTGTAATGCACATCAAAGTGAAGCTAGTCATATAAACTAACTGTGACAGTGTTATAAATAGGTAGAGTGCACTAACAACTAAAAAAATTGTGAAAATAGTGGCCACCTATAGTGACTTGAATATTTATGGAACTGGACGTTCGTAAGTTTGTTTACGTAATATAACATATTGTGACAATCTGACTCAATAATTTGGACGTCGACTTGAATAACTTTCAGAAATAAGAGGATTTAAGTGATACAAAAATAAGTAACAATTAAGAAGTCGTTTTTTATTTGAAACGGATTGACGACAACGCCATCTTAAGTCATATTTCAAGAACCAAGATAATTGTTACCAACGTCTAACTAAACAATGTTGCCATAGCAAGAACTATTGCTGAATTAAAATTGTGTTTAGAGACATCTATTGAGCATGAAGTTAATTAAAAAATCCCAAACGTAACTAACAAATACGTACAACGCCCGCACTGACAGCAGTATTTCGACCAACTCATCAAGCGCCGGCTGGCCTAGTGGCACAAACGTGATACCAAAACGATTGAATCAACGAGTCGCAAGTTCAAATCTCACTTCTAGCAAATATTTTTGAAAGTTTAGTTTAACCTAAAAAATGAATTTCTTGGAGAACATTACTTTCCGGCGGACGCGCACACGATCGGAACCAACCGATGACGGAAGCGATATTTTATCACAAACTTTGAACTGTACGACGAGTAGTCTGCCTGATATATCTGAGGACGAAGATGTTCCGCAATTAAAAATATTAAATGATGAGGTTGCTAGACTAACATCTCAACTTACTAGTGCTCATAAGGAAATAGAAATATTATCATTAGAAAACTACCAACTAAAGAAATTAAATGAAGAATTTAATAAAAAAAATGACATCTACAAAAAAATTGTCAACACTCCAGGAAAAAATAAAGCGAAGACCACATTAATGACTCCTAAAAAAAACACGAAGACAAAACAAACTCAGACCGCCCTGACAATTGAAAGGGACGACTCTTTACCGACGAACACACATAATGTAACTAAAAACATTAGCACCAGCGTAAGCCCATCTAACAAAAATAAAAACATACAAACCAGAACAGCTATAGTGCATGAGCATCCTTCTACGAAACAAAAAATATGCCTAATTAGCAGCGAAACGTCAAACAGACTTTATACAATTGCCGAAAGAACTAAGTAATCTGTGTAACTTTGAAATCTGTCACTATCGTAAACCTACATGTGGACTGTGGCAAATTCTTGACAAAATTGAAAGAAAAGTACAAAACTTTACACACTCGGACTATTGTGTGATTTATATTGGCGAGGAAGACTTTCGTAAAACAAATAACTATTTAGAACTTGTCATGTTTGTGAGGGAAAAATTGTTACCATTGAGTCACACAAACTTTATAATTTGTTTACCCACCTTTAAATATATGACAGATTCCAACATAATGTTTAACAGCCGTATAGAAACGTTTAATAACCTTCTTTATTTAGATATAAATGTTTGTAATTATGTATTCTTACTAGACTCAAATCTTAATCTACCTTATGATTACCAAACCTATAATAAAAAATATGGAACTTTAAATAACTCTGGTTTAGAGACTGTTGTATCAGATTTGCGAGACCTTATAGTTGGCCTAAGCAACCTGACTGCTACGCACTTAAAAGTTAACTGCCTCCCGCAAAATAAAAATAGTTTACCTACAGATTTGCAACAAGTAAATTCTCAGTTTTTTCTTTAAATACCTTACCATTTTACATCAGAACATAGCTGGGCTGATGAATAAAGCAGATAGTCTGACTGTAAAGCTAGTGGAATTATCTGACAGAGGAACAGTTATCGATGTTATTTGTATCACGGAGCACTTCATAGAAACTGGTTATGAGGATTTATTACACATTCCAAATTTTTGTCCAGCTGCTTTCTTCTCTAGAAATGCAAAGAGAGGTGGAGCGTGTATTTTCATTAGAATAGGATTGCAGTTCAAAGAAGTACCGGACATATCGAAACAATCAGTTTCGGGGATTTTTGAATGCTGTGCTGTAGAGATAATAGCGCATAAAATTATTATTATTTGTATATACAGAATTCCTAAACCTAGTTACGAAATATTTTATGAAAAATTGGATTATATTTTAACAAAAGTTTGTATTTCATTTCATAAAAAAGTTGTCTTGTGTGGAGATTTTAATATTGATGTTTTAAAAAGAAACAAGGCCACTTTAGACTTAGAATTTTTTCTTATGAAGTACAACCTAAAACTAGCTCTTTATACTCCCACACGGTTAAGTAGTCACACCTGTATTGATAATTTTGCACACAACTATAGGAAAGACTGCGAGGCTCAAGTTGTAGATCTGGTTCTTTCGGACCATACATCTCAAATAATTAAAATACCAATTAAAAAAACATGTAAACTACAGCATTGGAAAACTAAAAAACAGGACATTAGCATGAATAATTTAATAACTTTTAAAACACACCTTAGTTAGCTGTTTGTCTTTTGTTCAAGTCTTTGATGCACAAGACGCAAATAAAGCTTTTGATAATTTCATGGATGATTTTTCTCTTTTTTATAGATTATGTTTTCCGCAAAAGATGATAACGATCAAAACTAATAAAGAAACGAAATGGATATCTCGAGGAATAAAAACATGTAGCAAAAAGCAAAGGCAGTTGCTTTGGGCATATAGGTTAAATTCGGACTCAATGAATAAAAACGTTCTTAGAAACTATACAAAACTTTATAGAAAAATTATCAAGCTAACCCAAAGAGCGCAAAATAATCATTTTATAAACACCGCTGAAAACAAATCCAAGGCTACCTGGCAAATAATAAATAAAACCAAAATGTGTTTGCCACAGGAGTCAGTTATGTGCATAAATAGAGGCAATCTGTCATTTACGCACCCCACAGACATTGCAAATGAATTTAACAATTATTTTATTGACGAAATTGAAAATAATTCTAAAACTGACATTACGGTAAATAATATTAATTTAAACAATCAGACATTAAATTCCCTGTTCATGCAACCTGTTACAACTGATGACATTATAAAAATAATTTCTAGCCTAAAAAACACTAACACTGTTGGATATGATGGTGTTTCTACAAAAGTCATAAAATTCACTAAACAAATGATAGCTCCTCCATTGGCGCATATAATTAACTTGTGTATTGCTAATGGCATATTCCCAAACGGGCTCAAAATAGTTATAATAAAACCCTTACTCAAAAAAGATGACAAAACAGAGTTAAAAAGCTATAGACCTATAGCGAAAATTCCCATTTTTTCCAAAATTTTTGAGAAAGTTATTTACAACTCTCTTTACAGTTATTTTGAAAAATTTCAATTATTTTGTCACGAACAAAAGGGATTCCGTAAGAATACTACCGCTAATATTGCACTCTTCGACCTATTAACAAACATCATGTCATCTGTAGATAGGAGAAATCCAGTCTGTGCTATTTATACTGACATGACCAAGGCCTTTGACTATGTGGACCATAAAATTATGCTACACAAGCTACATAGTTACGGTATAAGAGAAAACATCCTTCAGTTATTAGAATCGTACTTAAGTAATAGACTGCAATACTCAGAAATTTCTAGAATTTGTCCGAAAAGTAAAATTGAAACCATATATAAATCTAAACCAAGGCATGTAAAATATGGTGTTCCACAGGGTAGCGTACTGGGGCCGCCACTTTTTATAATATATATTAACGATCTCCCGACAGTAACATCGAACAAAATGGTTCTCTTTGCGGATGACAGTACAGCTGTAATCAAGTGTACAAATCATAATAATTACGAGCAGGACATAAATACTTGTCTGCATAACATAATTAACTGGTTAAGCAAAAATAATTTAGTAATAAACCTAAGTAAGACGAAAATAATGCAATTTCATCAACGCACCGAAAACCCAAAACTTAGTATTGCTTACCAAGGCTGTAATATTGATGAAGAGAGTCAGGCGAAGTTTTTAGGTATAGTGATTGACAGCAAACTCACTTGGAAACCTCAGGCTGAAGTTGTGTGCAAAAAACTTAGCAAATCCGCGTATGCTCTCCATCAACTTTCTAAGAAAGTCAACCGTCAGGCTCTTTTATCAGCGTACCATGGACTGGTGGCCTCGGTTTTGCGGTATGGCATTATTTTCTGGGGGCAGTCTACCGATAAGGAACTGGTATTTAGAATGCAAAAGCGATGTATAATGTCAATGTGCGGTCTTAAAACAACAGATAGCTGTCTGTCCTATTTTCAGTCTCTAAAAATTTTAACTTTTCCTTCTTTGTACATTTTGGAAACAGCTCTATTTGTAAAAAACAATCCACAATTATTTGAAAAACTGTCAGCAGCTCGAAAAAATCCGATACGGACTCAATATGTAAACAAACTATGCCAAGTGAAATGCAAAACCGCACTTATGAAGAAAATTTTTTTTGGTATTGCCCCACATATTTATAATAAAGTACCTGATGTAATAAAAAATATGACTGTAATAAAATTTAAAAGGGCACTAAACAAAATATTAATTGAGAAAAGCTATTACACAATTGACGACTTCCTTAATGATAAATCCCTGCACTGATTGATAAACTATTATTATGATTGACATACATGTTCCTATTCTGACACTTTTTATTCTGATTGATACTTTGACATACTTTATTATATTTTTGTGACATTAATGTGAAAATGTTTCTACTGAATTAGTCTGTTTTTTTTTGTAATTTTAATGATTTGACATTTATATTTATTCGGTATCAATCGATTTTTTTGGAATTGAATATTATTTGCATGCCCATGAGATGGTAGAATGTGGAGGACTACTTTTTAAGAAAACAACTATGTACGAATTACCCATGTTTGCAAAAATAAATGATTTGATTTGATTTGATTTGATTTGTGTTATTCAATATTTTGCTCTGAAAACAAATATATTTGCCAATGGTATCTATTATGGATTTGCAACCGCGACTTACTGGGTCTATATGTGTGCTAAATTGCATCCAAATTCGTCGTTTTAGTGTGAAAGCGTAACAAAACAAACTTACTATCTAATTTATAATATTAGTTAGAATTGTCGTGAAAGATAAAGAAAGAAAAGGTATTTATTAGGACCCGCAAGGGATCACAAATCAAAATAAAACACACTCATATAAACATATAAAACTAGTGTGCTTTAGACCACACGACTGAAATAAAACAGAAAGCACCGTTCGCGTAACGCTATCAAAAGAAGTTTTACTTCAAGAAAGCTGCGGTCTTGTGAGTGTATAAACAGCCAGTATGAATTTAAATAAATACCTATTAAGCGGGACGGCCCGTGGCGGTTACGCGATGTGTTCCATGTTGTCACCCGATCACACTTTCTGCAACACTCTCGTCACGCATTCACCAGCTTACTCCCCAAATCAAGCGTGCGTAAAGAAGTTTTACTTCAAAAACAAAACCAAAAAACCGGCCAAGTGCGTGTAGGACCACGCACAATGAAGGGTTCCGTAATTAGGATGAATTTATCCCAAAAACAAACTTAACATTGTAGTTGAAAAACATGCTCTCCCATACATTGATATACGTTAAAGTCAATTCTCCAACTGCAAATTTAAGTTGGTCAACTATTACTCGTTAACTTGAAAGGCCTTCTTAGCTGTGATAGTTTTTCTTTTAATTTCGTTATATATACTACTGCCATGATTTTTTTCACGTATCTAAAACCAACCATCTAGCTGGCAGGGGGGGGGGACATTTGACTCTAACACAAAATAGCACTTTAAAGCTTAATATTATGCAAACGGATTCCTGAATTTAAAAATGTTCTCGACAGACCCACAATATTTTTAAACGGCCTATCTAACGATATCCCACACCATGGAATAGCCGGAAAAAAAAAAGTATCATCCCCATTTTACATGCAAGGGAGGTACCCTAAAAAATATATTTTTTAATGGTTTTATTCTACGACTTTCTCGGCGTGATTAATATGTATACCCATTCCAAATTACAGCTTTCTAGTACTAAGCGTCTTTGAGCTAAGCCAGGGACAGATGGACGAACGGACGAACGGATGGACGGACAGACAGACGGACATGGTGAAACTATAAGGATTCCTTGTTGGCTACGGAACCCTAACAAGACACAAAATAAAATGAAAATAAAACTGAAAGTCCTGTACGAGGCCAAAAGGCTCTTATCTCAGCATGACACACACACACGTGCACACAGTCATGGTATAGGTAACTTGATAAAACATCAAAAGACTTCCCTATCTATCTATAAAAAATGACAGTCAATTAAAAGATCAAAGCTAAAAAAAATAAAAATAAAAAAGCATAGTTACGAACTGCCAATTAAGAAAACATGTACCCAACAAAGAAATTAAAATGTAAAACAGTTTCAGTAGATATGCAAAACGATATAGCTACGGAGCGAATTTCCCTCAAGTGGAAAAATACCCCGAATGAGGGAAATGTGGGTCAGTAATTATTTCCTAACGGACGAACATTTCTGGCTGACTTTACCGTGTATTTGATTATGGGAAAAACACCCTTATATGATGTAGGGATGTGTCAAAACGTGTTGAAAAAACGAGATATTTTTGGGGTATTGAATAGTTTGGCATAGATTTGGCTGAATATGTAGTCTTACATTGAAAAAAATGCGAGCTAACTAAGATACATTTTCTCTTAGTTGGCATTAAACTGTTTGGAATCATTATTTATTTATTTACTATAAACAAGATAGCATATTTGCCAGAACAAATTCATTTTATTTATATCGACAATGTGACATGTACAAGTACATAATAATCACCGGTCTTTGTTACATCATTATGCTATGTATCATTTTACTTCTTCACTTTTGTACATCAAATAATAATTTAAGTTGATGGTAACAAGCAACTTGTCAAAATTATATCATTCTTAAACTGGCCAACATTTGAGTCAAATTAAATAACTACCCGTAATTAAACTAATTCATTACTTAGTAGACGGAACTATGATAATTTAACAAAGTTTTCCTAGCTTCTGAAGTCAAGATCTTGTTAGGCTCGTATGGAGTCAAGATGCGTGATCACATTAAACAAAATTTTTGTTAAAGCAAACAGTTTTATTTTTCAGTGTAGAGGCTATGGAAATGAGAAACCTACTTCAGTTTTGCTGAGCGGCATCAACCAAATATAAAAAAATATATATAATATATATAGTCACTAAGAATAATATGCCTCAGGCTACTTCTTGGCTAAACTATCAGTCAGTCAAAAGGAGACTTCAATTCTGTGAGATAGACACACGTGGCAAGAAGCATAGTTTTTCCAACATTAAAAAGCAGATGGCGATCTTAACGTTCTGATGTTTCTGCCTACCATTGAAAAAGGTGTAATTTTATGTATTGATGTGTATATAAGCGAAAACATTGTGTAACCTATTGTTTACCAAACTCTGAATCATAAAGGAAAATTATACAGGGTTACTGGTAACTCGACGTATTCCTTGCACGACGTCATAGTGGGTTAAAATGCAACAAATTAAGCCACCAAATGTTCGACCGAAATTAAGTAGTTTTAGAGTTTTTTTTTTTAAATAAAGTAATGACAGTAATTACAAAAATAAAATGTTTTATTAGTGATCTCTGTCAAAGTTTTAGCCATTTTGGAACTTTTAATTATTAACAAATATCTGCTATGATAATAACTTGAATTCCAATATAGTCGTGCCGTAAATCATTTTTAAATTGGATTATTCATAAAACAACTAAAAACCTAATTAACTCAAAAACTACTGAATTTCGGTAGAACATTTGGTGGCTTAATTTGTTGCATTTTAACCCTACTATGACGTCCTGCAAGGAATATTTCGAGTTACCAGTAACCCTGTATTAGCATGCTTAACGCTCATAAGTTGCATCTAACATTGTGCCGACGCGACGTTGTCAACAAAGCAACATGCCACATACAAAGCACAAGAACCTTTCCCAGAAATATCCAAAGCACTAACAACAAGGCAAAGGCAGCTAAATAATTCTGGCATAACTTTCAACCAGAAATTCCAGCCAGAAAGTCCGATTTCGTTCTGGAATGTATTCCAGGTGCGGAACGGGCAAAGTTTGTCCACAACTAGACCTAACGTGAGGACACACGGGTAAAATGGAAGTTTGTGATTTAATAGTTCATAAAAACTGTAACGGTGGTTACTGGATAGTTATAGTTCTGAAGTGTGGACTATATTTTTGCTTGAAATTATAACAGTTTGGGGAGATATCGTAAGTCTTTTGTCTTTTAAAATAACTTGCCTGTCTTAACATTCATATCGAAACTCAATAAAAATAAATCAAAATAATAATGCATAGTTTCAATTAGCGAAATCCAAAAAATTGGCCTACTATATTATCATACGTTGACTTTTGTTTTACTTTTCACAGTAATACATACTTTTTACAGTCTTGATCATTTTGTTTTGAGTTTTCACAATGTAGAAAATCCTAATCAAACTAATATTATAAAGGCGAAAGTTCGTGAGTGTGTGTTTGTTACTTCTTCACGCTCAAACGGCTAAACCAATTTTAATAAAATTTTGTATGGAGGTAGCTGACACCCTGGATTAACATATAGGCTACTTTTTATCTCGATATTCCCATGGGATCGAGACTTACGCGGGTGAAACCGCGGGGCACAGCTAGTTAATATTATGTATGCGAAAGTGAGTTTGTTTGTTACGCTTTCACGCTGAAACGGCTGAACGGATTTGGATGAAATTTAGCACGTGGGAAGACCATGACCTGGGTTAGGACATATAATACTTTTTATCCCAATATTCCTACGGGATCGCGACTTATATAGGTGAAACCGCGGCGCGCAGCTAGTAATCTATGTGTAGCGGCATCAACATCGCCACATGTGAACTACGCGTCACACTGCCGTCACGCAAATTCCTGCTTCAGGCAAGCAGAGTTTACCGCGCAACTAGCATAAATACAACGTCCTGACATCAACCGTCGGGCAATTGCCCACCAGACACAACACCCGTCTGGTCTGAGGATCCTCCCTTTTCTATAGAGGATGAGTGAACTTTACACCCTGTTCCTCATACCTCTAAATATGTACCTAGTAACAGCCACATTTTTTTATTGACACTGAATATAAAGAGTCTTTAATATCTTTCATATTCTATAAAAACTTATCTAACCTTAGATAAATCCCACTAAAAATACCCTCCTCATAACAGGGCTAATATTACCGAGCAAGGAATCCCTTACACCCCATAAATCTCTTATAATTAATATCCTGTTTCCACTGTGAATAGATATGATGTATATACAGCCGTTTGTAGCTATTTTTTGTCCTACCCCTTAATGGGGAAGCTTAATGATATAATTAATGCACGCGATGGCACAAAAAACTGAAAGTAAGGGGTTGTTTTGGGCTGAAAGAGTACTATGAAAAACGATGGGGTGTTCTGGATAAAGGTTATCGCTCTCATACCAGCTTGGAATCGTATAGGCACCCCCCCCCAAACACAATCTGAATGATTTTGAAGGCTATTGCTAATCCATTGCTTCATAAGTTCGAAATTTGTATCTGTTCAACTACGTTAATAACGCAATGAATAGGAAATAGTTTATTTCTGACCATTAAAAGATACAATTATACAAATAGGTATGAAGTATTTCAAAAACTTTGTGGTGATCGTGAAAACGTGCAAGAGTACTGACCGTTTTTTTTTTTTTTTGGGTAGGAAATTATCAAATAACATCTCCGGTTTTGGGCGGAGCGGGAGGGCGTGTCATACTTTTACTGACTATAACCCACCCGTGTTCCTTTATTTACCAGGGCCACGATATCCCTTTCGGACAATCTCGCAACTTTGTTGTCAGGCATTGGCCCTAATAGACCCCGTCAATTCGTGCTGCCATCTTTTTGAGGCGCGCGTGGAACAAAACGCGCCGTCGACCCGGGCCTGGTCTTTATTGGACGGCGAGCTACCCATCGCTCACCGCCCGCAGGCCCGCGCCTAAGGTGGCCGGAAATCGGCTTGCGACTACCGACGCCCGGGGCGTTTCTTGCGCCTACTAGGGGCACGAGGGCGCGAACCTTGCCTCTCACTCACTAACCTAACCCCTGAACTAGGCGGGAACCTGTATCTTAGGGGATAGTGTTTAACTATTTGACGCTCTTATATTTACCTCAGGACATTTGTGTGTCACTACTTTTTAGATAATGCGTTTTAGAAGTAGGTACCATTAGAGACTGCTAGGGTTTGTTGGTAACATTGAAGATATGAGGTATAGATAGGTGTGTTATTATGAGTGGCGAAACAGAGGAATGTAGGTGAGTGATGGAGTGGTGAGGTAAATGAGGAAAGTGTATATGTTTGTGTAAATGTTGAACGGCAATTGCTACTGTTAGTCACGCAATTACCCCGCGGATCAGTATCGCCTGGCCTCATCAACACGTAAGCAACTAGGCGTCAACGCAACGGTAAGAATGCAACCGGATCGACTCACCCTCTCTGAGCTGTGATGACCTTAATTCTTCGGTTAATTAGACCTCTTAGTTTCAATGACGGCACGGTTGACGCAGTGCTTAAGCGATTGACTGCTGCGCTGCGTGTCGCGGGTTCGATTCCCGCACGGAACAAATATTTGTATGAACTACAAGTAGTTCTTCTGGGTCTGGCTGTTTGTGTATGTGAGTTTAAATGTTTGTAAACGCACCCACAATACAGGAGAAATCCCTGGGGCAAGGTTTAAAAAATAGAAAAGTATTTTGCATTATTTAAATATTTGCTGACAAAGCCATCAAGCAATGATCTAAAGTTATGATAATTATATCCTCAAGCATTACCTGTTCGCGGAATTTGCTTTGGAGATATATACAGATATATACAGCCTGATTTATGAAATAAAATTAACTGTTAACAAAAAGTACTTACAAAGCTTCTATTTTATGACACTCTCACATTGCTTCGTAAAGTTGTCTTCAAACAGTAGGAACGTTCTTTTAAAACAAAAGAAAACGTATCTACTTGAAAACGAAGCAACATTTTTCAAGAGCAATACAAGCTAGCAAGTCACAGACAGACAGACAGACAAAAGCAAGTCAAACGAATTCATCTGTTTATTTATCTACATATATCCATTGATTTACATCTGTACCTACTCAAAGAGAGTTCTCGTAAAATTCTCAAGGTATCTCGTAAAACACGAGCATGTATCTCATTTACGCCACTTGAGCTTCATAACAAACAGCGGGTATCACACCGTAGCGTAACTTTGTGGGGAAAGAATATTATGCGAAACGAATTTCCCTTGGGGTAAAGAATATTTTAGGGTGTTAAATGTTTTATTGATTGGGATCTGCGACTCCCGCATTCCCCTTAAACTTAAGGGAAATATATATAAAACAATGGTTAGACCTGCTGTCTTGTATGGATCAGAATGTTGGGCCACAAAAGGGATGAATGAAAGGCAATTGCATGTAGCTGAGATGAGAATGCTAAGAGGAATGTGCGGTGTGACACGAATGGATAGAATAAGAAATGAGTACATAAGAGGAAGTCTGAAACCAGCACCGGTGACTGAAAAGTTGTGCGGAAATCGGTTGTCATGGTGTGGGCATCTGATGTGGAGGAATGAGGAAAATGTCGTGAGGAAAGTTTTGAGTATGAATGTCGATGGCTATAAGAGTAGGTGAATGACACAATGGAAGTTATAATAAATGAAATCACTGTGGTTTTGAACTAATGTCTTAATTTATTTAATTAGGAACACTTTACACGATTGCAAGGTTTTTGAAAGAGAGAACGGAAACGGAAATCATGATGTGGAGTTGCCACACAAAATAGTTAATTGCCATAGTACAAATTTATGTTTTATACATAATCTGCCGGGGGCAGTTTGGTGAAACAGAACTACTCAACGTTAACAAATCCTGCTACAAACAGGCAATAATGATGAATGAATACAAGTAAACAGTAATAATAACTAGATATATTTTTAATGAGTATGTTTAAGTAGATAATATTATTCAGTTGGTAAAATTACAATCTTTGATACAGCTCTCAAGTGAAGCTTGCCATTAGAAGTTTGCACCTCAACAACTGCCAACATTGTCATCCTTGCCCTGGATTGCTCTTGTGATTCTGCCCATGGGCCACTGAAGAGGAGGAGTGTTAGAACTTATTAATAAAACAATTGTACCTGTTTTAAGATTAGCAAAAGTTTTCCTCCACTTCGTTCTTTGATTGAGTGTTGACAAATAATCTTTGGACCAGATTTTCTTCTTTGGAAGACCAAAGAAACGATGGATGGACTGTGTGAAGGATGATATGGCTACAAAGGGAGTGACTACCGAGATGACGACTAATACAGAAGTGTGGAAGAAAGGGACATGTTGCACCGACCACAAATAAATTGGGAAACGGGTATGACCAGTCCTAACTGACAGCGTCCGTTCACGAACATGACGCATGGATCAGCACCATTCAGCTCAACCATTTTGAAGGAAGCTAAATGATTCAACACACGCGCCACTATCAGCGACACATCTGAGTGAGCATGACATACTCTCAGCCACCAGGGCACATTCAAGTTAATGAAAGACATATTACCCGGTAAATGTTAACTCTGTTGTACTCATAAGCTACAAATTTCTTGCAATTTGTGCTGATACAAGTGAAAAACGGATAACAAAGGCATGTCTTCTTATGCCACGGGGTACGAAAAGCCAACTTGACGTTCCTTTGATACCTATCGCAACAACCTAGCCAGCACAATATTACACTACGGTGTGACAGTCAGCCACACGTTAACATCATAAAATCACTGAAACCCGAACAGACAGCGTGGACGGTTATGGCCTCGCGGGAATTATAATGAGGTGCTTATACACGATATTGTGTACTTAAATAGTAGCTTCAAGTTTCCGTTAAGTATTAAAGGCGGCATGGGCATAACTTGTTTGCTTGTTTGCTCGTGCAATTTTCCGAGTGAGAAAATATATGCCAAGTTAAACGCCCAAAGGGTTTTCTTACAGGCTTAGATGGAATGTTACAGATTTTTTTTTTTTTTTTTCTCTTTATTTATTTAGGGGTTTTTATCTGAAAAGATACGCCAACCCCATCGTGCCTTTTAACATTGTAAAAATAACATTAATACTTATATATAAAACATACAAACACATAACTTATTATTATACTGAACAAAGATGGAAGTCACAGTTTAAGTACTGTAATTAAACTACCCAACTTTTTGGCACCTTCTGACGTTGGTTGCGATAAAACTGACTGAATTAACCCCATATCATGTTTGTTTAAGTCAAATTCCCTCAAAAATGACTCCCTCTCGCGCCTGTTCCGGACACAATCCATCAGCAAATGTTGTACGTCCTCAATCTGATTACAAACTCTGCAATTCGGCGAATCAGCTTTTTTCATAAGGAATGCAAACTTCGCTGATGGATAATGTCCAGAGCGAAGTCTTACTATTAATTTAACATAATTCCTACCAAGTCGATCAACATCAAACCAAGGCACACGAGACGGCTCGCCTTGTATGGTCCTATACCATATACCTTTTTGTTCACTGATATTAACAAAGTGTTGTTTCCAGGAGTTATAACAAATTACTTTAAATTTAGATATGTATTCCCAATAATCAGGTAAGTAGTCAACTATTGTACCGTCTACTGCTGCTAGTTTGGATAATCGGTCAGCCTCCTCATTACCACGCAGTCCAATGTGAGCTGGAACCCATTGCAACTTAATTTCTATATTATTCTTAAACAAAATATTTAAACTTTCAAGAATATCATATGCTATCGATGCACCTCTGAAACCAGAGGCGCATCGAGCAATATGCTGTAGTGCGTTTTTACTGTCTGAAAGAATAACGACTCTTTTTAAATTCTGATATCGACTATAAAAGATCGCTTGATATATTGCAATGAGTTCCAGTGTCATTATTGATACATTACAGTTTACTTTAAAACCGAGAGTAGTTCCTAAGCTTTGATCAAAAACCCCAGCACCTAGGCCGGAAATACCCTTTGAACCGTCTGTAAAAATTTTGTGCCAACTACAATACATATAATTTAATTCAGCTAAAACATCGAACACTAATAAATTTGGATTATAATTGGATTTAGGTATCTTTATACATTTTAGATCAATATTAATTACATTTTTAGTCTCAATAGCTGTTGTCCAAGTTTCTAAAGTATACATTTTATGAATATCGTTTGAAAGAACGTCTATGTGTTTCACATCATTAATTTTTTTAACTAATAAGGGTACTTTTTTGTTTTCCCAATATTTGGTACTACAAAGGGCACTTAGATCAAGCTAAATGTTATGCTATTTGACCATGACATTAATTTTAAACAATATTTATAAGCTAAAAACTCTCTTCTTAAAAATAAAGGCGGAATACTCAAATCAGATTCCATTACATGGATTGGGGAACTTCTGATATAGCCACCTATAATTCTCAGGGCTTGATTTTGTAACTTATCTAGCTTTGAAACATGAGATTTTGCACTACAATCATACATAAAACACCCATAGTCAATTCAACTTCGAATCAGAGTAATATACAACCTACGTATATGTTTTGTGTGTATTCCCCATGAGCTACCCGTTAGAACTTTTAATAGATTTAGAAATTTTAGACATTTACTAACTGTTTCATTTATATGTTTGCCCCAACGCAGACTTCTGTCTAGCCACATACCTAGGTATTTAACGCAATCTGAAAAAACTAAGTGATGCTCATTTACCTTTAAAGTAGGAAGTATTCTACGCCTGCCCCTACTGTACACACAAAAGGTAGATTTACTCGATGATAATTCCAAACCAAGTTCATCCAAAGCCCCTACAATAGAATCCAACGCATTTTGTACATACGTTTCACATATTTTAATGTCTTTGTTTTTAACATAAAGCACAAAATCGTCTGCATATTGAGAAACAACTACATCAAGCGGAAGCTGACACAGTTCGTGAGTTATTAAATTAAAAAGTACTGGCGACAAAGGATCGCCTTGAGCCAGGCCTTTATTAGTCCACCTAGCTGTTAACTCATCACTATTATCAGATTTGATCTTTAAATATCTTTCACTCAAAAACGCCCATATATAAGAACAAAATTTTGATCCAATTTTAAGTGTATCTAGAATACTAACTGCTACGTCAATCGAGACGTTATTGTAGGCGTTTTGAATATCTAAAAAGCATGCTAGTGTAGGGATATTTCTCGAAAATCCAATTTGAATATAGGTAACCAAACGGGCTAATGAATCGAGGCATAATAAGATCTCCTAAAACCAACGGTGCAAGGTGATAATATTTTTTCTCTTTCAGCGTACCATTCTAAACGTTTTACTATCATTAAATGAAAAATCTTACATAAACATGACATTAAAGATATAGGTCTTAATTTAGGATCAGCATTAGAATTACCAGCTTTTGGGATTGGAATTATTTGGATATGACGCCACTGTTGCGGTACAATACTAAATTTGAAAATATTGTTGTATATATCAAGTAGATAAAATTTTATAAAGACAGGTAAATTAAAGATCATAGAATATGCTATGCCATCCTCGCCTGGGGCCGAATCTTTTTTTTTTAAACAATTTTCAAGTTCACGAATATTGAATTCGCATTCTAAGATTTCATTGTTTGAAACAAACATAGGCGCCTGGTTTGAAACATAATCAGGTGTCAATGCACACAGTAATTCTTTTTGTTTTTCAATGGGGGGGTACGTTCTAAATTGCTTATAGCCCTTTATCCAACGCATACGTCGCCACATTTCAGACACTGACGTTACTTCATCGATGGAGTCACACAATCTTTGCCAACCTACGGACCTTGCTTTTTGAATCAATAATTGAGATTCTCTAGTTTTTTCTTCTAGTTTGGTAAAATTGTCAGGGGTTGGGTTGCGTCGAAAATTGGATAAACATAATCTACGTTGTGCTACTATTTTAGATAATTCCGAATTCCAGTATTTTCTTGGTTTAAAATTACTAGAGGGTTGACAACTACTTTTAATAAACGGAATATATGTATCTGCCGTATTATTAATTTGAAGTAGCAAATAATCGTACATTTCTTGAACATTGCCGCTTGGGGGGTTAAAATTTTGTGTAAGGTTCTTCTGGTATTCATTCCAATTAGCTTTAGCATAATTTCTTTTTTTTTTTATAATAAAATCGTCGGTTATGTTGATTGACATTTTAATAATCATGTGATCGCTACCCAAATTTTCGTTGAATACTTGCCAGTCAAATTTAATCGCAATGTCCGAAGATGTGAATGAAATGTCCGGAGAAGTTTCTTGCAAATTTCCGCTTACTAATTTAACTCTTGTAGCCGCACAATTATTAATAGAAACAAATGCGTTTTCAAGCGCCGCGTCCAATATTTGCGTACCTCTCGTATCCGTTTTAATGGACCAGTTGGTGTGATGACCGTTAAAGTCGCCTGCTATCAGAGTATTTTTTGCAAACAAAGAAAATACCTGTTCCCAATCTGAAGACTGCGTCTGGACAGAAGATGGACAGTAAATAGCTACCACGTTTTCAATATCTTTACAATTTATCAATTTCACGCAAACCATCTCTATTTCACCATTTCGAATCCGAACTGAACACAGGTGAGATCGTATGGATTTATGTACTAAAATTGACATGCCCCCATAGGAATCATATCTATCCGACCTATACATGTTATAGCCACTAATATGAATATCAGTTTCACTATTTAACCAAGTTTCACTTAAAATTGCTATGTGGACATTTTCCTGATTTAAGAGCTCAGAAAAAGGAATTAATTTAGGACGGAGACTTTGAGAATTCCATTGAAATAAGTTAACTTTAATCTTTTTACGTGTACTATCCATCAAAATTATCTATTTTACCAAAGAAACCTCCACTTAAGAACCTATTTAGTAACATCTCCTTAATTTCTTCATAAATAATCTGAATTATCAATATAACTTTTTCTTCAAAAGTGCCTTCAGACTTGTAAATATTTTTAAACTTATTAATAAACTTTAATAGTTCAAACTTATATCGTGATTGTTTGTCTCTTTCTCTGTGTTTTTCTTCATCTAGAGTTTTTCTTGCTTCTTTTTCGATCGGTTGTTTTAGAGTATTCTGACTTTTCCTACTCTTCGGTTTTTTATTTCCACCTCCCTTTCTCTGAGCTGTCTGAGTTGTACTCTCTATGCCATCTTGTTGTGATACTTCCATTTCTTCCTCTTCTTCCAGAGCTGACTGTTCGACAGATTCTTCTTGATTTTGTATCGATCCTGTTTTGTTTCCTGAGACAATACTAGCGCAGGTTTCAGCTCGGATTTCATCATGTGTAGATTTTGTACGGTTTTTAGAGGTATCATTTGATCTAACTTTATTCTTTTGTCGTTTTTCAATAACTTTTTGAAGTGCCATTCGATATGTTAGCTGCTCATTACTCATAACATACCTAATCTCTTTTTCTTTCAAAAAAAAAGGGCAAGTTTTGTCGATGACAAGGTGATCACCCTTACAATTAAGACATACGACATTTTTAAGATCACAATTCACATGATCACCACCGCATTTTGGGCATATTGTCTTCTTCGTAGGACAATATTTTATAACATGTCCAAATTGCCAGCATCCCGAGCATTGAGTCACAGGAAACACGTAAGATTCCACCTTAAATCGGCACTCATACGCACAAATATGAATCGGTAAATTTTTACTTTTGAAACCAACTCTCACTGACTCACTGTCAATCCATTTACCCTCCGAATCAACTCGTTTTAATCTTTTTATAGATGCTATTTCGGTGCTAGATACAAATATGCCCATTAGCTCCTCATCGCTTAAATCAAGATCAACCCCTTTTACCACACCATAAGATATTGACAACTCATTAATTAATTGGCATCTGAATCCCATTTCCTTTAATTTTATACAATTAATAATAGTTTAATAGCATCTTCCCTTGCTTCAAATTGAATAAGTACTTTGTTAAAACTTTTGAATTTAATTCTTATAATGTTTTTGATATTCTCAGATCTCAGTAGCTTTGCTAGAGCCATTTGCCTGGGCATATTTTCCACCGACGTAATACATACTTCATTTTTAAAATTAAAGTCCACATTTTTTTCCACATCTACCCTCATATTTTGCGTTTCCGATGAAAAGCTTCGAATTAAACGTTTGGTTTTCCTTCTATCAACAGTAATAAAGTCATCCTCGTTACTCTCATCTTCTCTCTCTTTTCTTTTTTCAGCTGATCTTTTCTCACTTTCATTTGTTATATCACTTGTCAAAATACTTGGCTCCAACGATTTGCCAACATGTTGTTGGTTGATAGGTAAAGACTCCTCATCACTAGACTCATCATCTTCTTCCCCATTTCCCATTTTATAAAATAAATATTATCTCGCTAACGCACGGTAGCACTAATCGCGTGACGTATAAGGACACCGATAGTATGGTACACGAGCGCACGCTTCGAATGCGCGCGAGCGACTGGAATGTTACAGATGTATGTAAAAGAGCTATCTGTAGGTAATTTTGTTATTACGTACATGAAATTCATGAATACAATTTACATACAAAAAGCATGATTGTCTATAAGAAATATTAAAAATAACTCGTGTTATTTTATATATATGTATAAATAAATAATAATAATAAATAATTATTGATTTTACAACTGGTCTTTGAACATATACACTTGTTTTCTATCATCATCGAGGACGAGGCAATAACGAGTATAATTGAATAGTCAAACGAACTTACCTGTAAGTAAAGTTCGACGGTAATTATACGAAGTTATTGCCTCGTCCGAAGATGATGAGTCCCACCCGACCCAAACATTCTATGCTATATAGTTATATGAACATGGACCCTATGTTGTAAAACCAATAAATTGCTATGAACTTAATGAAGATTGTTACAGATGACAGCACACCCGCATAAGGATGTGTTTGTTTTTACTAAATTCTTCCAAATTATGATATTTATTACATATACGTAGATATCATGCTTTTTAATCATAATAAGATAGTATTTTTTTATCAGGATATACAACCTTATTTTTAGTATACGCGAAACCCGAAACACATGTCTCGTATTTTTATGTAAATAATATATGTATAAATTTTCAAAACTGTATCATGAAAAATCACAAAGTTATAAGGTCGATATGTTACTGGGTTGTCTGTACAAAAACATGCTAACGGCGCCCCCACGCCTCCAGGGTCGTCTTGTGCTCATTGATAATAATTTGGCAGTAGATACATAATCGTACGGCGATTGTATTGTAAGTAATTAAATGGTGATAACATTTTCCATCACACTTAAATATTTTTGGAAAAAAAGAACATGAAGTAAAAATTATTGAAATCGATTCAGTTCCTTATTCGGAACAAATTATATTCAGGTTTCACATATACTAAAAATAATGTTCTATAATCAGCCTTTAATGTTCCCACTGCTGGGACACAGGCATCCTCTCTGTGAGAGAGAGTGGATTGTGCAGGTTGGTAGATATCTCAAATGTCTTCGAATTTTTGGTTCTAGGACATGTTGGTTTCCTCACGATGTTTACCTTCACCGTTTTGAGAGCAGTGATGAAATAATTTACACAAAGTAAAGCGCCTGTCAGGGATCGAAGGTACGACCTACAATTCGTAAGTCGCAGTCGTTACCACTGGCCCCCACTGATCTCAGCTTTTTTCATATTTTCAATTTCCCTATTTTCTGATAATCTCCGAACGCCAAGGATTTAAATCCTTATCGAACGATGACATTGTATAATAAACCTTTAGATAAACCAGAATTCTAATGACCTATTTATTCTAATTACAAGCGAGACAATAAGGAATCAAATTGCATCATTTTCCTCCTCAAAGTGTAAGGGTACCATCACAAAGTCAACGAAATCCGAAACTTCAGTATAAATTAATATTGTTATGTCTTCTGAATTGCTTCTGAAGAAACAATAGGAAGATGCTTGCTAGGAATTATTGATGTGACGTCAGTTCATTTTACATTGTTATAGAATTTATAGAAAAACTACTATCCCTAAAACTATAGAAAGAAAAAAAAGAAAGAAAGAAAATAATTTTATTTGTCACAGAAAAATGTACGTACGAAAATATAATATGTAATAAACTCGAAGGTTACACAAAACAGATCAAAGTACAATCACAAACAAATAAATAGTCGGAAGCTGCACATCATGACTGTGACAAGAAGGCTTGCACTCAGCATGATGCTGTGCTATGGGGAACCCACAGGACAGCGCTGATTTTCAGTGGTCACCCGAAAAATACGTACGGAACCCAAGTCAGGTTACTTGCAATAATCTAACTATTGACCAGTTTAAATAAGTAGATCGTAGATAACAGAGCACAGCTAACACATTTTAACAACACATTTAATTAAACAACGCCCCACATTCGTATGACATCAAAAGTCCAGACATTTTGCATAATGAACATAACACAGTAACTGCAACAGACTCCTCTAAAAAAACGGGAAACACACAACATTATACCCGGGGATATGATGGAAAAAATTATATGTCGCGGACTTGGCAACCGGACAAAGTTTTTTTGCGAGGCAATTGACACGAATCGCGAAAGTGGGATTCGCGGCCAAGCGTGGGTGAGCCACCACAACATAGAGTTAAAAATAAAAAAAATATACAAATTATCTATGTATGTTACGATAGACTGACATGGAAGTTTGTGATCTATTAACGAAATACCATGACGTATTGTTGGATTAGTGATTATTTTTTTATTTTTAGACGCTTGATGATCGTTTACATTGTGTTTTATTTGTGTTGGGTCAGTTTTTGTTGGTCAATCTCTCTGGAGTTTTGCATATATCTTCAGCATTATATAGAAAATTATGCTCTCAATCAAGCTTTTTTGACGTGTTCGATACACTTGATCTATGCGGGTTGTTCAATGATTAAAGTGAATGGATTTCATTTCATAGTGATTGAAAACCGTCAATCTTAAATTCTGCAAAAGAAATAAAACAACCCGGCCAACTTTGCTAGGCTGGTGTGGGTGACGTCATTGTGTTATTCAAGTGTGCGTGCATTTTGCGGCCTACAGTTGGACGCAATTTTTTCGACGAAATCACAGCTTTGACTTTCTATCTAGATATATTTAAGTATATCTTTGCTTAAATTATTGAATAAACTGCTAAATATCTTTCTAATGATTTAACCTAACAGATTTATGTTCTTTCAGTCTATAACAGCCAACTTTTATGAGTACATTGGCATTTGTTATATCAGTACAGTGCTACAACGCTCTTTTATGCTTGAATGACATTGACAGGTGGTGGTAACCATTTGTGAAATTGTATTGAAAAAACCGGCCAAGTGCGTGTCGGACCACGCACAATGAAGGGTTCCGTAGTTAGGATGAATTCATCCCAAAGACAAACTTAACATTGTAGTTGAAAAACATGCTCTCCCATACATCGATATACGTTACGTTCAATTCTTCAACTGAAAATTTAAGTTGGTCGACTATTACTCGTTAACTTGTAAACCCTACTTAGCTGTGATAGTTTTCCTTTTAATTTCGTTATACATACGACTTGCCATGAATTTTTTCACATATCCAAAACCAACCATTTAGCTGGCAGAGGGACACACACACTTGACTATAACAAAAAATAGCACTTTAAAGCTTAATATTACGCAAACGGATCTCAGAATTGAAAAATGTCTTTGGGCAACGGCAAACGGCCTATCCAACGATACTCCACACCACGCATTAGACGAGAAAAAAAAATATCATTTTACGTGCAAGGGAGGTACCCTAAAAATAATGTTTTTCTTGTTTTTTTTTACGAATTTCTCAGCGTGATTAATATGTACACCCATGCCATTACAGCTTTCTAAGACTAAGCGTCTCTGAGCTAAGCCGGGGACAGACGGACGGACGGACAGACAGACAGACGGACATGGCGAAACTATAAGGGTTCCTTGTTTACTACGGAACCCTAAAAACAGCCAAGTGCGTGTCAGTCTACGCACAATTAAGGGTTCCGTAATTGGGATGAATTAATACCAAAAACAAACTTAAGATTGTAGTTGAAAAACATGTTCTCCCATACATCGATATACGCCACGGTCAATTTTCCAACTGCAAATGTAATTTGGTAATCGCTGTTTTTTTTAAGTGATTAAACTACTAATTAAGGATTTTCGGACTTTTTCTTTTACTTGTAGGTACTTTGAGACCTTGCTTCTTGCCAAATTTCATGATTTTAGGTCAACGGGAAGTATCCTAGGTTTTTTTTTTATTTGATACATTTAACTACAAATTAACAATTTTCAAACTTTTCTCTTTACTTGTGCTATAAGACCTAGCTTCTTGTCAAATTTCATGATTCTAGGTCAACGGGAAGTACCCTATAGGCTTAGATTTATTTGCGAGTATCAAAATATGTCGCACAAATCACCATTTTTTTTATTGCGTTGACTTAGAAGCTTGATTTTTTTAGAGCTTCAAGGGACCATAGACCTACGTATTCGGATTTAATTTCAACTTGATACCTCTACGCGTTCCTGAGAAAAAGGATCTTGACAGACGGACAACGAAGTGATCGTTTAAGGGTTCCGTTTTTTCCTTTTGAGGTACGGAACCCTAAAAACAAGATGGCAGCGTTAGTTCTGATTTTGATCTCGTACTACAAGATCCATGTACAACTATAAGTGAATATTGACACTTACTAAGATCAGATCCGTTTAAACAAAATGCTTTTTAAAACATCCCCAATAAAGACCAAATAATTAAAAATACCCATTCCCACGTACGACAACGCAATCCTAACTCCGTCACACAACGTTATGCAACAACCGAAAGGTATCAGATAAAAGGAATCGATTTCCACCGGGACTACATCCAGGGTACAAATAGGGTCCATCAGAACCTCCCCTGCATACAAACTGTTGGATTGGACCCTCGACTCCGTTCGAAGAGGTAACGAGCCTGGAATGTGTGTTACCGATTCTTTTTGTGTCAGGATCTTGCTGTGTTTGGTTTTAGAATGTAGGTACCGTTCTGAGTTGTCATTAGGGTTCCGTACATAAAAAAATAAAAATGTAACCCTTATAGGAACGCTTCTTTTTTTGTCTGTCTGTTTCTCAAGACCCTTTTTCTCAGGAACGCGTGAGTGGTATCAAGTTGAAATTAATAACAAATAAGTAGGTCTATGGTCCCTTGAAGCTCTAAAAAAACCAAGCTTCTAAGTTTACGCAATAAAAAATACGGCGATATAAGCGACATATTTTGATACTTGCAAATAAATCAAAACCTGTATGTTCCCGTTGACCTAGAATCGTGAAATTTGTCAAGAAGCTAGGTCTTACAGCACAAGTAAAGGAAAGAGTCCGAAAATTGTTAATTTGTAGTTTTATCACATAAAAAATATTTTTTTGCGATTACAAACTTACATTTGCAGTTAGAAAATTTACTGTAGCGTATATCGATGTATGAGAACATGTTTCTCAACTACAATGCTAAGTTTGGTTTTAATTCATCCCAACTACGGAACCCTTCATTGTGCGTGGTGCGACACGCACTTGGCCGATTTTTAAAATGTTACTTAAGTACAGTCACCTGCACGACACTACTTGCGAAGTTACTTTGAGGAAGTACTGGTCGAAATTTACCGAAGTCCAAAGTACGTGACTATACTCTACTGACTATACTCCTGCAACCTCGCGAGGAGCTCAGTCGCTCGTTCGTGTTAGCACTACGGGATGCTTCGATTCTTTGACTCGGGCGCAAAAGCCGATAACGATTGGAAGTCGCCCAAGGCGAGCCGAGGTTGCACGAAGCGAACCGAAGTGCCCTTTTACACTCTTGTATTCGCTTAACTTCGCAAATAATGTAGTGTAGGTTTTACAAATCAAAATCAAATCATTTTTATTTCAGGAATTAACCCTTATAAAAGTTACACCAGATTACAAATTATTCATTAGTTAAAAATTATTTACAAGACAATAAATATTATGAATATTACTTAATATTTACGCTGACACAAGATTCAAAAGCGGTTTTCTCCTAAAGTATTGATATTTTTAATATTACGAACATATTTATGTAGTATTCTCGAAACAATATTTTTTTTAAACAATTTTAGGTCCTTTTGAATGCATTTATGCTAATGACTACCAACTAAAGTTGCATAAAAAAAAATCACAAAATGTTCTCGTTAGCTGCCTCATCATCTGCCCGCCTTTTCCCAATTATGTCGGGGTCAGCTTCCAGTCTAACCGGATACAGCCGAATACCAGTATTTTACATGGAATGACTGCTATCTGACCTCCACAACCCAGTTACTGGGTAATACGATACCCCTTGGTGAGACTGATTTTCAGACTTTTGGGTCTCTCACGGCCCGGTATGACGGTCAAAGATCCGAGAATGACAGCCTGTACCAACGGCTAAACTTGCTTTCCGAGGCTTGGAGACATCTCGGTATGTAAAGATGGTCACCCATCAACGGTCCGACCGTGGCAAGAGTAGATTAACCCGATCGATAGACCCGTACGACGGTTATTCCTTAGCCACGGGCCCCTCCTTTCGTTAGCTACCAAATACGAGTAGCTATACTATTGTGTAAAGATCATTTCGAACCTCACTCAATGATCGCACACAATTTCGGGAACACACACACACGACGTCATAGTTGAACTTCGAAGTTATAGAAATGGTGGCGTCAGCGATGGCTGAGCGACAGCGCCGTCAACATCTCGATTCGATAATACGAAACCACGATGCATTACAATCAAACACGATGATAAAACAAATCAGTTTAGTATTCCACTTTTACAATAATTTAAACAGTATCCCGTCTCTCCACTGTTCCAATACTTGCTGTAGGATGCATATCCGGTACGGCTCTAATAATCCTTCCATATCCCAAGGGCACGACTTCCCTACCATTATCGCACCCCCTGGTCTACTCTTTGATTTACAATGGTCTCTGTCAATCAATCAATCTATCAACTCAGCCTATAGCAATCCACTGCTGGACATAGGCCTCTCCCAGGCTGCGCCACAACACCCTGTCCTCCGCCTTCCGCATCCAGTCTGTCCCAGCCACCTTTTTAAGGTCGTCGGTCCATCTAGCTGGGGGGCGTCCCACACTACGCTTGCCGAATGGTCTCTGCAGGGGCTAGGGTTTACCCTAGCCCCTGCAGAGACCATCTTCATCATCCATCTTTGGGTTCATTCGAGCAATCGAGTCTAGTTCAACGACGCTGAAGTCGGTGCATTACATTTATTCATTCACAATAATTTAAACAGTACGCACTATTTTCTAAGTACGGGCAAACCGACAGTTTCGCATAGGAGAAGTGGAGGTCTGCATCCGTTCGTTGCCCTCACAAGACTGACATGTCTTGCAGTCACTTCTACCACGACTCTGCCCACGTGCCGCCCTCTAGCGGGCGCGTCACGGCGTTTACCCCATAGTAGAAAGAAAGAAATCATTTATTTGCCAATAATGTAGGTATACAGGTATGATGGTTATTTTTGATGAGTCCCGATAAATTTTACCTTACGGCATGCAAAATTATTTTATATAATAAATATTATATAATACACTTACTACACAAAAAAACATAAACAAGCATTCCATTCAATAAGCAACATTACTATCATTATTAAAAATACTCAAATTATACCCAAATAAAAAAAATGTATATCTTTAAAACAAAAACATTTGGACTAGGTACAATGCCTATAAATTAAACTACAATTGTCAAAAAAATTAATTAAAATGTCATAAAAAAATTCAATTACCAATGCCAACAAATTAAGTTTAACATGACAACAAATTAAATTACAAATGTCAATGAATTCAAATTATATATGTCACTAAATTATACATAGATAGAAAAGTCAATAAATTAAATCACAAAGAAGCAGCATAGTAGTACAATAATCAATTGAGAGACTAGTATCGCTCAACTTTTATAATCTGTGACTGATACATATCTAGTGGCATTTAGACATAATATACCCTTATCATATTTCGAACTTTCAGTTATAAATAGATATCCATAAAGACATACCTAATTTGCGCCATACCATGATAAACCCACTGATCAATTAGTGTTGATGCTAATTATAATTCATGCTTGAGCTCAATGAACTGTGATTTGACATTCACCTTTCCCTAATTGCATTAATATAAGCAAAGACAGATCAATCAATAAAATTAATGTCTGACATTAGGGACCGCCAAGCTGTTGCAGTATTTAAAAGAAGAGTGTTAGAACACTATCTTTATACTTTGTAATAGTTGCGTATGTATTTATTAGTTTAATTTGTTTATAATTATTAATATTCTGGTGATATTTATTTTAGAAGTATGTATGTTATTTTATTCTCATAAATTATTTGTTTTATTTTATTAAGTGAATTGTTTTTGATTTTATTTATTCTATTTTCTCTTCTACACGTTGTCTACGTGTCTTTATCTTCTTTTCTATTGCAGGTATGCTGAAAGAGATTTCTTTAGAAATAAGCGTCACTTTGTACGTATTTTTCTGTTCCTTTCTTCTTGTATGTTTATATAAATATATGTGTGTGTACATAAATAGTTAAATATTAAATAAATAAATGCTTCATATTCAAACAAGCTGCTCTGATCATCCCTTTTATACAAAATACTAGCTTTTGATCGCGGCTTCGCCCGCGTGGATGTCGGCAATTATCCCATACCCGGAATGTACCACCAGAATAAAAAGTCGCCTATACCTATGTCCTAAATCCAGGTCATGGCCTACCTATGTGCCAAATTTCATCCAAATCTGATGAGGAGTTTTTTTTTAGGCAGTACAGTTTTCGACTTTTATGAAAAATGTAAAAAAAAATACCATTCCCCCAATATCTCCGAAGTTTGCGTAGATAAAAATCTGAAATTATTCTATGTGATAGAAGTTTATGTAAATATTACAGGAAAAATAAAACAATGTCTCTAAACAGCACAGTTTTTCAGAAATCATCAACATCATATATGGATCAGTCCTGACATAAAAACAGTTTGTAATTATCAAATAATGATGACATACTGAAACTATATTCTATATCTGGGCTTGCTATATTCATCGATTGAAATTATGTAGATGAAGTTTAAGATCATGTAAAGGCATTAGAGGCGTGTATTACTATTGAAATGTTTCATTCAACAGTAATACACGCCTCCAATGCCTTTACATGATCCTAGAATTCATCTATAATATCAAACGATGAATATAGCAACAAATAGAACCAGAATACCTCACTAAAAGGAATCACGAGAATCATTCTATCACCTAGAATTTATATTGAAAATCGTCTGATCCCCTACATTTTGACTATTTATAGAAATCATATTGAAAATTGTCTGATACCCTTCGTTTTGACCATTCAGTTGTGACTAATACAAAATGAAGGATCCAACTCGAACGGACGCTTTTCGTGACATCTTCTCATAAATATTTCTTAAGAATTTTCTTTTTCCGATATTCCCTTGAATCTAAATGGCTATTTTGTAGCGATGTCGAGTTTTTTAAGTAGTAAAGAAATAAATTACGAGAGGGTAAAATTAGTTGGCGACTATCTTTTTTGCTTTTAATACTTTAGCGAAGCGAGTACCCCATATCTCCCCGTGGGTGTCGTAAAAAGCGACTAAGGGACTTACTGGAGAATGGGCAGCAGCGTTCTCTATGCATTTTAACACCACACTGCGATCGCCAACCCGCCTGCCAAGCGTGGTGATTATGGCAAACCCTCCCTTGCTTGGAGGAGGCCTTTGTCCAGCAGTGGACGTCTTTTGGCTGAAATGATGACTTTAGCGAGTGATAAAGGAAATGAGATGCAGAAATATACAAAATACGGTTAGGATGAAAGGAAACATACGTAATTAAAACGATTTTAAAATTGAAAATAAATAGGTTCGGTACGCACGTTCCGTTTCGTTCCGTTGAGTATCGGTATCTAAACATGGTTAAACAAAAAACAAAATAAAAAGATGTGTTATTTTTTTGGGTAATTAACCGCCAGTAGTAAAGTGTCATGAAATATCAGTTCTTTTTTGTGGATACTTCACAGACGTAATGGGCATCGCTAACTTAACATGGTAAAATAAAAATAAACAGGTTTTTTCAATTCATATTCTGGTCGGTCTGGTCGGAGGATTCTCTGGTGACCCCGACGAGTTTGGTGGTATGAGGAACAGGGTGTAAAGTTCACTCATCCACCATAGAAAAGGGAGGATCCTCCGACCAGACGGGTGTTGTGTCTGGAGGGCAACTGCCCGACGGTTGATGTCGGGACGTTGTATATATGCTAGTTGCGTAGTAAACTCTGATTGCGCGATGCAGGATTCGCGTGACGTCAGTGTGACGCGTTGTTTGTATGTGGCGATGTTGATTCCGCTACAGTATAAACAAAAACTAATGTTGTATATTGAGTAAATTTTATTTTTGTTTTTATCAAAGGCATGCCTACTTACATTTTATCGCTTGATAAGAGAAACTACTAGAATTCCATCATATACATTTTCAACCCAATATCATTAAATGATAAGCCATTCATTATCCTCAATGCAACGAGTCTGCAATATGTAAATTCCTAACATCATTATTGCTGTGTTATCAACTGTGAGAAGCAAACCAGTGAATAGTTAGCACCTAATGGAATACGTCATTAGTGATATAATCAATCTAATGTAAGGGTATATGATATAGTATCGCATAGCAAACTGTATCCGACTGATTCATATCCCTAATGTTATCCCCTTATGGATTAATAGAAGTGTATGGTTTACTAATGACTGATAATGACAGTTTGATCCTGATCTGAGTGGCGAATACCATGTCTATTCTGTTTGAGATAAGGTCGTAATCTTGAAAGACCAAACCATGACCCAACAAAATATTTACCATCATTTTGCTTTAACATAGTTAAAATGAAGAATAAGAATAGGCTAAGATGGTTTGGTCAAGTTGAAAAGATGAATGAAAGGCGACTAACAAAAGGTATTTACAAGGCAGATGTGAGTGGAAACGCTGGGAGGGGATGCCCTAGGAGGACATATAGTGACCTTATTGATGATGTTCTTCAGCGTAGTACTCGCAACCGACGTGCGTCTGACCACATATTATATGAACGTAAACGAAGCAAAAGGAGTATGTAAGGATCGTAACAGATGGCGTTCTGAAGTTTCTGCTTACCCCCATGGGAAAAAGGCTTCAGTTTATGTATGTGTAGTTAAAATTAGATCTCATTGCAATAAATAATCATGTATCTAGTTTAATGACAATAAATATTGATTTACTTCTAACGTTTAATAAAAGTCCTGCCATGTGGGGGAAATGGATAAACAAAGGTATAGTTTTATTCTTATTATTTTTTTTTCTCTTTATTTATAACTTATAATGTAAAACGTAACAACACAAACTTAATTAGACTATAAGCAGCTTCGGAGTTAAGTGACGACAAATTATGATGGAACATGCAAACATCGTACAGTGGTACCCAATTGATAAAGCGCGTCGTGAATATTCGTTCGCACAGAAAAGAAAGTATGGCCCCGAAGATTAACGAAAGAATGCTTAAAACTTACAATCAACCTTAGGTCACTATTATAAGGTTCATAATACACTGGAGCTGCTAGCGTGCACTCGATCAGAAGTATGGCGGCTGACAAACATGCCACGCGGCGCGCGCTAACATGGCGGCAGCGGCCGACCAATAGCGGTACAGGAAAAAGAACCGCGGTGCGTGGAGCGTGCCGATTGGTCAATAGCATTTCCCGCACTTTTAAAATTCATCTTCTGCGCAGGTACATCGGTAAGCTATATCAATTGGGTACTACTGTACATATTTATCTCAAACTCTCTAAGTAGATCTTCTCTTGCAGACTGAAATCTGACACACTCCGCCAATAAATGTATTCTTATTATAGAGTTTAACCGTGAAATGGATGTTCTAATAGCAAACCTCAGTGCGATAGAGATAGCAAGAGAAAAAGGAAACAGAAACACTTGCATATAAAAAAGACAAGTTAATAAGTGCTCAACATTCACATCAACTATTTACACACTCCTCTACCTATTTCAAAGTGTATTTAAGTTTATTTTTTAGTAGGATCCGGAGTCTGGAATTTTGCCCAGTTGATGGCAATAGGTTCGCCCCCTATTAGGATCTTAAACATAACTGATGAAACTGCTGAAATGTGGGTGAATATACTATACACACCTCATACACACACGGTACACCTCAGCCCAACCTTCGGGGAAACAAGTCATCAACTATCACCCAAATTACAATAACTTAATCATTTCCACAAGTGATTTGTTAGCCAAACAATACAATATTTGAATTCATGCCACTCTGTAATGAAGCCAAGTTCAAAATGTCAGGAATGTCATTATATCGGTCGTGTCAAGAATTTTTTATCTGGTACTTACATCATTTACACGTAGTAAATTAAAGTCGCCTTTCGTGTCTGTCTGTTTGACCCCGTTTTCTTGTTAACTACTCAACGGATTTTAATGGGGGTTTCACCATCATTTATAGAATTTGTTCCGGAAGATTCCTGTGTATAATCACAGAACAGACTTTTTAATCTGTTCTGCGTGTATTCTGTGTGGAGTCTCATTTCCTACGAAATGTATGGGAAAAGTTTTTTGCGATTTATGACTTTTCTAGTACTCCAACCTCAGTTGGTCCAATGGAGGTTTTTGATCCTTACAAGAAACAGGATCGATTGGCATAAAAAAAAGATTTTATGAAAATTGCCCATTTTTCTGCTGACTGTATTTTTTTTTCAAAATCTGTGAGTGCAGATCAAAATTGAACGGTCTCGTTTTCCTGTAGCTACAGAGGTTAAGGCAGCTGCCCTTCTGCCCCATTCTCAAAAATCCATCCTCTATATTATGAATAAATCTCGATGTTTTGTCAAGTCGTAAAAATCGTGCGAAGCAGGGGCGGGTCACTAGTTGTATGTTTCATTTTATATGATGAGATTTATACTTAATTCATATTAATTGTAGCTGAACGAAGGAGATAATGTAAAAGCTTTTTAATATGAAAAGAGTCTAAGTATAGCCTATGAAAAACAATTTGTTTTAATCCAAAACTTAAGGCTAATCTGCATTTAGTTACTTATCTTCGAAATCACTTAAGATCCTAAGTAAATTGGCCTTAACATTTTTTTAGCAATTTCTAAGTACCTAGTTGTTTGAATTTGATCCTTAAGTACTGGATACCTTTTTGATGCATTTAGCCATTATGGCAGAATTTCTTTACTTTTGCACATACACGACGAGGTACAATTGGGGAAATTAATTAGAAAGAAAAATAAACGAAAGAATACTTATTATATTTTAATTTATATTATTTACGGTAAACATGACGCAAAGAATGAACAAAAACACAAACAAGAACAAGTTGGGAAAAATATGCGAGACATCCACGCAAAACGGCCATCGCTCAGCATAATACTGCGACCATAAATGCGAGACAGAGCAATTGACACCCTACATGAATTTTCCGTGTTATAGCCATTTCATACAACTGTCAGACGCCGACTTTTGTGATTTAAGTACTCGGGCAATTTAAGTTGGTAGTTTTACAATTAATGTCACTGAATTTACCTTAGTAAATTAGCTAGCGAAACTGCGCTGACGTGATGGAATGATGGGACCGTTACCTAAACATGATAAAACAAAAAATAAATTAATAAGATGAACAAAAAAAACTGATTTTCTCAATCATACTTCAAGTAACATGACCTAAAGCGGTCGTCCATACCAAAAAAAAAACATCTTATTATAATTTTTTATATTATCGTGTTTATATTATTATACAACCTGTTTTTTTTTATATCACATAACTCTAGGGTTATATTCTGTAGGTAAAAATAATACTAAAACTCCTAGAATAGGTGGTCCAAAAATTCATCGTTTCGGAGATATCATCAATCATAATTAAATTAGGTCAAAAATTGTCACCAGTATGACGAGTCTTTACTTTTGCGAGGTTGCCAAACTTCGCAGTAGTGTAGTAAAATAAATAGTAAAAAAAAATATGTAGGTATGTTGGTATCGGGGCTTCCCGGTGGCAGCTAGTGAAGGGAAAGCTAAAATGCGACGTTGTCATATTTCACGTGTTTTACATTAATAATCGTGACTTTGCCGAATTATTTTGTATGAAACATGAAAAAAATGAAAAACGAAGGATTGGAACATAACTCATATGCCAGTTGATTCTTTGATATGGCCTCAATCATACCCTAGAGTTATGTGATATCAAAAAAAACACGTTGTATATTATACTCGTATGATTTTTGTATAGATATTTTTCTCCCTTCCAGCTTTCCAACACTAGGAGTGTTGGAAAGCTGGAAGGGAGAAAAATATCTTTAATCACAAATAACGATGCATCCGAACAAATCTCATCTGGAAACCGTAGCGTGTCCCACAAATGCCTGGCAATCCTAAACTTCGGTTATTAACGTTCAAATATTCGTCAATTCCGCCTCAGGTCTGTTTAACCGCTTTATTAATTGAAAAACTTGAAGGGATTCCATTGGATCAATCTTTTCAATAGGGGGCTTAATTTGTAATAGGTATTCAGTTGTTTTGTGAACGGGGATTATGCAAGTAATTTAAAACTTTTTCATTGTTTAATATACATTATATTACCTATTTTATACAATTTATTTATTATTTTATGTTGTATTTTTTTGTGGAAACAAAGCAGTATCGTGGCTAATGAGGTCACATCACGGCGGCAACAGTAACTAACGTGTTGAACTGTAAGTGGTAGAAATAAATCATTATGTTGAGCAACAAGCAGTAGTTTTTAATACTTTTCCTGGGTTTATTTATGTGTATTCAATTGATAAAGGCAAAAGAAAAACTACTTGAATATTACTGGAATATTCATGTATTTTTTTCCACCTTTTTAAAATACATACTTTTTTAATTTAGATATAATACATTATTTTTAAAAGGTGGAAAAATAAAGAATTAAGACGCAGATATATGCCAGTGACCTTGAGTGGTTAGCTTGCGTGTTCTGTACTGAGCTCACGCAACGCGTCGTACGTTCAGCCAGTAATAGTGAAGGTTTCAGAAAAATACGCTTGGTAGATTTGGCGCCATTCTCAGTTTTTTATCCGCATTAGACATAACTTTACAAATTAATTTCACTATGTAATATAAACATAATCTAAAATATTCACATAAGTAATAAGTTATTGAGAATATGCTCTAATTTATCATATATTTTTTTTTCAAATTATTAACACTATTCGTTTAGACGTGATCTTCAGTATAAAATCATCAAAAGTCGGTTATCGTCCCCTTAAGTTGTTAGTTTGTGAGAATAGTGTTAGTCTGTGTACAAAGTTATATACGTACAAAGTTTATGTAAGGCGTGTGCTAGCTATAATGTATTTTGTATTGTTCTAAAATAATCAAAATCAGTACAACAACTAATGTTTTAGTTTAGACGTGAAAATGTACCAAACAGACGAATAATTAATATTAGGTTTATAATATTATATATTAACTAATATTATAAATGTGAAAGTAAATTTACGTGGTTGTTGTTCGACTGAACGGATTTGGATGAAATTTGGCACATGAGTAGACCATGACCTGGAATAGTACCTCGGCACTACGTTCCCGTGGAATAATTGGGAGAAGCCACTGGCAAAAAGTAGTATAATATTATATTATTAGTAAAATTATGTGTGTAATCAGCGTTTTTTTTTAGAACTGTGAATAATCACAGCCGTTTTTCTTTTAGATTCGATGGTAATTTTTAAATCAGTTATGCCCAGAAGGTGACCACGTTAGTAGCAGCGTGGCTTTCATTAGATCCTCGAAATGCACGTATACGGTCATATGGGACATTCCAGCAAAAAAGTCATGTTCTGGACAACACCGCACTCAAATTAGGTGTCGGAGGTAAACAGCGGAAATACAGTAAATAAATGAATGTTGAGACTAGCCTTCTCCACATCGCCGCGCTCTGGCGGCAGTGAATGAGGGGTGCGGGGGCAAGACGGCCGCATGTCTGGACACGGGCCCCCGCGCCACACAAGTCAGCTGTTGCGCGCCTTCAAGCACGGCCGTGCTTACACGTTTTTAACATCCACGTACTTATTCTTGTATACCTAGTTTTAATCGACACAGTTGTTTGTAATTTGATTTTTGCTTTTATAGTCATATACATGTTATACAGCCCACTCATCTTTCATTCTGCTCCACTACGTAAGACCTATCGTCGCGAACAATTAATAATAACTTAACATAATCATGACGCCTGTAATCCTCGAAGTTAATAAGCAGAGGTGTACCTGTTGTAATTTTTTTTTTTTTATTCTTTAATTTTATAAGAGGCTTTTATCCACAGTGGCATGCCAGCCTCATCATAACTTAAACTATTCTTAATTAAATCTACAAATACAATATAAATTATGAATGCCTAAACAAATCAGTAAGTAGGTTTGCTATCTCGGGTGAAGGCTGCGCCAAAACTTTAACATATCTACCAATATCATATTTATTACCTTTTGCCGCACTCAACAATGTTTCTCTTTCCTTCTTAGTCTTAGTACACTCCATAAGTAGATGATGAACATCTTCAACCGATCCGCATGTTTCACAATTGGGAGAATTTACTTTGTTCATCAAATAACCAAACTTGCGGGATGGGTAGTGACCAGAGCGTAATCTATGAAACAGAACAATATGATACCGACTCATTTCCTTGATAGCAAACCATGGTATACGAGGAGGCTGACACTGTATAGTTTTATACCAGATACCCTTTTCCCTACTTCGTTCGTCAAAGTACTCTTTAAACCTATCATAACAAACTGTTTTGCATTTACATAATTGTTCTAAATAATTAGGTACAATACAAAACTCCTGTCCTTGAAAAACCGCTAATTTTGCCAGCCTATCAGCCTCTTCATTACCTCTCAAACCTACATGAGATGGAACCCATTGCAATCTTAGCACTATGCCATTATTTGTAAGTTCTATAACCTTACTTAATATGGAGTAAGCTACCGAAATACTTCTGAAACCAGAGGCACATCGAGCTAAATGCTGCAGACCACTCTTACTATCTGTGAAAATCACAAAATGCCGATCTCCCGAGTTATAAGCAGAATTAATGGCTTCATAGATTGCAATGAGTTCCATCGTCATAATAGATACATTAGTGTTTACTTGGTACATAGCTGAGTTGTTTCTATCAACGTCATAAAACGCTGCTCCCAAACCATCCTTACACTTAGAACCATCAGTGAAATATTTATTATACAAAAGGTATTTATCGTGAATTTCTTTTACAATTTCAAATTTAAGAGACGCAAAATTTAAAGATCTTTTAGGCCCCGTTACACTTTTTAAATTACATATAATAACTTCATCTATTTTGATACTTGTTACCCAAACATCTAATGAAAACATCTCCAAGGGATCAGAGGAATGCACACGAAAAGATTTACATTCATCAAGTACCGATATAAGTAAAGGTTTCTTTTTTTTTTGCCAATATCTCGTCTTCGTAAGATCATTTAGTTCTGCAAGAAGTCGCATAATTATACTGTTTGACCAGGACATACTTTTCAGACAATACTTATATGAAAGAAATAATCTTCTATTATGCAAAGGAGGTAGGCACAATTCGCTTTCCATTACATGAATTGGACTGCTTTTGATAAAACCTCCAATTATTCTCGCAGCCTGATTTTGTATTTTATCTAATTTATATAAATGAACCTTCGCACTATTCCCAAACAAAAAACATCCATAATCCAATCTACTTCTAATCACCAAAATGTATAACTTACGTAAATACTTTGGATGCATTCCCCATTTAGAACCCGCTAAGACTTTTGAAGTTTTAAAAATTTCAAGACCTTCTCTGCTACTTCATTAACGTGTTTACCCCACAATAAGGATCTATCAAGCCAAATACCTAAATACTTAAAATTTTCAACTGTATTAATTTTATGCTTATTTATTTTAAGAACAATTTTGTTCCTTTTTCGACCTCTGGTAAAAATACATATTTTAGATTTATTAGGGGAAAGTTCTAAACCTGCTTCATCAAGTTTATCTATCATTTCATTAAGTGCTAATTGTAGAGTGATTTCACAAAAATGTATATCTCTGTGCTTCAAATAAAATACATAATCATCGGCATATTGCAATATAGTAACGTCTGCACCTGTTGTAAATGATAAATGATTTATTTTCTGTAAGTAGGTTTGTACAAACACTTTTACACGTCAATCGTATTAAAAAGAAAATACTAGATGAGGTCGGCGTTTCGTATCTGACTACTCTAAGAGACAAAACTAACGCCCAAACAAACTCAGAGGTCTTTAAAATAAAAGTTCAATTTTAAAGCGGTAGAGCTTGTCAATTGCAGTCGGGATAACTTCACCCAGAACTTTTAATCAATCTTTTAAAACCTGCAACTTTGTGTATGTAAGTGAAAATGGATCCATACATTCAGACTTCCAGTTGCAAAATGGATTCCGAAGTTGGGCATTTAAACTTGTTAGCAAGTACTGCCCTGGCTGCAAGTTATTTTTGCCCGTAAATCTTTTCAGCCAAAATTATGTTAAAGTTAAAGAAATTGCTATGTTTGTTGGTTACGTTTTCCCTCGGTTCTGTCGCGAACTGTGTAAAGAAAACTTTGATTTTTACGGCCAAAAATGTTGGTGTGAATTTATGGCCGTACGGTTTGGCTAAAGTGTGAAGTAGCAAGTTTGAAATATTTTTGAATTGCTGCTTGATAAAAAAAATATTTTATGTCTTGGCAGCTCGTAAATATTCAAACACAATTGTCATGCATAATGTGGAGAGTATTTTTTTGACGATCCTTGTTATTTATTATTATGTAATGTTTCAAGTGTCCACGTGGTGCCGGATGTAAAGAATAGCACTACCCTATTTCTTCCCGTGGGTGTTCTAAAAGGCGACTAAAAGACTTACTAGAGAATGGGCAGCAGCGTTCTCTATACATTTTTACACCATACTGCGATTGCCAACCCACCTGCCAAGCGTGGCGATTATAGCAAACCAGTTTGGTGGAGGCCTATGTGCAGCAGTGGACGTCTTTCGACTGAATGATGAATCTGCCCAGCCTTTTCCCAACTATGTGGGGTCTAACCAGATGCAGCTGAATATCAATATTTTCATAAAGCGACTGTTGACTGAAAAATAATAGATCCAACTATCTGTTCGATATGTTTGAACGGACGATAAATACGTATTTAAACGGTTTAGTCCATGTTCAACCACCTCAATCTTTACCCCTGACCATGTTGAACCCCTAAATGTTTCCATATTCAACCCCCCAGGGGTTGAATATCGATTTCAATATATTGGTCATCTTTTCTTTGTCCATATTCAACCCTTTGTTGTTATGTAACTAATAATGACATTAAAGTAATACTGAAAGCAGAAGTGTATTTATTTTCTTTCAGCTTAATCTTTTGCAGGTATTTGTAGCTGTTGGGTAAAAGAAAAACATGGCATTTTGGTAAGCATTGATGAATGATGCTACTAGGGAATTATTATGTTTACAACCGATTGAGATGATTCAAACGGTCTTACATTAAGTTTGTTCCCAAGTTGGTCCTATTTTATCAAAACCTTGTTTTGATGATGGAATTCATGAGGACCTGAGGGAACTCCATAAATATTAAAGACATAAATATGGCGATTTTGGTATTTTCTGTATGAAATCAGGTCTTTGCATTCAGAAAATATCATTTGGTGAAGTGGATCTGATGAGGAAGGCCAGAGATGGCCACCAGAAGCTCTTCATGATAAGTATTGCAATTATATGAAAGAAAATTTAAAACACATATTTAAAGTACCTACACTTTGTAAACAAGCATAATATAAGTTAGAGGATTATATCCAGGATAGGAATGGTTGCTATTTTAATTGTATAATTTGTTATTTTTCTGACATTGATTTTACATTCATTACCTAGACTCATACACTGACTTATTTTTGTTTTTTTTTAGGAAAACATATACTTTTACGATGTTTGTAAATATGTGAGCACCATGTATTTATCTCTATCTATCTATTAAGCTAATTTTCATTGCTTCATTTTTCATTATTTTTACCTATTGTGGTATAGTAATTTTATTTTATTCTAGGTGCATCGTCTTCACATATAATGTTATAATTAATGTACTTAAACAAAATATTATAAAACAGTTTTAGATGAGTAACGGTGGAGTTTCTTTCCCATTCTTCTCTCGGTTGCTCTTTTGAGGTCTTGTACGAATAATATTCCTTTTATATTTTTCACTGCAAGGCTGCTGACAACAATACCCTCTCATGAACCAGCAGCACATTGCATTCCAAAAATAGGCTGTAGCTAATAGCAATAAATGCAGGGTAGATGAGAAGAACTTTTGTGTTTTACTGTCCATTGAGGGTTGAACGTGGATTAAAGACATTCAAAAATAAAAGTCCCATGTTCAACCCCTGGGGGGTTGAAAATGGAAACATTTAGGGGTTCAACATGGTCAGGGGTAAAGATTGAGGTGGTTGAACATGGACTAAACCATTTAAACCTCAATTGAATTTCTTCTTTGTTTCTTTTCGTTTAAAGTCGAAAATGGTATCCGAAGTATTGACTAGGAATGACGGGGTAATGTGAAATTATATAATTACGTTTATTTATGATTTTTTTAGTCATCCGGTTATACTGGAATCCGACCTTGCTATATTCCTTCGTCTGTGAGTGTGTATGTAAGGTAACAGTCCATGTAGGGACTGTTATAAAGAATTAACAGTAGGTAACAGCCGTGGTAACAGTCTTTGAAATATCTGTTACTTACTCAAATTATCAGACCCTCAAGGTCTCAAGTAACAGATATTTTATATTGGTAGGAACAAATTTTATTTGATATATATATCTGTTATTTTTATCTGTTACGATAAAGACGCCACGAGCTCCCCTCAAAACAAGACCTTAACATCAATGATGTATTACCTTTAAATAAATAAAATAAAATTCATTTATTTCGGGTAACTGGGCCCATAGAAGTCAATTTACAAAAACATAACACATTAATAATATAATACAAGGGAATAAAATACCTAAAAGACCTTAAAAAAACCTTTAGATGCGTTACCCGTGCTCAATAGTGGCAAAGTAAATGCAAGGCAATTGCCCAAAGAGGAATTAGTCGCGCGCCATCCAGTGACGCGGCTACACGTCACAATCACTCGCAATTCGTGCACTGTATGATTGTACGCAAGTGTAGCTACATTCATGGCTTACGCTGTTTTTGAGAGCACCAATGTTCGTGTATGACGCGTCTATTTATAATACGTCAATTGCTTAATACACCATTTCATCATCCTTACCTCAACAGGATATAAATCCTGTACATTCTAGAACGCAACACGTTTTGTGCAAGTTATTCAGAACTGTAATCGTCACTGACTATAAATCATCCGTCGCATTGTTTGCCCGACAGATGGCGATAGCTATATGTGTTAATATTCGTTCCTCGTTCCAACCTGTCTACGTGCACGGGGAACGGTGCAAATTAACAGTTTGTAGGGAGCGGGAGAAAGGTAATCGTTTTAAAAATGGAAGGTTTTGTACGAATTGGACTGCGGGCGGTTTTTTTAATTGTACCATTTTTTTGTAGCGCCATCAATTGTTGAGTGATGCTACTTAATAAAACAAAATGGTCCCAGATAGAATAAGGTTGCGTAGAAATCTCTTCCACTCACCCAGCCCGCAGCTGGCGCACCGGGCGTCGGTAGAGGGCAGATAATGCCCTCTTCCCGCCCCCCTAAATGGGTCCAGGGACGGCGAACTCGGGAAAATCCAACGCTTCCTATCATACTGGACCCGAGGTGGCGGCGCGTAGTGTTCCACGCGTGCCCTTTTCAGACGTCGCAGGGGGTCAAACTCTTCACCGCCCGCAGACTTGAGGTGGCCCGCAGAGGTGGGCCGGCACCAGCCGGGGATCGCGGAAGTCGCACTAGATCACAAGATCCCCGGTGCAAGTGTGGAAAGGGAACACTGGGGTGGTTTTTAGTCAGTAAAAGTCTGAGGGGCGGGTAACACAGAAAAGACGTAAGACGAGGTCGCGTCGCAGACGTATGTGCCTGAGACCGCGCCTCGTCCGCGCCCTATCTTTTCTGTTTATTTTGTGTTGCGACGTTTCTATACATTTTATATAAAAAAATATTGAAGGGGCGCCGCGTGTGCGACGCGTCCTCGTCTTACGTCTTTTCTGTTTGTCCCGCCCCTTATATACCCCTCCGCCCGCTCCAGGGCGGAGGACATCCATGAGGATTTTCAACCCCGTAAACAAAAAAAAGGTAAGGTTGCGCAACCGTCACAAACTTTAAAGGCTTCTACTGACTGGTGCGATATTGCGGGTGCGACAGGGGTTGCGCTGCCTGTCGCACCAGAGATATCGCACCAGTTTGTAGGAGCCTTAACTCATCCGTCACATTGTTATAACCGACTTTTTTACTCCTATCTAAAAGATCAGGCTGAAATTGCAAGAGAGAGAAAAGGAAGACAGTATTTTAGACTATTAAGCACTAATCTAGTACTAAATGTTTGCATGCCTAATTTAAAGAAGAATGTCTAAGGATATCTAATTATAAAACATCTGCATTTTTTTCTGAAGGTTCTTATTGTATTTAATAATATTGTATTATATACTGACTGATTGACATGCTATTATTACATTTGATTTTTATTCTTTTTTATTTATTACTGTAATGTGGTTGACAGTTGACATTTTTGTATTATTATGACATTTTTACTGGTATTCAAATGATTTGACCTTAATTTGTATTTTCTATTATTTTATTTTCATAATTCTTTTAATTATAATACCTTTAAATTTGTGTAAATTAATTAATAATAAATATGATTTGCATGCCCATGTGACGGCAGAATATGGAGGACTATTATAATAAAACATCTATGTACTAATTACCCATGTTTGCAAACCAATAAATGATTTGATTTGAGATTTGAAGCAAAAATAATAAATAGTAATTCAGGTTGTGTTTTCCAACTTGCAGTGAGCACTGTGTTATTTTTTCGAGATAGTTATTTCTTAAATAGTTTTCACTTTATAACTGTGAAAAACCTATAGTTCAAACGGTTTTTAAAATAATTGAACATCAACCTATGTTCATTAGGGTTAGTTTTACAAAGCTAAAGAACATCTTCAGGAAAATAGTGTCTCAAGGATACCTACCACAGTGTTGGCAGACCGCCAAATGAGCAGCTGTGCTAAGGTTCTTGGAAAGATCTTAGTGCGATGAGTGTAGACCACACTAGTAGCCTAATATAACACAAAAAGTAGCATATAGGTATGCACATGTATATTCTAGTCTGAAAAGAAACCCCCTTTCATTACGAACATTTCTGTATATAACCTCTTGAACACATACAAACTTGGTACACAGCAATATTTAACGAACTATTTAATTAGCTACTCAATATAATAATAAGTATAGTTTTTAGACATCGACAACCTTTAGGTTCCGAGCTCCATGAGAATTAACCTAGCAACTACGCGACACCCCAAACGTCATGTTTCCATTCCGTTCCATCAAAAAACCCGTACTTTTTAAAATAACTGTCAAATGAGATACTTTTAAACTTCATGAAATGACTTCATGACTACACTGATACAAAAATCATTTGAGGCAAATCACATACTTTGGCACATTAAATATTTAGTATTTTAAAATTGACTACAGAATCTTATTAATATTTGAAAATCATGACATGTTCAATTAGTAAGCATGTGCTCGCTCGCTCAATCTAACTGTGGAACTAGCAGTGTTTCTAAGTAGATACCTACGCATGATAATAGGCTTTCAAGAAGAGAATGACTAATTCTTAAAGACCCATTTACACGATTCAAGTTTCTTTCCTATTGTTGGATCAAGTTTTGGTATACCACAAGCCATTAAATCGCACCGTCGAAATCAAGCTTAAGAGATCAGTGCTCAACAACGGATCAGTTTTCTTGATGAACCCGATGCCAATTCGTTTATCACACTAATATTATAAAGGCGAAAGTTTGTGAGTGTGTGTGTGTTTGTTATTTCTTTACGCTCAAACGGCTAGACCAATTTTGATAACATTTTGTATGGAGGTAGTTGACACCCTTTTTTGTTTTTGTTCATGGGGTGGAAATTCTCATGGATGTCCTCCTGGGGCGGGCGGAGGGGTCTGTCAGACTCTTACTGACTAAAAACCACCCCAGTGTTCCCCTCCCACACTTGCACCGGGGATCTTGGATCTATTATTACTTCCGCAATCCCCGGCTAGGTAGTTGACACCCTTTTTTTTTTTTTTTTGTTCACGGGTTGGAAAATCCTCATGGATGTCGCGGGCGGAGGGGTCTGTCAGACTCTTACTGACTAAAAACTACCCCAGTGTTCCCTTCCCACACTTGCACCGGGGATCTTGGGATCTTTTATTACTTCCGCAATCCTCGGCTAGTGCCGGCCCGCCTCTGCGGGCCACCTCAAGTCTGGGGACACCTAGTTGACACCCTGGATTAACATATAGGCTACTTTTTATTCCGATATTCCCACGGGATCAAGACTTACGCGGGTGAAATCGCGGGGCGCAGCTATTTGTATTTATAAGGGGACAAAATTACTAAGATTTTGCTACATATTAAATCAAATTATTTTGCGTAACTTATCTATATATAATATTATAAAGTAAAGTTGCGTTTTGTGTCTCTCTGAGACCACGTTGGTATTGTAAAATACGCAACGGATTTGATGTAGTTTTCACCAACAATTATAGCAGTTATTCCGAAAAGTTCATGTATATTATTATACATTGATAAACTTCATAATTTCAGCCGAAAGAAGTCCACTGCTGGACATAGGCCTCCCCCAAGCACTGCCACTTCAACCGGTTCTGTGCTTCCCGTATCCAGCGGATACCTGCGGCCTTCACAAGGTCATCGGTCCACCTTATGGAAGGCTTCCAACGCTACGTCTTCCGGTACGTGGTCACCACTCCAGAACCTTTCGGCCCCATCGGCCATCAGTTCTGCGACCAATGAGGTCTGCCCACTACCACTTAAGCTTGGCAATTCTTCTGGCTATGTCGGTTACCTTGGTTCGCCTGCGGATCTCTTCATTTCTGATTGATAAAATTACATATTAATTATAAAGAGATCTTGACGTTTTGCCAAGTACCTACTAGAGGTGTTTTTAAATAGATACGTATCAAAAAAAGCCTTTTAACTCTAAACAGAGTCCTTATGGATTTCTGTTGAGCTGCACGATTACTGACAAATGCTTGCACTGATTGGACAGGTCCACCCAAATTTGTGTGGTTCTTTCCTCAAAAGCCCATTTCAGACACGGATCTACATGGTCCTCACATGATCTGACCAAGATAATGTCTGGACTTTAAAAGAGACTCCGAACCCTTTTTTTTGGGTTGGAAATGATCAAATAACTTCTTGTGTGTCAGACTTTTACTGACTAAAACCCACCCGTGTTCCTTCCGTTGCCTGTGTGCCAGGGCCATGATATCCCTTTCGGACAAACTCGCAACCCTGGCAGGAGACTCTGACCCCTGAATTTGTTTTGTAATTTCTTATCAGGTATAGTTAGATAAGGAATGTCGACTTTTTTTGTTTTATTTCTTAACAGGACGTGTAAAAGTGATTCCGATACCCTATTTACAGAATAAACGATTTCATCTCATTTCATTTCTCTAAAACGTCGGCAACGCATCAACGCATGAGTTTTTTTGTTGAACCAGATGCTCATTTGTTTTTCCCAGACACATCCTGTTTTAGATTTAAAAAAACCGGTCAAGAGCGAGTTGGACTCGAGGGTTCCGTACGCACGAAAAACTGTGCTAAAGACATCGTTTTATTTTTTCTGTAATCTTTACATAAACTTCTATCACATAGAATAATTTCTGATTTTTATCTATGCAAACTTCGGAGATAATGGGGGGGGGGGGTATTTTTTTTACATTTTCATCAAAAGTCGGAAACTGTGCTGCCTAAAAAAATGTTTGAGAATGTACAAACAGCGTTCTTTTATATGATACCCCACATGCCTTAGCCCTTGGAACCACTTCAAATTTTAAGACCCCCTTTTCAGTCCCTTTTGCAAAAAAGGTATATTTTTTAAATTTATTTCTTACTTGCAAGATAGTTGGGCAAACGTCATCTAAAACTATTCTAAATTTCAAGTTGATAGCATTGGTAGTTGTTGAGATATCCAGGTGTGACAGACAGACAGACAGACTTAGTCTCACCATAAGGGTTCCTTTTACCATTTTAGTACGGAACCATAAAAACATGAAGTTAGTTCTTACTTTAAATTCTGCATAATTCGCGTAACTCATATTAATATAAACACAGCAATGTTTTCACCGCATCGTTAATGTCAAGTGTCAAGCTCATTTCAACCGTACGTCCGTAGCAGTACGCGTTTGAAATGTATATCATTTTAACCGTTAGTGCTACTATGCAAATGAGTTTAGTTTAGCTTATTTTAATTTTGACGTTGTGTTTATGTTGTTAATTTAACTGAAGATTTAAATATATTGTTTTGTTTCATTATTATGTTTTAAAACTAGTCATAATAGTTCTAAGTAAGCACTAGACATAGTCACTTAGTTAAGAATGGGGCTCGCATCTTGCTACGCTATACGTAATCGTAGCACTAGCTACGGCGTAGCTAGTGCTACGATTGCTACGATAACTTGGTATGAAAAATAAAAGCCCAATAATTTGATACCATGTTTTTTGGGTAGAAAGATGTAAATGTTTTGTCTAAATATCCAAGGTAAAAACTGGAGAATAGCAAAAATGTGCGAATGTTACACAAAAAGCACGTGATTACTTATAAAGTACAGCTAATTTTACTATACTTTTAGAGTTACAAAGGGACTGCAACAAAAAAAACACGTCCGTTTAGCATACTTAATATTACAGTTGTTTTTGATGTGTTTGTGTTCTTTCCTCTCACCTTCTGCGGGAGTGATTTCATGAAAAGGGACGGAAGTGCGTAACAGCTTGAGCATGGAATAAGTAAGGAAGTAAGTACTTTATAATAATACGGAATTAGTGTGCTCATGGAAAAAGTAAGTACTATATAGATTGTAAGTAGAGAGGTTGAATTTGGACCAGTGGGCGACCACTGGTAATGAATAAATTATTCGAATAAATATTTCAGTATTTCGCTTTTTTTTCATTTTGAGGTTAATTTTGTCGTTGCTCAGTTGCTTATTACCAAGATGAGATGTGAAAAGATCGCTTGTACTTTTTTTTTAAGAGAGAAAATAACCAAATGTAAAATTACAATAGGCTCGCTATGTCTAAGTCCCATATTAAAGAGGTTATATTATGGAACTTAAACACATATAGGGAATTATCAATCAATCGGTTTAAAACAGTGCTATTCAAATGGCAAAAAGAAAAATCATTCTATTCTGTTAATTAATATCTAAACTTTAAATATTTACACTGACATTTAACTTTTATAATTTGACAAATGTTTGGAATTTCTATTGTTAATTTATTATCTAGGGTCTAAGTGCCAATTTTATTATCATTGATTTAATTATATTTGTATCAACTATTATGTAATCAATTATTTTGCATGCTAGTTTTAGCGAATTGTTTTAGAAACTTAAAAAAACGGACTATCTGTAATGTACTACAATTCTTCCAAATTTTCATTAGACTTGATTTCGCAACTGGGGAAACTCTGCCCAATCCTTCAGAGAAAATCAAGCGTAACGTTATGTTATTCAGATACTGACTTTACTATCTGTACTACTCATACACAACCACATAAACCACACATTTGACACTCGTATGAGGCCATCATTAAATCTAGTACTAACAGCGGTGCGTGAACGCTAAGGAATGTTCTAATGAAGTGACTGCGGAAAGCCGCGCAAAGGGCACTCGCGGCCTACTTCCTTTGAGTCTAGTGTGCATTTTGCTTAATGCACATGTCCTTTCAGTCAGCGGATGATGGAAATGAAACCTCTGACTGTCATACGTAATGAGAAGGTTAGAGATAGTTTCTAGATATTGTAACCGATGATGTATTTACCTTTAGATGCGTTACCTGCGCTCAATAATGGCGAAGTAAGTACCAGGCAATTGCCTGACATTTACAATAATAATAATTGTTATTACGTACGCGCCAATGAACATGCAGCAGCTAGTGACGTAACTAAATATGTATGTTCATCTCTTTCTAACAACAGTAAATCGATATAGGTCTTTCCTTTTCTTCACGCACTGTAGTTACGTCACTAGCTGCTGCATGTTGATTAGCGCGAACGTGTCGGTCGCAGCAGTCAGGACAAATTGCTGACTGGCTGTACAATTACAAAACAAAACAACGTTTTCTTATAATAAAAAAATACAATAAGTACTTATGCATGAAATGAGACGTTTTTCTGTACTCCCACAGTTGTAGCGTAATTTGTACATCGTGTATAGACACGGGAAGGCATTTTCTTCACAAATAATTGCTGAGAATTGCGAGTGATTGTGACGTGTAGCTGCGTCACTGGATGGCGCGCGACAAATTCCAAGTCGGGCAATTGCCTTGCTTTTACTTTGCCATTATTGAGCGCGGGTAACGCATCTAAAGTAATAATACATCATTGCCAAGTTAATTGAGATTGATTGAAAGGCGCTTAAAAGGTATAATGTTGGACATTAACATGATTTTATTTTATGTTTTCAAGATTGGATTTGGTCGCTATAACCGAACTTAAATTTATGTGGTGCCGGACGTAAAGGATAGCACCATCATATTTCTTCCCGTGGATGTCGTAAAAGGCGATTAAGGGACTTACTGGAGAATGGGCAGCATGCATTTTAACACCATAGTGCGATCGGCAACCCACCTGCTGAGCGTGGCGATTATGGTATCCTCCCTCCTCCTTTTGGGGGAGGCTAATGTCCGTCGGCTAGTGAACGTCTGAATTTAAAGAACTGTTGTTGTTCTTGAGATAGTATTAAACAAGATCGCGTATCGTCATTTTTCTATGTATTTAATTAGTTTTTCTAAGCTACTTGATTGGTTTGGATGCGGTTTTCATCAACATTTAAATCATGTCTTAAAGTTAACACTTATCATTAGTTTTCTTGATTTTTTATCAGTTGAACAACGCCAGGGCGACTGCTAGTACGTCCTATTCCTATGAAATTAATAAAACACAACTTAATAGAAGCAAACTTTTAATTAGGAAAGTAACGTCATGTTTTCAATGAGAAACAACTTTGAAACATATTAATTTTGATAATTCACGTCTTGGAGCATCAGACGTACCGTATCGTACAAGATGAGATTACACGTACCTATTATTATGGTAGAAAGATGCAGTAAATCAATTCTGTACGTTTGTCAGTAAGGCCGAGATTTATAATCGTTACTCAGTACCTGCTTTGGCTAACCATTAGTCCTGTAACTTTCACACAGCTGTCAAACCGCAAGTGAAAGATTCAGATGGTAAAATATTATATTTAAGGCGACGATAATCGAATTTTAATGATTTTATACTGAAGATCACGTCTAAACGAGTAGTGTTAATTATTTGAAAAAAATATGTTATATTAGAGATTTTATATAATAAATTCATTAAAATCATTAAACAACTAAATATTAATAAAAATGAATAACCCAAAAATAAAAATCAATTTAATTTCCATTTCTTCCCGTGGGTGTCGTAAAAGGCGACTAAGGGACTTACTAGAGAATGGGCAGCAGCGTTCTCTATGCATTTTTAAAACCACCAACCCGCCTGCCAAGCGTGGCGATTATGGCAAATCCCCCCGCCCTTTTTGGGGGAGGCCTACGTCTAGCAGTGGACGTCTTTCGGCTGAAATGATGATGATGATAATTTCCATCAGTTGCTGTTCGTTTTTATCATTCAACTGAAATGAAATGAAATCGTGTCGTCGCTAAGAATGCTAATGCTCAGGCACAACTTAGCAACGATGCTCTCTTTCTGAGGATAGCATGGAAGCTATCAATATGAGATTAATTATGAGTAATTCCTTTTTATTCGATTTTCCATTTTAACAAATAGCTGTTCATGTAAATGATCACATTGCCACACATTGACATTTTGCGCGTAAACTATTTTGGTCCTCTAAGACAAAAATATTTTTAAACCTTCTGTCCTGCCCTTACTACGACACCATATCAAACAGAACCAGGTGGCGTGTTGAATTAAAACGAGAACAAAAGACGGTACACAATGAAGCAAGAATGAAAAGCGTACGAAGAGGCTTTCAGGACGTGCGTAATGAAATCTAACCTGTTATGTATGTAGACTGAGCTTAAAATATGACGTAGTTTCGTGTAGCGTGTAGGTGTTCTCGCATCAACGCTGATGTCGGGTAGTTTGTAAATGTATTGTTGTATAAAGGTCACAAAGGTTATACATTGGGTAGACTTTATTGAGTTGTTATTTTGCTGTTTAGTCTGGTTATCGAACTTTTCATAAAATCCTTGTCGTTTAACAGGATTTGTGCTGAGAAACTTTGACTAGGCTATGTTACTTTCTCGTTGTTATGGCACAAAGTGCGTGTTTATGCTTGATTTAGGTTTAAAGAAACTTTATTCTCAATAAAGACATACATGCCACTCACTTGAGAACAATAATGGAACATAATTACATAAATTACACAAGGTTCGTCGTCATCAGTTACACAATACTAAAACATACGCATATTACACAAAACTACACATCAGTTCATAAATTACACAAGGTTCGTCGTCATCAGTTACACAATACTAAAACATACAAATATTACACAAAACTACACATCAGTTCATAAATTACACAAGGTTCGTCGTCATCAGTTACACAATACTAAAGTTACACAATACTGAAGATTTCTTATACTAGAGGTTATTCTATTATAAAGTTGTGCTCCTTCAAAAGTAAGCATTTTTTTGCCATAGTTCGTTCTGGTTTTGGGTAAAACTAGCAGGCTAGCTCGCCGTGTGCTACGTTGACTGATTTGTTTATATTGAGTATAGTAAGAATTTTTCTGATGATAATACATGTATTGTAAATATATAGATTTCACCTTAAGCCATGTATTGTTTTTCGTCTCTTGTTTGAAAGAAAGTAGAAAAGAAAGAATAAATATCTATTTAGCGCAGACTAAAAGGCACACAATATAATGATATAGCAGATAAAAAATAAAAAAAATCAAATGTAAAGTGCGATGCAAAAAATTAGCAGGAAAGTGTGCCTCACGGTTGCGCCAAAAAAGCCCAATTCAGCAGCCCAAAAATGACTCTGGTTTTCAACTGGACCTTTTCGTCATCCGTTTGATAGAGTTAGGAATGCTCATACGGCTATGACCATATTTTTTTTCCAGTAACGGGTAACGTAGTTAAGTATTTTTTATTTACAACGTTGCCACACACTAGGAATTTCTCCTGTATTGTGGGTGCGTTTACAAACATTTAAACTCACATACACAAACAGCCAGACCCAGAACAACTACTTGTGGGTCCTACAAATATTTGTTCCGTACGGGAATCGAACCCGCGACACGCAGCGCAGCACTCAATCGCTTAACCACTACGCCAACCATGTCGATTGGTGTGACATTTTTTTTTTTTCTTGTTGAGACGAGAAAAGTCTACAACAAATGGAAGCTCCACACTACCTTCAACGGCCCCATCAATTCCGTCACTCTCCCCTTGATCCAACACTCCAATTAAACCAGCACTGCAATAAGAAAAGCAGCACATACAAATGTCCCATAAACAGCCAACCGTCTTCAGCAGATTTCGCCAAAAATACCCACTTATTTCCACTTCCCCTAAATTCACGGTAAAAGACGGGATGCATAATTTTCGAGCGAGCAAATCGTCTGAAACATTAAGTGAAGCTAAATTCACGAAATAAACAAAGCCACAGGTGTGGGTAGCAAATTAAATACGAAGTGTATAAGACTGGCCTTTGTATAAATAATTCTTCCTTTAATTTGAGTGTATTATATGGCGGGCCCGTGGAATTAGGGACGCTAAATGGAATTAAGAGGATCAACACACAAGCAATATTGTGTTAAGTGCGATTTTTGTTTTATGAATTATGATACACTGTTTTTGCGTGTTATTTGTAATTTTATTAAGGGTCTAATACATGCATACATAACTCACGCCTTCTTCCCATGGTAGGTAGAACCTACAGAACGTCACCTGCTACTGGCTGCTATCGTAACGTACTCCTTTTGCTTCCTTTACGTTCATACATTTGCGGGGTAGTTACGTAACACATTATCAGCAGCCATGAGTTAATTTAATTTTTATTTTTTTATTTATTTTCGTTTAAGCCTAATACGTAAGGAGAGAAAAAGGGTTTACAATGAATTACTTAATTAACTTAGATCCTTAGAGTAATTAGACTAAGTACATGCTCGATTTATGAAACTCCTGACACCCAAACTAGGACGTATCTTGTATCTCAGGTGACAGCGTTCCTTCGTGCCAGGTATACGAGTATAGTGAAGCCAAACTTATTTTTTACCTGTTTGAGAGTTTAAAAATAAGAACAATACATTTATAATGTTGTTTTAGAATTAATAACGAATTTATGTTACCCATTTTATCTCTGCTTTAATATGAGTGTGTGAAGAAGTGAATGTAGTGTAAGGTGAGTGTAATGTAAGGGTGATTGAAGTGTGAGAGTGTGTATGTGTGTGAGTTGATTGGTTGCAGATGTGTGCTTTAATGTGCGTGCGATATCATGGTTTAATTCTAACAGTTCAACAACATTAATTGCGTTATTTACGTTGTTGAGCAGACAAATTTTTCGAACTTAGGAAGGAATGGATTAGCAGTATACTTCAAAATAATTCAGATTGTATGTTACGCAGTTAGGGTGCTGTTCATACACGTCAGGGGATGATATCACCCAGTCCAGTCTGTTTTCTAAGTCCCATAGGTCTTAGTATGGATGTGATTCCTGCAAAGACACCTAACCCTATCATTAGTCATTATTCTAGACACGAAGAAAATAGTTCGGATGAATCGTACGCTCACGAATGTTATGCAATACCTATATTTTTACGCAACAAAACATCGTAATAGAATAGAATATAATTTATTTCTTAGCAGGTTTATGGCATACTCGTATTATGATCTTAACAGCTTCGCAATTAAACTACCGTTGCCAGTGTGGAAATATAAAACAACAACAACATTCATTAATAACATTTTATCATTCTGTAATTAATCAAGACAAATATCGGACAAACAATACAATAAAATAATGTTATTGTCCGGTTAATAGGGCAATGCTTAAGGGCAATAAATTGCGTGGATTAATATTGGAAACCATGGTAGTTATGAGTAAGTAGATATCGGAATCGAAACAGGTTAAGTATTAGGTGCAGTGCAGTAGCCAGATCAGATTTAAAGAATTACGGGCAATAAAATTTACGTCACTAAAAGACTAAAGAAAATTGTTTGATGTTTTTTATTTTATTTTCTCGAACGAAAAATAAAAAATTAAGACTACTTTAAACGACTGTAACGTTATTAAAAAGTATCCGTGTGTTGTTCCCCTAAGTTGTAAAAATGAGAAACATTTTGCATAAATAACAGTTTATTTTATATATATATTTACGCTTCATCTAAACCAAATTGAATATCCTTTTGTTTTACGAGAACGGGTTTTTTATTAGCAATATTAAATAGTTAGTAGAATTATTATAGAGGCTTATTTTTATCTTTCGGATTACTCTATTAAATTGAATAGGGCCTTAAAATTTAATATGAATAAGGCCTTGTACACAGTTGCGTTTTGAATTAACATTATATTTTTTTTGCAAAATGTTATACTACTTGCACCTTTGCGTAAAGCTGAGACACGATGGAAGGAGCCAAGCTAAGCTATCTTCCGTGTATAACACAGATAAGGGACTTGGGTGTATCCCTGTCCGGACCATACAGGAGTAGTTGGGGCAGAGTGGACTAAGGCATGTCGCGTGGCTTTCCTGCGAGAAATGCTTGAATCGACATTCTCAACATGATTCTGACGGAGGAAAAGTACGAATCGAACGACGATCACGAATACATGATGCGCAAGAATCACCTTCCTGGTGAGCTTTTTAAGTTTGAATGATTTTACGTACGGTCTCTTCTTTACAATTTGCGATTTTCCAGAGCAAAATAATTATAACCAAAAATTTATAAGACGTGACGTAACAATAAATGTGACACTTCCATTAACCCGACTTCTAGGAACAGACCTCGCAATATCTCCTTTAGTTCATCTGCTCAACTAGTCTCTTGTCTGAAGTTTGCCATGTCTTGCAGCATCAATAATTAATAAGTTTCAAGCTCTGAAATGTACTGGTATGGACATGTTGAGACACTCAAATGTAGAGACATGTTGTGGGTTAGTGGGACAGTTTGGGTGCAAGTATTCTGTTATTAGGTAGTTGAAAATAGGTATTGGATTTTGGATTTAAATGGAGGTGTCATAAAATTCTATTTACTAACTTAATTTGTCAGTAAAACTTACCAGAAATGGTAAAATATATTTTTTTCAAAGCAGGCGGATATTAACAAAAAAAATGCAGATTTACTTAATATGGATTACATCGGCGTATACCAGAGTAGCCAAAACGTGAAACTTCTAAATCATAGTCATAGTCATAGTCATAGTCATTTATTCATAAACAAAGTAACTTGTATCTGAATTTACACACAAAATTACACAATTACAGAATTTATACACACAACAAAAAATACACACAATAAATTTACATTTAAATTAAACAATATGATGGCCAACACATTAAAATTTAAATCAATTATTAACCTAGTGGAAATAAAATTCTCAGCACAGTTAAATCGGATTTTTACAGGGGCGCCATTGTCGAAATAAAAGTTCAGTGACTTTATTTATTAATCCTGTAAAATCATAATTAATTTCACAAAAAAAATCCACAACGTAAAATGAACTTCCCATCTTTTTGCCGGCTTATGAACGAACACCGCGAACGCCGTATTTTCTCGAATATCATAATTTTAGGCTCCATGGATTTCAATATGATAATACGTTCGGTGTTAGGGACAATTTACATCAAATCGTGCGTAAACGGCTCCTGTCCGGTAGTTGGTGTTCAATGAATGCAAACTGTGATAAGCTGATAGTGATGTTTTACGTGGTTAGCGCTGGAATACGCCGGGATTTATACGGGAAATACTGAAATGTTACTTAAACTTTTTTCTATTACAAACATGCATAGATGCCTGCGTCCTTTTTAAGACAAAGCATGAATATGTTATTAGTTTGTTTTGCTAAGATTATTTTACATAATCATCTGTATTTTATTAAAAGTATGGTAAAGAACCAAGAGTCCTTGATAGCAAGGACTCTTGGTTCTTTACCATACTTTTAATAAAATACAGATGATGATGATGATGATGTCCTCATACCTCTATAAAATTATGATGGAATGGATAGCCATTCCATCATAATTTTATAGAGGTATGAGGACAAGGTGTAAAGTTAACTCATCTTCTATAGAAAAGGAAGGACCCTCCGACCAGACGGGTGTTGTATGTGGTTGGCTACTGCCCGATGATTGATGTCGGGACATTGTATAATATATGCCAGTCGTGCGGTAAACTTTGCTTGCGCGATGCAGGCTTTTGCGTGACGTCAGTGTGATGAGTTATTGACATGTGGCGTTGTTGCATGTCACCACAATTTCATGAAAAATATATGAGTATGTGGTTTAGGTACAGTATACCTACACCACGACGCGGATGGTGGAAACACTATATCTTTTTTTTTGGGTTGGGAAATTATCAATTAACTTCTCCCGCTCTGTGCGGAGCGGGAGGGCGTTTCGGACTTTTACTCACTAAAACCCACCTGTGTTCCTTCCGTTGCCCATGCCAGGGCCACGATATCCCTTTTGGACAAACTCGCAACCCTAGCAGGCATTGGCCCTAACGGACCCCGTCAGTTAGTGCTGACATCTCTTTGAGGCGCGCGTGGAATACAACGCGCCGACAACCTAGGCCTTGTCCTTATCGGACGGCGAGCTAACCATCGTTCACCGTCCGCAGGCTTGAACCAGGGCCAAACGCAAAAGATCGCCGCTGCCGATCGCCTCCGTGAACCCTTTATCCTTGAGCTGCCTAGCGTAGTACGGATTTTCAATAGAATGCAAAGCCAGCATGTACTGGTTTTTTTGCCAATGCCGTGTGGCCTACTGTCAAAAAAAAAAAGTAACAACTTTAGCAACCAATCCCAAAGTGTACGGAGTGAAAGTATGTAAGTAATACCCGAAATAGAAACAGAAATATCTAATTACGTCTCCCATATATACGCGGACAAAACACACTTCATTTGAGGGCTAAAGACTAATGAAGTATGAAAGCCCTGACAGTGGACATCAAGCTATGCGGAGGAGATACAAATGTACGAAGGTATAAAAGCGGAATTCACCTGCTGCCTAGGATGTTCACCATTTTCTATTTTATTAAGTACTTACCTGATATTTGATGATAGGCCTACATTGTCCTCTCATAACCATTAACAGTATAATTTGAGAACATTGTAAAAGCCGATTATAAAAAAAAATTAACAACCAATCCCACATTTTAATCCCAAATCCCGGAATACCCCATCACTAGTAACAAAGCAAACCACTACGTTCTACGCAGTTTATTTTATCGGAACACTCTCATAGAACAATTTATAAGATGGAGATCAATTTCTGAAACAGATTAAGACCGTCCTTTACCTAGATTTTCTACAGACTCGGCTATCTTTTGACCTAGATGGGTAGTAAGGAACAGTCACTGATCTATGGACTCGAGGAAATCATTTGTTACGTTTTCGGAGTTGTGGTTTTGTCTTTGGTCTTCGCTTTAAATAACTTTTTACGTCTCACGGATTTATGTCCAGATAAATAAATTAGGTAGGTACGATTAGGTAATAAAATAAAATCACACACCCCACGCCACATTTTTATAAAAAAAACTGCCTCATTGGTCTAGTGGTTGCAAGCGCTACTGCGGAGCATAAGGTCCTGGGTTCGATTCCTGGGGCTGGCAAAGTGTTATTGGGTTTTATTTACTGGATTTTCTCAGTCGCAGCCCTGAGTCTGGATGTGTGCCCAGTTAATGGCAATAGGCTCGCCCCCTATTACATGGGACCTAATCATAACTGGTGAAATGTTGGTGTAATACGAGTATACAACATTATTTTTAGTATATGCGAAACCCGAAACACCTGTCTAGTATTTTTATGTAAGGAATCTATGTACAAAATTTCAAAACTGTATCATGAAAAATCACAAAGTTATAAGGTCGTTAAGTTACCGGGATGTCCGTACAAAAACATGTTAACGGCGCCCCCGCGCCTCCAGGGTCGTCTTGCGCTCATTGATAATAATTTGGCAGTAGGTACCTAACCGTACGGTGATTGTATTGTAAGTAGTTAAATGGTGATAACATTTTCCATCACACTTAAATATTTTTGGGACAAAATATAACATGGTGTAAAAATTATTGAAATCGCGTCAGATCCTTATTCTGAACAAACTATATTCAGGTTTCGCATATACTAAAAATAATGTTGTATAGGTGCGCCTCTACATAACCCTTTGGAAAAATCCTGGGTACATTATTCATTCATGTCGCGTCTTTAAGTAAGAACAATGTAAAAAACCGGCCAAGTGCGTGTTGAACCACGCACAGTGAAGGATTCCGTAGTTGGGATGAATTCATCCCAAAAACAAACTTAACATTGAAGTTGAGAAACGTGTATGTCACGGTCAATTCCCTAACTGCAAATGTAAGTTGGTCATGCCAAATTACAACTTTCTAGTACTAAGGCCCGTATTTATAGAACTTTACTCAGTACTCAAGCATTACTTAAGACTGGATTCAAGCCATTGGATTGGTTGAATTTAGTCTTAAGTAATGCTTGTGTTAGTGTGAAAATGGACTGTATAATATATTATATTAAATTATTAAAAGAAAGGCGCTTAATAGTAGTAATTTTTACTTCCTCCCTGGTAAAAACAAAAGGTAATACCAAAATCATAAAAATTAATAGACAAAATAATATCAAAAACATAGACAAAAACTCAAAAAGGTGCGTTATGCACAGCTTGAGTACTGAGTAACGTTCTATAAATACGAGCCTAAGAGTCTCTGAGCTAAGCCGCGGACAGACAGACAGACAGACAGACGGACATGGCGAGACTATAGGAAACCCTAAAAGGGACTTTTCAAATTATCATACTTCCTAATGACTCAATAGATGTAGTCCTGAATATTTCTTGGATTTTGAGTGGGAGGATTTTGCCTGGCCTTTTCGCCCATTCCTCTGAGAAGGTTAAGTCAAGGTAAGACCTCGAAAAAGAAACAATACTTTGGAAGCAAATCTCTGCGTAACATACGCCCCGAAGGTTTAAGCTAATTACGCGGTTTTGAACAAGTTTGGAACAAGATATCACTTTTACACGAACATTTATTTGCCTTAAAGCCCTAAGTTCAACAAATAATTAAAACCAAATTCAATTACACAGGAGAAATTCCTAGTGGGGGCTTTTATACAGGATAAATTCCTAGTGTGGGGCACGTTTTAAAAAAACAAAAAAAATATATTTAGATATAGATAGATCATGATCATCATCATCATTCCAGTCGAAACAAGACACTGCTGGACATAGGCCTCCCCCAAAAGGGGGGGGGGATTGCCATAATCGCCACGCTTGACAGACAGGTTGGCGATTGCAGTATGGTATTAAAATGCATAGAAAACGCTGCTGTCCATTCTCTAGTAAATCCCTTAGTCACCTTTTATGACACCCACGGGAAGAAATGGGATGATGCTGACAGAAGTGTCGTAAACGGTCAAACGACCTGAATCAGGTCGATGGACAATGGAGAGGAGATAGATCTAGATAAATCGTTTATTTTGTGCATTCAAAAGATATAGCACAATGTACCTACAAAAACACGATTAAATAATAACTAATTACATAAATATTGTTTACAAATTAGCTTAAAATAATGAAATAACGAACATACAAAGTGCGGTGTGCGTCTCAAGGTTGAACCAAATGGGAGTCCAGCTCAGCATGTGTCAGGCAAACATACCTGACGCTGATATTCTGCTGGATCCCTGCAGTGACGTACGGAGGCCGAGCAGATGAGTTATATACGTAAATTATTGGTGTTGTGAATAGTGGAATGTACGGAGTGAAAGTATATACCTAAGTAATACCCGAAATAGAAACAGAAATATCTAATCACATCTCCCTTAAATACGCGAACAAAACACACTTCATTTGAGGGCTAAAGACTAATGAAGTATGAAAGCCCTGACAGTGGACATCAAGCCATGCGGAAGAGATACAAATGTACGAAGGTATAAAGGCGGAATTCCTCTGCTGCGTAGGATGTTCACCATTTTCTATTTTGTTAAGTACCTGATATTTGATGATAGGCCTACATTGTCCTCTCATAACCATTAATAGTATAATTTGAGAACATTGTAAAAGCCGATTATAAAAAAACCGGCCAAGTGAGAGTCGGACTCGCGCACGAAGGGTTCCGTACGATCCTACTAATATTATAAACGCGAAAGTTTGTAAGTATGGATGGATGGATGTTTGTTACTCGTTCACGTAAAAACGGCTACCCCAATTTTGAAATTTTGTATCGAGGTAGCCAACACCTTGGATTAACATATAGGCTACTTTTATCCCTATATTCCCACGGGATCGAGACTTACGCGGGTAAAACCGCGGGCGCAGCTAGTTATCTATAAAAACGGCAAAAAAATCACGTTTGTTGTATGGGAGCCCCCCTAAATATTTATTTTATTCTGTTTTTTAGTATTTGTTCATATAGCAGAAATAGAAATACATCATCTGTGAAAATTTCAACTGTCTAACTATCACGGTTCACTATCATGAGATACAGGCTGGTAACAGACGGACGGACAGCGGAGCCTTAGTAATAGGGTTCCCGTTTTACCCTTTGGGTACGGAACCCTAAAAAAACCGTGGTTTTTTGCCGGCTCATCTCCTTAGCATAATCGGCCTGTAATGTTTCCACTGCTGGGACACAGGCCTCCTCTCTTCGAGACAGAGTGGGCTGTACGGGTTGATAGATGTCACATTTCTACAAACAAAACATCATTCATTTTTCATTTTGGCTTCAAACAAATTCTGTTCTTATCCTATTATGTCAATAAAGAATTATATGAATTATTTGATTTGATTTGATTTCTTCATATATTTGGTTCTAGGACATGGCGGTTTCCTCACGATGTTTTCCTTCACCGAGAGTAGTGGTGATTAAATTATTTACACAAAGTAAAGCGCCTGCCTGGGTTCGAAGCCCTTTTTTTATTTTTTTTTTGGGTCGGAAATGATCAAATAACTTCTCCCGCTCTGGGCGTAGCGGGGGCGGGTCAGACTTTTACTGACTAAAACCCACCCGTGTTTCTTCGCCCGTGTGCCAGGGCCACGATATCCCTTTCGGACAAACTCGCAACCTTGGCAGTGGGTTCAAAGCCATGACCTACAAACTCGTAAGTCTGGCCCGTTACCACTGGGCCACCACTGCTCACGCTTCTCCATAAGAAACGACAAATCGGAGAGGATATGCAAGTTAGCTGCGCGGTTCATTTGTTTGCCAGACACCATTGATGTATTAAATAGGAAGATATGGTACGCGCTCCTCAACGTGGATCGCATAAATTAGGGGAAAGGACACAATTGACCTTAGTCACAATCGAACTGGCGCGTGTGTAGCACGTTAAGTAAAATTACAGTAATAGTCTAAATAAGCAGCAACAATGCCTTCCTGTGTTTATAAAATGTGCACAAATATTGCAAAAACCAAAAACAAGTCCTACGGGATTAGTTTTCACTCGTAAGTACAGCCAAAAATGTTAATTTATAGAAAATTATAATAATATTTAATGTTTGCTCCTTCATAAGTCGTTCCTAATCGTAAACATTCGGCCAACATTCGGCTGCTAACGCGATTTCGCTTGCACAACAGTTATGGGTACGTAACAGTGACAATTATTGCTATCTCGCTCCCGCTATAGCCCGAGTAATACGTCTCTCTATTTCGGTTGTAGAGCACATGACGCACGACATCGGGAAATGTAGTAGTGTGGGTGTGTTTACATGTAACTGTTTCTAGTCCATTTAATATTTACGTGATGTTAGAGAGTGGCCTATCTTCCCTTATTTTACATCAATGCCAGACACACTTCCGTTTCTACGTAGCATGGCCATGAGCCGCAGTGGGTGATCGCGCCTCCGTTTTCATATAAAGCGAATCTTAGTTCACGTGCGAAGCGTAATCGTAGCTGGCGGCAATGGAACCGTGCATTACCAGAACTTTATGAACCGTGCCACTATTACCGAATTAATGTTTTCCGATATTTATTGGGTGAAGAGTTTATTCGCAGAATTTTTGGTACAAAATTCTAGTACCTACCTAAGTGTCATGGATGAATTAAACGATTATTTTTATTACCAATTCGCTATAACTTAGGACCAATTTCATCGATGAAACTGAATGCGATCAGCATGTCTTCACCTCGTTCAAGTGTCGTTGTCATTATTGTTATGGAATTTGATACTGACAACTCTTGAACGCGGTTTCATTGATGAAATTCGCCCCTTAACCTCTGAGAGGAATGTCATACTGTACAACTATAGCTAATAAGATAATCTTGATTTGAAACTAGATATTTTAATCGAGACTCACGTTTGAGTGTTTAACCCATGATATTATAATATTACTAGGTGCGCCCCGCGGTTTCACCCGCGTAAGTCTCGGTCCCGTGGGAAAGCCACCCTTAACACTTAGGGGTATAAAAAATAGATAGTAGCCGATTCTCAGGCCTACTGAATATGCATATAAAATTTCATAAAATTTCATAAAAATCGGTCAAGCCGTTTCGGAGGAGTATGGTAACTAACATTGTGACACGAGAATTTTATATATAAGTTTGTGAATTAAAACATGTTTATTGATTCCATAATTATTATCTTTTCAGATCCATGCTGGTGCCATCTTTAGATGTGAGTAATTTTTTTAAATAATATCTACTCTAAACCTTTTTACTGAAGAAACAGAAACTTCTAGACCACACATCAAAGGCTCACCGCAATTTATTTAAACATACATACATTATACTCAAGTACAGACGATTAAGCTATTTGATATTCAGGCAGCTAACTTTCAAATATTGCAATTATTTGTAAACAATGTTTGGAGTGTACTCAGTAGTAGTAAAAAATTACTTCGCCCACAAAAAAAAATATTTTTGGAGTGTAGTGGAAAGACAAAAGACGACCTGTAAATGTCCAACGGCATCGCGGAAGACCCAGACGTAGATAGCGGGACGAGCTTGACGCCTATAGACGGGATTGGTCCATATTGGTTCAGGATCGATTTAAGTGGAAAACGAAAGGGTGGCCTGTGCCCTGCAGTGGGACAACGCATATAAATATTATTGGAAAGATGAATATTTGTAACCGACTTTCAAAAAAGAGGAGGTTGTATATTTGGCGAGTAGTGTACTGTAGCAGAGGTGTAGTCATCATTTCAGCTGAAAGACGTCCACTGCTGGACATAGGCCTCCCACAACCTGGGTTTGCCATAATCGCCACGCTTGGCAGGAGGGTTGGCGATCGCAGTATGGTGTTAAAATGCATAAAGAACGCTGCTGCCCATTCTCTAGTAAGTCCTGTAGTCGCCTTTTACGACACCCACGGGAAAAAAATAGGATGATGCTATTCTTTGCGTCCGGCACTACACGGTAAAGAGGACGGAGGAGAGGTGTAGTGTATACACTGATTTCTCCGTAATTATTGGGGTGATTTTAGTGATTCTTTTTTCAATTGATAGAATAAGCGGAATCACGTCTTCGACACGCGAGTCGAAGACGTAATTCCTTATACATTTTATTAATTTTGCTTGGGTAGTTTTTGAGTTAACTTCATTAATACTTATTTTTTTCACTTCGTAATAACTTCTGTCACTAATATTTACAAGTAGTGTTTTAAGATATTTTTTGGGTAGGTATCACAACTGAAAAATAAAAAAAAAATTGCCTCTATACCAAATAGCTTGTTCATGCTTGTTCGACTGTACAGACAAGTATGCAACCCTCTATTTACATTCCCTAATGCGAGGGCTTCAGGGGTTAGTTTCACTTTCATTCAACTATACACAATTTAGACACTTCAAAGAACCTTTGTCTTTGTTCCAAGTTCATGTGGGTTGAAAGAAAAATAATAGACCAGGGTGTTAATATTTTAACTGCGTTATTTTAAGCTTTATAAAGTGCGCGTTCTACATTAAGGTCGTTTGCATGTGTACCTACAGCGCGTATTATAATAATGTCATATTATATTCAGAGTGGAAATTAAAATGCGAAAATGTATTATTTTTTTTTGGTCTCCGTAGCCAAATGGCAAAAAACGAAACCCTAATGGATTCGTCATGTCTATTTGTCTGTCCGTCCGTATGTCACCGCCACTTTGTTCCGAATCTATAAGAACTATACTGTTGAAACTTGGTAAGTAGATGTATTCCGTGAACCGCATTAAGATTTTGACACAAAAATAGAATAAAAACAATAAAGATTGGGGGTTCCCATACTTAGAACTGAAACTCATTTTTTTTTTCATCAAACTTATACGTATGGGGTATCTATGGATAGGTCTTCAAAAATTATATTGAGGTTTCTAATATTTTTTTTTCTAAACTAATAAAAAAAAAAAAAAAAAGTATTCAAGTAAGAAGTAAAGTAAAATTATAATTTAGATTAATTACAACCAGGGAAAAATGTAATTCTAAACTGTAATGTAGACCTGCCTGAACTAGGTTTATGAAAAACCTGTGTTTCAGGCCATCGATTTACATCAAACATTTAAAATGAAGACAACAATAGGTTTATTACTAAGTTAAATTAAAAAGGAGACATAATATTTTCAATGACTTAAAGAGTAAAAAAATATTCTTAAAGCAAATATTCTTTGGGTATATTATTTTTAAAACTAGATTATGTAAGATAATATTATGTTTAAATAAATTAACAAATAATATTAAAGTAGATAAAGTAGACACTATTATTAATTAGCTAAAGGAATAGACTTTTATTAGATTAAGTCGACAGAGCTATTATTTTAAAATTTCTAGTAGTTTTTCCGTGTCTGCGTAATTCAATTTTGACAAATATTCCTGTACTAGTAAGTTACACCTATTATAACTTAAACTATAAATCTTAAGCACTCTGTTAAACTTGTTATACAAGTAGGGCCCTAAAAATAAATAAAATCGATTAGTAAAAGCATGTTTAGTCTGAGAGTTAGCACATACCAAATCTTTTCTTCTCCTATCTGAAGGTACTGGGTTAAAGTAGAGTTCAGTGTGTTGGAATAAAACTACATTAAAAACAAATAATTGACGTACTGTTAGCACCTTACATGCCATATAAAGCTGGTCTGTAGGAAATCTAAATGGACGAAAAGTAGCAACCTTTAAAACTGCTCTTTGAGCGCGTTCTAGGTGCAGTAAAATTGATTTAGCGGCACCACCCCAGGACGTTATGCAGTAGGTGATAATAGATTGACATAACGCCAAATAAACCTGTCTAATTAATTTAAAGTCGGCAATGTTACGTAAATTTTTAAAAATGTATATTAGTTTACGCACTCTGGTGCATAACAAATCGATGTGTTTGCGGAAATTCAGTTTTGTGTCAATCGTGACGCCTAGATATTTGATATGATCGGTTTTAGCTAAAGTGGGACAAGTGCATGCAATGTCAGCATAATGTAAATTACAATTGTTATGCGCTTGAATGTTTAGATTAGTAAGCGTTGGATTAGTGTTTCTCATTGCAAATATTAGGTAGTTGGTTTTATCTGTATTTAAAGTTAAGAGATTTTTATGAAGCCAATTAGACACAGTATTAAAACCATTCTGTGCTACCTCAAAGACCTCGGCCATTGATTTAGCTGTGAATAGTAGCGCAGTGTCATCCGCATATGACATAATTACACCCTTTTGGAGTGTCAAATTGCAAAGGTCATTTATATAGACTAAAAACAATGTAGGACCCAAAATACTGCCTTGTGGGATTCCATAACAGCTATTTTTAAGTTCAGAACTCATGTATTGACCTATTTTTATACACTGATCGCGGTCGGTGAGGTAATCAGATAATAGTTGCAATTGTATTCCCCGTATTCCCAGCATTTCCAGCTTGTATAAGAGCAAATTACAAGAAATTGTGTCAAAAGCCATGGCAAGGTCTAAAAATATCCCTATGGTATGCATGCCGTTATCCAAGTTTGTGCTTATAAAATTTGTCAGATGGTGAACAGCTTGGCTTGTTGATCTTTTAGGCCTAAAACCAAATTGATGCTCAGAGAGTAATTTACTACTTTCAAGATAGTTTACTAATCTACTGTTTATAATTTTTTCTAAAATCTTTGAGAGACCTGTTAAAATTGAAATTGGCCTGTAGTTATTTAAACAACTTTTGTCTCCAGCTTTAAACACAGGGGTGACTACCGCTTTTTTAAGCAATTTAGGAAATATTCCTTTAGTTAAACATAACTGAAAAATGTGAGTCAAGGGAAGGGCAATGACGTATTTAAATCTTTTGAGTATGCTATTAGGTATGTCGTCACATCCTACGGCACAAATTTCCTTTAATCCATCTATTATACTTACAACCTCATTAACATCAGTATCTAATAAGACAAAAGAGTTTCGTGCTGCATTTGTCATGGTATGGCTTTGAAAGGAAAAACATCTATTAGATAATAAGTTTTTTTCTGCTAAGTTTTTTCTACGTTAATGAAGAAGTTGTTAGCTTTATTTGCTGCTTCGGTAGGCATTAACTCAGAAGATAAAAGATCAAGCAGAGTTTCGGGATTTTTTGACCTAAAAGTGATAGTTTTTATGAATTTCCATATAAGTTTACTGTTTTTACCTGCTTTCTGAAGTTGACTTTGATCATATTGGTTTTTCAGCTTTTTCAACAGATTATTACAAAAATTCCTATATCGTTTGTAAGTAATTGACAATAGTTCATTATCCGGAGCGTTTTTTGATTTTTTGTGAAGTTTGTCTCTATGTCTGATACAGCGAACAAGTCCTGGTGTAATCCATGGTTTAATATTACTATACTTTCTAGGAATTACTTTAGTAAATGTATTTTTCCTTATCGCAGATTGTAACAAATCGACAAAATATTGTATAGAAGTATTTGGATCATGTGTATTGTAAACGGGGTCAAAATTAATACCGCGTAAGTCAGTTTCAAGACTCGTCATATTGAGTTTAGTATAGCTGCGCATGCAATTATTTCTAGGTGAGGATATTTGTAATGTTAGTAAAACAGCTTGATGATCGGTTAGTGACGAATTAGTAACCAATGTTTTGGATGGACATTTCGATTTTATAAGGATATGGTCTAGACAAGAGCCGCTCTGGTGGGTTGGGTGATAATGAGCTGGTAATAGTCCATGAAATGAGCAGATATTGAGGTAATTATGAGAATGAGTATCGATTTTTTCAGCAGCAATGTTTATGTTGATATCACTTATCACTATGATATTTTTAAACGAAGATAATATTCCTAAGTTACTGTTAAGCGAATCCAAAAACCCATCAATACTTTGGGATGGAGGCCTATAAATAGCCATAATTACGGTATCAGGAATAATTTTAATTACTAAGCAGTTGCAGTCTTGAAAAAGGGATTCGACTACTAATGTTCTTAAATTATTTTTAATATAAACCACTATGCCATCATTCTGGTTGAATGTTCTAACGCTTTTGTGAAGATTATATCCATCGAGAGATGGTATAATGGCCGTTTGTTTGGATAACCAACATTCTGTTAGAACGATAATGTCGCAGCCTATATCAAGATTTTGTAACAAAACTTGGAAACCGTTAATATTGCGAGTTATACTGCGTATATTTTGTGTAAGTAGGGTCAATGTTTTATCTCCAGTAAAGACTATGTTTTTGCACTCCTCAACATTACAGATTTTAGCTTCAGACACGGAAAACCCATCCAGATCACAGATTAGCTGATTGGTCATTATAAAAAGTAAAAATATATGTAGAAGTTTACCTACTATCTATGTGCTTAATTGAAAAGGTAGTCGGTGGCGCTCCTAGGCGCCTTCATAGTCAATGGAATAAATGTAATTGTCTTCTGCATATTTACGTGCTGGGCAATTTACATCACCAGTAGGATGCTCATCTTTCCTCTTAAAACGTTTACAGGTCGCACATTGAGGCAGAGAACCTTTATTATTGCAGTCCTTGAAAGAGTGTCCTGTTTCGCCACAGAGGTTGCAGGTAGGGTTCGTTTCTCTGCAAAATTTGGCAGCGTTTCCGAACTGCTGGCAGTTAAAACACCTGGTCACAATAGTGAAATCTCTCACTTGACATGATGTCCAATTAATAAAAATTCGGCCTTGGTTCATCATAATTTTCCTGATATTAGCAGGCACTTCCAATATATAATTACAAGTCGGGCGATCTTTCTTTCCTGACTTATGGCTCAACTTGATACTTTCTAAAAAGGACTCACGAGTAATGTTCGGCAATTTGTCTGTCAAGTTTTGGACGTAAATGCAATCAAATACCTCTTTTTCAGTTAGGGCTACGGGGACACCAACGACAGCAATCCTAGGACGGCGTTTGGATGGTTCTTCAACTGTAAGGCCTGAGGCAACCAGCTTCTGTGAGCTTTTTAATTTATTAATGTCGTCTTTGTTATCCGTCCTAATGATGACACCTCCATTTCTAATTGAATCCAATTAAAACTGAATAGTTTGCGCGAGAGACACTTCCAAAATGGTGAAATGTGTGTCCCCCTCCTGTAACTTCTAAAATAAGAGAATGATAAAACTAAAAAAAATATATGATGTATATTACCATGTAAACTTCCACCGAAAATTGGTTTGAACGAGATCTAGTAAGTAGTTTTTTTTTTAATACGTCATAAATCGTAAACCGCAATTTACCTTTTTTAGATAAAGGTACGGAACCCTTCGTGCGCGAGTCCGACTCGCACTTGGCCGGTTTTTAACAATTAGCATTGTGTTAAACATAACATATTAAATTAAAAGGGAATTAAACGTTGCTGTTTTATGACATTCCGAACTATAACATAATTATTAGCTGCGCCCCGCGTTTTACCCGCATAAATCTCGATCCCGTCGGAATATTGGGATACATTCTATGTCTTTCTACAGGTCATGGTCTACCCATATATGCCAAACTTCGTCCAAATCCGTTCAGCTGTGAAAGCGTTACAAATAAACAATCTCAATTTCACTTTTATAATATCAGTTAAGACGCAGATATATGCCAGTGACCTTGAGTGGTTAGCTTGCGTGTTCTGTACTGAGCTCACGTAACGCGTCGTACGTTCAGCCAGTAATAGGACTCGCTCATCAAGCAGCACTGTCCCTCATTTAACGCATTATTAATTTATTATACACAAATCAAAAGATATTAAAAAAAACGCGTAAACTAAAAGATCAATAATTAAATTATCTTTAAATTGGTGAAGGTTTCAGAAAACTACGCTTGGTAGATTTTGCGCCATTCTCAGTTTTTTATCCGCGTTAGACATAACTTTACAAATTAATTTCAATATGTAATATAAACATAATCTAAAATATTCACATTTTAAGTTATTGATAAAAAGCTTTAATTTGACATATATTTTTTTCAAATCATTAACACTACTTGTTTAAACCTGATCTTCAGTATAAAATCATTAAAAGTCTGTTATCGTCCCCTTAAGATGCGTTTTACAAATCTTAACAATCTCATTTCCTTTGCAGTTTCTGCGCATGGAATAGAAAATTTACAATATTCCTAAAGGTACTAACAGTAGTCTACCTACCACAAACTTTTATGTAACATCAACACGAAGAAGAAAAGAAGATCTTAACATAGTCAAATAATCTCCACGGCACTGCCACGGTTGGCGCAGTGGTTAACAGACTGACTGCTGCGCTGCATGTCGCGAGTTCGATTTGCGCACGGAACAAATATTTGTATGACCTACAAGTAGTTGTTCCGGGTCTGGCTGTTTGTTTTTGTGAGTTTAAATGGTTGTAAACGCACCCACAATACAGGAGAAATTCCTAGTGTGGGGGGGCAACGTTTAAAAAAAAAAATATAATCAATATCTAATTATTGTCTTATCTTATGAATGAATGAATTCATATTTTTATTTGTTAAACACAAGTACATACATTTGTTCTTCAGTGACAATTCAGTTGATTCTCTCTGCCTTATTACAAAACAAGATTTATATTTGACATGGCTTAAACCATGGAGCCAGTTTTTGTAATAAGAACGTAACAGTGATTGTAATACCGTTCTTTTTACAAAACTGAAAGCTTTGTTCGGTACTAAGTTGTCAGTTTTGTGTTTAGGAACTTTACCATAGTCAGAATAAAGTTCGAAGTTCAATAATGGCTCCATGTTTTAAACCTGGGTCTGAAGATAAACCTTGTTTTGTAATAAGGGGGTCTATGTTTTGCCAGCGGCGTACAAATTTTATAGTTACAGTAGGTATACAATTATTATAATTAAATTCAGAAACATTTTGTATGACATTAAATTCCATTAAAAAATGACACAATATTCAACAAAAACACACACATTCAATGCTTAGTTAATTTATCTACCCTCTACCCAATACAAATACCCTCCAAATTCGTCTACCAAATCTAAAACCAACTTTTTCAACCAATCAACTAATTTATCTAAACGTAGACCAGTCTTAAGCCAAGCCACACGTCACACGTCCCTCCCTTTAAATACTGTCCTGATAAATGGGTCTAAATTTATAGTCTCATTGGCTTTAAGTAGTATTTGATCATTGGTGTCAGTAGTTAGCATATTTCAAAGCGGTTTTGAGGTCCTAGTTGATACACAGATTGGTGAAGTCATTAGGATTTTGTGATGGAATGATTTAGTTCGTATTTGTAAAAATATTTACAAAAAAGGCAAGTTCATTTCTCCTGTCGCAGTCTGCTGGAAGAAATTTCTTAAGAAATAAGCAGTACCTTTGTACAACATTTTTAATTATGTCGTATCTCTCAAATAAACGTAGGAAGGTAGGGTAGGTAGTCAATGTTAACGTTTATATCTGTAAGTTGTATGGTGTTCATAATAAAGAGTATTCTGTTTTATTCGCTCTGTATTTTATTGTATGTAGGTACATAAATAATAAAATAAATGACCATAAATGATTTTTATTTCTGTAAGTAGGTTTGAACAAACACTTTTACACGTCAATCATATTTGTCGGCGTAAAAAAATAAAATAAAATAAATAACCTTGGAATATTGTTTAGAAACAGAAATCCATAAAAAAGTACTTGGTCATTTGCGAGTTGCACTCTGCTAATGTGCAATTTTGTGTAAACTTTTCCATCGTATTCAACTTTTTCGTAGACATCCTCTGCATTGTGCACCATCTTCAACGAAATATCATGTTGTTCGTTTTTAGGGTTCCGTAGTAAACAAGGAACCCTTATAGTTTCACCATGTCCGTCTGTCTGCCTGTCTGTCTGTCTGTCTGTCTGTCCGTCCGTCCGTCTGTCCCCGGCTTAGCTCAGAGACGCTAAGTCCTAGAAAGCTGTAATTTGGCATGGGTGTACATATTAATCACGACGAGAAAGTCGTAAAATAAAACCATGAAAAACATTTTTTTTAGGGAGGAAAAAAAATATCATACCCGTTTTACATGCAAGGGAGGTCCTTGCATGTAAAACGGAGATGATATTTTTTTTTCTCGTCTAATACATGGTGTGGGGTATCGTTGGATAGGCCGTCCAAAAATATTGTGGGTCTGTGAAAAACATTTTTCAATTCTGAGATCCGTTTACGTAATATTAAGCTTTAAAGTGCTATTTTTTGTTAGAGTCAAGTTTCCCCGTCCCCCTGCCAGCTAAATGGTTGGTTTTGGGTATGTGAAGAAATTCATGGCAGTAGCATATATAACGAAATTAAAAGGAAAACTATCACAACTAAGTAGGGTTTACAAGTTAACGAGTAATCGTCGACCAACTCAAATTTACAGTTGCAGAATTGACCGTAGCGTATATAGATGTATGGGAGAGCATGTTTTTCAACTAAAAAAAAAGTAAAAATTAAAAAAAAAGTCTAAAGTTTTGTCAAAATTTTTAGTGTATTGGATACGAGGGTTTTGGCTACTTTGTATGTGTGTATTTTAATTATGTTTATATTTGTTGAAATGTGCGTTTTGTTTGTGCAGAATAAACAATTTTTCTTACTTTCTTTTCTTTCTAACTACAATGTTAAGTTTGTTTTTGGAATGAATTCATCCTAACTACGGAACCACTCATTGTGCGTGGTCCAACACGTACTTGGCCAGTTTTTTTTTTATCAACCACACACGTCATTGAACTCCAATGCTTTCCCACATAGAAAATAAAACATCTTATTTATAACAAAAACACTCATGCCCATTTCTGCTCACCCCCTCTAGGATTACCGACAAACGACACAAACACATGCGTTATACACGTGCTTTCTATAAATATCCCAATAAACGCTTCTAAATTTAACCCTTAGGCTTTTAGCTAACCGTTGAGTTGTTTATCTTTCGCGAGAGATAAGACAAAACTTAAGACAGCATCGGCAGGGTTAAATTGGGGTGCATCGTTATTTGCGTCTGGGTTGTAATAAGGATGAAACTGTTTCAGTATTGTCGGTTATGATTTTGGGATTATGTAGAAGATTTCTGTTATTGAAATTGGATTAGAGATTTTCCATAGATGGTCATTATACAAGTTCACGAATTCTAATTGTTCATAGGAGAAGGCTGACCCTACAGAACATCGAGTTCTATAATAATCACTTCCACATATACCTATCATCTGCCTAGCTTTTTCCCAAAGACGTTGGGGTCGGATTCCAGTCCTACCGGATGCATCTGAATATCTACCAGTATTTTACATGGAGCGACTGCCTATCTGACCTCCATAACCCAGTTACTGGGTGATACGATACTCCTTCGTAAGACTGCTTGTCAGACTTTCGGGCTTCTTGACAACCCGCAACGACTGTCAAAGATCCCCGAATTACAGCCGGGACCAACCGCTTCACATGCTTATTAGGGTTATTCTTATTCCCAAAGTACTCCAAAAAGAGTTCCCAAACTACTCTATGAAAAATATAATATTTTTAATAAGGTTTAATTCTACTCCATGATAATATTAAAATGTTCTCAAAGTACTGCACTCCATTTTAATCAAAAAGCTAATTTAAGACGTTATAACAAAATACTTAACTTTAATGTTTATTTTAAGAATTTTTGTGACTGACTGTAATAAAATATATGTATTTTATTAGTAGATGGAGCAGTTTGAGAATTAATAACGAATAATCGGTGGAGTACTTTGAGAATAATTTCAGTTACCTATGGAGCAGAATGGGAACAAAATAATAATTAAGTATTTTTAAATAATAATAATTCCATGGAGTAACTCGGGAATGAATGTATGAGATACTTATCTTTTTAGAACAAAAGAATGGAGTACTTTGGGAATAACCCCTTATTATTATTATTTCATCGATATAGTGCAAATATTCTCTGAGTAAAATGGCTGTGTAACATCCGGACGGACAGATTGACGGACGGAGACAGACGGACATGACAAATTTCCGTTTTTGCCATTTGCTATAGAACCCTAAAAAAGTTCCTTACGATGGAAACAATAGCCAATTAATTTCACATTTGCTTAACCCAACATAAAAAAAAATTACCCAACGAAAAACCCACTTCATTTATTTCCCAGAAAAAGCGGCATTATTCACAAAATATTGTCAACGCACAATCTTAAAATTGTTCGCACAAAAACCCTTGTAATCTGCCTACTCCACCCGGTCTCGCGAAAACGATTTGTTATTTCTCTGAGAGTAATGTTAAATAGATTAGTTCTAACAAATGGGAATTTAAGCGGAGACTACATGCCGTGTAAAAATTGATCTAATATTGATGAGGTTAGGGGATGAATTAGGGTTATATAGGCGAGCTAGGGACTAGGTGATACGGTTTCCTATGTGCCCAATTTATTTACTTTTGTTTACTAGCACAGAACAGTTTAGAAGTATGCCACTGCACACATTTTTAAATCATTAGATATCACCCACAGCCCGATTTAACCCACTACTGTATAAAAAAACAAAAACACAAACAACAAATAACAACAACAAATATTTGTATGACCTACAAGTAGTTGTTCCGGGTCTGGCTGTTTGTGTATGTGATTTTACATGTTTGTAAACGCACCCACGATACAAGAGAAATTCCTAGTGTGGGGCAACGTTTTTAAAAACAAAAAAAAAACAAAATGCCGCTCTTAGTCATTTGATTCTCCACAATCCTGCGTCAGTCTAACCTATAAACAATGTAAACATTTACGGTTTTTTTTTTCAGTTTGTTTGGTTTTTTTGTAGCACTGTGTGACTTAAACCCGCTCTTAAGTCACGCTACACTGAGACTTAAGTAGTTCATTTTTACATCGTACGAAAATGAATCTACTTACTTATTTCACAGATTCATAATAAACAAGGTAAGATACATTTAAATGTTCTTTGACACTTTGAAATTCACAACACACAAATTTCAACAGTGAGGTCAGGTTAGCATTTCGCCTAAAATCAGTTTCATCCTGTAGAGAGAGTGACAACGCAATTTTAGACGAAACGCTAACCTACTAGATTTGGTTTTCAGTATGTAAAAAGCCAGTTTGTTGTGTGGATTACCATATTTTTTCAGTGTACACACTGTAATTTTAATATAAACTACTCAGAAAGTGTCGGTGTGTGTGTGTCTTCAGTAAGTCAAGATGAGAGTGGTGACATTGTTCCAGAAGCACTTAGAGAACTGGCCAAAAACGTATCATTGAATTTGTTACCTGATAAATCTAAAAGATTGAATACATCAGCAAACAATATATTTAACAAATGGCGTAAAGAGAATAAGTCAAATTATACTGTACTGTACGGTACTTTGATCAACGCTCAAAAAGTACCAAGTGTATGGGCTTCCATCTCAACGTTGAAATGCACAATCAATACGTATGACTACCCTTTTTTAATTCAATATTTAAAAGATGGCGAGTTTATGTCATGCGAGCTATAAAATAGTATACGATACTCGTGACATAATGTAGGTCTAATAATGCACGGCGTTTAGCTCAACGCCGCTCTCACGCCGTGAAATCACCTACTACTTAAGTCACACGTATCGTAATGTACTAATTCAGAATTAAAATAATAATAATATGTACGTAAATAACTTTATACCTAATTAATTAATAAAAATAACTAAATTATATCCTAACTTAACTAAAACTATTCGCAAACTAAAATATGACGTCGAAAAGTTCATCCGCATAATTGTCAACTGGTAATGTACCCAAGAGACTGGTGGCATCGCCTCGTTGTATGACAAAGCTTAGCCTCTGGCCAAGGTAAAAGACAGACCTAAAATACTTAAGTACATTGCTGTTTTTAGGAACTACCAATTTCTAAAAACTTGATCAGTTCTCATGAACTGGAACTTAAACAACTTGAGGTGAGAATTGACTCATCCAATACTCTCCAAAGTGGGGCGAAAATGAGCAATGGTGTTAGAAGTTTTGATAGTTCAATTAGGTTCAAATTAGGAAATAATAAAGGAAAGTACTTTTTTTTTTTTGAATTAGAGTTTACAATTATTTATATTTTTAGAACGTCAGATCAACTGAAAACCATATTTCTTCATTTAAATTAATTTAATTCGATTATTGATTTGTGTTTTATATGTATTGCTAGATTTATGCTTTGTTTTTAGATTATTTTAGTCACCCATATTATTCTCAATTAATTGCAGTAATTGCAGTTACAAAAAATGTAAAATCATAATAATTATTATTATATAGTGCATGTGGTGTTAGCCTGCAAGTAATTGTTGCACTTATAAATGTATAGCGTGTACTTTTAAATGAAATGAAATATGTAAGCAATTCGGTATGTAAATTAAAAATTAACCTATGCTGATTCCAAAACCATTTCGAGATTTTAAGCTTCTAAGCCGTATTTTTCTATTAATAGGTCTTAAAATATTATGATCGTTATTATTTTCACAAAAATACTTAACATCGCTTGACTTTTATTTGATATCTAAATGACGTCATAAAGTAGGCTGAATTGAAAACTTTTAGTGCCTCTTGTAATTAAATAATTAAGTTGTTCTTACGTGTCAACGTCAAGCGTCCATGTCATGTCAAGTAATGTCAACGTCAAAGGAGACGGATACGCTTATAGATAAAATCTTGGGCCTGGATGTAGTAAGATGAAGTTGGTGTCAATTGATATCTACTTTATCAACAAATCATCACTGGAAATTTTGCGGATTTTGGCAATCTGAGTGTTCAACGTTACCTTTGGATATTGACTCAGCACTCGGCCCGGCTGACGCGCAGCCCATTTAAAAATTTGAATATTGATTTGGTTACATCTTACACGCATAGGACACGAAAGATTTTATATAATAGTGTGTGTTAAGAATCTGTAGTTTAAGCTGTATCATATTGTAAATAAATCAGATTTGAATTTTATATTCTTATCTCATTACCCCTCACTTTGGCCAAGACACCTTTAGCCATCTCTGATCAGTCTCGTGAGTCTGCGCGACTGGCAGTGAGTGTATCATTCCCAAACCTGGAAATCCTGTCTACTATCAGTCTGTAACCATAAGTTGCATGGTGCAGACAGCCTGAACCTAATATATTTATTTATCATATTATAATATTTATATCTAGATATATGATAGGTTAGGGCTGGAGGGCTTAGAGTCGTAGGGACTAGTAGGCTTGTAGCTTCCTTTAACTTATCATATATTCTCATGTACTGTCACACCCTTACCAGTATTGCGGCCTTACATGACATTTGTTTTGGGTGGATGTACACAGAGCCGAGTTAAAATAGATTTAGTAAAAGTGAACAATCTATACTTAATAGCTGTTTTTTTAATTACGATTACCATTTTTTATCAAGATAGAATGTTAATTATTATACTTATTTGTAGTGTGGGAGGAAGATAGGAAACACAAATATTTAAAAATCATGAGTAGGTTTTGTATCGTTTTTTATTATGTAGTATTTTTTATTCATCTTCAATTATAATAAGAATGTCACCTACAAATTGTGCAGTTGGTACTATATTATTATCTTGGTACCTAGCCGATCTAAGGTACCATATTATTGATATTACATGGGCACAGCATCTTATAAACACATCATGTCCTGGATATGTTTTATTGTGAAAGTCTGTACATAATTATTTTCTCAAACAGTTCAAAAAATCCCTTAATTCTATACTAAATGTTGATCACAAAGACGATTATTCTCAGGGGCATAATATTTATACCAACTGAGCAACATTTTTCGAGTAAAAAGTGGAACTCTGTACTTCTCTATTCTCTGGCATCCTTCAATAAAGCACTTTCTTTCCGTTTCAATACCTCTCATGTAATCTGATAATATAATAGTAGGCTCGGTCTGATTGCTTCTTACTTCTTTGACTTGAGGGTTAGTGGGAAGATCTTGTGTCTGTGGCTGTACTTCTTCTATTGGGCTTGCTTGGTAAGAAGTGGATGGGTCGGAGACCATAATAATATGAACAGCAGCTCTATCTGCAGCCACCTAACAAGTAAAGCATATGCAACTGTCTGCTTCTATCTGCAAAAAACAATACATAATCATTAAAACAATCAATTTGACTTACAGTAAAAGCACTTATAAAATACATTTAAACTGATTCAACTTACAGTTCCAATCATAATCCACTCTTGAATAATATCATAAATTCTCAAGTCACGAGGTGAGCTGTTGGAAGTAGATGGCTGACTCATCATGCACGGGAACATCCACATCGGAGACAAACACTACGGTGGCCAAGATGTCTAAGTTCACCAAGAGGTGGTCTTTGAGCCAAGTGCCAGTAAGCTTGTTGGCAAACATAAATGGTCACTGCTGTTTGCCTGAAAGATGGAAAAGTTTCTAATTTGTGTCGGCTATTGGTTGTGGAGTTTTTACATGACGGTATGAAGCATTTAGCCGAAGTAATCTTTCATCGATTCATAATTTTAATAAGCTTTAACTTTACAAATCGGAAATCGCTATGATGAAATTAAAACAAATTAACTGTCAGTTTTGACAGTTTGACTTTACTGAATTTTGGTTTTAAATAAGTGTTCTATGTGTCAAAGATCCTAAGCTATTCAGACTACTTTATGACGTCATCACGAACAAAACTTAAAAAATATATAAAAAAATAACTACAGCTTGGAAAAAAAAAGATTGAAATTATGTGTTTTAAATACTTATATCTTTATAATAAAAATATAAAAAACTTACCTGAAAAATACTTTACATACCGATTTGTAGGCTGACCTATTAATAATATTATAATAACGCATTTTATATAAAATAAAGATTATATAATTAATAAATAAATAAATATCCATCACGTCTGTGGAGTTTCGCTACTTACATCATTTAATTGACCCTGTATAGTTTTAAAAATTCAAATCAGAAAGTAATATTATACAACACCACTTGGTGTGTCTACATCTGATCGGAAGGGGCTGACGTGTAAAAATGGATCTAATATTGATAGCCCAACAACCGGTACGTGTACCTACCGATCACGTGTATAAGTAAGTGGCACCTATCTTAAATTCATCCTTGAGGTACGTAATGTTTTTTTTCAGAAACCATTTTTTTAGTAGGTACTGAAGGAAAACTGGCAAATTTTTCAGAAAAAATGTTCTTTTCTTTTTTAGGGTTCCGTACCTCAAAAGGTAAAAACGGAAACCATATAGGATTGCTTCGTTGTCTGTCTGTCTGTCAGTCTGTTAATACCCTTTTTCTCAGGAACGCGTGGAGGTATCAAGCTGAAATTAATATTAAATACGTACGTGGGTCCCTTGAAGCTCTAAAAAATCAAGCTTCCAAGTCAACGCAATAAAAAAATATGGCGATTAATGCGACATATTTTGATACTCGCAAATAAATCAAAACTTAGGGTACTTCCCGTTGACCTAGAATCATGAAATTCGGCAAGAAGCAAGGTCTTACAGCACAAGTAAAGGAAAAGTGCGAAAATCTAAAATTTGTAGTTGTACCACTTAATTGTTTTTTTTTTGCAATTACAATCTTACAATTCCAGTTTGAAAATTGACCGTGGCGTATATCGATATATGGGAGAGCATGTTTTTCAACTACAATGTTAAGTTTGTTTTTGGGATAAATTCATCCCAACTACGGAACCCTTCATTGTGCATTGACACCAACTTGGCCGGTTTTTTTATATTGTTGAATGGGTCTGCCCTTGATCTCGGTCGCGCCTAATGGTAAGCGATGGAACTAGCGTGCCCAGAAGATGCCTGTTCACACAGGCTTTGAAGGTAGACGGGTTACATGCGGAAGAGAAAGCAGACGCTGGCAGGGCGTTCCACATTTTGGCTGTGTGCATTATAAATGTGGAGCAGTGAAAGAGAGAGAGTTCAGTTTCAAATATACGTATAGGCAGCTTTAAACTCTTAAAATATTTTTATAATTGATAGTAATTACTAACCTGAGGAGGAATAATCATAAAAAAAAAAAAAAAAAAAAAAAAAAAAAATCATAAAAATAATCATAAATAATCATATCTTATCAGATATGATTATTTATTTGTTAAAAACATGAGTATACACACACATGGCATGCAAGATGTTACAATAAAATTATATTAGTCATATTTTGCCTTAACAGCGTACAAATATAGATAGGTTATTTAATTAACATCAAATAATATTATAAATTCATCAATTACTAAAAAAAAAATATACAATCCAGATAATAATAAAATTAAAAAAAAAATGTACTACAGAACAGTGTCATCAACTCGTCATATATAATCAAATTAGTAGGGGGAGGAGGGAGGGGCTTGTGGCTAAGAAATAAAAGCCGCACGGGTCGATCGACCAGGTTAAGCTTCGCTTGCCGCGGTTGGTCCGTGGATGGGTGACCATCTTTACAAACCAAGACCCTCCGTGCCTCGGAAAGCATGTGAAGCCGTTGATCCCGGCTGTTATTTGTAGATCTTTGACAGTTGTTACGGGTCGTCAGAAGCCCGAAAGTCTGACAATCAGTCTTACATAAGGGTATCGTGTTACCCAGTAACTGGGTTGTGGAGGTCAGATTGGCAGTCGCTCCATGTAAAATACTGGTATTCCGCTGCATCTGGTTAAACTGGAAGCCGACCCCAACATGGTCGGGAAAAGACTAGGCATTATGGTGATGAGTAATTAATACCTTGCTTTATCAAAACAATTTTTCAGTAAGGTTTCATCATTTCCAATAAGGTGCCGTAATATCCCCAATATCTTTAATATACTCAAATTGTGTTTTACCATCAGCCCAAAATTCTAACTAATACGAGTACTCATCTAACTTTGTCAATAAGGCATTCCTTTATAATTGGTTACCTATACGAAGTTATTAATTCTGGTTAAATTACGCCATTGTGTTCTAATAACAATACAGACTCATATACTCGTGCATACCTTACAATATGTTGTTCTAAATACCTGCGGACTAAATTGTAAACTATATTCCAAAATTTCCTTTAGAATTAGTAACATGCGTCTTTATTCATAATTATTCTGAGAAAATTGTTCCTAAGTCATCATGTCAGTGCCGGCTGTTGCTGAAAACCTGCGCTGGGGCTTGGTCTCACATAGGGTCGAAGCATTATGCTGAGCGATAGGCGTTTTGCGTAGATATGACGCATATTTTCCCCCACCTTTTTCTTTTTAGGGTTCCGTAACTCAAAAGGAAAAAATGGATCACTTTTTTATAGGATCACTCGTGTCTAGACAGACATGAGTGATCCCATAAGGGTAAAAAAGAACCCTTATAATGCGACTAAGTCTGTCTGTCTGTCACACCTGGATATCTCAAGGACTACTAATGCTATCATCTTGAAATTTAGAATAGTTGTAGATGACGTTTGCCCAACTATTTTGCAACTAAGAAATAAATTTAAAAAAATATATCTTTTTTGCAAACGGGACTGAAAAGGGGTCTTAAAAATTTAAAGTGAGGCTACTAGGACATGTGGGGTATTATATGAAAGAACGCTGTTCGCACATTCTTAAAACAGTTTTTTTATTTTTTTAGGCAGTATAGTTTCTGACTTTTGATGAAAGAGCGGTATTTCAATCAGAGTTACGTTCCCATTACAAAAACTAGCTCCATGGTTTAAGCTATGTTAAAATATAAATGTTTTGTAATAAGACGGAATGGGTCCAGTAGATTCTGAGCAAATCGGTGGTAAAAACCGATCAAGAGCGAGTCGGGCTCGCGTGCCGAGGGTTCCGTGTGTAAATATGATGTTGATGATTTCTGAAAAACTATTTAGAGACATCGTTTTATTTTTCCTGTATGCTTTACATAAATTTCTATCACATAGAATAATTTCAGATTTTTATCTATGCAAACTTCGGAGATAAGCGGGGGCGAACGGTTTTTTTTAAAATATTTCATCAAAAGTTGGAAACTGTGCTGCTTAAAATAAAATAAAAAAAGGTTTGAAAATGTGCAAACAGCGTTCTTTCATATGATACCCAACATGCCCGCCCTAGTAGCCCCACTTTAATTTTTTAAGACTCCTCTCAGTCCCTTTTGCAAAAAAGATATATTTTATTAAATTTATTTCTTGCTTGCAAAATAGTTAGGCAAACGTCATCTACAACTATTCTAAATTTCAAGATGATAGCATTAGTAGTTCTTGTGACAGACAGACGGACAAACAGACTTGGTCTCACCATAATGGTTCCTTTTTACCATTTTGGCCACCAGCTAAAAATAGATGAAAATTGACCTTAACTCCTAAACAGCTGAGCTTAAAATGTTGAAAATAAATACAGAGAATAGTTCAATACTTAAAGATTACAGGAAAACCAATAAAACGTCTATGGTCTTAAAATAACATCGTAAATCACTCAATATTGTGCGTACAAACTTACATTTGCAGTTTGAATGTATGGGAGAACTGTTTTTTCAACTACAATGTTAAGTTTGTGCTTGGGATAAATTAATCATTACAGCCGATAGACATCGACTGCTGAACATAGGCCTCCCCCAAAAGGGTTGCCATAGTCGCCACGCTTAGCGACGGTTGGCGATCGCAGTATGGTGTTAAAATGAATAAATTAATCACAACTTCGTAACCCTTCATTGTGCGTGGTCCGACACGCAATTGCTCGGTTTTTAGGGTTCCGTACCAAAATGGTAAAAAGAAACCCTTATGGTGAGACTAAGTCTGTATGTCTGTCTGTCACACCTGGATATCTCAAGAATATATTATGCTATCAACTTGAAATTTAGAATAGTTTTAGATGACGTTTGCCCAAATACTTTGCACACAAGAAAGAAATAAAAAAAAATACACCTTTTTTGCAAAAGGGACCGAAAAGGGGTCTTAAAAATTTGAAGTGGGGCTACTAGGGCATGTGGGGTATCATATGAAAGAACGCTGTTTGCACATTCTCAAACATTTATTTTTATTTTTTAGGTCGCATAGTTTCCGGCTTTTGACAAAAATGTAAAAAAAAGTACCCCCCCCCCCCTTTATCTCCGAAGTTTGTATAGTTAAAAATATGAAATTATTCTATGTGATAGAAGATTACAGGAAAAATAAAACTATGTCTCTAAATAGCACAGTTTTTCAGAAATCATCAACATCATGTATACGTACGGAAACTCAGTGCGCGAGTCCGACTCGCTCTTGACCGGTTTTTTTACAGCAAATAAACATGTTTTCTTGCTTTCTTTGCCTTCAATTATTCTGCCTTGTTAATTGAGTGCCTCGTTAGTCCAGTGGTAGCAACTCAGAAGAGCGACTGCTGAACATGGGGTACTGGATTTGATGTCCAGGTCAGGCCAGATGCCATTAGGTTTCCAATAGAATATTTTTTGAGTAGATAGAGAGTTGATGGTAATAAGTAAGTTGCCCCCTAAAATATGATTGATGGCCCCCTTAGTTTTGTTGGCACGGTTGGTGCAGTGGTTAAGCGATTGAGTGCAGCGTCGCGTCGCGGTGTGTGAGTGAGTGTCGCGGGTTTGGAGCCCGCACGGAACAAATATTTGAATTTATTTATTTTATTTTATTTATTTTTACAATTTTAAAGAAAGCTTACAGACTAATACACTTAAAGGCTTCTACATACCAGCGCGACTTGTCGCGCGACGCGACACGGCACAAAGGCCCCGCGTGTCGCGGGACGAGCGGTGCCTTTGTGTCGCGTCGCGTCGCGCGACAAGTCGCCCCGGTATGTAGAAGCCTTAAATGGTAACAAAATAGTAACAACTGACAGTTGCTAATTACAAGCTTCCACATTTATATTGGACCTACAAGTAGTTGTTCCGGATCTGGCCGTTTGTTTATGTGAGTTTAAATGTTTGTTGCCCACAATACTGGTGGTGTACCCACAATACTGGAGAAATTTCTAGTGCAACGTTTAAAAAAAAAAAAATTGACATGAGGCCGAACAAATGAAATCTACCTACTCCTTCGATGAACACAAGGTCGATGTTATGTTATGTAAGTAAAATTTATCTAATGTTGCTGCTTAGCCAGTTACGTAAAGGCTTACATACATAAGTAGTAGTTAAGTTGGACCCTTCAAATGAGGGGTTAAGTTTTGGTCGAAGGCAGGAGATCTTGTCGGAAGTAAATGTAATCTCCTGAAAAGATGTCTTTTAGTTTGTGATGAAAGTTATCCTCGAGAAAATGAAGAATAAATTATATTATTATGTATTCGTAGATGTCATGAAGTCAATCCTACAGGTTTTGATGTACGCAGCACATTATCGTTATTGCATTAATTAAATTACTTTATCCGGCTTCATAATAATTATAATTATATTATAAATAAAAAGTATTCCCGTTTGAGCACCTGTGCATTGGGCGCCAAAAGTATTCCCATTTGAGAATACCTTTGGTGCTCAAAAAATAGGTGCTCAAACGGGAAATACTTCATAAATAAAAGTCGCTTTTCGTGTCTGCTGTGTGACCTTGACCTTGTCCACGCGTCATGTTCGTGAACGGGCGAGTTGTGACTGGTCATCTCCTATCTGCCAGGGCTTATTTGTAATCTTTTATATTTTGTATTGTTTTTAAATATATTTTTTTTTACATTGTTCTCACATATAAAGCGACAAGAATAATGTACCCAGGATTTTGTAATATCTTGATTTAAAAGAGTGTTCTTGGAGTTTCTTGCCTGTTCTTCTCCATAGAGATCTACGTTTTGGAATGGGCAAATAGCTTCAACTTTCTGACTAACTGACCGACTCTTTGACAATTCAAAAGTGCCTGTAATTGGTTTAATTGAATTAAATGCTTTGAGTTTGAGTTTTGACTGCGTTGTTCTGCTAAACCACGCAAATGATTGTTATACCGTTTTCAGCATCATTTAGACAATTTATGCCAGAAGATTTATGTGTTTAATACGTTACTATTAAACTTACATTATTATAGAAATCTCGATGATTTGTCAAACCTAAAAACCGTGCGAACTGGGTCGCTAGTCGGAGAATAATTCCATAGTGGATTTGAATTTGAGGGGCTCGTGGTTAATTTATTTATTTTATTTTTAGGAAATCTTACAGCTAAACAGATACATTTAGTAATAGTTCATAGAAGAAAATGGCCAATTACAAGTTTCCACTTATAGTCTATGATCATTGGAACAAAGAAAATTGATAGTAGACTTTATAAAACACAAAACAGAAAAAAAAATACTATTTCCGCTCGAAGAAGCTATTAGACAAGATTCTCTTCAACTGAGTAACACTAGTATTGAAAATGTCGATGTCAGCTTCCTGACAGGTTGCATTCTACATACGACTCGCTCTCATCATGTACAAGTTCCGTCTGTACGTAGTGGCTACCACTGGGGTGTGCAATCAATGAGGTCTACGCAAGAACACAGACGGCACTCGCAATCCGATTTTGTGCAACAACTCGGTGACACCAGTTGTTCCATTGGCAATCTTGAAAAGAAACACAAGATCTGATATTTTTCGCCTAAGTTTAAGTAATAACAGCGACGAAGGTCAATCCATCAGGTTAAGCTATGCTTGCCAGGGTTGGTCCGTGGGTGGGTGACTATCTATACTCGTACATACCGAGACTCCTCCGTGCCTCGGAAAGTACGTTATGCCGTTGGTCCCGGCTGTCATTCGTGGATCTTTGACTTTTGGCTACATTTTAATATTTACATCATTTAAAAGCTAATAAAATAAAAAAATATGTCTTAAAATATGTATCTACAATGTATATGTTAGACTACTTTGTATATTTGACTCTGTGTGTATTTTGTATTTTTTTGGTAAAGTGTGTCTTGTTTGTGCAGAATAAAAAAATTTTCTTTTACCAAGGGGTATCGTTTTACTCAGTAACTGGTTTGTGGAGGTCAGGTATGTAATCGCTCCATGTAAAATATTGGTACCTACAGCTGCATCACGGTCAATTCTCCAACTGCAAATGTAAGTATATAATCGCAAAAAATATATATATAAAAAACTATAAATTAACTATTTTGGGACTTCTTCCTTTACTTGTGCTGTGAGACCATGCTTCTTGCTAAATTGCATGATAGGTTATGATTTATTTGCTAGTATCAAAATAGCATAAATAGCCGTATTTTAATACGATTTTATTAGCTTCATACGTAAGTAACTATGTATGTAACGATGTAACTATGTTGAACATGATTTTGAGCCCCTTCAAAACGTCGGATTAACGCAAAAGGAGAATGCCGACAAATATAGGGCGCCCTGTACCAAACGAACAGTCCGCTGTCACAACCAAACCCAGTGTATTTGGAGGAGAATTCAATGTTCTGCCTATATTGTTATCTGTTTTTTTTTGCCATTTACCTACTTAATATTTTGAGGTTAGGTTCGTAAAAATCACTGATTCGAAATGGTGGAGTTAATGCGTTAGTTAGTTAATGCGGTAATACTAATAGGCGTCGGAGCAATCCATGATCTTAAAACACGAATCATAGCCACGGATATATTTTCTGTGTCATGTACTCTAAATTGTTCTAACAATACCAGTGAACAGTTTATACATCGGCGACGACGACTTCCTGGCCAATGTCTTACTCTAGATGGGGGCATCGCTAAGGATTATCACACAAACACTATGGTAAGAAAAAGCACTTGAACGCTCGTTCTCATTATTTTAATTATAATCGAATAATTCATATGAAACCAACATTGAAAGATTGAAAGTAACGTCATTCGTGACGCCGCCAAAAAACTACAGATAATAATTTAAATAAGCTAAAAAAACAAATGCAATACGTCACAATAAACACGACATTCCCTTTTTTGAATCGGGCCTCTTTTCATTAAATGCATGTATTCCAAAATAATAATTTAAATTATTATGACGCAACGCGTGACCTAAATAAAGATTTTATTTTTATCACACATATCATACAGTACCTAATAACACGTATTCTAAAAAGCAAATCGGTACGATACATTCACGTTCTTTATTAAATTAAATTATATCTTCGTCATTTAAATGTTTGCTGGCAGGTACATAAATATTGTTTTTTTTACGTAGTAGTACCTACGTTGTGCTATTACTTATTCTGTAGTATTCTGTGGTAGTAGCAACATTGGGAAATGAAGTGCAACGGCAGTGACATATACGTGGAAAATACGTACAAAGTAAAAAAAATACTTTTATTTTTGATCTCCGAAATCCGGGAATCTTTTTCATAATAAAAAAGTAAATCTGATTTAAGAAATAGTAGTAATTTTATGAACTAAATTTGGTTGTGACACGCTCCCCCGCAAGTTGGTACTGCACAACGGCATTCTCCTTTGGCATAGTTATCAAGGACCAATGACCTCGCTTCACGTTGCTTTTTAAGATATATTATTAAAATGATAATCCTTCTACTCATATCTGTCAATAAAATATTTATAACTCTTGACACCACGCACCCCACGCTTTTTTTACAATAAAATTATTTATTTTCAATTTTTTAGTTTGGTTTTCTATAAAAGCGTATTTTTTAGTTCTTTTTTAAAAAAATTTTTTTTTGTGCCTTTACTTAGAAGCTTGATTTTTTTAGGTTATCATACAGATAGACGGACGTACAATGAAGTTATCCTTTAAGGGTTCCGTTTTTTCCTTTTGAGGTACGAAACCCTAAAAGTAAAATAGAAACTATTCGTAGGAGATTAGGATGACTCTGCAGCAGCTTAGAAACAACAAAACCGGCGGGTGATGACGAAATTACGTCAATATAAACCTACATCTTTTTGAGGCTGACTGTACGTAGGTACCAACATGACAGCATGACGTCAAGGAATCCCATGCGTTTGCATAAATAATAGGACGAGTATGTGACCCGTCAAATGAGGATGTTAAGTCACGAAGGGACGAGTCTTGTAGCTCATTTGTTATGGGATGAGTTGTCTGACGTCTGATGACGGTATTTTTAGATGGGTGGACAAAGGATAGAATTGCTGTGTTGTATGGTGTTGTCTTTTGATTTAATTTTATATTATAATGGTATGTTTTTTTGTTATACAATGTGTAACGTTAAATGCGCAAAAACTCTTAAGGGGTCATTTACTCATCATTATACTTTTACTATAGAACTAATCACGAAAAAAAAAACATCTGTTCCCTACATTTTGTGGAGTTATGAGAACACAAATGTATGGCACAGCAGATTTTTAGACCAAAATCGTTTCCAAGTACTAGCTATTCTTCTTTCTACTTCTCTATGCATACATTCTTCAGTAGATATTAGCTGTCCTATGTATTTATGAATTCATGTAGGTACGTATTCAATTTGCTCATTATTTACTTTTATGATCTCTGTTTGTGAAGAATTTAACATTATTTTTGTTTTTTTTTTTAAGTTCATTGACAGAGCCAAGTATAAGTAGGTAATAGTACATTATTTTTGTTTTTTTTTTTAAGTTCTTCGACAGACCCAAGTGTAGGTCGGTCACTGAACTTAAAAAAAAAACAAAAATAATGTCAAATTCTGAGAGAGACGCTAAATAAAATGCTTTGAAATAGTCCAAAGCATTTTTATTTGAGTGTTAATATAACCGAATTTCCAAAAAGGCAAAATCCATTATAATTCCAAGAAAGGCAATAGAAAGCATTAAGATTATTGAAAATGTTCGTGCACCTATACAAAATGCTGCTTTTCCCCATAAACGTGCGTTACGTGTCATGAAAACTTAATAACCATGCTTACTTGCGAAGCCTGAGCTCCTGAAGTTATAAATTATTCATAATGACAAAGTTATAAATCGTGATAGGAAAATCTCATCCCTTCAGAGAAGTTAATGGTTGGAAGTGTTACGTAATCAGATTTCAGTGAGAATATCGCATTACGTCTTAATGCATTATAAGTAGCAAATCGTAGCAGGTGGCGTTCTGTGGTTTCTGCCCCCCCCCCCCCCCCCCCCTCCGCCCATGGGAAAGGCGTGAGTTTATGTATGTATTGCAAGTAGTTTATATTATTAATATGTCGGATCCGGTCATTAGTACGGGCAAGAAACGAGTCGCAAACGCGCCACTACTGGCGACATGACGTCATCAACCCACACCATTGGCACGCTTCTTCAGAGTCGTGATGTTTTGAGCCGATGGCGAGGAGGACATTCAAGATTTAGTGTCTGGTCTGATCGCATCGGAGTTAAGACGTCGCGGAACTGTACTCGATTCGTTATGCTCGGTTATTATGGAAATTAAAATGTGTAGTGATTGTGTCAATTTGAGATTTTAATAAACGCTGTGTATCGCACCCAGTGTTTTTTCATTGCACGAAACCCAAATTCTGCCCACATGATGTCCGAATCTGAGTAAAATCCTGTCGATCCGACATATATTTAAAGTTTGTGAGTGTGTGTTTTTGTTAATTCTTCACGCTCAAACGGCTGGACCAATTTTGATAAAATTTTGTATGGCTGAAACCTACCTATACTTTTTATCCCAATATTCCCACGGGATCAAAACTTATGCGGGTGAAACCGCGGGGCGCAGCTAGTTAGTATATAAAATTATATCATTACTAGCTTTACCCGGCCCGGCTTTGCACGAGTAGCACGTATCTACCCTGCCCTACCCTATCTATCCTCCCTACCTTCCTACCCTTCCTACCTACCCTACTTACCTACGCTATTTACCTACGCTACCTACTTACCCCTACCCTACCTGCCTATCCTACTTGCCTACCCTACCTACCTTACCTATATACCTACCTTACCTAGGTTGCCTACCCTACCCACCTACCCTACCTTCAATTACAACCTTAAACAACGTTACGTTGAGCTGTCAGTTGCGTTTTGTTATACCATTTATAAAAAATTAACGACTTGACTGATGTTTTGACTGTTATTTTTTTTATTCATTAATATCATATTTTAACATATTTTTATTATCCTATTTCGGACGAAGACAAACCCAAAAACATAAAAATCATAAAAGTCGGTCCAGTCGTTCTTGAGTTATAAATGGTGTAAATAACACGTCTTTGTTTAATGTATATGTAGCAGATATGTGGGCGTACTATAGGTACATATCTGCCTAATATTTCATGAATTATAGGCGTGATGTATGACAATATTATGTTGTATAATTTCCTGATCCAGATCCTGTTATAAATAGACAGCAACATTAATTTATTCACCAATACTGCGAAATCTCAAGCCTTAGCGACACAACACAAACAGTTAACGGTAAAGCAACAAGCGATTTCGTAGAAGAAGGGTTAAAGCAATGATTCTCTAAAAGCTAGAAATACATTTATTTACAGAAGAAACCTTGATAGGCGTTAAGAAATACAAAGAGACTCACGTAAACAGAACCTTGCAAAGACTATTCCACATTCTAGAGCTAGGTATTCACTACGTTAGCGCACAAACGGTTTCTCCGAACACAAAGAAGTTCATAACACAGTGTTAGTGCACAAACAAAGCGAATATCTTCATGCATAACCAGCCGTTCCCACTGCTGGGATACATGCCTCCTCTCTATGAGAGGGGGTGGACCACAGCTCATCACAAGGGCCCCAGTAGTGTGGGTTGGCGAATGTCGCAATATGTCTTCGAAATTTTCGCTCCAGGACACGCCTATTGCCATCCTTTTGAGAGCAGTGGTGATGAAATAAATTATTATTTTAAGCCAATGTGCCTGCAGGGTTCACTGGGCCACCACAGACTGCTCTAAAGAGTCACGTAGTGGATACTCAGCTTAAAATAAAAGAGTGAACGAAAACCTCTTAGTAAAAAATCCTCGCCTTTAATATTCACGTCCCAAACCAATGAGATGGGAACGATTTGTATTAAGAACAGGTACATAAGTACTTCAGGTGAAAAAGGGAAAAGTATCACACTGCTCACGTTTAGAATTTACGTTCATTCACTTGATCTCAATCGCGATAAGTGCGCGAGCGTCGTCCTGATGATTGTACCCACGTTCACTGTGTAGTTACATTCGGAAGGCAATTGGTTTTAGGAATACGGAGAAGTGGAACGAAGAACAATGTCGTTTTAGTTCGGATTAAAAATAGGTGATCGGGTTTTTTCTCGGTTACCTACTTAATAATTCAATTTTGCGCCTCTAATGGACCGATGATGATTGCAATAAATGTTTTTTTTTTCTGATGACGTGACCTCGTAAACTAGTATCGGGCAAACGTCGTCTGATACTTGCTTAAGAAATTGAAGTTCCCGCTTCTTGTAGGAGTTCTCTAATCCCTCATACAACGATCTTGGGATCGATTTTGCACTAGCGCACTATTCGTCCAAAATCAAGAAAAGTTATAACTAAGGACAACCACGCCAAGGTTTTTATCTGCATAAAAAAATATAACGGGTAAGTTAAAGAGTTCTAAACTCTTGTATTTATTATTTTTCATACCCCTTCAAAGCTGATATGAAACATTTTTTACAGAACTATTTTTTTATATGGTTTTCATCTCCACACCAATATATCAAAAAAAAGGGAAAAGAATCATATGGAATCAAAAAAATCGTCCGCATCGCTGTCAACAGGAAACATGCCCAGAAGGAATTGCCACGTTTTATGGCGATGATTGATTCTTTGGCCAAAAAATAGGCCAAAGAATTCGAATTTCCAATTTCGATGCAGACAATTTTTTTATGCCCTATGATTCTTTCCCTCTTTTTTTACATACATTTTACATAACTATTATTATTTTAAGTCTGTTAACAGATTTATGTAAATACTGCCAAGCGTGGTGATTATGGCAACCCCCCCCCCCCTTTTTGGGGGAGGGCTATATCCAGCAGTGGACGTATTCGGCTGAAATGATGATGATGATGATTGTGGTATAGCAATTTTATTTATGGTGCATCGTCTTCACATATAATTATATAATTAATGTAGCTATACAAAATATTGTAAAATATTTTAAAAGAGTAACGGTGGAGTTTCTTGCCCATTCTTCTCCATACTAAGCTTCCTTTTGGAAGAGGCGACTAGAATCAATTCTATTTTCTTTGTAAATTTTGACGTTCAAAAGTGCCATTTATGTGCCTATTTGAAATAAATAATTTGACTATGACTTACTAATTCTATGAGTACACTAATTCTATGCTATTATAAAGTACTTACTAATTCCATGAGTACACTAATTCTATACTATTATAAAGTACTTACTAATTCCATGCTATTAAAAAGTACTTACTTATTCCATTCTCAAGCCATCACTTCCAGCTACACACTTCCGTCCCTTTTCACGAAATTACTCCACAGAAAGCGAGAGGAAACATGTTACACATAAAAAATAAACAGACATCCTTTTTTTTTATACAAATAACTGTAGAAAAATTTTACCTTTGCAATATTAAAATATCTTACTTTAATGTAGCCAAACTAATTTCTAAAATATTACAGATTATCAATGCTAGACATCTTTCTTACCCGTACAATCCAAAGAAGATACTTTTCCCAACACCAAACGAAATCCACTTAAACTTACAGACTACAACGGTACGAGTAATCTAATTACATTCGTACGTTTGTTCATTGCGCTCTAACGTAAACGTATGCGTTAAGACCTTTAAAATTTTCCGTTGTTCAGAGTTGTATTTAGTTAAAGTAACAAGGTAATATCCGACGTAGATAACTTGTAGCTATAGTGAAAGCAGGAATAAACTTGCATAATTGGAGCTTTTTCATGTCAAAGGAATATTTAAAATCTTTCCTTATGAGCCTTTTCAAGTTAAGTTAATTAGCAAAATATACTGCAACGATTGGACTATGTTTTTCATTTTCAATAAATAGTTTTATCTTTATAAAACAGAAAACTGGAATTATTTCAACGAAATAATTATATATATTTTTGACAATTGTGTCTCTGCCAATCTGGACGTAATTAAATATCGTTTTTAATTACTTTTATGCTAATTAAGGAGAAGTAAAAACCGTCAGCTGGTAGTAATCTTACATTATTTTTTAATGAGATATCTCCGGCCTTTAGTTGAGCGTGTTTCTGTAATACAACCAACATTCAATATGCTAAACTTTATAATATAATATCTTAATAATAAATAAATTGTTTCCATTTTCCAGATCCCCTACTTCGGTATCACAAACAAACGTAAGTTAACAAGATTTTATTTCATAGTTATAACAAATATTGAACTCGCCTATACCAAAATTTCTGCTATTAAAACTGAAGGACGGATCGACGGCGCGTTGTGTCCCACGCGCGCCTCAAAGAGATGTCGGCACCAACTGACGGGGTCCGTTAGGACCAATGCCTGCCAGGGTTGCGAGTTTGTCTGAAAGGGATATCGTGGCCCCGGCACACAGGCAACGGAAGGAACACGGGTAGGTTTTAGTCAGTAAAAGTCTGACACGCCCTCCCGCTCCGCTCAGAGCGGGAGAAGTCATTTGATAAATTCCCTCCCAAAAAAAAAAATGGTGATAACTAAATATTTGTAATTATAGAAATATTATTACTTATTTAAATATAGTGCGTAAATATGATCCGTGTGGTGCAAGATGTAAAGAATAGCACCATCTCATTTCTTCCTGTGGGTATCGTAAAAGGCGACTAAGGGACTTACTAGAGTATGGGCAGCAGCGTTCTCTATGCATTTTAACACCATACTGCGATTGCCAACCCGCCCGCCAAACGTTGCAATTATGCACTAAATCATTGTATATACTCGACTGTATAATATATACTTGCTGCTCTAAGTTAGAATTTTTGAGAGAAATTATTGAATAATAATATTTGTATTTTCATTATTCCAAAGTTTTAAGTTTTTACTTCTGTCGGTAATACTCACGACTGCCTATTTTTTATAATTTTAAATATCAGCACATTTTCTCCTTCCATCTCTACCTAACTTTCCCAGTAATGCCCATAAAACATAAGGTGTGAACAAGGAGTTTTGAGGTACGCGAAAATGATCGCCCGACAAAGATTAAAAAATCGGTGATCTCTGTGCGTGTCACCAAAACATTACACCAAAATTCAAATTCCTACGTTGCAAATAGATCTCGCAAAAAACCTCTGTAGCAGACGAAAATAAAAATTATCTTTATAAAGGATCCGTTTCTTGTTAAGTTCGAAACCTTAATTAAGTTTACATACCAGCTCACATTACTCTTCTATTTCTACCCAACTTTCCAAGTAATGCCCATAAAATTTTAAACAATACAACTAAAAGAGCCGCTCGATACTACAGAATCCCTGTGGGGTGCTCCATCGTTTAGCTCGTGCACTTTGTGTTATTAGTTCACAAACTTGAACCGAGATAAGGTTATTGTGCAGTTCGGTATTTTTATGGTAACGTAGAGTTTTTTTTTTAGATAATTTTACCTACTTTGTTTATATAAAAGTACATATTTACCTACATACACATAGGCTTTTTCTATAAGTTAGGAAAAATACACGAAAATGGGAAAAGTAATTGAACTGCATGGTTCTAAAAAACAATTAACCCAATGCCACAATTCTGGGGAGCCGGTTTAGACCCCTAATATTAATTAATTCTTTAAAAGGTAAGGGACATCTATAAAGTAACGTAATCTTTGCCACTTACTCAAGGGCTGATCAAGCTAAGGGACAACAATATTATTCTCTAAAAAGAGAATTTCTCATCGCGAAAACATTTTGTTAAAAAGAAAATAACAGACTTCCAAAAAAACACTACAAAGTGAAAAATAACTTTAATTTCGGAAGTCGTTATTTTTTTTCTACAATTTTTTTTTTATTTTTTACTTTTTAGTGGGTCAGTTTTTAATTTATCTAAGTTACAATAGCCCCAAGTCAACTGTTCATCACCTTTTACAAAATATTGCTTTTTCCGATGCAGGGGCAGTAATTGTTAAGGAGTTCTCCTGGTAAGAAACAGGAGAACTGCCACTCACCATATGCATTGTGACTAGCATAAACAGCACGAGTTACTATAAAAAATACCCAAATCGCTATAGGTTTGCCTATAAAATTCGCGGGTTACCCTCGATTTCCATGAAATCCCCTCATCGCGAGCATACCATTTCAAACAAAAAAATAATTTTCAAAATCGGTCCAACTCCTTTTTGGAAGTCAGTTAAAAAATGACGAACTTCATACGAACTTCCTTATTTAGCCAACTTATGGGATGAATTTGGAAAACATCGTCCAACGTGCTCACTTTATTTTAATTTTTTGCTGAATGGGTTTTAATTAAGTATTGTTAAAACTTATTTTAACGGTCGATCAATTGCAATTGATAAAGTTTACGAGATTGATACATTTATATAAGATGCATATTGATGCGCAAATGATAATCTAAGAGATACCTGATTGCTGAGCACAGTACCTTAAGATACAGCATGTCGATTCTGTAAAAATCTCACCGTGAATTCTTGACGTGGAGTAAGCTGTCAGTGTCATTCCACTAGTGCTAGGGATTGACCAAGGATTACATTTACAATCATAATTGAGATTTTAATAATATTTTTAAGGCTTCTACAGACCAGCGCGACTCGTGACGCGACAGAAAGGTACCGCTCGTCGCGCGACACGCGGGGCCTTTGTGTCGCGTCGCGTGTCGCGCCAGTATGTAGAAGCTTTTATGCTAATTCTGTTGATCATTTCATATTATTTCAAAGCTAGTATTTAGGTGTCTTAACATTACTATTAAGGGGGATTTTAAATAAAATAGCAAAACAGAAATTTAGTCAAACTCAATTTAATGTAAAAAAAACAAAATTGAGTTTATGTTCAAAATCTCGATTATGATTGTTAATGTAATCCTTGGTCCATCCCTAGCATCAGGTGGGATGACAGTGACAGTTCACTCCACGCTCACTTCATCTAAGTTTTCACGGTGAGATGGTTACAGAATAGCACTGCAGGTCATCCAAGTTTAAGAGGCAGGACTCACCTAATCCATCCAGACCTTGTAGTTACAGCATGACCCGTGAGCTTGTGGTTATATGTCTTTACTCTTATGCCAACCAGTTGTAATCCATCTTTTACCTAATTTTAACCATAACAACTACATTATGTATTTTCGTCTGTAACTTTTGAAATAAATAAATTCATTATTATTATTTCAATATGTATACAGTATGTAACAAAAACCCTGTTGTTCCTTTTAGGGACGTATACATACCTACAAGCACAACATTGGTGGAATCATAATTTAAAAAAAATAAGTATTGGCTAGTCGAGAAGTCAAAATCAAAGAATGAAAGAGGTTAGAAATCAGTTAAACATTACAAATATTAATAATTAAATATTTATTTTAATTATTTTTGTTGAACCGTTTTTATAAATGACTTGCTTTATTACGTATGTATACCGATTCTTAAAACGTAGGTAGAAGGAACAACAGGGTTTTTGTTACATATTGTATGTCGCAGACAGGTTGTATGATTCGTCATTATACATACGGCGCCGTCCGTTTAAAAACGCTCGCAGTTATGAAATATGCCGAAGGTAAATTGGCAACTCGCGCAATTTTTATAATTTCGACATCCAGGGCATACGTTAGAACTGTGCCAATACGCGCGCGAGCCGAGCGAGCAAACCGAGCGGTGCCGCCGCAGCGGCCAGCGAGCAAAGCGAGCGGTGCCGCCGCAGCGGCCAGAGAGCGCCTTTAGAAATAGATTTACATTTTGCCTTCGGCATGTTTCATGACTGCGAGCGTTTTTACACGGACGACGCCGTTTGTAAAAAGCGGAATCAAACAAATATTTATACAAAAATCATAAAAAAAATAATTTTAAAATATTTAAAATAGTGGCCCATCGGCATCAGGAACAGGGTCCAAGCTACCGGTGGTCAGGGCTCTAGAGAGAGGAACCTCCTCACTATACGTGCTGTGTCTATTATTATCATTATTATGTTTGTCTGGCATCCCTATACCGCGGCTCAAACACTAATGCTCGAGAAAGTGCAGAAAACTTTTCTTAGATATCTTTTTAAAAGAACTTTTAATTTCTACCTTTACATGGTGTTTATCAACTACACTCGCGAGCAATAAACTGGACTCACTTCATCGCGCGTTGCTCAAGACAATTTCTATGCAATGAGCTGGATGGATGGTGGATTATGGTATATCACCTGAAAGGTAATTTTGATAGCTTTCAAGTGATATGAGCGGGAGAAGTTATTTGATAATTTCCCAACCAAATAAAAAAAGATCAACAAACAACCTGTTACTGACCTGCAAATTACAGAAAACGTAAGAAAATTTAGAATATGTAACATTAGGTACAAGTCTTGAAATAACAATAATAAATAATTAATTCAATATTTTATACCTAGTTCATTTAAATACTATTCAGTAGATGTCCTGCAGTATTGTCACTCCTGCTCCCTTTAATCCATCCAAAGGTTGTCTGTAAAAGATCGCTTTTAGCGATAAGACCGCCCATTGTGTCACCCTATGTAAAATTTAAACATTTATATCTGTAACTTTTATGGTGTACATAATAAAGAGTATTCTATTCTATTCTTAAATTCCCAATATTTGTTAAAGTAATACGAAGTGCGTGAGCAGTGCCACCTATTATAAGTTATTCGCAAGTGTTTGTGTGTTCGGTCCCGCGTTTGCACCGCTAACATCGTTGTAATTAATATCCTTATTAAATATAGTTTATTGCTCTAAAAGGTGCTTTTTTATCCCATACCCCTTCAATATTAAACAGGTTGGATAGCATTTAGGATACAGTTACATCCACGCTGTAAATATAAGTGAACGGTGATAACATACCGCCTTAACCGCTCTCTTATAATTAGAGATAGCTATTCGACTACTAATCGAGTAGCATTTAGCGCAGCCAATTTCCTCCAATCAGCTTTCTCGGTTCATGGCACAATAACTCTTTACTGCTATTTTCGTTCCCGTTGTAAAGCAAAATATTAATTACTAAGCTACGCCCCGCGGTTTCGGTTTCAGCCCCATGAATCTCGATCCCGTGCAAATATCGGGATAAAAAGTATTCTATGTCCTAGCCCAGGTCATGGTCTACCTATGTGCCAAATTTCATCTAAACCTGTTTAGCCGTTTTAGCGGGAAATCGTAACAAACAAACATACTCACTCTTGCATTTATAATGTTAGTTAGAATTACGATGTGTCCAATCTTTCAAAGACGAACTGAAAATAATAAAATAATATTAGTAATAAACTTAATTGCTTCACAGCTATTCAATTTATAGAACAGACTCACACTGGTGACACACGGTGGCTGACAAAGCCAGTGACCAAAAATTTTACATTGAATTTTTTTTCATGGCCATCTTACACTATTAATTAGATACAGAATAATATGACGAACAAAAGTAAATATGTAGTAACCTAACTTAATATCAGATTTATATAGATAATACAAAAATATCAGTTTTTTTTTTACTTTTTGTCATTTACAAGCAGGTTGTACAGCTTGGAGCTTATTTTTTATAAAAATTCAAGTTCAAATATATCACCTCGGACTGCATTTGTAGAATAATCGTTTATCAATAAATTTTTGTGAAAGGTTTTTCCAATACCGACTAAAGTTTCAACGATGGCCGCGGTATAAAACCAAAATATGCACCACTTCCCAAAATTATTTGGTCATTATCCTTTGCCCTTTAAAACATTACCTGAATTAAAAGTCCTCCAGACCGAATTTCGGCCATGGTGGCCAATCTAAGCGGAGACTAGCCATATACGTGGCAGATATTATAGTGCAGAAGTGTGTGCGCAGACACAGGTCTCTTTCCTCACTCTCATAGTCCGATGGGATGGCCATCCGACACGACCGGAGAGAGATCAAACGCAGGACCAAACACTTTAGAGGCACGGGGAGTATCACACCGCCAATTTCTAAACTCCAGGCTGTTACTGAGAAACTCTTAATGGAAAATCCCAATAACACTATGCCCGACCTGAGAATCAAACCCAGGACCAGCAGGCTCAGCAGTCATGCTTGCGGCTATGAGACCAACAGGCAGTCAACTTGGAATAACATTCATTTATACTACACCGACCTGTGGCCTTAAAGTAACAGTACACTTGGTTGCATTGTAAACGTAATTATTTAATGTAATAAAATAAAAAAGTAATATCTTTTTATTTGTTTCCTGAATCCACTGCTGAATCGGACCTCCTCAAACGTAAAATTAAAAACCAAAAAGCATTGTAATGTGAATTCTTTGTGGTGTAAATGGGACGAGTTCACGAATTACGTTATAAATTTAAATTAAAGCGGTTTTCTGGTGGGCTTAGAGGGTGTTAGTCAGAATTTAATTTATGGTCCATGTCATTGTATTCAGTTCAGAACATAGTATATATTATTATAGAGACTAGATTCTCATCGTAGTTAATTCTACTCGCATTACTGTCTAGCAAGTTTGTTAATTTCTAAGAGTGATAGTGATTTAATTATGTGTAATATGTACAACATCGAGTTAGTAATTTTGTTCTACATGTTCATTAAAGTAAGCAACTCTAACTTCGTTGTAACTTCTTTGTTAGCTAACAATGTTTTGAAACAATTATACTCCAAGGAGCATTATAAAAGATAACATACTTCTAAAATAACAACATTTGGAGTAATTGTAAAAATCTCTGCGTGTGACATTAAGCTCTGTGCTCTAACAAGGAATCTAGAAGATAAGACGAAGACAAAATGACAACATTTCCTCGACATTCCATTTAAATAACTCGGCTGTTTGCAGAATTGTCAACTGTCAACTGTACGCGTCTGAACCCAACTTAAAGCTATTATTATGAAAAACGCAAAGCGGTTTTACTCTCACCTCAGTTGAGTCGGATTAAAATATTTGCTCTCATATTTGTAAGCGACCATTTTTTTTTCCTTGTCATTCAGCAACCAATTCAAATTCGAACCCTGTCTATATGGAAATTAGATTTAATTTTGAGTGTCTGTGTTAAAGAATTTTGGAAAATTAGAATTATTTGTTCTTGGGAAAAAGTGTACCTACTCGTACTTAGTGTTATGTAACTTTTTTTGTTACATTTTATAGGTATAACATCTAAGCATTTTTTTTACGAAGTTAAGGACCGATTTAATACTAGTAATAATAATAATACTTCGCCGATGTCAGTAATGTCCAAAATAAAATCATAAAGTAAGTAACATTGGCAATCGCTCGGATTTGAAACCACGTGCATGAGAGGCGAGACCATAAGACGCTGACAACAGGTAACCCGCTGTCACTGTCAGACTGGATAAAAAAGAAAGAGAAGCGCGATGACACAACGCTTGTAATTTATTGCAAAATATGAAGCAATTATTTATTTAAGTACTAAAAAATGAGTTGAGTAATCGAAAATAAAAAAACAACCAAGTACCTACTGCATACAAATAAGACGTTCTTGTTATTAATTAAATACCAACCGTTCGTTGATATTTAATACAGATATTTTGATTGAAACTCAAAGTAAAGGGTTAGTTTACCGTTACTTTGTATCGAGTTTTTTTTTTAAACGTGTTTTGGTAGCAACCAAGTAATGAGAAATATGTTCAAGAATAACATATTTTTTTTCCGCTACCACTAACTATATAGATTTAGCAATTTTTTTGTTTAATATAAGCCTACTTTATCATTTACCTCTTGTCAGCGCCTTAACCACTCGGTTATCATTACGTCGGCGGATTTAATACCGAAATATTTAAAATATTTCATACTAGCTGTCAGAACTTTCGCGCAACAGCGCGCGACTTCATCCGCGATCCAGGTTGAAAAGTAGCTGCCAGGGTTGCGAGTTTGTCCGAAAAGGATATCGTGGCCCTGGCGCACAGGCAACACGGGTGGGTTTTAGTCAGTAAAAGTCTGACACGCCCTCCCGCTCGGCCCAGAGCGGGAGAAGTTATTTGATAATTTCCCACCCAAAAAAAAAAAAAATGTTGGAAAGTAGCCTATGTCCTTTTTCAAGTCATGGTTTAGCCATGAGCCAAGTTTCATCCAAATCCGTTCAGCCGTTTTAGCGTGAAAGGAAAACAAACTATTTTAAATTCATGAAAAATCTCCATCATAAATTAATAGTCAAGCAAATACGAGTACTTCACACAGGTACATTGCCTCAAAATTTCCTATAACTTCAAAAAAGTTCTGACAGTAAAGTTTCTATGCCTTAATGGCATAGAAACTTTACAGTCAGAACTTTTATCTGTTATCAAACTCATTCTATATTTCCCAAATCTCTGAAAATTAAAGAGAAAGCAACAAGAGTAAGCGTGTATCATTTCAATATATTACCATCATTCATCAAGAAAGAAAAAAAATAGCTCGAGGGAATTGAAAATTTTAATAAATTGTCAACGTGTGTAATGCTCTGAGAACTGTGATAAGCATGGCTACCCGTCATGTCGGGAATAAAATAAATGAAAGGTGCTATGTAGATTTCTAGTTACTCGTGTGTCTGGCTGGCTGGCTATCTGTCCGTCTGTCACAGCCGATTTGCTCCGAATCTACTGGAGCGATTAAATTGAAATTTGGTACAAATATGAACTTCTGTGACCCAAACACGGGCGTGTAACATAAATAAATGACTTTTGAATATGGGGGTCACTTTTGGGGGGCAAAATTAGAAAAAAAAAGGTTTTCTAACTGTAGATAAGGTGTGACATAAGTATTAAATCAAAGGGCTTTTTGTAAGGATTTCAAATATATTTTTAACATAAATTATTTAAGAAAATTACCCCCCCTCTGGAAAAAATATAGAAAATAGTTCCTTACTTATAGATCACAGGAAAACATTTACCGCCTTATTACAAAACAAGATTTATATTTTGACATGGCTTAAACCATGGAGCCAGTTTTTGTAATAAGAACGTAACGGTGATTGAAATACTTCTTTATACAAAACTGAAAACTTAGGTCGGTACTAAGTTGTCAGTTTTGTGTTTAGGAACTTTACCATAGTCGGAATAAAGTTCGAAATTCAATAATGGCTCCATGTTTTAAACCTGGGTCTGAAGATAAACCTTGTTTTGTAATAAGGGGGAAGGAGTCTATGATGTTATAATAACATGGTAATATTTGGCGTATAAACTTACACTTTGTGTTGGAATGTATGAGGAAACATGTTTTTCAACTACAATGTTAAATTTGTTCTTGAGATAAATCATCCCAACTACGGAATCCTTCATTGTGCGTGGTCCGACACGCACTTGGCCGGTTTTTACTATGTCGGCAGTGAAAACGTTGTTGAAACAGTCCCAACCTTTTTGCCAAAATATAAATTATGCGACTAAAAAGGCACTACAAAGGTTAAAAAAATACTTCAAATTAGATACCTAATAAAACTTTGCATATTAACTGAACTATAAAGCAGGTCTTATGTTATTTTTTTTTATTACCATTTATTTTCACCGTAAAAAGAAATAAACTAAACTATCGGTGCCTTGGAGTCTTCTCCCTGCCAACCTGTCTCGCTTGCTCGCGTGACCGCCAGCATTAGTGTGCGAGCGAGATAAAGCGCTATGCCAAAATATAATATAGCAACGCAAAAAATTCGACCCAGAAAATCTGATGACACATTTCATTCATCAGTTCTCTTATGACCAAGCACACCCATTGACACAAAACGTTATTAATAACTACAATTGTCATTCTTTCGCCGCATTCTCATTGTGGTAAAATAGTAATTTTTCCCTGAAATTCAAAGCCACTGGGCGACACGGATTTATGTTTGGCACAAATCAAAATTTACGCTCACAAATACAAATTTATAATTCACAGTGTTAAACTTTAAATAAATTGCTTGACACCTCTATGTGCTGAGCGATAAGGTCGCAAGTGGCCTGCTTGTACATTTTAAGGCGTCAACCAACTAAACTGTTTGCTTACCGGCGGGATATGGAATGGGCGTTCTATTACACCGTTCCACAACAAAGATAAAATGCTTTGCTGCTATTATTTAAATTTAGTTTATGATAAATATTCTAAATCTGCTAACAGCTGAGTTATTCAACAATTTCTTATCCTCTGTCATTGTGGATGCAAATACAGTCAAAATACGTCATCTTTGTCAAATCTAGTCACCGTGATTGTCCATTTAAATAATTGGTAGTATAATTTATAGTATGATGAATAATATTATCATACTATATCAGCTGGTATGCTACACTGCATAACATGGAACTACTTATTAGCTTCTATGCTAATAAACCATACCCTTCAAGATAATAATATATCAATATCCAATGTAGATTTAAAAGGGTCATTTAGACAATTTTTATTGCCATTCCCCCCACCATTACACTACGTTGTAAATGCAGCAAGTGAAGCGAATCAGGCAGACGGGAGTGACGTCACGGAAGCAACGCGGCGGAAGCGCGCGCGCCGCTGTTCCGCTAGAGCTGCCGCGTTTGAACCGCGCTAACAACATCACAGACCGACGACGCTACAGGCCTGATAGATATGCACCGGATTAGATTATACTTTGCATCTGGATGGGAAAAGAGAAAAATGAAATAAAAGTTTGATGTTGTTATACGGAAATGAAGTTCAAAGTAAAGTTTTCTTCCAAAATTGGAGTGTTTGTTGTATTTAAACAATAATATCGGTATGTGTTAGTAATTTAGCTTAGATTTAAATTATAAATATGCACATGGTTTATTAGCTCACGTGAAAATAGTCGGGCATTGCAAACATATTCGATGTTTGCAATGCCCGACTATTTTCAGACTTGACGAAGACATGCGCATAAAGACAAAACTTCCTTATGTCGAAGCAGTGCAATAAACTCAACAGAACTTCTTTGTCTACTACTAGTGTGGCTTTGCAATCCAACATGTCCATATAATAAACGGGTGTGTAATGTATGATATAATAACAAATGCTCTAATTTCACTTGAAATAACGTTCATATTATTTTATTTTTCATATGCTATAAAATCATATAACCTAATTTCATATGACCTAATGTTTTATATGATATAATTTTCATTTAATATAAAACATTTAGTATAACGTTCATTTTATATAATTTTCAATATGAATAATATTCTTTTTATATAACATTCATTTGACCTAATGTTCTTTTGACCTACTTTTCATGTTTAATGGTCACAGTTCTAACCTAACTAGAACTCTAATTAGTCTAATATTATGAAACATGCAAGCAAGCATGCAGCATGCAAGCAAGCATGTAGCAAGCAAGCATGCAGCAAGCAAGCATGCAGCAAGCCTGCAACATGCAGCAGGCATGTTTTCTGTCCCAGCAACACAGCAGTCCCATGCAAGCCGTCACAGATGTGTTTCACGCTCACCACCTGCTCCTCAGCTCGCGGGCCGCCTCGCCCCTACGCACCTACGCGATTTTAAATAACACTCTAGGGGTAGGGCAGACCAGACTACGTGGAGTCGGTTTTGCAGCGATTCGTTTATGTCACGCCGCTCCCGCAGCACGCTCAATCAAATTAATCGCAATATTATATATTTTAAACGATAGGCCTAATGATTTACGATTACATAAAGGTTATATCAAACAACGTTATGCTGTTGTAGCGGTATGCTTATGCGATGCATTTTTGCTAGCACCATACTAGCAGGCGTTTAAAATCGTATCAGATTTTCTAAATTATATTAAAAGTTATTAGAGATTATGAATATTATGTCACATGTGCATTATAGGAAATGTTTATTATATCATAAGAAATTAGATAAAATGAAATTATATCAACAATTCATTATCTCAACTGATCGTTATATTAAACAAAAGTATATTAACTGATTAGGTCAAGTGAACAAAGCAAAGGCAAGGCAAAGGCAAGGCAAAGGCAAGGCAAAGGCAAGGCAAAGGCAAGGCAAAGGCAAGGCAAAGGCAAGGCAAAGGCAAGGCAAAGGCAAGGCAAAGGCAAGGCAAAGGCAAGGCAAAGGCAAGGCAAAGGCAAGGCAAAGGCAAGGCAAAGGCAAGGCAAAGGCAAGGCAAAGGCATGGCAAAGGCAAGGCAAAGGCAAGGCAAAGGCAAGGCAAAGGCAAGGCAAAGGCAAGGCAAAGGAAAGGCAAAGGCAAGGCAAAGGCAAGGCAAAGGCAAGGCAAAGGCAAGGCAAAGGCAAGGCAAAGGCAAGGCAAAGGAAAGGCAAAGGCAAGGCAAAGACAAGGCAAAGGCAGGGCAAAGACAAGGCAAAGGCAAGGCAAAGGCAAGGCAAAGGAAAGGCAAAGGAAAGGTAAAGGCAAGGCAAAAGCAAGGCAAAGGCATGGCAAAGGCAAGGCAAAAGCAAGGCAAAGGCAAAGGCAAAGGCCCCCCAGTCCCAGCAGTTCTGACCCGGTCATAATCTGACACACACTCATAGCGTTTCACTTTTATATCTACGAGTACTGCACCTTAACTACCATGCAACCAAAAAAACAACTCCAATAGCTACGGAAGCATGTAAAATTCTTGCTTCGTATGCATCATCGTCCATCCCTTTGCAACAAATTGAATGAAGATGATGATTGGATTGATTGAATGAAGTGAATGATTGATTGATTGTGAATGCAACTGGAGAGTTCAGCTTCTGTTCAATCATATCCATATCTTCTGGTTTGATTATACAACCGAATGCCATGCCTAATCTCGTACTTACTAGATACACTTTTAATATATGATCAAACGAACTTCATAAGCGAAGTTCGATCAATATTATATGAGTCGCTTCATTCGAAGATATATTATAACCAGGTAGTCCTTTTAATCTACAAGACAACATGCACACTTTAAGAGATTTATGAAAATCGATATAAGTATCGACTGACCATAGCCACACCACTAGTCAAGCTGTCATTCTTTTAGAGATAACAAAGAGTATGCAAAACTTTATCACCGGGATTGGGTTGGGAGAACCTATATCTTCGAATGAAGCGACTCATATAATATTGATCGAACTTCGCTTATGAAGTTCGTTTGATCATATATTATATTTCTTCGCTTCATTCTTCAGATATATTATAACCAGGTAGATGTTCAGAGAAAAGTTTTGTGTTTGATAATTAAAACAAATATTTTGGAAGAATATAATGGTTTTAATCAATATATAAACAGTTAAGAATAAGTATTTATCTAAACGAGTATTTATTTCTAATACCTACTTAATAATAATTTGTAGGTACACGATATCTTTAAGATTAGTCTCAAAACTGTAATATATTAGTTACTCGGTAACTTGATCATGGAAGATCGCTTGAGCAAAGTTATCGTCGTCTATAATTGGACGATTATAATATTGGGCAAAAACCTTAGACGCATTAGTCCATCCCGCGGCTTTTCTTATAGTGTCGACAGAGACCCCGGCTGCGGCGGCTGCGGACGTGGCGGCATGGCGCGTGCTGTGCGCGCTGTACGCCCCACGTCCACGCCGCTCTCGCCCAACATCTGCTTTATCCATCTGCTTATTGACTGTGCTGATGCGCCCTTGTAGGGGCGTTTCACAGTGATTAAGAGATTGGATACATTAGCAGGTCGGTCTTTGTCTGTGACGTGGAGATAATCTTCGAGAGCGGTCGCGGGGCAGATGCGAAGGTTTTCTCTAAAGTACGGCAGGAATAAGGTCGGTTGATCACGACCAGCCGCGGATGTTTTTATAATATCTTTGATGGCTATGTTTATACCGTTAGATCCTACTGTTATATTTTCAAGCTTTATCAACGATAATGTTTGAACGCGTTGGGCAGTACTTAAAGCTAATAAAATTACCACTTTTTTCGTTATTTTTTCTCTACTAAGGGATCTATTGGGGTACAAATTAGAAACATAATTCAGAACGATCTGTGGGTCCCATGTAGTGCAGTACTTGGGGAAGCTAGGTTTTAATTTAAACGCTCCTTTGAGCAGTCGTTTAATTCGTTCGTCAGATCCGATATTACCGCCTAATAAAAGGGATAACGCGGATCTGGGACTATTTAGAGTTCCGTACGAACTTCCCTTATTAAACTGTTCACTTAAAAAGTGTAATACTATCGGGACAGAGCAATCAAAAAAGTAATAATTATTTTTTACGCAATATTGCCACCACAATTTGAACGACACGTTATATTGCTGCATCGTGTTCTTTGACAATGACGCCAGCATCAGGTCTAGGGCTAATTCGGGGACGCCGCGCAGCGCGAACGCCTGCCTGAGAGTATTGCGGCACCCAGGATAAGGGGATTTCTGTAACATGATACGATGTGATGTTCGTTAGGGTATATCCAAATAATATCGGAAACTATTGTTTTCATTAATTGTGGATACCAGGCTTGGGATGGCCAAAAAGGAAAGACTAGGATACCGGTGGCACTTTCCTGTATGATTTTGTGAAGACACTTAAGAATAAGTGGGAAAGGGGGAAAAGCATAAAATAATTTATTGTTCCAGAGCGCTGTAAATGCATCTATGGAAAGAGCATCAGGATCCTTTCTCCATGACATATAATCCTGAAATTTGGCATTGGCCCGAGAGGCAAATAGGTCGATTTCAGGTTTACCGAGACTTTTTGATATTCGTTCAAAGGCTAAGACGGAAAGTTCACATTCCGTGTCGGGATTTAGCCTTCGAGATTCTTCGTCTGCTTCGTAATTTGCCTTGGTATTAATGTACGAAGCAAATAACCAGATGTTTCTCTCTTCAGACCATTGCCAAATGTGTCTAGAAAGATTATTTATATGGGGAAATTGGATCCCACCCATTCGATTCACGTAGCTGATGGCTGTTGTGTTATCAACACGCAGTAAAACAGAACAATTAGATTTTTTGCTTGCGAAATACTTTAAGGCTAAAAAAACAGCCAACAACTCTAGGTAGTTGATGTGTTGTTCCAGTTCACTATTTTTCCAACCTCCATGAGCTCGTTCGTTGTTACACACCGCTCCCCAGCCGGTACGTGAAGCGTCCGTATAAACTTCTAATTCGAAGTTAGGTGTTTTAATAGTGTTCTTAGAATTAAGCACATTCCTTTGCCACCAACTTAAGTCATCTAGAATTACAGGGTGAGGTTTGAACTGTCTTTCAAAGCTAGGACATTTTTGTAAGGCTAGATATTTTTGCCTTTCTAAATTTTTTGTATATAACCAACCATATTTGACCGCGGGACACGCGGCTATCAAAACTCCTATTAACTGAGCAAATTCTCTGACTGAGCACTGAGGCAATTCTGAGAATTTGTCAACCAGGTCCACAATTTTTTGTTGTTTATCAGATTGCAAAGAAATTGATTGATTTACTGAATTAAACTTAAATCCCAGGTATTTACAGGTTTGTTTAGGCACAAGAGAGCTCTTTTCGTAATTCACTACGAACCCAAGACACACTAAAAGGTTTAAGGTAGATTTAACGTTTTTTAGGCATTCTTGATAGTCATCACCGATACAAAGGATATCGTCGAGAAAAACAACATTTTTGAAGCCTTGATAGCGCAAATGGGAAACCACTTCTTTCATGATCTTAGTAAAAGCCCTCGAAGCTACCGAAAGCCCATACGGCATACAATTAAACTCGTAGGTTGAGTTTGAGTTCTCATTAACAAATTGGAATCTTAAAAATTTGCGATCAGATTTACGAATTGGTATAAGGAAATATGCTTCTTTTAAATCTATAGTAGCCATAAAGCCATGAGTAGGTAATAATTTAGATGCCGTTCGGTAGTCTTCCATTTTGAAGTGTAATTTTGAAACATAATGATTTAAGTTTTTTAAATTTAAAATAAATCTTTTATCACCATTAGACTTTAAGGTTAAAAATGTTTTGGAAATAAACTGGTCCTTACTAGGTTTGCAAGGGCTTATCGCACCTAATTTTAACAATTTTTGTATAGCTAAAAACATATCGACTTTTTCAGTCGCTGACATTGAAACGTAAGGTACATGAGTTTGTGTTACGTTAAAATCAAACGGTATAGGAAAACCATTACGTATCCAATTTAAAATTACAGCATTAGATGTAATTTTGGGCCAACAATCATAAAAATGAGATATTCTACCAGCGTGTTGTACCTGAGCTATTGGCGCATCGCAGGTGCCCTCGACTTGTTCGCAGCGACTGAGCTCGACGTCAGCTGAGTTGGAGGACGACGGCTCGTGGTGCTGTTCGCCCTGTTCGGACCTCTCCGCCCCCCCCTGTTCTGTAGGATCCGCGAGGGGCCTGACCAGTTTCCCTGGTAGGTACCTGGTTGTCGATATTGATACTGGGGACGTGAATTAGATGTCGTTGGTTCTGTCATGGGGGTACACTTTTGACCTCTTGGACCTTTTTTAATCGACATGCCTTGCTTCTCGGTTGTTTTGGAAGCTTTTATTTTTTCCCCTAATTTGTTGCCATATAACGTTTCGTCCCTTTCTCAATCCTGAACGACGTTTAGAAATGGTTTGGCTAATGCGTAATTGATGACGCTAATTCGCGATTGTGTTTCCTGATAATGAAGATCACTCAGGATACGACATCCATCGCTCATAATCCTTATTGCTTCAATTTTATTGTCACTCGTAAGCATTATTGTCAAAGCTTTATTGATGGCTGAGACGCCAACACCCAATTGCTGCTGCTCAGTTTCCTTCCTCTTGTCTCTATGACGAGATGCTTCAGAAATAGCCGCCGAAACTTCGTTATTCAGCTTGGGTGCTTGAAGCAGAGTGCAGTTTTCAGGTACGAGATAATCTTTAAACAACTTATCTTTTGCTTCCTTTGATAATCCCTTCTTGAGGATAGGTTCCCATCTCTGAGCTAAGCTGTGATGAATTTTATCACCAAACTTTGGAGTGTTATCGGATTCTTCTCCGAGTGCTATCAATAGCTCTGGATCAAGCTCTGGGCAGGTACTATCTTCCTGACTAGGAGTGGATGCTTCCGCGGTCGGCATGGGAACGTCGTCAGGGATACCTTTAGGTGCATCTTCAATCACTATCAGATTTTCTTCAACGTTGGCGCCGGGGGCGGAACGTAAGGATTCGTTATCGTCTGAAATGTATAAGACTTAACTTTGAATTCCACATTTTTGTTCTTTGTGTTAACTCGCGGTTAACCGCTAGAATTATGGATAAAATAGCTAAGTTTAATTCTTGTGGGGCATCATTTAGTTTGTAATAATTATGTACATAATAGCTCATAGTACAGCCATCGTGTTAACTCTCGGTTAACCGCCAGGCGAGACTGTCCCATGTGTTCAAAAATTCATAGCCTTCGTGTTAACTCACGGTTAACCGCCGGGCAAAAAACCGTACTAAATGAATAGCACATAGGCACCATAAACATAATAGGTAACACAATGTAACAATACGCCTGTAATCCTCGCGGGATTAGGTGGCGCCATAAAATAATTTATAATTGAGGGTAGTAGTAAGTACAATACATACCGGAATCAGATGACGATTCAATTATAATTCTACGCCGTTTACTTCTTCGTTCATCTTCCAGCTTCTTGATTTTACGTCGATAGTCTTCAATTTCTTGAGAGTATTCCCGTTTTTTCGGCATTTTTAAAGACTAGTGAGCGCGAGTGTGCTTGCTGTCGTGCACGAAAAAAGAATGACAGCTTGACTAGTGGTGTGGCTATGGTCAGTCGATACTTATATCGATTTTCATAAATCTCTTAAAGTGTGCATGTTGTCTTGTAGATTAAAAGGACTACCTGGTTATAATATATCTGAAGAATGAAGCGAAGAAATATAATTGCTATATCTGCTTTGATTTTGTTTAAATGAATTTCTTGATCATTATAAACCATTGACAACCTTTTCATCTCTAAGTCTTGCATCTACGTACAGTCGTACCTATACTTCTATAAAAGTTGACAAAAGTAAATAAACAACTCTTCAATTAACTACGGAAACATGTAAAATTCCTGCTTTGAATGCATCATCGTCCATCCCTTCGTTAAGTACAATAAAACTTGAGAGTTCATTACCGGAGTTATTTGCGTTGGTATATTTTTAGAGCGGAAATGGCGGGCACATCCGTTCGCTGGGGGTCCTCGTGTCTATGGTGAATGTTTCAGCGTTTGTAGTTTGTGCGGTTTGTTGACCTGACCGGCAGAATTTAATTGTAATTCTAAATTCTCATAATTATTTTCTACTGGATGAAAAGTAGTCACTGCCGGTCTGAATACAGATTTCCGGTTAGACAAAATGTTATTCCGAAGTCTGGATTTGTTTCCGGTCATGAAAACATAATTATAGCCTATTTAATAAGTACATGCGACTTAAACATATCCGCCAGTTAAAACCAACTACGAGCAAGACAATTGTTTTACTAAAACCATTTTTATTTTTCTGAACTGCAAGTAAAAACAAAACAAATAATCTTAAAAATTCCCAAAGTACCTATTCATAATTGAATTTCCAGGTCAATACCGCCACTCTCAGATCTACCTCGGTCACCTCCGGAGCATCGTCGTCGTCGTCGGCAGTGTGGTCCGCATCGGGCACCGCAGGAGGTGGAGCCATTCCTTCTTCGAAGGAGTAATGCTCGCGAAGGAGGAGGCGGAACGCGTGAGGGAGAGGCAAGGTTCGCGCCCTCGCGCCCCTAGTCGCCGCAGGTGACGCCCCGGGCGTCGGGAGTCGCAAGCCAATTTCCGGCCACCGTAGGCGCGGGCTTGCGATGGGTAGCTCGCTGTCCGATAAGGACCAGGCCCGGGCAATGGCGCGTTGTGTTCCACGCGTGCCTCAAAGAGATTTCAGCCCCAACTGACGGGGTCCGTTAGGGCCAATGCCTGCCAGGGTTGCGAGTTTGTCCGAAAGGGATATCGTGGCCCTGGCACACGGGCAACGGAAGGAACACGGGTGGGTTTTAGTCAGTAAAAGTCTGACACGCCCTCCCGCTCCGCCCAGAGCGGGAGAAGTTATTTGATAATTTCCCACCCAAAAAAAAGGTCATTCAACAAACATGCCAAAAGAAAAAGGTATGTACCTACCTCATGCAAAATGCACTCAAAACCAATTACAGGAGAAAAAACACGATCAAAACCTTATGCCGGTAGGGATAACTCTTAATTGAGTTACAGTCCCGCCTCGAATTCATCGGAAATGCATGCCTGGCTAATGGCCTGCACTCACAAGACTATAACAGGAAACCCAATAATTGGTTTCTTAAACTTTTAGGTATACAATTTGATCTAGTGTACTCAAAAGTTTAATACATCGATGATTAGGGTTCCTGGAACGCTATATTGGTAAAGATAAGCCATGGCTTGCATATTCTTACATCTTAATATATATAATTCTTCTGTACGTGTGTTTGTCATCTAACTCCTCCTAAATGGTTGGACCTATTTGGTTGAAACATTGTATTTATATTTCAACGGGTTCCTGGATGGTTTGAAAACACAATTGGACCCGGTAAGTGGCGCTGCTGTTGGTAGAAGGCGGTACGAAGTTTGCCGGGTCAGCTAGTAGTTTTATAATTATTTTATGCGTTTTTACAATGTGTTTGAAGTGCACATAGAATTTTAATCACACTAATATGGGATTTTTCCGTCTCAAGAATTAGTCTTAAAAATCGTGTATCTAATTTAAAGCAATATTTGCAAGTTTAAAGAGAGCCCAAACAAAACCTTTCACTCTAGAAAGAATAATTAGAATTAGTGGCATTTGAGCTGGAGTGAGATAATAATAGGCTGGCTATTACTGTCTCACTTCAGATCAAATGCCTCTCCATAGACAGAGTAAGAAAAATCATCAATCATCGTGAGGAAACAGAGGCATGTCCTATAACCAAAAAGTCGAAGACATGTGACATCTACCAGCCCGCACTGTGCCCGCGTGGTGGATTACGGCCCACTCCCAGACAGGAGGCCTGTATCCCAGCAGTAGGAACATTATAGGCTGATTATGTTTACAGAGAAGGCATAAGCTTTGATCACCTACTTGCTCAACGCATGACGATTTAAAAAAAGAAAAGAAAAGAAAGGAAAGAAAAGAAAATACGTTTATTTGCGGTAAACATGACGCAAAGTAAGAACGTAAATACAAAAATAACAAGTAGGGGGGAAATATGCGTCACATCCACGCAAAACGGCCACCGCTCAGCATAATGCTGCGACCCTATGCGAGACAGAGCCCCAGCGCTGGTTTTCAGCGACAGCCGGCGTCGACGTGATGACGTCGACCGGTGCAGCATACAGTGAGATTATACATAAGAAACAAAATAAATACAAACTACTTAGATTATATAATATTCAGACTTGTATTAAGGTATTATAAGTCCCAGGGGGTCTACTCCGAACATAAATCCGAAGTATCGGTCGAATGTTCGGCCGTTGCTTAACTATGGCTAACTATGGCTAATTTTGGCAAAATACCAAAAAAAATACCGATAGTCAAAGAGATAAGCCAAAGTCAAAAATGTGACTTTAAGTCGGGTAAGGATTCAAAGTCAAAAAAGGAAGCTATGGAAGTTATAAAACGGCTGATACTTCAAGATTATTGCTTCGGAGTAGACGGGCTCGATATTTTCCTTCGCCAATGTCTGTGATATCCAAGATAAACTTGGAGAGCTCCAAAAATAATGTCTACAAACTCTCAACAAGAAAACGGCATTAATATTTATTATATAAAAAACCCTCCACGCCTTTCCTTATAAACATTAAACATCAAAAAAGTCCACCCACCCTAATCCAAGTCAAAATAACTTTAAGACTGGCTTCAACAAAAAAAAAAAAGATTTCAAAAAAGTACCTCGTCAGATTATCGCGGATTCGATTTCCACGTCTGAACTTCTAACGCTTAAGTTAAGGCGTGCGGAATGTTGTTGAGGTAACAAAAAAAAAACGTATTTCAAAAGAATCGAAAAGTTCGGAAAAATTCCAGCCAAGGAATTCTGTGTCCTCGTCAGTTGACAGTTTTGCAGTAAGCCGAGTGCCAGTGGAAAATCATTGCTATTACGTGTTGTGATAGGCGTCAGTTATTTTTCCTGGTGTAAATTTTTTTTCTTTAAAATTTTCTTTTTGCATAACTTTGTATTGTCAATCTTTATTATTAACTCGCTTTTGCCCGCGGCTTCGCTCTCCTTAATTTAGAATTTGACAATCAATTCGGGTTGTATTCTGCTTGCTGTTTGGCGTTTGGTGGCGATAAACTCTTAACACACTACTAAAAATAATAATAATAAATTAAATTGACTTTGACATTGTCCAAAGAATTACTATTTATACTCGTCATGCATAAATAGTCATGTTATGATTATACATAATAATATTATTCTGTCAAAGAATTGTCATCAAAATAGTCACTGAGACAATAGTAACATTTCTGTATTAAAATAGTACGCAATTTACTAAAACTATTCAAATACCTATTGTTACGAGCTTGGGGTTCGTGACAATTAAAACTGCCGATTTAATAACTAAAAAAAACTAGACACTTTAATTAAGAACACCCTACTACTTTAAACACAATTAAAAACACAATCACTTAATGTCACTCTCAAATATCGTTCAGTTGTTTTCGCTTGTCTCGTTTTCCAAAGTAAAACTAACTCCGTCGCGGCCCATACCGGCCTTATATAGGGCCTCGGATAGTTCCCGAAACATCTAGAACATTCGAGTACATACCGGCCCCGACTGACCGGGTGTCGATAGTTCTAGAAGCGAACTTTCTCGAAGCATCTTGATTCTATTAGTTTCGCTACCTGATACTAGATGGCGCTAGTAGTAGGGTTTTTAGTTGTGCGCGCAACACTGCCCCCTCCTAAGACATGCTCGTCCCGAGCATTATCGGCCTCATGATAACGCGCCAGTCGATCCACATGGACGATCTTAGGAGGACCTCTTGGCCCTTTCTGTATCCGGTAGGTTACGTCATTGATCTTTGTCACAATCCGGTACGGTCCGTCCCATTTAGCTTGAAGCTTAGGAGATTTCCCTTTGCTGCGGACTGGGTTGTGCAACCACACTAGTGAACCTTCGTCGAACCCTTTATTGTTCATTTTGCGGTCATAACGGGTTTTCATCTTTTCAGACATTTGCTGGCCTGATTTTCTGACGTGCTCATAGATGTCATTCATTTTGTTCCGCAAGTCATTCGCATAATCGGTAATACTGGGTGGGGCATCAGGTGGTATTCCGGTGATCAGGTCTGCAGGCAGCCGTAATTCCCTTCCAAAATTTGCGAAAGCTGGTGTCACCGATGTACTTTCGTGAACAGCACTTCGATATGACAATAAAAACGGTTGTATGTGTTTGTCCCAATCTCGTTGCCGATTATCCACAACATTTGCCAGGTATCGCTCCAATGTCTGATTAAATCGCTCCACCATTCCATCCGATTGTGGGTGGTAAGAAGTTGTTCTCGTTTTATGAGTACCCATTACTCGGCAAGTTTCCTGAAATATTTGGGACTCAAAATTCCTTCCCTGATCGCTGTGAATTTCCAAGGGTACTCCAAAACGGCAGAAGACTTCATGAACCAGTTTATCTGCCACTGTTGAAGCTTCTTGGTTTGGAATGGCGAAGACTTCTGGCCACTTAGTGAAGTAATCCATCACAACCATGAAATACTTGTTACCACTTTCACTCTCCGGAAATGGCCCCGCAACGTCAAGGGCTATCCTTTCCCATGGTGCACCAACATTGTACAATTTCAATGCACCTCTACTACGAATCTGAGGTCCCTTTACAGCTGCACAACTTGTACATTTGCGACACCAGTCCTCGACATCGTCCCGACAGTGGACCCAGTAAATCCGCTCTCGTATCTTCAGTAGAGTCCGTTTTACTCCCAGATGACCTCCTGAACAACCATTATGGTACAGCTGTAGAACGTCCGGTACTTGAGCTTTAGGGACACCCATTTGCAAATGACAGCTGTCTCCCCGAGCATTTTCCCATTTACGGCACAGGACTCCATCCTGAATCGCCAAGCTGTCCCATTGGGCCCAATAGCTTTTTGTGATCGAACTCATCGCTGAGACGTCGCTCCACCTGGGCTTGGGAGCTCTGGCCTTTATCCACTCCAGAATCGGCTTGATGTCCGAATCTTCTTGCTGTGTACGTTGTAGGCTTTCCTTCCACTCGTTGCTGAGGTCTGTCCTGAGCATTCTCACAGGTACCACTTCCTTAACCTCTTGCCTCGTACAATGCTTGCAGTCTTCAGGACAAGGTCTTCTTGACAATGCATCCGCGTTGCCATGAGATTTCCTTGGGGCTCTTTGAACATCAGCCAGCACCCGCCCCGCAGTCCTGGCTATTACTCGTTTCCCTGCTGCTGGTGGGTGGTGCTGTTAGCCGCACTACCCTCTGGAGACCGGCCATCTTCCTTTTTTGTAGTTTGCTTAGGGCAACTAGATCGAAGGTGGCCCTTTTCTCCACAGCCGTAGCACCTAGGGATGTATCCTTTACGATCGCGAACTGTAGACGCTGCAACCTCCCTGACGCGATGGGAACGATGATCCTGCCGCACAGCTTCCACCTCCAGTGCATGGGCCAAGGCGTCCTTAAGCGTCCCGTGGTGACCGAGCCTCACAGCAGCTCTAACTTCAAAGTCGTGGATGCCGTCAATGAATGCCTGCACCAGGTTCCCATCAATAAGCGCAGGTACGGACTGGTAAGCTTTACGAACCAGCTTCTCCACTTCAAGAGCCCACTGCTGCAGGTTTTCGTTACTGCGTTGCACACGATCCTTGAGCTGCGCACGAAACACGTGTTCCAGGTGAGCATCGCCATACCGAGCCTCTAATGCCTCAAGGAGTTGCTCGTAAGTCACTTCCTTACCAAGAGCTTCCAGGACAGTTAAGGCCTGGTCGCGCAGGCCTAGGGTGAGGGCAGTCATGGCCTGACTGTTATTCCACCCGTTCGCCTTCATGACAGCCTAAAACTGGATTTTGTAGGCTGACAAGGAAGAAGTTCCGTCGAACGGTGGCACTTTGAATCCACGTAGCGAAGGTGTTGTAGCTACGGGAGCTGCGATTTCATTCCCAAGTTTAAGGTTACCCAACTCCCGCTTCACATCAGCAATGACGTTGTTACACTTGCTGATCTGAGTTTCAGCTTCTGACAGGCGGTTGTCATGCTGGGCAACCTTCTCCTTCACCTCCTTCACGTCTTTCCTGAAGGTTGCGTGAAGGTCCTTTATGAGGAGCATCTGCTCTTCCTGGCGGCGAGCCTGTTCCTCCTGACGGCGGGACTGTTCCTCCTGACGGCGGGATTGCTCCTCCTTATCGCGCTGGAGCTGTTCTTCCAGCCGACGAGCCTGTTCCTCCTGACGGCGGGACTGTTCCTCCTGACGGCGGGATAGCTCCTCCTTATCGCGCTGGAGCTGTTCTTCCAGCCGACGAGCCTGTTCCTCCTGACGGCGGGACTGTTCCTGCAGCATCATCACCAGAGCAGCAAAGTCTGGTGCTGCTGATGCTGGAGCTGCCGCGGACGGGTCGGCCTCCGTGGTCGGTAGCTGGCCCTCCGACCTCTGTGGCGTAGCTCCACCAAAACGTCTCTGGTCCGTCTCCTGTTGGCGTTGACTCCGGGTACGGATACCCTCCGTGTCGTCTTTAGGTAAAATCGGCATGATTTTAATCCTAGCTTCTGACACCAATTGTTACGAGCTTGGGGTTCGTGACAATTAAAACTGCCGATTTAATAACTAAAAAAAACTAGACACTTTAATTAAGAACACCCTACTACTTTAAACACAATTAAAAACACAATCACTTAATGTCACTCTCAAATATCGTTCAGTTGTTTTCGCTTGTCTCGTTTTCCAAAGTAAAACTAACTCCGTCGCGGCCCATACCGGCCTTATATAGGGCCTCGGATAGTTCCCGAAACATCTAGAACATTCGAGTACATACCGGCCCCGACTGACCGGGTGTCAATAGTTCTAGAAGCGAACTTTCTCGAAGCATCTTGACTCTATTAGTTTCGCTACCTGATACTAGATGGCGCTAGTAGTAGGGTTTTTAGTTGTGCGCGCAACACTATTATTAATACTCAATAGCAGTTGACTCCAATTGAAGTTTGAAATTGCCATCACACGTAATAGTGCCAAAAGAACTTTTCACAGCGCTCGCCAATAATCCTTTTGTAACAAACCAGTTTGACAGATGAGAATTCTATTGTTGGAGTTTTTCACGATTTATCACGTCTCTGCTTTGAATAATGGTGCGTGTCATAAATTTCCGAATTAATCCGTTCATGTGAAAACGTACAGCATTAAAATTTATTGTACAATATAATAACGATGCCATCTGAATAATGATGAGAATTGCGAGTCGAAATAAAATTGAACACGTTTAGTGTAAAAGCCGTGTAATATGTTGGTGTTCATAGTTTTGCCTAATCAGGCATTTCAGGGACTCTGTTGTCCACTTTTTCACATATCCTAACTGTTCTGATTCCTTTAGCTACTCGACAATTCGTTTAAGACGCAGATATGTGACCTTCAGCGGTTAACTTGCGTGTTTTGTACTGAGCTCACGCAACACGTCGTACGTTCAGCCAGTAATAGGACTCGCCCATCAAGGAGCGCTGTCCCCAATTTGACGCATTATTAATTTATTATACATAAAACAAAAGGTTTTTAATAAAACGCGTATACTAAAAGATCAATAATTAAATTATCTTTAAATTGGTGAAGGTTTCAGAAAAATACGCTTGGTAGATTTTGCGCCATTCTCAGTTTTTTACCCGCGTTTAACATAAATTTACAAATTATTTTCACTATGTAATATAAACATAATCTAAAATATTCACATATTAAGTTATTGAAAAAATGCTTTGAATTAACATTTATTTTTTTCAAATCATTAAACTACTCGTTTAGACGTAATCTTCAGTAAAAAATCATTAAAAGTCGGTTATCGTCGCCTTAAAGCCCCTTTCGGTTTTCAAAAACTTCGGTGAAGTGAAATTAAATTAAGCTGTTCAATAGTTTCAATTATTTTTTAAAGTTATGAGGGACAGGGTGTAAAGTTCACACATCCTCTAGAACAATAGATCTATACATTAGAACATTTTCTACCTTGTTTTACTATCACATAAATAAAAAATAGAATATTTCATCCAATCTTAAATCACGAAGGTAATCCGTAAACAAGATTCATTCTCATCTTCATACAAAATAAAAATAATTTCTTGCCACGCCGCTTCAGAACGAGTTAATTATTACATCGCCAAAGATTTTCTGAGATGAAAGTTGATTTTGATGTTATTTATTCGAGGAACATCCGAGGAAATTATGCGAAGATGGCTACGAGCGTGATGGAGAGTCTGTCGAGGGCATTACTATGTCGAATCAATTCCAAAGCCCCTACTAAGAAGGAGTTTTTCTCATAAAATGTTAGAAACTGTGAGGTCAGAGTTTGATGAAACTATGTAGGTATATGTCACCGTATGATTATGAATATAGTTAGTTTATAATGTTTCTAGCGATATTATAAACTATCAAAAAATTGAGAACTGCAACAAACCATTCACAATTTAACGCATTATTTTTCGGTCGTTTATAATCTATCCATGGCAAACCGACAAATTGTAAACTAGTATCAAACTTACATGCGACTAATTCACCTTCATTCATTCATTTCAGCCAAAAGACGTCCACTGCTGGACATAGGCCTCCCCTAAAGGAGGGGTTAGCCATAATCGCCACGCTTGGCAGGCGGGTTGGCGATCGCAGCATGGTGTTAAAATGCATAGAGAACGCTGCTGCCCATTCTCTAGTAAGTCCCGTAGTCGCCTTTTACGACACCCACGGGAAGAAATAGGGGAGTGCTATTCTTTACGTCCGGCACCACACATATGATTCTATCCATGGCAAACCGACAAATTGTAAACTAGTATCAAACTTACGTGTGACGAATTCACTTTACGCTCGCGCTAATACTAAATAGCCAAGTAACTGCGGCCAACTTGAAGGAAGCGCTCGCCGGTGCTGCCGCGGCACCGCTTGCTTCGTGCGGTTGGTCACAGTTCCATCCTTTTTTTGTTTCCGGTGTGGAATATCGATGTCATCCGCCCTGGGATGAGCGGAGAGGTCTGTCAGAATGTTACTGACTAAAAATCACCCCAGTGTTCCTTTCCCACACTTTCATTTTGGGATCTAGTGCAACTTCCACGATCCCCGGCTAGTGCCGGACCGCCTCTGCGAGCCACCTTAAGGTGTTTGACCCCCGGAACGTCTGAAAAGGGCACGGGCAGGGCGTGGAACACTACGCGCCGCTATCTCGGGTCCAGTATGATAGGGGGCGGTGGGCGTCCCCAAGTCCGCTGTCCCTAGACCCATTTAGGGGGGCCGGAAGAGGGCATTGTCTGCCCTCTGCCGACGCCCGGTGCGCCTGCTGCGGGCCGGGTGAGCGGAAGAGATCTCTCGCTCCTTTTCCGCAGCCTTGAATCAGTCGTTTCGCAGAAGGATACCACCACATCCCAGGACTCCTCGCTGCTTACCATCGACTAGACCACGGCCGTGACTAATCTAACCGAACCCATTTGGTCGGGGTGCTCTGACTTAGTTACTACGACCAATTCGGCCACCAAGACCTACTAATCGGGGATGGTTTACAATTTTACGGGTGATAAAATCGGACAGATTATGAAGCCTGTCAATAAGTGCAGGTTCGTTCACAATTGACATTGATATATTATAATCTATCGAAAATGAATGCGTTGTATTGTAACAGTTCACAAATTTTAGATACGTACGGTGCTCACAATACTATGGTGACAATCAATTTTAGCTTAGGCTTTTAAGTATCCAATGAAGTAATGACAAAGTTTGTCCACTGCGACGGCATGCAACATGACTTTTATATTAGAAGTCAAATTATTTATTTCAAATAGGCACATATGCGGCACTTTTGAACGCCAAAAATTACAAAAAAATAAAATAGAATTGATTCTAGTTGCCCCTTCCAAAAGGTAGTTTCGTATGGAGAAGAATTGGCAAGAAACTCCACCGTTACTTAGATAGATATTTTAGATACTTAATAATCTAAGCTTATCTACATCCATATTCCAGAAAAAAACTCCCAAAAACCCAAACATTATTCTCCCATCAATCAGCTTGTCACAGTCCCCTGCAGCTGGGTATATAAAGACATGCCCACTTGTCCAGTATGCTCGCTCACTAATGTTGTGCCAGTACATCCAGTGCATTCCACCTCCATTCGAACACCAATCTAAAACCAGTGGGATCTTAGTTACTAAGATCCCACTGGTTTTAGATTGTTGATCTTAGTTACTAAGATCCCACTGGTTTTAGATTGGTGTTCGAATGGAGGTGAATGCACTGGATGTTCTGGATAGTAAAATGTTAACTATGAAATATGTGATATTAATTTAAGTAAAGTCAAAGTCAAATTATTTATTTCTAAGGGCATACATGGCACTTTTGAACGTCAAAATGTACAAAGAAAATAGAATTGATTCTAGTCGCCCCTTCCAAAGGGTAGCTTCGTATGGAGAAGAATGGGCAAGAAACTCCACCGCACCGTTACTTAGATAGATACTTTAGATACTTAATAATCTAAGCTTATCTACATCCATATTCCAGAAAAAAACTCCCAAAAACCCAAACATTATTCTCCCATCAATCAGCTTGTCACAGTCCCCTGCAGCTGGGTATATAAAGACATGCCCACTTGTCCAGTATGCTCGCTCACTAATGTTGTGCCAGAACATCCAGTGCATTCCACCTCCATTCGAACACCAATCTAAAACCAGTGGGATCTTAGTTACTAAGATCCCACTGGTTTTAGATTGTTGATCTTAGTTACTAAGATCCCACTGGTTTTAGATTGGGGTTCGAATGGAGGTGGAATGCACTGGATGTTCTGGATAGTAAAATGTTAAACTATGAAATATGTGATATTAATTTATGTAAAGTCAAATTATTTATTTCTATGGGCATACATGGCACTTGAACGTCAAAATGTACAAATAAAATAGAATTGATTCTAGTCGCCCCTTCCAAAGGGTAGCTTCGTATGGAGAAGAATGGGCAAGAAACTCCACCGTTACTCTTTTAAAATGTTTTACAATATTTTGTCGTTACGATGTGGTTACCCCCCTTGAAAGCGTAAGTGCTTCCAAAGGGGGGTAACCACATCGTGACGCTGACTTATAGGTGAAGACGATGCAATCTTGCAAGATGATGTAAACTTAACAATTCCTAAATACAATAAAAAAAAAACAAATTAAAAAATGTGACAAATAGTAGTATCCACATCAAAAGCTTCTCAACACAAATAATTTCCTATTACAACCCATACACTAAGCCGGTCTTCCAATTTTCTTAAATAAACATTTCCGAGCTTGAGTTTCAGATTTAAAGCCCAGATTGAGCGCAGGATAACCCGTGATGTGTGATTTTAGGGAATAATGTGGGAATATAGATGAAACCTTTCAGAAAAATATAGTAATAAGGTACCCACCATTTCTGTTTTCATGCGTATCGTGAGAAGAATCCAAGATGGACAAACTAGTAGTGATGACCGCGAGAACCCGCTAGATGCTGGCGGTACAGCACAGTCTTTGTGATCATTATAGGTATTTCAAAGAGGTTAATTCTAACAGTCTCTTTACTCATGATTGTGATAATGATATATATAAGGTGTATCTATTGATACACTAAATCTCTTAAGGGGTCATCGTACTCATCATTATGAACAACTTTCACTATGGGACCAAACCTGAAATCACGAAAAAAAAAATCTGCTGTTCCCTACATTTGGGTTCACATAACTCAAAATGTAGGGAACAGCTGATTCTTGTCCGCGATTTCAAGTTTGGTCCCATAGTGAAGTTGCTCATAATAAAAAGAAAAAATAAAAATAAAAATGTTTATTTCAATTACAAAGGACATATAGAATGTGTTGTTGGAGATCACCTTTTAAGCAAGGAATTGCTTGTGTTATGAGACTCCGCGCTTCCACTTATCATTATCTTATATGCAATTGAAATGTAGACAATGTACTATGCAAAATTAAAAATAAAATGTAAAAGGTAACTTAAAATTATACAAACAGCACAGTAAATAAATGATTGATATGCCTAGAACAGGGCCAAATAATGATGAGTACAATGACCCCTTAAGAGATTTCGTGTATGAATAGATACACCTTATATAGTATTATTTGATAAGGGTTTGTGTGAGAAGAATTTGCAACGTTATTTGATTACATAGTCTGGGGGTCTACTCTGAAACGTTAACCCGAAGTATCGGCCGAATGTTCGGCCGTTTTATAACTTCCATAGTTTCCTTTTTTGACTTTGAATCCTTACCCGGATTAAAGTCACGTTTTTGTCTTTGGCTTATCTCTTTAACTGTCGTTTTTTTTTATTCTTTCGCCGTAGTCAGCCATAGTTAGCCGTAGTCAAGCAACGGCCGAACATTCGGCCGATAATTCGGATTTATGTTCGGAGTAGACCCCCTGATCATCAACCTATTTGACTCAATGATTAATGAAAATTTATATTTACAGCATCCTTCGCTCTTCAATGCATTTTATGTTTATCACTAGATTCGACCCGCAACCTCGCCCACGTGTAATTTCTTGTTTTAACGTAAAAGAAAAAAAGAAATATATTAAAATTGTTTATTCTGCACAAACACAATGCACATTACAATGAAATAACATAAACTGCACACAAAAGAAGCAGCCAAAAGCCTCGTAATCAAACAATAAAAGTTTGACAATCGTGTCCAATAAAGTCATCTGAGGGTGTCTTGTCGTAGAACATAATTATAATTATATAAATAATAATATATTTATTTTATTTCAGATCAAGATCCATAAGTTGTTAGTAAAGGTCTTAACCTAATGTTAGTAAAAACCACACTCTATATACAAAATTGAAAGGACTGACACCTACGTGTGCAGCCGTATCCAGTGAGCCAGCAGGGGCTGTTCCACCTATCACACAATACACTCAGGATGCTATGAGAGCTAATTATGACACTCTGCAATAGTCTTCCCATAATTGAAAGAATGGAAATCGGAATGGGATAAGTGGTTCCGAAGACCTGTGAAGCCCTGTGACATAACAAACGTCAAAACATCATCGTATGCCTCGCCTCCTTATCGTAATGGCCGACAGATTTATGACTTCCGCCGCTAATGTAAACAAAAACGTTTCAACTGATTTCTAAGAGCTTAGCATCCTTTGTTTAAGCAGATTTGGCTTTGTGTGTAGAGTGAGTGTAATTAACAATAAAAAAAATGGTTCTGGGAACAAGTATTGTATTTTAAAATTACCATGTTATCTGTAGTTAGACAGATAACAGCTGTATTGTTTATTTCCAATGTTATGGCTATTTCTGATAAAACTATTGTATCAATTTACACTAAATTTTGCAAGTTACATTATGAATAGATAAGAAATCTAATAACAGCGTTTCTTTGAGAGTTCTATGTAACATTTTTGTAATAATAAATCACAAAGTTCATGGCACCTGAGGCCGGCTTTATAAATTCTTTAAAACTTTGAAAATTCACCACCGAGTAACACCGAGTAGTTTCTTATCAAAAAATTTAATAAGATACTACATAAATCTTTATTGACTGATAACTACCTATATTTTGTAAAAATATATCACCATAATTAATTAAAAAAAGATTTTCTGTAAGAAGGGGGGGTATTAATTGATTTATTTATGAATTAATTCAAAAATAAACAAAACATTTTGAATTTCAATATTAGTGAAAACTACACAAGTAGAAACTATATTTTCATATTAATTTAACGCTTACTCATTCTTGTGGAAAGAAATAAAGATAATTAACTTCAAAGTTGGACAATTTTGATGCAATTTTTGATTTTTTGATACTTATAACAAGTATTTATGATATAATTAGTGCAAATATTCTCTAAAACTATGTATTATGCACTTATTTATGATTATTCATCTATTTGCAGTCGATAAAACACAAAATTAGTCCAAATTCGGACGATAGAACGGATTTTTTTCGTAAATTTCCTTTGTTCAAAAATTCGAATTTTATGATGCGATTTCGTGCAATTATTATCTACAATATTACCCATCATTATTTCACTAAACACTGCACTTTTCACCTAAAAACACAAAACATCACAACACAACCACTGACAACTGACATGACTTTTAACATTTTATTTTAATGTTGTCACGGCGTATTTCACGTTCAGAAGCGGTCCATATACGAGAATATTTAACAGACCATCGAATAAAATCACCACAGACAATATTAGACTTTTACTTAGAACATTTACGTATGGAGACGGTATGGAGATGGCCGACTCACCGGTGAGTCGGTGCGGCTTGACGGCTGGGGACAACTGACACATCGTTGAGACGATAACGATAACAACGCCTTTAGCGATTCCCTACAATATAAAATCTAAAATTTTACCTGTTTATAATATTAGCATGATTGTCATGATTTCCAAATTTTATTAAGTTTTGTAGTGACTCTAAATTTAATATGAAATTGAAAGTATGTGATTTGTGTATCAAGGGTAGGGTAGTCATGAAGTTTAAAAGTATCTCATTTGGCAGTTACGGTAAAAGTACTAGTTTTTTAAACAGAATGCAATGAAAAACATGATGTTTGGGGTTCACGTAGTTGATAAGTAAATTCTCTTCGAGGCTCGGAACCTAAAGGTTGTCTTCAAGAAGTCTAAAGTCTATACTGATATTATATTGAGTACCTACTTAAATAGTTCATAAATATTGCTATAAACCAAGTTTTATGTGTGCAAGAAGATAAATACAGAAATATTCGTACTGAAATGGTGTTTCGTTACACTAAATAGTTCGTTAAATATTGCTTTAAACCAAGTTTGTATATGTGCAAGAAGATAATAGAAATATTCGTACTGAAAATGTGTTTTATTAAGCACATATTTATTTTGCTTTGCTACACATAAAACATAGCTATAAATGTTTTCCCTTATACTGCATGTTAACGTTTTGTTGTACATGAAATTATGGTTGGCTATAATTTCACGTACAACAAAACGTTAGCATGCAGTATCGCTATCAGTATATATTTTAGTCGTAACTCCCTTATCTTTGGCATAATAGCAGCAGGGGCTAATAATAACAAGCAAACTTGCGAGGACCGAAATTATTCCGGAAATAGCTAACGGAATATCTAAATCATGGCATGCCTCACAATCTTAGGAATAGGGATGGGCTGAGTTGTATTTTTATTGTTATCGATAGAAAGAAGAATGTGGATGCAATAACTGAAGAGTACATCAGTATTTAAAAAAAAGTAGAACCGTTTGTTAGAAAATACATGATTATGATTATCGTAGCTAACGTTTCAAATTACTTAACATTTCAAAAGATAAAAAAATAATAATACCTGTTAGATATTCGTAACAAAATCCAAATACAACTCAGTTTCAAGTTTTTCAATATAATTGTTTTGATTGTCGATCTTCTTCAATCTGGCATAAAAAAAATTGAATTATAATTTTATCCAAGCCTGATTCTTCTCAGACCTTTCTCGTTTTCTATATTTTCAATTTATACAACTTCTGGCATGAGTCAGAAATAGTCAGAATCCGCTAGTGTTGTAACCGAGAACAGTACTTCAGTGTTCTCCCGATTACGGTGTGTTCGCTTTTCTTTGAGAATCAAACTTTACAGAAGTTGAATCTCGAGGAATTTACACTCAAAGTTATAGCTACTGTAGAAAAAGTAGTAAATTCAGCTAGTTCATCTTTATAATCAACATTGGTGGTATTGCCAGATGTAGTCTTACTATTCAGTCAAAATGATAATAATAAGCAGAGAGGTACACTGTAACAAACCCTTATCCAAATCAAAATTGCGATCGTCGTGCCGTACGCGATTGTCGTGCACTTTTATATGAATATGATATACTCCCGCGATCAATCAAGTTTCGTTTGTACGTCATAATTCGTACAAAGGATCACGTCGAACGCGTACTCGTGTGACGATCGCTATTTTGATTAGGACGTGACCTTACGCTTTAAACTGATTATATGGTGTAAGATTAAAGTAAGGATCGTAGCAGGTGGCGTTATTTAGTTTCTACTTACCCCCATGGGAAGAAGACTTGAGTTAATGTAAGTATGTATGTTTTGTGTAAGAGACGTTCAAAACTATTTTTATCCAACGTTAGCCACTTGCAACCAGAACCTACTCTTTTATCTCATTTAAATTCAATCAGGGAAAATAAGAGAAAGGTTCGATAAAAATCTGTTCATTTCCAGACAATGTTGCCCATCCCTAGTTCCAACGTCGTTTACTTTAACAGCCTCGTTTGCCCTGAATAGACAATTTCCTTTTACTTAGCGATATTTAGCCGCCGGTTGAAACGATTAATCATTTTTTGTTTCGTTTAACTATGTAATGAATAAAAGTTGACAATTGTTTGATTTGCCTGGTCTCTTTAAACTGTCATAGAAGTATTTTTTTTTCACGGGTTTGGATTTGAAATCGGAATCGGAGTTTTAATGGTGTGGAAACGCTTTTCAGCTGTAATGTACACACAGCTACACATCATGGTATATATATCCAGTTTAGGCTGATCTCGCACCGGCAATTAGGACTCGAGGTGGCCTTGCACAAGTCCGAGGCCATGTGTTTTTATGGTCCTCGGAACGCGCCACTGTCGGGTTCCCAGATAATGGCAGGAGGGGTTCACATCGGCGTCGAGTCGATGATGAAGTACCTGGGACTCGTCCTCGACAGCCGGTGGAACTTCGTGGAGCATTTTCGACGTTTGGCTCCCAGACTGGAGCGGGCCGGGGCTGCCTTAAAGCGGCTCCTGCCCAATCTGGGGGGTCCAAACGCCTCCTGCCGGAGGCTCTACGCGGGGGTCGTGCGGTCCATGGCCCTTTACGGGGCACCGGTGTGGGCGCGTTCTATAAGGCTGCGACCAGCCCGGTGGTTGAACGCGTCCCAAAGGGTCATGGCCATCAGGCTGGTCCGAGGATACCGCACGGTCTCCCGAGAGGCGGCGAGCCTCCTTGCCGGACTACCGCCATGTCATCTGGAGGCAAAAGTCCTCGCGCACGTCTGGGAGTGGCGCGAGGAGGTGAAAGCCGGGGTGAAACTCCGCTGCCGCGAGAAGTCACGGCACAGCGGACAGAGCTCCGGCGGGATCTTATGGCGGCATGGAGAGTGCGATTGTCACAACCCAGCGCTGGGCACGCCACAATTGTGGCGTTAATTCCATTCTTTGAGGAGTGGCTAGAGAGGCGCCACGGCGTCCTCACCATCCGCCTGACGCAGGTCCTCACCGGACATGGTTGTTTTGGGAGGTTCCTGTTCAGGATAAAGCGGGAGGAAACGCCCGGGTGTCACCACTGTGTGGATCGCCCGGAGGTGCATACGGTGGAGGTCTGCCCAGCTTGGGCGGAGCACCGCCGTGTTCTCACGGAGGCGATCGGCGACGGCAATCTCTCGCGTCCGGCCCTGTTTCAGGCCATGGTTCGAAGCGAGAGTGCATGGGAGGCCGTCACCTCCTTCTGCGAATTAGTAATGTTTGCGAAGGAGGAGGCGGAACGCGTGAGGGAGAGGCAAGGTTCGCGCCCTCGCGCCCCTAGTCACCGCAGGAGACGCCCCGGGCGTCGGGAGTCGCAAGCCGATTTCCGGCCACCGTAGGCGCGGGCCTGCGGACGGTGAGCGATGGATAGCTCACCATCCGATAAGAACCAGGCCCGGGTCGACGGCGCGTCGTATTCCACGCACGCCTCAAAGAGTTGTCTGCCCCAGGGTTGCGAGTTTGTCCGAAAGGGATATCGTGCCCCTGGCACACAGGCAAATGAAGGAATACGGGTGGGTTTTAGTCAGTAAAAGTCTGACACGCCCTCCCGCTCCGCCCAGAGCGGGAGAAGGTACTTGATAATTTCCCACCCAATAAAAAAAAAAAAGGCTGATCTCGCATTGTATAGGATTTTCGTACAGTGAGAGGCCAGCTTATACTGGAAATTATATTATGCTTGATGTGTAGCCGTGTGTATACATTACATTCGCTAAGTTATTAAATATTGATTGTCACAAAAACCTACATAGTCTGATTTTCTTAGTGTTTTTTTTATTTAGATTACTATCTCCTTTATTATTAATCAAAAATTTAACAGAATAGTACATTACTGCAGCGGCCTGCAAAAGGGGCATTGATGGACGAACGTGAAAATGTGGGCCCAGGCGAATCCGAGGCACTCATACGTGAGTCCATCAATGCCTGGTTGCAGCCAAGGCATGTATAGTGATTTTCTCAAATAAAGCGTGGAAATTCAATCAAAGTAAATTATTTATAAATTCCAGATTCAATAACGAACAACGATAATTTTTCACGCGCCAATGTGTTCATTTGTTTTTTTTTTCTTCAATAAACAGCTTTCTATTTGCAAGCCAGCTCGAAATTTAAGCGCCTTTGTTAAGTTACCTCCTTCGATGCCATGTTTCGGAGTAAAAGATCGTTCCATTTTTAAATTACATGATAGATATGAGTTTACTATGTAATTTATTTGGCCGCTAAACCTCGCTACATTTATAGATTTTCATACAACTTTTGGTGGCCGCTGCTCGCATGTATTTGGCCAGTACAGCAATCTCAATTTATCTCGAAGAAGGTTGTCAAAATAATGCTCGAATTTCCAAGCATGTTTGAGAAAACATAATTTCAGAATCTCCAACAGTAAATCCTGTGAATTCTAAACAGGAACTGTTTAGAATTCGGAGGATTTACTGCTCATTCAATACATGGCAACAAAAAATATATTTTAGACCCCTAGATAAATAATACGTACCTATTCAATCCCTTATAAGTAAAATTTTCAAATCTTGGTTTTTTGAATTGACTTTATTAGAGATATGAAGCAAACGGTTTAATATTATAGCTATTGGCAGAATTGGTTTACTGATGAGCAGAAGATTGCTGCCAGCAGTTTATTTTAATGTCTTCTTTTAATATTCTATTTTACTAATTCTGAAAATTACGAATTTCATCAGAATTAGTAAAACACATATATTCTTCTGACACTTTCACTAGAAGAATCCATGTATTTTACTAATATTGTTACCGCCGGAAGCTATAAAAAATGAGGCTTTTATTGCTGTAGCAGGTGAAAGAAAAGCAGATTACTCACCTCGCTCGACGTGACTTCTTGTTTGCACTCGTGTTTTAAGAGCCCTCGGTGGCGCTCGGGCTCCAAAATAACACTCGATGCAACAAGAAGTCACTTTCTGCTCGATGCAGTAATCTACTATTAAAAATACTTTCTTTCATAAATGTAAGATTATAATATAAAAACAATCTATTGATTTATAGTTGTACAGAATCTAGTTGCTCTAATCTCATCGCATTTATTCTATGGGTTTAAATTAAATTTGCCGTTTGCCGCATATCGGATGCTTTGTGGGCTAAGACCACCACAGCATGGATTCCTGAAAACGTCCAACGGCATCGCGATAGACCCAAGCGTAGATGGCGGAACGAACATATTGGCAAGTTGAGGAAAAAAAGGAAAGGGGGGGAGGCCTTTGCCCTGCAGTGGGACAATACAGGCTGATTATTAAAATTACTTTTATTACAGCTTACACATTACAGCTATTATCAATCATCCTTATGTTCTATACTTTGGGCGTATGTAATACAATTTAACCAGAACACCCACAGCCGTGCGAGTCTTCCTCCATTTCCGGGTCTTCCTCTTCCATCTCCTCCTCTTCTTCCATCTGTTCCCAAGCACACATATGGCTTTCCTCTTCACCTCCATCATCACCTTCGTCTTCACCTCCATCATCACCTTCGTCATCACATTCTTCATCACCTCCGTCATCATTACCTTCTTCATCATCACCTCCTTCGTCATCACCTCCATCATCACATTCTTCATCATCACCTCCTTCTTCTTCGCCTCCATCATCACCTCCTTCTTCATCGCCTCCGTCATCACCTCCTTCTTCTTCGCCTCCGTCATCACCACCTTCTTCATCGCCTCCGTCATCACCTCCTTCTTCATCACCTTCGTCATCACCACCTTCTTCATCGCCTCCGTCATCACCTCCTTCATCATCATCTCCATCATCACCTCCTTCATTATCATCTCCATCATCACCTCCTTCATCGTCATCTCCATCGTCACCTCCTTCATCATCATCGCCATCGTCACCTCCTTCATTATCATCTCCATCGTCACCTCCTTCCTCATCATCTCCATCGTCACCTCCTTCATCATCATCTCCATCGTCACCTCCTTCATCATCATCTCCATCGTCACCTCCTTCATCATCATCTCCATCGTCACCTCCTTCATCATCATCTCCATCGTCACCTTCTTCATCATCTTCATAATATTCGTCATAATATTCATCTTCATCTTCTCCTGGTGCTGCACTGCTGGTTTCTTCCCCTTCGTCTGCTGCAGTCGATGCACCACCACCGGGCTCACCTGGCGCAGCGGTAGTTTCCCCACCACTACCCTCACCTGGTGCAGCGGTGGTCGTTTCCCCATCACTGCCACCTCCTGCTGCTGCAGTAGTTGCACCATCACTACCTCCACCTGGCGCAGCTGCCCCTTTCTCTGAGTCAGTCCAGATTATAGCCTCCGATTTTGATTCTGATGATGTTAATAAAACAGCTGGTTTGGCGTCGATGGAGACGCGAGTATGAGATATAGCCATAAGGCATAATGTTACCTGGAGGAATAAAGATTTGTGTCAGTACTATTATTATTATTTTTATTGGAGCATCCATGTATATTGCATTAAAACAAAAAGTGTCAAAACACATACATTTGTCGAAATTCAGAACCTCTTTACGCTGTCCTTACATAATAAATTATAAAACAAAGTCCCCCGCCGCGTCTGTATGTCTGTCTGAACACAATAAACTCAAAAGCTACTGAACGGATTTTCAACAGTTATCGCCAATAGACGGAGTGATTCATGGGGGAAGTTTAGGTGTCTAATTCATTATGGTTTTGTGTAAATTGGCCGAAATAGGACGATTATTGTTGAAGATGTCGGAAAAATCATGCCGACTTGAGTTTTACTGGCGTGCGCCGTATAAACCGTAAGAGATACATAAAATTAATGTTCTACAGGATTTACATCTTAAAAAGTTCAACAAAAAATGTCTGCAATAGCATGTCTATCTTCTACGGATGACCCCTATTAACCATTTTTATCTTTCAGAATTTGATAAAAATTTCATTGTTAATTTCCGAAGCTATTTTGGTCGGTATTATACAGAGTGGCCGGAGAAGTGACGTCTAAAGGTAAAATTATGATGCCTTTTATTTCAGGGCATCCAATCACCCCCATGTATTAGTAGTTTAGGATAGATTTCATCTTACTACGATTTCACAGATTTAATATTACGCGTAACAAAGTAATTATGGTTGACGGTGATGGCGCCCAAGCTCACTGTAGCACATAGAAAACGGCTGAATGGATTTGGGTAAAATTTGGCACACAGAGGGCTGGCTCGTTCTTTGAAAGAATTAGCATTGCCATTCAACGTAGCAAGCTATCAGGATTAGTATAAATTAATCCAGGTAGTACATTTCCGTTGGATAATTTCTGACCTCCATGCAGGCGGAGCCTAAATAAAAGGTAAATATATATATTTTATAATATTTCTAATTATGCATACTTGTGGCAGGTAGTTTCTGCCCACCCCCTTGGGAAAAATATGTATGTATGTCATCTAATGTAACACACGGCTGGCTGTATGCTGGATATTCAAGAGATTCTAGAGATTCAAGTCGTGACCATCATCAAGATTTGGAAAATATCCTAAAACGGGCCAAAATTGAGCAAACTCCTAGCTTCAGCAAAGTACCTATAGGCAGAAACTACTACTTTCCTACTACCAAACTCAAATTGTAGACTGCATACCTGCCGTCTATTCTGCAAGAATCTCCCCGTGAAAATATAGGTGAAGTCAGCTACAAGTGAGCTGCCATTCCACCTGATGCTGGGATTGACACTATCGATAGCTCACTTCACTGAGGCAAAGGTTTTTTACAAAATAGATCGGCAGAAGTCAGACTGTTTGCCAAAAAAAATAGGAAAATAATAATAATAATTTACTTACCAAAACGAGACATTGTAAATCTCCCATGATTGCACTTGACACTTCAAAACTGAATGTGGTGAATTGTCAGTTACCACGTATTTTATACAAGCCAAATTACTATTCATAGTCTACTGATATGATAAAACTTTATAAAACAGTCTTTTCAATTTACAAATATTGAGAAATGCATAATTAGCCTCTTTTTTCTTTGATAATCATGGTTTAGGTTGTTCTAAACTGTATTTGCCACTCTTTTTTGGGCTACAATTACGGTTATTTTTTACTAACTTTTACCCGCGACTTTATCTGCAATCCAGGATGAAAAGTAGATGTGCCAAATTTCAACCCTTTTGGCGTGAAAGCGTAACAAACACACAAACTCACTATCGCTTTTACAATAAATAATAAGAATAGTAATAAGAATAATTTAATTTTAGCAAAAAGTACAAATACAATGCATGTTACGTTAATATGATATTACATTTGTGCTCAATTTTTGTGAATAATGACCCCGATGCTAGGAAAATCCTGTGTTATATGCCATCCATTCGTCCGCTAGGACTATTTTACAAAATTAGGGAAGCTAAAACGTGTAACAGCAGCCTGCAATACTGTGTGCTTACTCACACACTGTCGCGTGTAATGTGGTGTAATAATAATTTATCTTTATTTCAGACATACGTCCATAATTTTTTATTACAAATATTATAAGTAATGGGGAACGTGTATGAGTGTGTAATGTGTGTATGACTGTGTGCTATGTGATGTGTGTATGAGTGTGATGTGTGTGTATGAGAATGTGATAAGTGATGTGTGTATAAGTGTGATCTGTGTGTGAGTGTGTGAAATGAAATGAAATGAAATGAAATCGTTTATTCTGTAAATAGGATATTAAAATCACTTTTACACGTCATATAAAAAAAAAAAAATCTAGATGTAGCCGACATTTCCTATCTGACTACCCCTGAGAAGAAATGGCGAAACAAACTCAGGGGTCAAAGTCTCTTTTAAAGTCCAGACATAATCTTGGTCAGATCATGTGAGGACCATGTAGATCCGTGTCTGAAATGGTCTTTTGAGGAAAGAACCACGCAAATTTGAGCGGACCTGTCCAATCAGTGTAAGCATTTGTCAGTAATCGTGCAGCTCAACTCAAAACTTAAGGAGCTCAACGACTCGACGAACAGTACCAAAAAAAGGACAATTGGGTAGGCCGCATAAAGCGCTCAAAATGTCAGACCATCATTAAAACTTAACTGAGAAAAGAAAGGAAAACATTTAAAGAAAAAAAAAAAAATTACCCACATAGTGCTCACATTCACAATAAATTAAAGCAGTAAATATAATACTTTTCAAAGTAAACATTCATGTAAAATTGTATACAATATTCTGCAATGTCAATATGTATATAAAATCATGCATAATAATTAAAATGTCAAGTTTTATCACAAGGCTAGCATAGCGAGCAGCTCAATCCCAAGCTTTTTTGTCCTCTAAATAATCAGAAATCTTATAGTACCCTTTTTTACAAAGTTTAGTTTTAATACAGATTTTAAATCGTTTAATGGGTAAGTTCCGAATGTCAGTAGGAAGTTGGTTGTAAAAGCGTATACATTGACCCATGAACGAGTTGCCTACTCTGTGGAGGCGAGTGCAATGTACAGCAAGATTGTTTGGTTTATTCCTGGTATTTAAACTATGAATATCGGACATTTTCTTAAAATTTGATTTATTTTTGTGTACATATAATAGATTTTCAAGTATATATTGAGAGGCTACAGTCAGAATATCTATTTCTTTGAATATTTCACGAAGTGAATCTCTTGAACCTAGATTGTAAATGGCTCGAACAGCCCTTTTCTGTAAAATAAAAATATTATTAATGTCCGCACATGTTCCCCAGAGAAGGATCCCATACGACATAAGACTATGAAAATAACTAAAATAAACAATTCTGGCAGTATCTACATCAGTAATCTGTCTAATTTTTTTAACAGCATAGGCGGCCGAACTAAGCCTTCCTGACAATTTTTCTACGTGTGGGCCCCATTGTAATTTACCGTCAATAGTTATTCCGTGTGTTGTGTGTGTCGAGAGGGAAGGTGATTTGGGGTATCTGTGGGGTGTGTAAGCGTACAATATTTGTTAAGATTTAGGATCTTGTCTTATTCTATGTCTAATGTCTTTTGACTATACACTTCTTATTATTAATTATGTCGTTTTTAATTTCCATAAAACTGTTGCTAAAGTTAAATCATCATCTTCATCATCCTTTCCCGAAAGACGTCTACTGCAAGACATAGGCGTCTCCCAAGCGTCGCCACATGGTAAAGTTAACTAAATCAAAGCAAATGATCATAAAATGTTATAACTAAAATATTTGTTTATATTTTCAGATCTGTTCCAGAACTGCATGAAACGTAAGTGAAATAAAATACATTTAATTGTTGTAAAATAAATATAATCCAAACCAGAGTATTGTAATTGTGTAGATTGAGATTCTAGGTTTTATCTATTGTAAAGGTGCTGTTACTGGATTTGCGTAAATATATTTCTTAGGTAAGGATTAAGCTTTTTTTATTCATGTTTAATATGGATATCTTGTGATCATCAATACTACCGGGATTTGCAATATACTCTTTATTGATCCTTGCATTATTTGAATTTTATCGTTTATCAAGAGTTTCACGAACTCATTGAATTACTAGAATTAAGTAGGTTAATGCCCCACTAATATTTTCTCTGAAGCATTCTACCAAAATGCTATGCTTCTGCGTCATACAACGCTCATTTGCTAGTTTTCTTTATCATTAGGATAAGACCTAAAACAACGTTTTTTTTACATTTAGACGACTTTTAAACTAGTTTTTATCATATAAGTTACCTACTATTTGGTCGCTCCATGTAAAGTACTGGTATTCACCTGTATCTGGTTAGACTGAAAGACCTCAACATAGTTGGGAATAGGCTGGGCAGATGATAATTATGATGATGAAGTTACCCACTATCTACTAATTATATTATTTTGAAGTAGAACACGTTATCATTAGAATTAGAACGCACAGCAACACGAACTTAGAGAATTAATATAAAATCTTTTATATTAATTCTTTAAGTTTGTGTTCTCCTGATCTCTTTCCGGGGGTATACTCCGAAGATAAATCCAAAGTATCGGCCGAATGTTCAGCTGTTTCAAAGAGATAAGTCAAAGTCTTAAACGTGACGTAATGTCGGGTATTCAATGTCTAATAAGGAAACTTTGAAAGTCAAGAAACAGCCGAACATTCGGCCGATACTTCGGATTATCGCTTCGGAGTAGGCTCCGGGTCGTGTCGGATTGCCGTCCCATCGGACTGTGAGAGTGAGAAAAAAGTGAGTGCACCTGTGGCTGCGCACACACTTCTGCACTATAATATCTCACGCGCCGAAGGCTGGTCTCCGCTGTTATTAGTCGCCATGGCCGAAATTCGAATTCGAATTTCGGCCACTACATACTACATAAAATACTGAAAAAAAATTATCAAAGAGTAACTATGGAGTTTCTTGCCCATTCTGTTCCTTTTTCATACGAAAAGTTACACCTATTCAAAAGTGCCTTTTATGTCCCTAATTTTATTGGAATAAATGATTTGACTTTGAGCATTTAGAATGTTTGTGCTTTGTACCTGTCTCGTCTTAAATTCCATCGTGAATAATAATCAAGTTTGTAATAAACAAGAAAACATTATTTGCAAAAACTCCTAGAAAAACAAATAAATCCAACATTCCCTTTTACATCTAATTCCTCGTTTATTTGCACTAAAAAGGCCCTCATATGGAGAACAGCCATTTGCAAAGTTGGTAGAGAGGGAAATATCCATAAAATAGTTGTATTAAGAGATATGAGCACATTTGAGCTTCGAAGCACTTTGTGGAGCACCGTGATTTATCTAAACAAGCCAAAAGCTCTCAGGAAGGTATGAATAACAAGGGAAATTGGATGACAGTTTCATATTTTTATATTTTAGAAATGTATCAAAGGCTCTCAGGCTCTAATGATTACTGCCTTTAAAATAATAGGACATCCTATGGGTTAACCTGGGTTAGTAAGATCATTACGAGTAAAACCGCTCGGCGACAGTTTGAAAATACAACAGCACGCTTTATTTAGGCATTAATTTAAGCATTGTTTAGTTTTAGTGAAAAAGGGCATAGTCGGCTTTTTAACCGACTTCCAAAAAGGAGGAGGTTATATGTTCGGAAGTAATATTTTTTTTTTTTGTATTTTCATCGACTTCTCCGTCAATTGTAGACCGATTTTGAAAATTCTTTTTTGATTGAAAGGGTTAGCTTCCGAAGTTGTCCCATTGCCACAAAATCAGAATCTGATCAGGGGATCCCATGGAAATCGAGGGAAATCCTCAAATTTTATAGGCACATCTATAGCGATTTGGATATTTTTTATAGTAACTTGTGCATTTTCTCTCGGAAAGCACCATTTGGTGAACTGATGATGAAGACCACAAATGGCCACCGAAGCTACTTAATAATAAGTATTTAACGGGTTGCGAGTCGATTAGGTACTTTAATATGGTTGCTAAGCAATTTGTGCTCGTCAAAATGCATATGGTGGGTGGCAGTTCTTCTGGTTCTTGTCCCAGCATCGGGAAAAGCAATATTTTTCAAAAGGTGATGAGCAGTTGACATTATGTGTGCAAGTGAAAAATAACTTTAATTTCGGAAGTCGGTGGCAAAAAACTAAAATATAGATTCAAAGACACCAACTTCCGATGCATTTATTTTTACTTTTGTATTTTGATAAATAAAAAAATGTAGGTACGCATGGCACGTTCTGGGCGGTCCTCCCCATTAACACTTTGTTGACTGGCTAACATATTTTTAACGTCATGGACTATTTTTATAAGGTCCTGTTAAGGCGACGATAACCGACTTTTAATGATTTTATACTGAAGATCACGTCTAAACGAGTAGTGTTAATGATTTGAAAAAAATATATGTTAAATTAAAGCATTTTTTCAATAACTTAATATGTGAATATTTTAGATTATGTTTATATCACATAATGAAATTAATTTGTAAATTTATGCCTAACGCGGATAAAAATCCGAGAATGGCGCAATATCTACAAAACGTATTTTTCTGAAACCTTCACCAATTTAAAGATAATTTAATGATTGATCTTTTAGTATACACGTTTTATTAAAATACCTTTTGTTTTGTGTATAATAAATTAATCAGTACTGAACACGCAAGCTAACCACTCAAGGTCACTGGCATATATCTGCGTCTTAAGTAGTCGACTGCCTCGTTGGTCCCAGGTTCGATGCCCAGGTCGGGCAAAGTGTTATTAGGTTTTTCCATCTGGAAATACTCAGTAGCAGCCCGGAGTCTGGATTTGTGCCCAGTTGGTGGCAATAGGCTCGCCCCCTATTACATGGGATTTAAACATAACTGTCTAAATATGGGTGTACTTACTGTAGGTACACCTCTGCCCAACCCTTTGGGGATTACAGCCGTGATGTTATGTGAATCGTATGTTAAGTATTTTCTTCTCCATTATGCAAATCTGATGGAATAAAAAAGCCATATCTTAAATTTTAAAACATTTAGCTTACATTTAGTAATAAAATGTATTTTTTTGTATGTTTTTTTCAGTTCCTCTAGTGTCATTGACCCAAGAGATAAGTCGTTTCAGCTATTTAAAACAATTGTTTTCTCGTGGATTATAATCGACCTCGTTACTGCATTAACATTTGAATGTAAAATGCACGTCATAAATCGATATGGTGTACATTTGTATGTGACAGGTTTATGATAGTTTTAACCTTATAGTAGTTCCAAATTAGTGGGAATTGTTGTCAAAAGTGATAAAATAATTTATTTTTGATCCAAAGAATTATATTTTGTTTACTTTACCGGGGGTAAGTAATATTTGACGACACCACCGAGGCTTCGGCTTGCTGGCCGGCTCTGCCGGGCAGCCTCAGCCGCGGCGGCAAGCGTTGAAACCACCTGCTCCTCAGCTCGCGGGCCGCCTCGCCCCTACGCGCCTACGCGATTTTAAATAACACTCTAGGGGTAGGGCAGACAAGACTACGTGGAGTCGGTTTTGCAGCTATTTGTTTCTGTTACGCCGCTCCCGCAGCACACCCAATCAACTCAATCAAAATAATCGCAATATTATATATTTTAAACAATAGGCCTAATGATTTTCTATTAAATAAACGTTATATCCAATAACGTTATACGAAATAAGTTTTAGAATAAATAAATGTTATATGTAAAGACATTATATCAACAGTTGGTATATCTCACGTTAATTATATCCTATGGACGATAATAAAATGAAATTAGCCCAAATGAGTTTATAGTTATGAGACGCACCCCTTTACCGGAATCGGTGTCTTATTCCTCGGCTATTCTTGTCAATAAGATGTTTTGCAGGCTCGTCAGTCAAGTGGTCACGAGGATGGAACGATGGAATTGCGGTGAATGGGGTCCTGTGTTAGATCCCTAGGCCGATCATAGCGTTCAGTGAAGAGACCATGAACTCGGCATTTATTCTCAAGGATCAGTCAGCTAGGAATTGCCGATACCATATAAAATACTCACCAAACAATTTACGTGTTAGATGGATCTGCAATACTAGCCCGCGAAATTCATATCTTCTTACGTTTCTTTTTCCAATTTGCAATTTGCTCTCACCACATGCATCGTGACGAGCATAAACTGCTTAGCAACGATATTAAAGTACCCAATCGAATCACCACCCGTTTAATACTTAGTCTCTCAGAAACAAATTCAAAGACATTGATGTACTAACTCTGCCTTCTCTTTATACCTTAGAAAGTATTTTATATGTTTGCCAAAGTTTATGCCTTTTTAAAATAAGAAGCGATTTCCATAATATAGATACACGTAGTAAACATGAAATTGTGATACCCAAATTTAGAATAACTAAAACAAGCAATTCATTTCTTATAAACAGTATCCGCTTTTATAACAAGTTGCCAAAGTCTGTTACAGAACTTAGCGGTGGAAAATTCAAAACCCACATCAAACGTGTCCTTATCAAAAAAGCATATTATAAGATTAAAGACTACGTTGAAGACAAAGAAGTTTGGCATTAATTCCTTCTGCACATGTGGCTTCCCCGGTACCTCATAAACGGCAAAAATATGTAAATGTCTAATAACTACTCCCAAATTACTATATTATTATTATTTTTTTACATACTTCCTTGACATAGTCTGTTTTCTATTTGACATTATATACCTACAATTTTAATTTAAATAATATTCTAACTTTTATTATTTTAATAATATTTTTACATTAACATATGAGAACGTTGTAGGCTTAATAGACTGTAGATTTGTAGACTATTTTCAATTTTTTTTTTAAGTACCTGGTACTTTTGACGGGCCTACATTGTCCTCTCATACCTATTAACGCTGTGGTTTGAAAACATTATAAAAGCCAATTATTTTTAAAAGAGTACCCGTGGAGTTTCTTGCCGGCTCTTCTTCATAGGAAACGACCAATTGAAACCGTGCACCTAGCTTCTGACGTTTCATAAGTGCCCATGTAGGCCTATGTGAAATAAAATATTTTGATTTTGATTTATGTAGTTCCGGTGGTCATCTGTGGTCTTCATCGTCAGTTCCAATTCACCAAATGGTGCTTTCCGAGAGCAAGTGCACGAGTTGCTATAAAAAATACACAAATCGCTAGAGGATTTTCCTCAATTTCCATGTGATCATCAGATTCTGACTTAGTGACCATTTACCGCGGGAGCATACCCTTTAAAACAATTTTTTTTTCAAAATCTGTCCAAGTCGACACGAGTGAAATCGGAGAACATAATTATATTTAAAAAAAGATACGTGCGCACATAGTTATAACCTCCTCCTTTTTGGAAATCAGTTAAAACGCAACAACATCATTTCATTTTTATCGTTCGCATGTGTATCCAAGAAAGCCAGTAGGCTCTCCCTTATTACATAGTACTAACATTATTATTGTATTGCGAAGTTTAGTATTGCGAAGAGAAATTAAGATATAAAACTATAGACTTTCTCTTTGAGCAATTCAGGTTTTTTCACAAGTGGTTGCGAAAATCAATTAGAAGTAGCACTCATTTATATATATAGCCTACAACGCCAAGTAGGTAGGCCAAGCCCATGACAGACCAAAATTGGCAAGAAAATCTAAAAGCCCACTTAGCTTATAGGTTTTACCCCCCGATTCTCGTAACCTACATCAGTAAGCCATCATCCTGGAGTAAATAAGCTGTCATCGTATGATTTATGTTTAGACACAGCTGAGCTTTCGGCCTAAGTGCTCGGTTCGATTCACGACATTTAGTTCACCGCGTTAATCATATTTTACCTTTCTATGCGACAGTTGGGCCATGAAACAGGCTGCGATGCAACCTTGGTATTTATTTATAAACGTTAATCATCATCATCATCATTTCAGCCGGAAGACGTCCACTGCTGGACATAGGCCTTCCCCAATATTGGGTTGCCATAATCGCCACGCTTGGCAGGCGGGTTGGGAATCGTAGTATGGTGTTAAAATGCATAGAGAACGCTGCTGCCCATTCTCTAGTAAGTCACTAGTCGAATTTTACGACACTCACGGGAAGAAATAGGATGATGCTATTCTTTACGTCCGGCACCACACGGAAATGTTACTTAAACGTTACTTTTAGCCTTCTGCCTATTATTATAATTTCAGCCTTCAGCCTATTATTATAATTTCAGCCTTCAGCCAATTATTAGAATCATGAAATTTGGCAAGAAGCAAGGTCAAATATGTTGGGATGAGTTCTGGTGTGATGGATCTTCTTGTTTAGCTTCTACTTTTTGGGGCTTTTGAATGGGTAATTGTTAATAAAAAAAGACAAGTTGTTGTTACAATGGTCGTTAGCAAATGTAATTCATATATTTTTATACAGCGATCGAGGGAAAGGGGACGGGAACAAACTGGCCAATCACAACAAGCTATCACGTCATTTAGCTGTGCTGTGATTGGCTTACGATGACGCGACCGAATTTCGTTCGGATATTCATCCCAAACATGCCCGCGGCCTTGAAAGCTTCAGGTTACAATAAAATTGAACATTCCGTTTACTCATCCTCGACAAATGATAAATAAATGATAAATGATTTATTTTCTGTAAGTAGGTTTGTACAAACACTTTTACAGTCAAACATATTTAAAAAAACAAAAAAAAATCTAGATGAGGTCGGCGTTTCGTAACTGACTACTCTGAGAAGAAAGGCCGAAACAAACTCAGAGGTCACAGTCTCTTTTAAAGTCCAGACATAATCTTGGTCAAATCATGTGAAGACCATGTAGATTGATGGTGCCTGAAATCTTCGACCAGAGGGCAGATCTTCGTGTATGGCCGTCTCACGACGCCTGATGTCTGCTACTCGTGAGATACCATCGTTGCCAGCTATCGTCATCATGATCCGACCCAATTGTCATTTCAGCGGCGGAAGGTTGATTTCTTTAATAATGACAAGCGTGTCAGGTTTAGGTCCCACAAACACAAGAAAATGTCCGGAAATCGTTAATTTGTTTATCTCATATTTTTTTAAGTGAAAACTTCTTTAGGCGCGTTGAGCACTTTTTGTGTGAACAAAAATCATGGAACTTGCGTCATCGTCACCGAACGCTTTCCATGAGCTATAAGTATACTGTTTTCACTTTTATCGACAGTCCCCAAAGACTGCCCCGCATGTTTTTTTTTTGAGGTTGCAAACTTACATTTGCTTTTGGAGAATTGACCGTGACGTATATTGATGTATCGGAGAACATATTTTTCAACTACAATGTTAAGTTTGTTCTTGGGATAAATTCATCCCAACTACGGAACCCTTCATTGTGCGTGGTCCAACACGCACTTGGTTGGTTTTTTTATTTATAGTACTCTGAAATAATTTTACCTATAGGTAATTGCTTTTGTAGTAAATTGTTTCTCACGCTTACTTATGAAACAGATTCAATACTCTCAAAAATCCTATTTAGAAGTTAAAGACCATGTCTTTTTTTCGTCATCAAGAACAGAATTTGTTCGAAATTACCAACACTTTTACACAACAAGAGAAAATATACAGTCTAAATATACATTACGCCATAAAAATAGGTTAAACTTACCAAGCTCTAAGTTAAAAATGCACTCAACAAGTACATTAGTCATGTCAATTAAGATATACAATAAACTACCAGAAATAATTAAAGAAGAACAAAAATTGAATATATTCACTAATAAATTAAATCAATTTCTAATAAATAAATGCTATTATAACATAAATGAATATTTCAATGACAAATTTTAAATTACTTAGATTCTTATAAAATAATTACAATATTTATTACAACAACTAAGTAGTCAAATAAAAGCCCTCTTCCTCTCTCCTACTTTTTGCTGTGCCCGACAGGGTCCACAATGATCATATTTGTAAAACCTACCACCTAAGTTCACATGTGGAAGCAATAAATATATTGAGTATTGAGTATTGAACAGTAGTTGCTCTTGCGACCATTCCAAGAACCCGTTCAGTTAATCTTTTTCTATTTCGCCTTACTCGCTAATTTCATGGCCCAATACTAAAAGCCAGCAATGCTGAAAGCGCACAAACAAATCGGACTGATATTGTAAACTATAAAATATATTCCATTTTAGGCCAGCAGACTTACTAGAGAATGGGCAGCAGCGTTCTCTTTGCATTTTTAAAACCATACTGCGATCGCCAACCCGCCTGCCAAGCGTGGCGATTATGGGAAGTCCCCCCCCCCTTTTGGGTGAGGCCTATGTCCAGCAGTGGACGTCTTTCGTTTGAAATGATGATGATGATTGATACTCCAATGTTATCTTCTGTATATGTAGGTACAGTCTCTAAAAAGAAAGAAAGGAAAATAAATTTATTTGTCACAGAAAAAACGTGCGTACGAAAACATAATATGTACCTAATAAACCATGAATGTAAAAGGCCGTGTGTATGTAAAGGATTAGGTGTGCAAGCTGAAAGAACATATTTCCACTATCATGAGTCAACCATACCTTGAATTGCTTGACTGATCCTCCGTTATATCGAAAATACTAAAGCATTAATTTTGAAATAAATATAATATGGTAAAGTTGAGAATTACTCGCCAGAATTTGATGCTTTGAAAAAAAATACAAAGTTACCTCCAAGCCGAACAATAAACCGCTAGTATTAAAAAAAGACTTCAAATTAGATCATGGAACTTTGCCTGAACTGAACAAAATAAAAAGCAGATACTATGTTTTTTTTCACCGTAAAAAGAATGTTCCTACCTATATTTCTATTTCTGTAAGCAGGTTTGTATAAACACTTTTCCGTGTCAATCTTATTTTAAAAACTAGATGAGGTCGGCATTTTCTATTTGACTACTCTGAGAAGAAAGGCCGAAACAAACTCAGAGGTCACAGTCTCTTTTAAAGTCCAGACATAATCTTGCTCAGATCATGTGAAGGCCACTTAGATTGATGTCTGAAATGGTCTTTTGAGGAGAGAATCACACAGATTGAGTGTACCTGACCAGTCAGTGCACGCATTTGTCAGTAATCATGCAGCTCTACTCAGGACTTAAGGAGCTCAACGATGCGACGATCAATACCAAAGAAATAACATTTGGGTAGGCCGCATAAATGACTCAAACTGTCAGACCACCATAGAGTTTATATTAAATTTTATGGCGCGGCGAGACTATCACCGCGATCTTCTCGCCCGTGGTGATGGCGCCTTAACAGCACAGACATACTGTAAAAAGCTCAAGCATGCTCGATGTTCATTGCTCTTAAGACTGGAGTTATTTGAAAGACAACATTATTTTTTATTTTTTTTTCCTCTCGAAGATCTCGGAGGTCTGCGTCCCAGCAGTGGGAACATTATAGGCTGATCATACATATAAACTTCAATATTTTCGCGTGAAAAGAACCAGCCAACAGTACTGTAAAATATTGCACAATGCTGATCATATATATTATATACGGTTAAAAGAAAATATTGCGCAATAAAAGTGAAACTCGCTCAAATTTTTTGGGGACACATTGCGCAGTCTTCAATGCTAGCGTTATACAATAATATTTCGCTCATAATCAATTTACCAATAAAAAACTACATGAAGATTTTGCTGCTCTATCTGTACTGACCCTTAGCTTGACTAACCATCAAGATAATAATAGGTACGCTGTCCTGTGGGAGAAAATTGCAATTAGCTATTCGTTATGATTGCCCTGTGACAAACAGACGGACAAATGAGTAAACGAAGGCTTAGAAAAAGAAAACTATTTTATTGATACATTATTTTATTTGTCATAATATATATATTTTTAAACAAGAACCTTACACATAATAAATCGAAAACTTTTCCCAAAAAAAAATTCACCACGTTATTTAAGCATCATCTACCTACTTCAGTAGAATTTGTACAAATTGAAGTTCCTTGTTTTCTTGTGATAACATTCGTTCATTTTTCTTGTTCGGAAACAGTAGTTCCTTGTTCTACTGTGCAATTAGATGTACTTGTTCTTGACGGTCTAAGTTCTACTAGCTCTATCCGTAGTCCTTGGTGGTTTATAAGTTTAGCTCCAAAGTGATGTTTAAGAGAGAACTGGGAGTGGTAGTGGTGCTGGTTGAGCGAGTAGATCTGGGAGTGGCAGTGATGCTGGTTGAACGAGTAGATCTGGGAGTGGCAGTGGTGCTGGTTGAGCGAGTAGATCTGGGAGTGGCAGTGGTGCTGGTTGAGCCAGTAGATCTGGGAGTGGCAGTGGTGCTGGTTGAGCGAGTAGATCTGGGAGTGGCAGTGATGCTGGTTAAACGAGTAGATCTGGGAGTGGCAGTGGTGCTGGTTGAGCGAGTAGATCTGGGAGTGGCAGTGGTGCTGGTTGAGCGAGTAGATCTGGGAGTGACAGTGGTGCTGGTTGAGCGAGTAGATCTGGGAGTGACAGTGGTGCTGGTTGAGCGAGTAGATCTGGGAGTGATAGTGGTGCTGGTTGAGCGAGTAGATCTGGGAGTGATAGTGGTGCTGGTTGAGCGAGTAGATCTGGGAGTGACAGTGGTGCCGTTTGAGCGAGTAGATCTGGGAGTGACAGTGGTGCTGTTTGTTTCAGCTTCAATCAACGGCAGCGCAAACACACAAACGATTAGAACCTGTAGAAATAAATTTAATTTAAAAACTGGCAATGATTTTTATTCCTTTTAGGGTTTTAAATGTCTGACTACTTATTAAATAATAAATGAGGTAAAGCTGTACCCTGTGTCCTAATAGGAAGCAATCATTGCCCGAATATGCAATCGTAGCGATCATTTGTTCGGCGATTCTAAACGCGTCGTCACGCCAAAAGAGGGCGCCTTCCGATTTTCTAAAAATGATCACGACAATCACATGTTTGCACGGCGATCGCTTATAACAGGACTCGGCCTTATTCTGCTTTTACTTTTATTCTAATCGAACAGTGATGCTCGTGGTTTGAGAGATTATTATACTATTTTGGCACAAAACAATACTCGTATTATTGGACAAACATATTAAAAAAAGTAAATAAAAACTTACCAAAATTAATAGGAACTTCATGGTTGAAACTGTTGAAGATAAACTGTTAACTACAAAGTTATGAATGATTGTGTCTTTTATTGAGGAATGCATAAATAAATAGTAAATGAAGTGGTTCTACTACCATTTAATTAAAGAGGTCGCTTAAGATAACATTTTGAAGCTATATTCTCACCTGCTTACTTAAAAACACAAACTGCAGAAAGATGGAGGTTTAAAAAAAATATATATTGGTAGGTATACAGGATCAAATTAAATGAGCTAGCAAAACTTCGCATACGTCATGGGTATCGATATCTAAATATGATAAAACAAGAAAGAAATTTTTTCAAACATGCTTGGAAGTTTGAGCAATATTTTGACAACCTTCTTCGAGATAAATCAAAATTGCCGTACTGGCCAAATACATGCGAGTAGCAGTAACCACCAAAAGTTGTATGAAAATTAATATCTGTCGTGGTTTAGCGACCAAATAAATTACATAGTAAATTCATGACTGTCGTGTAATTTAAAAATAGAACGATCTTTTACTTCTAAACATGGCAACCAAGGAGGTAACGTATGTCGTGTGTGTGTTGTGTCGGGTGTGCTTCCTTGAATCGGATGCGAGTAGCGGAACATGACGCGAGCCAGTTGAATTGAACTATCGCGGTTTCGCGTCTATGTCTTCGTGGCGGAGGTGTGCTACCAGAGTCAATGGTTAACACAATGGCGCGCGAAAAATTATCGTAAGGCAAAGGGCGGGGGGAAACAAAGGCGGTTAAAGTAGTTTCTTATGGCGAAGAATGGGCAAGAAACTCCACCGTTACTCTTTTAAAATGTTTTACAATATTTTGTATAGGTACATTAATTTATTATATGTGAAGTCGTTTTCCTACGTTTTCCTAAAAAAAAATAGTAATAACTCAGTGTGTCAATCAACAATCAACTCAGCCTATCGCAGTCCACTGATGGACATAGGCCTCTCCCAGGCTGCGCAACAACACCTTGTCCTCCGCCATTTTCTTAAGGTCGTCAGTCCATCTAGCTGGGGGGCGTCCCACACTACGCTTGCCGATACGCGGTCTCCACTCCAGGACTCGTCTGCTCCATCGGCCATCGGTCCTTCGACAAACATGGCCAGCCTACTGCCACTTCAGTTTGCTTACTCTGCAAGCTATGTCGGTAACTCCGGTTCTTTTCCGGATAATTTCATTCCTGATTTTATACTTCAATGAGACTTCAAGCATAGCCCGCTCCATAGCGCGCTAGGCGACCTTGAGTTTGTGGACCAGCCCGACTGTCAGTGTCCACGTTTCGGCACCGTATGTCATGACGGCAGGACGCACTGGTTAAAGACCTTAGTCTTCAAACATTGCGGGATAGGCGACGAGAAGACTTGACGCAGTTTTCCAAATACCGCCCAACCCAACTGGATCCTTCTGTCGGCTTCTTTCTCAAAGTTGTGTCTACCGAGCTGGATGAGTTGTCCTAGGTAGACATACTCCTTCACAACTTCGAGAAGCGACCCTTCGAGGTGGATTGGACTCGGCAAGACGTGCGTATTGTAGATGATTTTTGTCTTGTCCAAATTCATGCTGTGGCCAACCCGCCGAGAGGCTCAGTGTGTGTGAGTCAGAGTCAGTGTGTGAGTAACATCAATGTCACAGAATGTCATAAAAATAATAAATTATACAATTGAAACAGCAGCCAGTTTGATTTTGTCTATTGTCTAGATTGAGCTATGGAGCTGGACCAGCATGTTTCCAAGCATTCTTATCTTGGATATAATCCTCTAATTTGTAATATGCTTGTTTACAAAGTGTACTTTTAATATGAGTTTTAAATTTTCATTTATTTAATTGCAATTATTTTATTGTAACATTTAACACAGTACCCCATAAAAGATATATGTACTGTAGATAATCGGAAAAATGGTTGATCTATTTTATCTTTATTTCTAGTATTAAAATGATGTATATCACCTTATTAAAAAGTTGTATAAATAATAATATTTTCGTAAATGAATGAGGATAAAAACTGCCACTTTCTCACTTTAGATGTCGCTACTATCCAACGTCTAAGAATTTGGCAGCTAGCTGTCAATATCCATACATTTTTTGTAAACAAGGGACTCTTTTACGCATAATGAATTAATATAATTATGTTTTCTTTACCTATAGGCACTTCTGATAACATATTAGGTAAATTATAGTAAAGGTGTGTGTGTTTTGTATTATCATATTAGATCAAGGCATCTCTGAAGTTTATCAGTCAGGAAGATCATCCTCGAGTTGGTTTTCAACTCTTTTGAGGTTTTTTCTGTCGTACGCCAGACCACCGCCAGTCTTCAAGAAAAAAAAAATACTTAAAGTAAATAAACACAAAATAACCTATAAATTATAAAACATTCATAATTGATTGACTTTTCCACTACAGCTGCTTTTTTACCAGTGGTAGACGCTATCCTGTCCTTCGCCCGTCTTACACTCCAAGTCGCGTACTATAGTACCTACATACTACAGACACTACATCATATATTTACTCTTTGCATTCTTAATATTATGTATTATACCTACTCTTTTATTGGATTTGCATTATTATTTTGCGAATCGTTCTAAAACGATTAGTTTTCTTTAATTTTCATATTTTTCAATGTTATGACACTTATGTCAATTATTTTTTATCAATATGTTTAGCTCAAATATTGTATTTTATAGACAATAATTGTTTACTGTATAATATTTGTATCCTAACTTACATTTATAATAATAATTGAAACGCTCCCAGAATTCATCAAAGAGGTTTTTGGTACGAATATGTCTGGCCTTTTCGAACACTGAATTTGAAATTAAAGAAAAACAGATGATGTGAAAAAATCACCCGAGACTCGGATATAAAAGGGATTTCTGACATTCCCGGCAGATCTGATCTGGTAGCGCTCAAGGAATCATCTCTACAAAAGTCTTGCAACATACTCAGTCTTCTCGGAACTACATACTTGCCAAGAGGACCATCCACTATTTATGAGACCTGGACTGGACTGGCAGTGATACTGGGAAGCGGATCTGGATTCTTCAGAGCTGACGAGGCCTGACGTATCGAACCTGAACGCCGTACCGTACCATCTTTTTATAACCTCCCTTAACTTTTTTAAAATTATTTTTCTGTATTTTTTTAAATTCTCTTAAAATATATAGTTGACTAGTTTACTTTCCCTTTTATTTTTAATAGTGCAGTAGACTTGTTACAGTACATATATCTAGTTTTCGTTTAATTTATCATCGACATAAAAGTAAACATAATCAAAACAATGGCGGTTTGTAGACTGCCATCTATGACGAGCTTTCAGTCTTTAACTCCATTGGCAAAGTATCGTCATTACATATTTTTTTAAATAGTTCTTTCGCGGTTACGTATTTTATAAATGGCTCTGACAGCTCTCTTTTGCAAAATCAAGATGGATTCCATTTCAGCAGCCCGACCCCACAGTAAAATGCCATACGACATAATGCTGTGGAAGCAGCTAAAACAGACCAAACGCGCGGTTTCTACGTCTGTCAACTGTCTTATTTTTCTAACTATGTCTGTAAGCTATGTCGCCCCACAAGAGATGTTATAGTTATATGTGGTCCCCATCGTAGTTTCTCATCTAGAGTGATTCCAAGGAAAACTGTTTGATCAATAAATTCCAGTTTTACTCCATTCAGTATGATATCACATTCGGTAATTTAAATGTAATGCATTTTTTTTTTCCTTGAGAACCAAATGATTCACCTTAAAAAAATCTTGGACCTGAAGAAAGTTTTTTACGTCGTCAATATTTTGTGACCGTCTTCGGTCCATTTTAGAGATCAATGATGTGTCATCTGCAAATAACACCATCTTTGGTTGATTTGGAAGGTTGAATAGGGGTAATAAATCATTAAAGTAAACTGAAATGAGGAATGGACCCAATATCAAACCTTAAGGAACGCTCATTGCCATTTCAGAACATAATCCGTGTTATTACAAAAAAATGCTTAAGTACCGTTTTAAATCAAGACCACAAGGTCTAGGATTGTTACGGTATTCAATTTAATATCAGGCTCAAAACGTGTTCTGATTACAAAACGAAGACTTTTCGAGGATCAGTTAGTACCAAAGAAGGTTCATATGGTTCCACAGATAAGAAACAAAAATGGCATTCTTTCATTCGTTCATACTGCATCTATTTGAAGCAACGTTCCGTTTCTCTAAATATTGATATTATAATAAATAACACTTGAAATGCTTAAAAAAATATTAATCAATACAAAAATATGTCATAAATCGTTTTTTGTTTAGGTTACAATATATTGAACAAGCACAACTTGTACTTTTGACGTGCTTTTTATAATCAAGTTGTCATATATTTTAACACCTCTAACGTGAAGTGCAGTGAATTTCATAGAGTACGGCGCGGCGCGGCACTCGTAATTTGAGACGAATGTTTATGTTGCGTCCTTTAATAATAAATCTTAGTATTACTGTTGCTATTTTGAGGTTTGTTCGTGAGTTGTGTCTGGTTAAACTGTTGAAGAAAAACTTAGTAAAACCCTAAGACGACCCACTGACCAAAACATGGATTTTTAACTAATATCTATCAGGTAAGCAATGCATTGTATCATCTTATTTCGACTCCCTAAAACAAATGTTCATAATTATTATTAAAGGAAATATTACGTCATACTACGTATGTCGGACTATGTCTGTATCAGATCGCCGAGACGTCTCCAGCATAATTATCCAAATCTTCTAAATCCATCAAGTCGATTTGTAAATAAAAAGCCACACAATAACAATCAACTCTAACCTCAAATAAGTTAGTACCAAAGTTAGTCCATAGAAAAACTAGGGGTCTCGGCAGACTTACTTTAGTACCATAGCTAGTTCATGAACTAGTGATAAACTTCATTTTACCATTCCATTTTTATTTTATTTTTTTTCATTTTGCTTTTTATTTATTCATGGTTTGAACCTAGTAATTATCCTAGTACTAAATTTAGATCGTGTTTTGGAATAAGACGGATAGTGTTCCTTACACACATGTCGCATTTTTTTAAATAAAATATTCATATTTTTTAAGTTGGATTATTACCTCAGCGTTGGCAAGTGGCAACACAGAAACTTCACTTATTTTAGAGGTCCTCAAGTAAGGAACAAGCTCTGTTTTCTGTACAGAGTAGTTCCGCATACTTACATTCACTAGGGTTTCCTGAAAGGATAAGTGAATTAGGTAGACTGATTATTGCAGCGTTGGGGTTGTCAGCTAGTGGCGGGTGGGTGATTATATTTCAGATCGCCGTTCATAAAATTTGAATGAAGACTTCGCTTAGCAGGTAAGCTCGTTTGATTCCCAATTTTATTTCACGGCGATCTGAAATATAATTAATTAAACAGAGTAGATGTTTAGAGTTGTCTGCAATAATCCAGTTAGTTAATATGTTGTTATGTTACACATTTTTATAAAGATTTTTATTTTTAGAGTTTCTTAGAATATTGCATCGTGAGTTTAAAGTCTGAAACTACATGTATTGTTGTGGTGTCTTGCGACTTCCACGCGAACAAAATCGCTGACAGAAGTTAATAGGTAATGAATAAAATACACTTTTTTTTAATAAAGATTTTTGTTTAATTTAGAGTTACTTTGCATCGTGAGTTTAACGTCTGAAACTATGTTTGTACGTCAAAAACGTTCTATCTATGGACTCGGTGAATAATCTTCAGCTAATGTTGGTGCTGATGGTTCAGGCAAGGGAACTGCCCAGGTCACTGTTATAGCCGCCAACACGAACAAACAAACGAGTAGCTGTAAAACATAAAAAAACATGAATTAATCCATTTATACTTTATCATACAATCAACCGCGCTTTAACCGCATTTATATCTGTAACTTTTATGGTGTACAAAATAAAGAGTATTCTATTCTATTCTATTCTAGAATACTCTTTCAGATATAAATGTTAAAATTTTACATAGGGTGACACAATGGGCGGTCTTATCTCGATCTTGTATAATGCTGAGCGATAGCCGTTTTGCGTGGATGTGACGCATGTTTCCCCCAACCTTTTCTTATTTTTGTGTTTATGTTCTTTGCTGCGTCATGTTTACCGCAAATAAACGTATTTTCTTTCTTCTTTGTATTCTATTCGATTCTATTCTTAAGCGGTGATTTGTGAACTGCATCAAAGTCCTTATTGCTGTCAAATCACCACTAATGTCGAATATGTCGATCCGTAATTAAATGTACACTACACTACCTATTAACATAACATAACATAACCCATGGGCGTAGCTACCGCGGTATCAGCTGTATCACTACGGGGCCCCAAGCAATGAGGGCCCCCCGACGTATGTCAGCAAAAAATCAAATTATCAAGCTCTTGCATTCATTTAAATAAAGTGAAAAAAAAATATACTAAAATAATAACCGACTTCCAAAAATAACACTACAAAGTGAAAAATAACTTTAATTTCGGAAGTCGGTGTCTTTGGGTCGATATTTGAGTTTTTTGCCACCGACTTCCAAAATTAAAGTTATTTTTCACTTTGTAGTGTTATTTTTGGAAGTCGGTTATTATTTTTTTGTAAAAAGTTTTTTACTTTTCACTTTTTAGTGGGTCAGTTTTGAATTTATCTAAGTTACAATAGTCTAATGTGTAACTGTTCATCACCATTTACAAAATATTGCTTTTCCCGATGCTGGGACGTTGATTGTAGAGGAGTTCTCCTGGTAAGGACCAGGAGAACTGCCACTCACCATATGCATAGTGACGACCATAAATTGCTTAATCGTAACCCGTTAAATAGGAACTCATAATTATATTGTTCCGGTGGCCATCTGTGGTCTCCATCATCAGTTCCACTTCACCAAATGGTGCTTTCCGAGAGCAAATGCACGAGTTACTATAAAAAATGCCCAAATCGCTATAGGTTTGCCTATAAAATTTGAGGGTTTCCCTCGATTTCCATGAGATCCCCTCATCAAATTTTGATTTGGTGGCAATGGGACCATCTCGGGGATATACCCTTTCAAACAAAAAAAGAATATTCAAACTCGCTCCATAATTGACGGAGTAATCGCGTAACAAACATACAAAAACAAAAAAACATACCGCTGAATTGAGAACCTCCTCCTTTTTGGAAGTCGGTTAAAAATCACACAGAAAATCGAACCAATCCGAGTCAGGATGTTCCAATTTCAAGAATTTCAATTTTTCGAGCTCACTTCTCTTGCTCTCTCTTAGTGCTACCACGGTGACGCGAGACCTGCAGTGCTATTCTGCAAATATCTCACCGTGAAATCTTGCGTGGAGTGAACTGTCAGTGTTATCTCACTAATGCTAGTTGACCAAGTATTACATTTACAATCATAATCGAGATTTTAATAATATTGTTTATGCTAAATCTAGTATTTAAGTGTCTAAACAATACTAAATTGTAGCTGTTTATTGTCCCATCATAAATCATCACCATTATCATCATTTCAACCGAAAGACGTCCACTGCTGGACATATGCCTCCCCCAAGCACCGCCACTTCGACCGGTTCTGTGCTTGCGGCATCCAGCGGGAATAAATATAAATCATAATACATCCATCATAAATAAAATAAAATAAAGAGGCTGTTTTTAAATAAAATAGCAAAACAGAAATTCAGCAGAACCACATTTTTTCTCGACTATTTCTTAAACATTACACTTAAATACTAGCTTTGAAATAATATAATATAATCAACAGATTTAGCATAAAAAATATTATTAAAACCACGGTTATGATTGTAAATGTAATACTTGGTCCATCCCTAGCATCAGCAGTGCTATTCTGTAAATTCCTCACCGTGAAATCTTGCGTGGAGTGAACTGTCAGTTTCATTCCACGTGACACTGACAGTTCACTCCACGCTCACTTCAAAAAGAAAGAAAGAAAAATGCGTTTATTGGCATTACAGCAAAAAAAATACACCTTTAAAACTATAAATAACACAGAAAACAATTACTACTTATTTTTTCACGGTGAGATGGTTACAGAATCGACATGCAGGTGGGGTGACACTGACAGTTCACTCCACACTCACTTCACTTATGTTTTCACGGTGAGATGGTTACAGAATCGACATGCTGGTCCAGAATGCTCCAATTTTCGAGCTCGCTTCGAAAAAATACTAAAAGTATCCGAGTCAGGATGTTTAAACTTTCTAGGTTGCATCACTCGTTATTGCATTTTCTTAGCAAGTTCACAATGACGGCCTAACCTCCCGAATGAGGATGCAATTTTATGTATTTTGTTAAAAAATCTCCCAAAATTCAATCGATCAAAAGTCGGCTAAAAAGCGCCTCAATTTTTTTTGAGTCCCCTTTAGAAGTAGGTACGCCACTGACATAACATCACGCCTTCTTTCCCCGAAGATTAGGGCAGAGGAGTACTGTACCTATAGTACACCCACATTCGCCAGTTACCTTTAAGACCCATGTAATAGGGGGCGAGCCTATTGCCATCAACCGGGCACAAATCCGGACTCCAGGCTACTACTGAGAAATTCCAGATAGAAGAACCCAACAACACTTTACCCGACCCGGGAATCGAACCCAGTACCTCATGCTCTGCGAGTTTGTCCGAAAGGGATATCGTGGCCTTGGCACACAGGCAAATGAAGGATTACGGGTGGGTTTTAGTCAGTAAAAGTCTGACACGCCCAGCTCCGCCCAGAGCGGGAGAAGTTATTTGCTAATGTCCCACCCAAAAAAAAAAAAGACCTCATGCTCCGCAGTAGCGTTTGCGCCCACTAGACCAACGAGGTAGTCAACTACTTAATACTTATAAGGAAATACAATATTTACGTATTCAAAATTAATGAACTTTATGAACATTTTCCAAAAACCTTAAGAGCACGCACTGATCAAAATTTTGTTTCAGTGCGGTTAGTGGAAGTGCTCAAGTGCCGTTCGGTCAATTGCTGTTGAAATCAGTGCTCTGAGTGGAATACCTCGCGTTTACGACTTACGGCATTTCATACAAACTTTCAAGCCCTTGTTTTTCGAAATGACTGAGCCGATTTTAATGAAACTTCATACGCATAAGCAGGATATTTATATTCAGTTAATGTATGGAAATACGTGCACGTTACAGGGCAATTAGGGCAATCACAAGTGAGGTCTTCCGCGCGATTTAATACTAAATGCTAAAGGCAACATTGCGACATCAGACGTACGACAGTGGCCCACCAGACCAAACACTCGTCTGTTCGGAGTGGTTCGAAAGATCCTACCTCTTCTCCGGAGGATGGAGAACTTTTCACCCTGTTCCTAATACTTCGGTACTGACCGTGACCCCGAATATGAACGTCAGCACAGCCTTCGTGGAACTACGTCATCGTGACGTCAGCATCACCAGTTCCTCAAGGTCTCGAACCGTGAGTTACACAGCCAGCCAGCACCCACGGCTTCAACGGGAGTTCTGAACACCAGAGGAAATAGAAGTTAGTTAAAATACTGCTGAGCGTGCCCGGCTGATGGTTGTGGGTGCATGAATGGGAGTAGGGCCTCTGGCTTCAGACGCTACCGTCACCCAACATAAACACCATTCTGGGTGACACCACATTCCGGCTCGCTACATGTTAACGTCTGAGCGCTCCTTGCGGGGCCACTACTTCGATGTGAGTGCAGTGAAGGAGTCGACTGCCTCGGACACCACGGCCTATCCGACAGCAAAAGCGCTGGCGGATGGCACGCCACGCCATCATTAACGACATCATCCGTCGGGTTCTTGTCACTGCTTGTGCCAGCTGTTTTACAACCCAATAGCTTGTCACGTGACGATGGAAAGAGGTCAGACAGAATTATCATAATGCCGTGGAAGTTGGGTAGACCTTTGGTGTAGGATGCAACCTGTGTTGACACTCTCGCGCCATCCTACTTTTCTAGCATGGCGGGCTGTGCTGGGGGAGCACAAAACCTCAAACGGCGCAAATATAACAACTTTATGGGTTATTCTGACCACCAGACGACCACGGTAGCTTAACATTCGATCGACTTGTGCAGGTGCTAAGCCACGAGCCTCTCTATTGCAATATTAGTTATATTAAGAGTTATTTGAATAATGCCACAGGAAATAACAGGACACTGTTGGTTGCCGACCCCCTACGCACTATATATTATATGTTCGGCTTTCATTCGGCTCGTCCTGTACGGCATCTACCATCACTGAATTGGCATGCTGCATATGATTTTTACAGATTTTGACTGTCCAACTCGATAGGCAGAGCGGCCCTTTCTCCCGAACATATTAATAATAATATACACTACATAAATATTCGATATTACTTACCTCCCAGCTGTGCCCAATAATGACGACCCGATGAAGTGTGTAGTACGCCTAATAATTAGCATTGTAATTAGTTTCACGTTTTCGCTAGAATTATCTTCATGCTTGAGAAATTCTAGAATATTACCAGCGCTTCAGCGCTTCGCGCGTATTAGATGATACATAATGTACATAATTATCTTTATTTAATTTAAATTTTCACGTATATTAACTTCGTAAGTTCGTACACACATTCTGTTCATAGCGGTTGAGTAGATACCGGCGCGAATGTTCCCGGTCGACCACTTTTCAACCTTATTACTTTGGGCATAAGGGCGAAAAGTGGTCGACCGGGAACGTTCGCGGTGGTACTTATAGGATGTTTTCCTAAGTACTCATACACACGAGCGGCACGTCTTTGCCGTTGACTTGTGCCGCTTTTGTGCATGAGTACTAACCGTTGCTTCACAATATGATTTATATTTATATTCTTTACTAAAGAACAATGACGAGAAAATTGAAAATTCTTTTACTTATACCACAATAAAAAAAAACATTCTTCAAGTAAAAGGTTACCATACAATCATATCCATCTTATTACAAAACAAGGTTTGTTTTCAGGACCAAGTCTCAACCATGGAACCATTTTTCAATTTTCTTTAATCAATAAAGAACTGTATTTTAATCACAGTCACGTTCTTACAAAATTTGGGTGGATGATTTCATCATCATCATCATCATTTTAGCCGAAAGACGTCCACTAAAAATAGGCCAGGGTTTTGCCATAATCGCCACGCTTGGCAGGCGGGTTGGCCATCGCAGTATGGTGTTAAAATGCATAGAGAACGCCGCTGCCGATTCTCTAGTAAGTCCCTTAGTCGCCTTTTACGACACCCACGGGAAGAAATAGAGTGGTGCTATTCTTTACATCCGGCACCACACGGTACACAGTTACTTTAATAAATATCTTAAATCCATTTATTCGCTAACAAACAATGCACAACCTACAGCCTCTTTTCTTTTTTTTTTTGGGTGGGAAATTATCAAATAACTTTTCCCGCTCTGGGCGGAGCGGGAGGGCGTGTCAGACTTTTACTGACTAAAACCCACCCGTATTCCTTCATTTGCCTGTGTGCCAGGGCCACGATATCCCTTTCGGACAGACTCGCAACCCTGGCAGGCATTGGCCCTAACGGACCCCGTCAGTTGGTGCTGACAACTCTTTGAGGCGCGCGTGGAATACAACGCGCTGTCGACCCGGGCCTGGTACAACCTATAGCCTAGGAGCTTGAACCTACCGCTAGGTCTTATATAAAAAATTGGTAAAGCAGGGGCCATAGTCTTTCCATAGTCCTAGATAACCAGTTCACTTTAGCCACCCAAACCCGTAATCCAAAATCTTTGTTTCCATATCCTGCAATAGTCCTACATCAACCGGGGATTGTCCTTGGGAGAGCATTTTTTTTTTTTTTTATTGTTTTGCTCTTGACCTTAGTCTAGGGCAGAGGTGACAGAGACAAAGCCGACGATGGAGTGAGCTTACCCAGAAGATGCCTGTTTACTCTAACTTTGAAGAGATTAGGGTTGTATGCGTTCGTAAACACATACGCAGGCAGAGGGTTCCACTCTTTTGCTGTGCGCATTATAAAAGTCATGTGGAAACGCTTAGTGCGAATTGATGGAATAGCAACAAGAAAGGGATGGTGACCTGCAGTGCGTATAGATGTTCGAACATAGCATAGTGCGAACAGGGGTCATCGTCGGTTGGTGCCTCATTTCATTAAAAACGGGCCTCTGCAAGTTGGCTTTGGCCCCTCGTACGCCTTCCAAAGGTCCGGAACCCCAGGATCACGAGAAATATCAAAGATTAAGATATAATTATAATAATAAAAATCATTAAAATTTATTAAAACTAAAGTACAATTAAACTACACCTAAAATAATTAATAAGCCTTACATTAACACTGAAACTTTCAGTAAGTATGTTGCTACTTATTCCAAAATATTTAGGAATACCTGTAAGATAGCTAAAGCCCTGCACATTAGCAACAAGATCAAATCGGCAGAAAATAAATTGAATGGGAAAAAAACTAAATGCATAAGATTTGCTTTACCGAATGTTAAAAGTAGTGATTGTGACATAGTATTGAATAAAGAGAAACTGGAATTCGTCGATAAAACTGTTTTCCTTGGGGTCACGCTCGACTCAAGGCTGCAATGGGGTCCTCATTTAACATCTCTTGCAGGACGGCTAAGTTCAGCAGCATATGTTGTGAGAAAAATCCGTCAATTCACTAATGTAGATACCGCGAGGCTAGTCTATTTCAGTTACTTTCATAGTATTATGTCTTACGGTATTTTACTATGGGGACGGGCTGCAGATATCGAGTCTATTTTTATTCTGCAGAAAAGAGCCATCAGAGCAATATATGGCCTCCGCAGGCGCGATTCTCTAAGGGAACTGTTTAAAGATATCAACATCATGACGGTACCTTGTCAATATATCTATGAAAACATCATGTACGTAAGAAAAAACTTAAAGAGTTTCAGTAAAAGAGGTGAAAGACACAATTATGGGACTAGAAATAGGGATGAATTAGTTCAACCAGGTTTCAGACTGGCTAAAGTAGACTCATCCTTCATGGGGTACTGTTTAAAATGCTACAATAAAATACCTGCCCACATAGTCCAACTAAATGAAACGAAATTTAAATCTTTTATAAAACGCACACTATGTAGCCAAGCATATTATAAGTTGGGGGATTACATTGCTGACAAAAATGCTTGGCTTAACGCTGGTCCTGCTCCACAAGGGCGCATAAACTAATTGAATAGCATTCAAATCTATTGTTGGAGCGGCTGAAGATTGTAAATACTATCTTTATATTGTATAAATTCAATCTATTAGTATTGTATAATTGCATAGCACATGTGTGAGCACTATGTACCTACCATTTTCTGAGTACGTCTTTTATTGACTTGAATGTGCCATGGCGGCTGAGAGTGTCATGCTCACTAAAATGTCTAGCTGATGGTGGCGTATGTGTTGGATCATTGAGTTCCCTTCAAAATGGTTGAGCTAAATGGTGCTGATCCATGCGTCATGTTCGTGAACGGGCGCCGTCAGTAGGGACTGGTCATTTCTTAGCTGCCACGGCTTATTTTAACTTAGTATTTTAGTTGTTTTTTATATTTTTATTACGGACGCTTTTAATGTGCACGTCTTTCTACATTGTTCTCACATGTATAATTTCAACATAAATTATGTAACCAATACTATGTAACAATATTTTGATTTAAAAGAGTGTCCGTGGAGTTTCTTGCCCGTTCTTCTCCATAGGAACCTACTACGCTTTGGAATGGGCAACTAGCTTCATCCTGACTGACTGACCCCTTGACAATTCAAAAGTGCCTATAATAGGTTTATTTGAAATAAATGCTTTGAGTTTGAGTTTGAATTGTTACAGGGGAAACATAATTTTAATATTTTAATTTGTAGTCTCCACACTAGGTCAACCCTCTCTCGTGGAGTCCGTGAGAGTTTTAAAACAATTCGAAATTTCAGGGTCCAAACTGTATTGTTATTTTTTAATTACTTACACTTTGTTTTGAAAATATTACATTTTAAAATAAAATCGTAAAAACAACTATGTTTAAATTAAAATAGAGTGCGTCGTAAATGTAGGTATTTAATATTTGCAATAGGATGCGTCCAAAAATATGATAAAGTAAGAATATGATAAAGAAAAGCTCGCCGCGCGACATGCGGGGCCTTTGTGTCGCGTCGCGTGTCGCGCCAGTATGTAGAAGCCTTAAGGGTTTGGGAGGTAGTGTGACAGTGAAGGTAACGAGTGAGATAAAGTGTTTGTGATAAATTAGTTATGACATTACTTTAACGAAGACTTACGAAGAAACATCCACAACTTTGCTAAACACAGTTTTGAACTAATTCTCAGGTAAATACATTACAGACTAACGTTTATGTTAGCTTAAGTGAACTATTATCTCTAACATCATATTTATCTTAGACAACTTTGAAATTGCTAGACCTTAGGTACGCAACGATATTGGGAGCATTCAATTACGAGTCAGTCATAAAACAAAGTTTAAACGGATGCTTTAGATCCATAGTTTGTTTTGTGTGGGATGGTTAACCGACGTTTAACATTGCCAATCTATGGAAGATAACTTATTTTTAGTGATCTACGATTATATAGGATTATGGCTAATTAATAACAGCCACACGGGTCGATCGATCAGGTAAAGCTACGCGTGCCGCGATTGGTGCATGGATGGGTAACCATCTTTACATACCAAGACCTCTCTGTTCCTCACATCGATGGTTGCATGGCGGTGGTCTTCTGATGACAGAAGGTGATGTCAGTGGAACCGCTGTCTGCCCGGGGGAGGTCTGCCCGGCTTGGGCGAAGCACCGCCGTGTCCTCACGGAGGCGATCGGCGGCGGCGATCTCTCGCGTCCGGCACTGGTGCAGACCATGGTTTGGAGCAAGAGTGCATGGGAGGCCGTCACCACCTTCTGCGAAGCAGTAATGCTCTCGAAGGAGGAGGCGAATGCGTGAGGGAGAGGCAAGGTTCGCGCCCTCGTGCCCCTAGTCGGGAGTCGCAAGCCGACTTCCGGCCACCGCAGGCGCGGGCCTGCGGATGGTGAGCGATGGGTAGCTCGCCGTCCGATGAGGACCAGGTGCAGGTCGACGGCGCGTTGTGTTCCACGCGCGCCTCTAAGAGATGTCAGCACCAACTGACGGGGTCCGTTAGGGCCAATGCCTGCCAGGGTTGCGAGTCTGTCCGAAAGGGATATCGTGGCCCTGGCACACAGGCAAATGAAGGAATACGGGTGGGTTTTAGTCAGTAAAAGTCTGACACGCCCTCCCGCTCCGCCCAGAGCGGGAAAAGTTATTTGATAATTTCCCACCCAAAAAAAAAAAGAAAAGAGGCTGTAGGTTGTGCATTGTTTGTCAGCGAATAAATGGATTTAAGATATTTATTAAACTAACTGTGTACCGTGTGGTGCCGGATGTAAAGAATAGCACCACTCTATTTCTTCCCGTGGGTGTCGTAAAAGGCGACTAAGGGACTTACTAGAGAATCGGCAGCGGCGTTCTCTATGCATTTTAACACCATACTGCGATGGCCAACCCGCCTGCCAAGCATCCTGATGATATTGAAGCTGATGAACCACTAATAGGTACGAACACTAATACGATAATCAGTTGTGGTAAAGGCTATCCTGCGCCGTTAAATACATTAAGATTTAGGAACAGAAATCTCGATATTTTAACATGTCGACAAAGTTTTGTTACAGCTATGCAAATATTTATTTCAGTGTTGTGGTTTTGCGAAGGCGGGGGCCGGTCGTTAGTTTGATATAAAATTACAGTTACAGTTTTTTTCTTTTCATCTTGCCCTTAAAATTATAATTCAGCCAAAAGACGTCCATTGCTGGACATAGGCCTCCCGCAAAAAAAGGGGGGGGTTGCCATGATTGCCATGCTTGGCGTTTGCCAACCGTGGCGATTATGGCAACCCCCCCATGCATTTTAACATCATAATATGCATTTTAACCCCCTCGCCTTTGCATTTTAACACCATACTGTGATGGTGTTGAAATGCATAGAGAACGCTGCTGCCCATTCTCTAGTAAGTCCCTTAGTCGCCTTTTCCGACACCCACGGGAAGAAATGGGATGGTGCTATTCTTTACGTCCGGCACCATACGTAGCCCGCCCAAATACTACTTTCTAATCCCTTGGGGTCTACTCTCTAAGTCCGTCAACGAAGATACGGGCCCGTCCGAAAGTATTTGATCTGTCAAAACAAGTGACAAATATTTTTTTCTAACGGGTATGTGTAAACACATCGGGATTAGAGACAACTGTCAAATCATGCTGTCATTATTTCTTAGTTCGGGCCCTGAACTTATCTATAAGTAAGTAAGTGATACGGAGAAGAAAACGCCCAAAACTTCGGCCGAAACTACGGATTTCATGATTAAGGTGTAGACCCCCAGGTCCTGTCATACAAGCACTAATCTAAACCAAGACCAATGAACGTTATAATAATTCCAGTCCACTTTTGCTCTGTTTATAAATCCGTTAAACTGACAAAATTTACTAAAGGTCTTAAGGCTTCTACATACCGGGCTTATACATACATGTAGAAGCCTTTAACTTAATTGCGGTCAAACCTAGTCTCGTAGTTTAGGGTTAGACCTAGATTCATGCGAAGTGTTAAATATTTACTGAGAAAGGCTATAATATATGTATTAATTTTATTAAAGCTTTGAATTAAGAGCCTTGTGGTTCTTTATAAACTTCAATTTGACTTTCTAAAGAGATAGTTCAGCCGTACAAAATGTTAAAGTGAACTCGGGTTCCGTAGCCAAATGGCAAAAAACAGAACCCTTATGGATTCGTCAAGTCTGTCTGTCCGTCCGTATGTCACAGCCACTTTTTTCCGAAACTATAAGAACTATACTGTTGAAACTTGGTAAGTAGATGTATTCTGTGAACCGCATTAAGATTTTCACACAAAAATAGAAAAAAAACAATACATTTTAGGGGTTCCCCATACTTAGAACTGAAACTATATATGTTTTTTTCATCAAACCCATACGTGTGGGGTATCTATGGATAGGTCTTCAAAAATGAGATAGAGGTTTCTCATTTCATTTTTTTCTAAACTGAATAGTTTGCGCGAGAGACACTTCCAAAGTGGTAAATGATAAAACTAAAAAAATATATGATGTACATTACCACGTCAACTTCCACCGAAAATTGGTTTGATCGTTCAGATTCGTGCCATTTATGTGCCTATTTGAAATAAATAATTTGACTTTGACTTTGACACGCGACTTCGCTCCCGTTAATTTAGAATTTGACAATCAATGTCGGGTTGTATTTTGTTTGTTGTTTGGCGTTTGGCGGCAAAAAATGCTTAACACACTACTAAAGTGTCTATAATAATCATATATGTCTATAAATCATAATTTATCAGATAATCAATCTATTGTATCGCTCAATATTGCAATTAGTAATTAACGGTCTCATTGTTTTGTCACTAATCACTATTTGATTTGTTACCTAATTATCAACTACAAATTATAGTTTAAGTACCTAAACTATCCTACTTTCATCTAAGCTACACGAGATTTAATAGCCAATCATCTGCCTATCCTATATCTTAATTATTTAAGAGTCGGCTTCCAGTCAAAACATCGGAGAGTAGATTATAATATTTTTTCAGAGAAAGTAACACAACCTCGACGTAAAAATACATGACGCACCCATCAAAAGAACCAAAATATATGCAGGGTGATAGGGAAATTCGACCTTTACCTTGAAAGGGATTATACTACAGGTCATTAGCAACAAATTAAGTCCCGTTGACTAGGGGTCAAAACTGGATGGTTACCGAGCTGTGACGGTTCTTCGATTTTTTTGAAATTTTCTGACTACTGAACCCTTAACATTTAATTGATAGTTTTCTGATAGCTGAAAAAGGATTGAATATTAAAAAAAAATATGCTTGCCCAAAACTTACATAACATCAGAAATAAAAGGTCTTTAGTATCAATATTTTTTAATGATTGTATTTTTCCCGAAAATTTAAGTAGATTATTGGAAAAAAAATGTATGACAGATGGTGTAAAAAATTATAAAATGACTAACTGGTTTCATAAGCTTTCCAAAAAGGTACAAACGTTAATGACTTTCCCAGCGGTTTTTCAAAAATCAGCAAAAGCGCGCTGTAGGTCAAAGTTTTGATTTTGATTTGTAAATTGAATTCAGCTCAAAAAGTAAATATTGTAGAGTAGTGAATAAAAAATAAATGTAATTTGATAAAAAGTTACTTAATAAAAAAAAACAATATAAAAAATTAAAAGTCTTCAATAATCAGGTAATACGATATTCCTTGGTAAACCTGGTTGCCTGACTTTCAGACTTCTGAGATGGGTAGCTCACAACCGCGGTAGAAAAATAAATTGCCAGTAGCAGGTTAATCGTCCTACCTGTTATGACTTACGGAGCCGAAACGTGGACACTCACGGTACGGCTGGTCCATAAATTCAAAGTCGCTCAGCGAGCTATGGAACGGGCTATGCTTGGAGTCTCTCTGAGGGATCGAATCCGGAATGAGGTGATCCGGCAGAGAACCAAAGTTGTCGACATAGCCCACAGAATAAGCAAGCTGTAGTGGTAATTGGCCGGCCATATTAGCCGTAGAACCGATGACCGTTGGGGTAGACGTGTTCTTGAGTGGAGACCGCGAATCGGCAAACGTAAGGTAGGACGTCCTCAGGCTAGGTGGAGCGACGATCTTCGCAGGGTGGCTGGTGGCAGCTGGATGAGAGTTGCCGAGAATCGAGCTGAATGGCGTGCAATTGGAGAGACCTATGTCCAGGAGTGGACTGCTATGGGCTGATGATGATGATGAGGAACCCCCCATTAGAACTACGAGTATGCGACCGAATTCGGTCGTAAAGCGATCGCTATTTATGTCGAGACTGCAGAGCTAGCGATGTGCAATAAATAAGCCTCCAAGAATGAAGGTACAAAGCATTTAAAAGCTAACTGATATCAATAACATCGAAAAATAGATTATAATATTGGTTGGTTGGTTTGTAAACGCACCCACAATACAAGAGAAATTCCTAGTGTGGGGCAAAGTTTAAAAAAAAAAAAAAAAAAGAATATTTGTTCAGAGAAATAATACAACTACGAAGTAAACATTCAGAACATAACCATCAAAAATTAAAGAACAAAAATAGAAGTAATTCTGCACTGCACTCTTTTTTAAAAAATATCTAGCTTTTGCCCGCGGCTTCGTCCGCGTGGTGGTCGGAAATTAGCCCACGGGAACGTACTACTGGGATAAAAAGTATCTTATGTTCTAATACAGTTCATGGTCTACCCATGTGCCAAATTTCATCCAAATCCGTTAAGCCGTTTTAGTGTGATAGCGTAACAAACAAACTCACTTTCGCTTTTGTAATAGTTAGGATACCTGCTCGAATTTACAATTCAATTTTTGTAAAAGTTTCTAACATATTATGTTATAAACTTATATCTTATAAAGTTATAATACATATTTTAAAAAACACAGTATCATGAAAACGTAGCTAGAAAGTAAAGAAAAACTAATATCGGTCGGTCGTACGATATTTTTTCTAGAATGCGTTCCAATATAATTTTATCGGAATAATATTGTTCTAAAGCATACAATAGTTTGTTGTTTTGTGCAAAGTTGCTATATAATAAAATTTTATGTTCTACAGTCTCTCTGTTAGGAATTTAATCGCAAAAATTGCGAACGTTACCTATCTTTTCCTATCGTTTTTTGTTAAAGTTAACCTAGTTTAGATTATCTTCAGCATTCAGATATCGATTTACTTGCGGAAAATTGCGGCCAAATTTTCGTGTGGGCCAAGACGTAAAAATAAAAATAAAAAGATTAAGAATTTTATAATATACCTACTTTTAAACATTAGAAGGCCAATAATACCAACCTGTCTAAAACCATTTGAACTCGTTTGGCAGACGATGATTACAGTTTATTACCCACCCATCCTTCAGTTAGTTTTTAATAATGAAATCCACAAACGAGAAAACCTGGAACAAACTACTTATTAACTTACCAAAGTTAGTGTAGGATATGACAATATTTCAACAAAGGTATTAAAATTTGTTTCCGATGTTATAGCTGGCCCCATTTGCCACATTATTAACGTTAGTATCTCTTCTGGAATATATCCTGATAAACTCAAGCCAACAATAATTAAGCCCTTATTTAAGAAACATGATAAAACTGATATCAATAACTACAGACCCATTGCTCTGATACCAGTAATATCAAAAATATTCGAGAAAGCTATTTATCACCGTATAGATTCCTTTTTCACGAAACACAATCTCTTAGTAAAGGAACAGAAGGGTTTCAGGAAAAATAAATCCATAAATCTGGCTATCTATGATTTCCTTAATATTATAATGACAGATATCGATAAAAGAATTCCTATTAGTGCTATATTTATGGACATGACGAAGGCTTTCGATTTAGTTGATCATAATACTCTCCTACGGAAACTTAATGCGCATGGAATAAGGGGAAAAGCACTTTCCCTTATACAATCTTACCTGGACAGTAGAACACAGTGTACGGAAATTAAACGAATTTCTATAAAAGAAAAAAAGGAATTTAAATATGTATCCGAAAAACGAGAAATCATTTTTGGCGTACCACAGGGCAGCGTATTGGGACCGCCATTATTTTTGGTTTACATAAACGACTTCCCAAAACATGTCAGTTTTCCTATGGTTCTTTTTGCTGATGACAGTACGATCATTGTTAGACAAAATAAAAATAGTGACTATGAATGTGACATCAAAGACTCATTGCAACAATCAATTAATTGGCTTGACCATAATAATTTGAAATTAAATTTAAGTAAGACAAAAATTATGCAGTTTAGACAGAGAGTAACTACTCCTGACATAAATATATTAATTGACGATAACAAAATTGAAGAAGTAGAACATATAAAATTTCTAGGTTTGACTATTGACTCTAAACTGACTTGGAAAGAACATGCATCAATCCTCATAAAAAAATTAAGTCGCTTCGCCTTTGCTCTATTCAAGCTTAAGAAAGTAGTAAGTCAGGCAGCTGTTATAGCTGCATATTATGGCTATGTAGATTCCACATTACGATACGGAGTAATTTTTTGGGCAAATTCATGTGAGAAAAATAACGTTTTTAAAGCCCAGAAGAGGTGCATTAGATCGATGTGTAATTTAAAACAAGCAGATAGTTGTAAACCTCATTTTAAATCCCTTAGGATATTGACATTACCTTGCCTTTATATATACGAGACTGCATTGTTCGTCAAGAAAAACAGTAAATTATTTAAAAAAGCTTCTGAGGAACGTTATAGATCAACAAGACCGGAATATCGACACGAACTATGTCTAAGAGCCTCAAAGACGGCCCTTATGCATAAAAGCATTATCTGCATGGCACCAAAAATATATAATAAAATACCAAATGCTATCAAAGATTTGAATTTGATACAATTTAAACGAAAACTGAATGATTTTTTAATTGAAAAATGCTACTATACCATTGGCGAATTCCTTCTTGACAAAGTGTAAAAACTGACAATTATATATTTATGCTTGACTAACTGATTGTATTTTAATTTTTGTAATAATAATTAATTGTAGGTATTCTAATATGATGTTATCTCAATTTTGACATTTTTATTTAATATATCAATTCTCTTTTGTTTGCATTTCAATGTAAATCAATTTTGACATTTTTGTTTTGTATTTCAATGTAAATCAATTTTAATCTCTGATATTGTTAAAACGTGTATGCCTAATGGGTAGCTTTTTGAGTTTCCATAAAATTACTGTAAGACCTGTTGTATCACCAAAAAGCACACGAATAAATACTTTGACTTTGACTTTGACTTTGACTTTGACTTACCTGGAACAAACCGAAATCCATCGATCTGAAAAATCTATTTCCCATTTCTAGCGCAGAAAAAAACCTGCACATACGAAACACATTTTCTTCGAACCCCTGTTTTTTGTTTTTTGGGTGGGAAATTATCAAATAACTTTTCCCGCTCTGGACGGAGCGGGAGGGCGTGTCAGACTTTTACTGACTAAAACCCACCCGTATTCCTTCATTTGCCTGTGTGCCAGGGCCACGATATCACTTTCGGACAAACTCGCAACCCTGGCAGGCATTGGCCCTAACGGACCCCGTCAGTTGGTGCTGACAACTCTTTGAGGCGCGCGTGGAATACAACGTGCCGTCGACCCGGGCCTGGTCCTTATCGGACGGCGAGCTACCCATCGCTCACCGTCCGCAGGCTCGCGCCTACGGCGGTGGCCGGAAATCGGCTTGCGATTCCCGACGCCCGGGGCGTCTCCTGCGGCGACTAGAGGCAACCTGTCTAAAACCATTTGAACTCGTTTGGTAGACGATGATTACAGTTTATTACCCACCCATCCTTCAGTTAGTTTTTAATAATGAAATCCACAAACGAAAAAACCTATTAACTTACCTGGAAGAAACCGAAATCAATCGATCTGAAAAATCCATTTCCCATTTCTAGCGCAGAAAAAAACCTGCACATACGAAACACATTTTCTTCGAACCCCTGCATCCCCCTATAGCAAAATTACACTCCTTCTCATTACCTTTGCGAATTCAAAGAAACGCAACGAAGAACGTAAACGCTTTCAATTCGTAAAAATACAAATCTATTTGAAATTTAGTTTCCTTTGAAACAGTTCGTCGGTGTTAGAGAGTTTGTGGAAGCACTAAAAGGTTCCGTATTTGGACTTAAAATGTTTTTGAAGTGAACACCGACCAGGTATAGCGGTTAATCTGTTTTGACTTTGTTGCCTTCGCATTTCATGAATTATATATTACATAGATTTTGGCCAAAGCTTTTGAAGTGATGGAACTTCACATAAGTTCTTAAGCCTATATTATAACTTTCTTGATACTTGACAACTTTCGAAAAAACAAAAACAGACTTAGGCCCTTTCATGATTTGTCGATGAGGCAGCAGTGCGGTATAGTAGTATGCTCTACATACATATAATACATTATTATTTTGTTTAAAACAAAATAATTAAAAAATATATATTTTTTAAACAAAGCTAAATATTTGCGTGGATCTCTGTCAAGGATAGTAATAATATCTAGACTTTTTACCACGACTATGTTAATTTTAATTATATTTATCAATGATTAGTGCACTCAAAAACAGCGTAAGCCATGATTGTAGCTACAGACTTGCATACAATCATACAGCGCGTGAAGAAAAGGAAAGACCTATACCGATATATGTTGTTAGAAAGAGATGAACATACATATTTATATATATATTATTTATACGTCACTAGATGCTGCAAGTTCATTGGCGCGTAAGTAATAATTATTATTATCATTGTAAATGTCAGGCAATTGACTGACATTTACTTTGCCATTATTGAGCGCAGGTAACGCATTTAAAGATAAAAGTACATCATTGATATTTATAATGTAAGCCCAGATTAGAATACTGATCGCAGTTTATTAAAATAAATGAGCATTAGGAGTTTAGGATGATGCTGCTGCACTTTTTACAACGTACACAAATGGTGAAGCAACTACGCATAACATGTGCGGACATTAATAATATCTTTATTTTACAGAAAAGGGCTGTTCGAGCCATTTACAATCTAGGTCCAAGAGATTCACTTCGTGAAATATTCAAAGAAATAGATATTCTGACTGTAGCCTCTCAATATATACTTGAAAATCTATTATATGTACACAAAAATAAATCAAATTTTAAGAAAATGTCCGATATTCATAGTTTAAATACCAGGAATAAACACAATCTTGCTGTACATCGCACTCGCCTCCACAGAGTAGGCAACTCTTTCATGGGTCAATGTATACGCTTTTACAACCAACTTCCTACTGACATTCGGAACTTACCCATTAAACGATTTAAAATCTGTATTAAAACTAAACTTTGTAAAAAAGGGTACTATAAGATTTCTGATTATTTAGAGGACAAAAAAGCTTGGGATTGAGCTGCTCGCTATGCTAGCCTTGTGATAAAACTTGACATTTTAATTATTATGCATGATTTTATATACATATTGACATTGCAGAATATTGTATACAATTTTACATGAATGTTTACTTTGAAAAGTATTATATTTACTGCTTTAATTTATTGTGAATGTGAGCACTATGTGGGTCATTTTTTTTTTTTTCTTTAAATGTTTTCCTTTCTTTTCTCAGTTAAGTTTTAATGATGGTCTGACATTTTAAGCGCTTTATGCGGCCTACCCAAATGTCCTTTTTTTGGTACTGTTCGTCGAGTCGTTGAGCTCCTTAAGTTTTGAGTTGAGCTGCACGATTACTGACAAATGCTTACACTGATTGGTCAGGTCCGCTCAAATTTGCGTGGTTCTTTCCTCAAAAGACCATTTCAGACACGGATCTACATGGTCCTCACATGATCTGACCAAGATTATGTCTGGACTTTAAAAGAGACTTTGACCCCTGAGTTTGTTTCGCCATTTCTTCTCAGGGGTAGTCAGATAGGAAATGTCGGCTACATCTAGATTTTTTTTTTTTATATGACGTGTAAAAGTGATTTTAATATCCTATTTACAGAATAAACGATTTCATTTCATTAAACGATTTCATTTCATTTCATTTCATAATCAGCCTATAATGTTCCCACTGCTGGGACTCAGACCTCCTCTCTTCGAGAGGAAGTGAGCTGTAATCCACCACGCGGGCCCAGCGCGGGTTGTTAGATGTCACATGTCTCCGAATTTTTGGTTCTAGGATATGCCGACTTACCACTGGGCCCACTGCTCAACCTAAGCAACTCCGTCGAACGCGAAAACTTGGTCGCATTCGTTTTGTCATTTTTCTTGCCATTCAAAATTCTCCCATGCAAGAGTTAATTAAATGAAGACTGTAAAAAGGCTTATACATACACGTATATACGTCAATAATATTTTAAAAACTAGATGAGGTCGGTGTTTCTTATCCCACGACTCTGAGAAGAATTACTGAAACCACTCAGAGCCCACAGTCTCGTTTAAACTTTAAAAGAGATAGACATAATTTTGCTTCATCTTCGTTCAGTTCATTTTCGACGCAAAGCTTCTAACAATGCTTTTACCATGTTTGCCCAGAAACCCTAAACACATGTTCGCTCGCACTCCATCTGCTTTCTCAAACTCTTTTCCGCGCACCGGAGTAAGACCCAACTATTTCTCATTGGCTAAACGCCTGTTTCCGTTTCCTGTTTGTATGGCTTTGGCTTAAACGAAGCTTAAAGCTCGTTCAATTTATTAAATTTTTGTCGGAACCGAATGGCATCGAATTGTGTTTGGTTTTCTATCGTGGAATAGAAGTTTTGAGTGTATTTGTGGCTTTGGAATTACGTATCTCTAATGCGTTGGATTCCGTTTTACGGTTAATCTATTTTGTGTTTACCAATCACAATCAAAACTTGTATTCGCCGAAAACATTTAGTATGTTTTCGTTCGATCTATCTTTTCATTTTTAGGGTTCCGTACCTCAAAAGGAAAAAATGGAACCCTTAGAGGATCACTCGTGTGTCTCTCTCCGTCTGTCACAGCTGATTTGCTCCGAATCTACTGGACCGTTTAAGTTGAAATTCGGTACACATATGAACTTCTTTCGTGACCCAAACACGGTCGTGTTACGTAAATAAATTAATATTGAATAATTATGGTTGTCAATTTTGGTGGGCAAATTAGAAATTAAAAAAAAAATATTGCTGACTGTACCGTGTGACATATCAAATGAAAGGGCTTGTTTTAAGGATTTTATATACTTTTTTATAATTTTAAAATGAATACTTTTGAAATTATTTAAGAAAATAGATGAAACAACTACTGAGCCAAAATTTTTGATAAAATACAGAAAATAGTTCTTTTCTTATATATAGAAGGAAAACCAAGAAGTCTGTGATCTTCAAATAACATGGTAAATCACTCAATATTGTGCGTACAAACTTACATTTGCAGTTGAAATGTATGGGGGATCATGTTTTTCAACTACAATGTTAAGTTTGTTCTATGGATAAAGTTATCCCAACTACGGAATCTTTCATTGTGCGTGGTCCGATACGCACTTGGCCAGTTTTTTATTTCTTCAACCCGTCCACGAGGTAGAGAGGTTCCATGTTTAAAATTTTAACAACTTCCGTTCGTCTCTTTCCGTAACGCTCTCGTCACGCATTCACCAGCTTTCTCCCCAAGTCAAGCGTGCGTAAAGAAGTTTTACTTCAAAAACTTTTTCCAAAAAAAAAACACTATAAATTGAAAAATAACTTTAATTTCGGAAGTCGGTGGCTATTCGTATTATAGTATGTATTAACTTGTAATAAAATCTCTTTGGCTATACTATTTGTATCTGGCTGGTTTTGTAAAAACTAAAATACAGCTCCAAAGACACTGACTTTTTAAATTGAAGTTATTTTTCGTTGTAAGGCGGTAGTTTTCTTTGTAAACAGTTTTTAAAGCATTATGTAATACTTGAGACACTTAACGCTATCTTAACTTCCCAGTCAGTGGTGATTATTATTTGCGTGGTTCATTTACGAACATAAGCAGAGATATCTTAATACTATCAATTTTACTCATATAAAATTTCCATTAGCCACCTAATGTTCAATGGCTTTCCGATAGTTAGTTTTATGAGACAAAGGTTTTCAAAAAAGGTTATTGGGACATCATAATAAGAAGCATTTGATACATTATGGATATTGAGGATCGTTTTGTCGTGGTTTGTTATCGAAACCCCATTGTAGTTCCTATCAGAAATGTTGACATAAAATTGGTTTTAATTAGCCCTTAGACGACTACTGCTACGTCTCTGGTTCAGGCTGTGACTGTGGCTTTGTCTCGCATAGGGTTCCAGTATTATGTTGTTGTAGTATGTGTGGTGCCGGACTTAAAGAATAGCACCACCTTATTTCTTCCCGTGGGTGTCGTAAAAGGCGACTAATGGACTTACTAGAGAATGGGCAGCAGCGTTTTCTATGCATTTTAACAGCATACTGCAATCGCCAACCCGCCTGCCAAGCGTGGCGATGATGGACCCCTGGGGCAGGCCAATGTCCAGCAGTAGACGTCTTTCGGCTGAAATGACAATGATTGTTGAGCGATGGCCGGTTTGCGTGGGTGTGACGCATATTTTCCCCGAACTTATTCTTTTTGTGATTTTTCTTTGCGTCATGTTTTATCAAAAATAAACATATTTTCTTTTCTTTGTTTTTTATAAAACATGACGCAAAGAAAAATTACAAAAAGAACAAGTATTATAATTATTATAATTTTTAATTAATTATATTTCTAGTTCCATAGAAACGTATTTCCTTTTCTTTTTTAAGGAACTAGATAATTAATGAAAAATAATAATAATTATGATAACCAGTTTTAAGAAACGATAAGCGCGCTTTGTCAACAAATTGATCAAATGGATAATAATATTATACTACAGGTAATTATTCCCAAAACATGGTAAATAGTCCCACAGTAGCAACATTAAAGATGATAATGTATCACAGCAGTCTTACGTTACCCCTGGGATGGATAAAAGTGACATAGTCCCTTCATTTGTTTATGTACTTCAAAATATATGACTGTGCCGAAACACTGATAACCAGCCTCCCAACACCAATATCTTAGAGATCAACCTTCCAGAAATTTATCGTCAAAACTTATCGTAATTTATGTCCAACAATAAGTCAGGGGTTACCAACTTTTCGGGTTGCCACTTCATTATTTCGCGTGCTTTTAATTTATAGAAGTTTCCAATTTAAAGGCAAGCGTATACCACCTGAAGGGGTTGATTTATTGGTCGGTTCCGCGAATTTTATTATATCGCTGTTTGGTTTTTGGAATTGTAATTCGAGGGGTTTAATGTACCTACTCCTAGTTAATGTGTGGGGAAAGAAGTTGTTAATTTGTGTTTATGCTGTATGTCTTTGTACAGGTAAAGAATTTAAACTGTACCTGTACAAAAATAGGGAACTTGGCTGGTATTCATTCTGCATTCATTAAAAAGTTTATTCAGAATTTCTGGCATTATTTTTTAATTTCTTTACCTTTTTACATTCACAGACACACACAGACAGTCAAGAGTATCCTGAGAACTGTAGCGGAGGAGCTTCAGTTCTTCAGTTTGTGCGGAGAGCGATAAGAACTAACACCAGAAGGCCAATTCTCGTAATTTAAAACGTTCAAAATCTAGTCGCAATCTCATCTTGGCGACAAACAAACGTCAAAACATTGTCAAAATGTAGGGAAAAAAGAGGTATTTTTGACAGATTGAGACTGAGATCAGACTGTGAACGTTCTTAAAATTAGTAGAATTGCCCCTCAGATAATAAGTTATGTACGTGTTAAGAACACGTTGCATGTAAAAAAGGGTTATTCCCAAAGTACTCTATTATTTTGTTCTAATAATATAAGAATCTCATACATTAATTCCCGAGTTACTCCAATGAATTATTAATATTTAAAAATACTTATTATTTTGTTCCCATTCTGCTCCATACGTATCTGGAATTATTCTCAAAGTACTCCACCGATTATTCGTTATCAATTCTCAAACCGCTCCATCTACATAATTGCCTATAAAATACATATATATTTAATTACAGTCAGTCACAAAAATTCTTAAAAGAAATATTAAAGTTTAGCATTATAATGCAGTTATAATGTCTTAAATTAGCTTTTTGATTAAAATGGAGTGGAGTACTTTGAGAACATTTTAATATTATCATGGAGTAGAATGAAACCTAATTAAAAAAATATATTTTTCATGAAGTAGTTTGGGAACTCTTTTTGGAGTACTTTGGGAATAACCCGTAAAGAACACTGTGGGTTTTTCTTCCGAAACAAAAATGATTAGCAGTTTTATTAAAACGTGAATACAACAAAACTCTTGGTAAACCGTCCAAAAATAAACATTAATCCCTTTTCATTCCAAAGGATAAAATTAAACAGAGTCAGAATAATCTACCACAAAAGGTGGAAATTCTAATAAGTATAATGTAGGTATGTCTAATTTCTATGAGTTGCCATGGCAACGAGGTTCTATTGTCCGTCGAGTTGTCGAAAATGCTTTGATGCTGGGTAAACCCGCATATACTGATGGCTTTCAAGTCCAGTCGAGACTCTGACGTCAAAATGTTGACGGTCGGTAGATGGAAAATTCGAAGTGCTGAAAAATGTAGTTTTTAACGAGTTAGGAACTTTAGGAAGATTTTTAATTGGTTTTCGGGTAGTAAAATGTGGTTTAAAATAACTTTAGGTACAGTGACTTAATTTTAAACTTGTGGCTTTGGTTTTTATTGAATTGTTTTAGCCAAGTTATAGTCGCAAAAATGTCGTCGTATTTATGAAGTATTTGTAAAATATTTACTTTTTTTTTAGAAACTTAGTACACATATGAATTTCTGTGACACAATCACGGACGTGTAACCGAAATAAATTAATTTTGACTAAGGGGGTCACTCTAGGGAGGCAAAAGAGAAAAAATATAATGCAATTTGGTACCATGTGACTTATCAAATGAAAGCCCCTGTTGTAAGAATTTAAGATATATTTTTTAATAATTTAAAAATAAATACTTTTAAAGTTATTTAAGAAAATCGATAAAATTGAACATTCCCCCCGCCTTATCTCTAAAACTACTGAGCCTAACATTTTGAAAAAAAAAATACAGAAAATTGTTCTTTACTTATAGATTACAGGAAAACCTATAAGAAATCTATGGTATTAAAATGACATAGTAAATCACTCAATACTGTGCGTACAAACTTACATTTGCAGTTAGAATGTATTAGTACTAGTTAATTTAATACTACAATGTTAAGTTTGTTCCTGGGATAAATTCATCCCAACTACGCAACCCTTCATTGTGCGTGTCGTACACGCACTTGGCCGGTTTTTTAAATGAGAAATAATTTTAAAATTGTCTAAATTTGAGATTGAATATTAATTTAATCCAACTATAAACTATCCTAATTCTCAGTGCTGAGGTACAATTCCCTAGATCTATCTGCTACTACTGAATAATGAAAACTGTCGAAAAAAAAAGTATTTCTACTGTACCTTTTTCTCATAATGTCCACCGTACATTTTTATTCCCTTCCCTGACAAGTCAGCACTGAAGTGACGATTAAGTTAATTGTTTAATCAAGTGGAAAGTGATCTGTCATCCCAACTTCTGCCGTAAATGAACTCTTGCTGACCTAAGTATTAGGGCTGGGCTGTGTTACAGGCGATCGCGATTTTTGATGCAGGTATTTTTTTATTTATTTTATTTTACAGTTTTTGGAAAACTTACAGCTAAACACTTTTGCACGATTGAGAGTAATATAAATAAGGCCAATCAAAAGTTTTCACAGATAGAAGACAGCATACAAACAAAAAATATTTGAGAAGGTAAACAGTAATTTGTAAAAACAGTAGGTATACAAAAATAAATATTAGTAAAAATGTGTTTCAAACAGCGTAAAAGTTATTTAGCGTGATCAAAAAAGAAATCACAAAGAGTCCTTTTTAATTTTGAAATGCCTTTATTGAAAATATCGATGTCAACGTCCCGGCAGACCGCGTTAAGGCTTCTACATACCGGGGCGACTTGTCGCGTGACGCGACACGACACAAAGGCACCGCTCGTCCCGCGACACGCGGGGCCTTTGTGCCGTGTCGCGTCGCGCGACAAGTCGCGCTGGTATGTAGAAGTCTTTATACGTATCACTCGCCCTGATGAAGTATGAATTTCGTCTGTAATTCGTTCCTACCACAGGACTAGGCAACAGATAAGGATTGCGCAGAAAAGCAGAATGAACCCGGATTTATTGGTAACGTTACTTTGAGTGCCTTATCATTTTGGACAGCAAAACTGTTCTGCGAGCATTCCTCCAAATATTAAATATGAGTAAAAAACGCAATTTCAAAATAATTATTTGAGAAAATATTATAATTAGTAATCAGTGAGAACATCTTCTTAAATATAATATAACACAACATAATCGGTATCGATGGAAGCAACACGCAGACAACAGGCTAAGTCTTAGCTTATAATTTTAGAATCTTTTGACATTATATTTAAAACTGTTTGACATATTGAAAACTGTTTGACATTGTACTTAAAACTGTTGTGCACTACTTGAATTTCACTTGGAATGTTAATTCATAATTCTTAATATTTGTTATTGTATTATTTAAATAAATATTTTTTTATGTAAATTGCATGTGTATTCGACACAATGTAAATTGTTTAATGAATAAATTAAATGAAATGAAAAATTATGTTGATATAAAATTATCTTCGTTCACCCTGTGTAGGGAAAAAGGGTCGTAGTAAGGTCCTGCAAAAAACAAAAAGTTCTCATTCTTGATACCTTTACGCTGGTAGCACACCTCCGCCACGAAACCATAGCAGCGAAACCGCAGTTCGCGTAATGTTCCGCTACCCGAATCGGATGCGAGTAGCGGAACATGACGCGAGCCAGTTGAATTGAACTACTGCGGTTTTGCTGCTATAGTTTCGTGGCGGAGGTGGGCTACCAGCGTAAAGGTATCAAAAATGAGGACATGACGCGAGCCAGTTGAATTGAACTATTGCGGTTTAGCTGCTATGGTTTCGTGGCGGAGGTGCTACCAGCGTAAACAGCTGTTATTGCTTAGTTTAGTTTTGATAACTCAATACTCACATCAAATCGCTAACACAGCCACCCAACACAATTTCATCGTCACGTCAGGACAAAGTTACGACAGAGATTGGCCACCGCTAACTGTCAAACGAGATAATACCGACAGTTTTACTTGTACTTAACCTATTTACCTTCGACCTGTCTGCAAGCGTAGATTGTGGTCTTGTCATTTAGGTAGGGTAGATATCAGGAAGGTTATGAGTTAATTGTTGGAGGTTTGGTGTTTTACGATGGTTTGTGGTGTTTTAAAGATATTATGTTGTAGTAAGTTGGTTTTTCGGCCCCACCGGCCATCAGTTCTGCGAGCAATGTACCCTGCCCACTGCCACTTAAGCTTGGCAATTCTTCAGGCTATGTCGGTAACCTTGGTTCGCCTGCGGATCTCTTAATTTCTGATTCGATCACGTAGACCAGGTTCTGGAGTGGCAACCGCGTACCGGAAGACGTAACGTTGGAAGGCCTCCTATAAGGTGGACCGATGACCTTGTGAAGGCTGCAAGTATCCGCTGGATGCGAGAAGCACAGAGCAGGTCGAAGTGGAGATGCTTGGGGGAGGCCTATGTCCAGCAGTGGACGTCTTTTGGCTGAAATTATGATGATGATGAAGTTGGTTTTTGTTAATAAAATTTTAGACCAGACTGTTACTAACAGATAGTGGAAAAAGGAACAGACAACTTAAAGATGTGAGTTACAGACTTATATTTTTTTTTTCTAAATAAAAGGGTTCTGCGAAAATCCATTGATAGCCCATTTACTCCATAAAATAGTTATTTGTGCAACAAGAGTGCAAAGTTGGTTTTTGCTGCGAGTGTTGACTATGAATCCCGAGTAAGCGAAGGGTTCTATAATCTAGGTTAGAATCCTGAGCGCCGCGAGGGATTCAAAACACAAGATGCAATTACCTTTGGTCTTGTGTAACACATATAACTTTTCATCTCCGCAGCGAGAACATAATACCCAAAAGGTAAAAAAAAACAACATGGTAAACATTAAACCACATGTAAGTTTTTGTAAAACAATCATTATCAAAAAATGTATAGTTAAAATATAATAATTACATTTAAAACCGTAACAGATGATTTGCAATTTAACGGTTTTTTGTGTATCCGAACGTTTTAATGTTTGTTTCTTTTTTGGGCCTACTAGTTATGGAATTCGAAAATCAAAATGGACTTATTTCTTTATCTTTCGCATAAGTCGTGTCGAAGTGAACGTGACAGAACAAAATGAAGTTCACATCTTTCGAATTTTGTGAATAGACCCAGCAAAGTTCTTGGCATTCAAAGAACATAATTAAAAGTTACTTTGTCTCACGCTCGCAGCAAAATTGAATTTTGTTCACTGTCTTTAAACAGCAAAACCTGCTTGTTTGAGGTGCTGAGGGGAAAAACAATTTATTTAGTCCTTGAACTTTTCCTTGAAGAAATTTTCTTGGATAAACTCCGTCTGGAGTATCATACCAACTTAAACTAATAGGTTAACGTTCTCAGCATTCTCGCTAAGATGCCAGAACCTCCCTCTTTATGTGCAAGATATAACTGCAGATAAGGAAAGGGGTGCTGGCAGCTGGCAGTGGACTGCAGTCCATAATCAAAATCAATAGTCATGTTTTCAAACTAGGCTGAGAATCAACACTTTACGAACGTGAAAAATTACATGAGACAGTCCCCCAAAAACGCCCACCCTTCACCAATTCCTATTGTTTTAGCTAGAAAGAAGTGGCGCAACAACTCCCCAGCAGCTCAGCTGTCTGTTCACATATACAACTTGAATCTATACAATAAAACGTAAAATAATTTTCATTACGCAACACAAAACATTTAATTAAATTAAATTATAAACATAACTACAGTAAACGCGTTAATGCATACTTTTGACACACCCATAGGGAACCAAGTCGATTCCCCCAAGACCTCACATCAGGCAGCAGCACATGACTATGAAACAATCATACAGTCAGAGCTGCTAACTGCAGCAGCACCAGAACTTCCTAACAAAACTCAGTGGACATTCCTCCAGGGAATTAATTTCGAATACGGGTGCAACAGAACTCAAAGTACTGTTTAAGCTACGTAGAATGGGACTAAGTTTAAACTTAGCAACATTGCAGTAGTTGTGACAGGATGCTTAACCAACGCTTAGCTTAGTGATTTGTGTTTGAGCTGTCCTGTTTATTTGGTGTGTGGTCTTAGCATTTATTTTTGTGGTAGTAGTCGACGCGTGTAAGCTCTGAAGGGTAGGGTCAGAGATTCTAAGTAATAATAATATATTTTCCAAAATGTGAACTCGTTGTTATAAGTTATGTGATGCATCTGGTCTGGTTTTCCTGTAATCTTTAAGTATAGAACTATTCTCTGTATTTATTTTCAACATTTTAAGCTCAGCAGTTTAGGAGTTAAGGTCAATTTTCATCTATTTTTAGGGTTCCGTACCAAAATGGTAAAAAGGAACCCTTATGGTGAGACTAAGTCTGTCTGTCTGTCTGTCACAGTTGGTTGGATTGGTTGGTGGTGGGTTGGTTGGTATCTAATATATGAACTTTAAATTTATTAAGAATAGTTTTAGATGACGTTTGCTCAACTCTTTTGCAAACGATTTTTTTTTTTTTGCAAAAGGTTCTGAAAATTTGAAGTGGGGCTACTAGGGCATGTGGGGTATTGTATTTTATGAAAGAGCGCTGTTTGCACATTCTCAAACATTTTTTTTTTGGCGAATCGTTTCCGATTTTTGATGACAAATGAAAAAAAAATACCGTTCCCCCCTTTTCTCCGAAGTTTGCATAAATAAAAATCTGAAATTATTCTATGTGATAACTTTATGTAAATATTACAGGAAAAATAAAACGATGTCTCTAAAGAGCACAGTTTTTCAGAAATCATCAACATCATATTTATATATGTACGGAACCCTAGGTGCACGAGTCCGACTCGCTCTTGACCGGTTTATTTTTTATTTTAATACAGCCTGGCCAATCATAGCTGAAAAAATAAATGCTTACGATTTCTATTTTAAATTAATAAAGACTTACATAACGTAGAGGCACAAATAGATACAAAATGGTTTTACCTTCTTAAAACAACCCAGAGTTCACATCGGCTTTGTAATTTGGCCGGCTAAAGGCTAGAGGGAACATTCGCATAACATAGTTCATTGAAAATCATAGTAATCAATACTTATTATCATGTGTATCACCAAAACCCGTTCCTTCATGAGGCCCTGCCACAGTGGTTTTATTATCTACAGTGAAGAATTTTGACGTGCAATTACTTGGAATTAGTGTGTGTTCCGTGTGGTGCCGGACGTAAAGAATAGCATTACCCCATTTCTTCCCGTGGGTGTCTTAAAAGGCGACTGAGCGACTTACTAGAGAATGGGCAGCAGCGTTCTCTATGCATTTTAACACCATACTGCGATCGCCAACCCGCCAAGCGTGGCGATTATGGCAAATCTCCCCTTTTGGGTGAAGCCTATGTCCAGCAGTGGACGTTCTTCGGCTGAAATGATGATGATGAGTGTGATAAAATTTACCTATTTAATCGCTATTACAACTTAGTACTTATACTAGTTTATGTCAAATTAGCGGAATATCGGGATTATATGGCTTGTCCTTATTCTGATATCGTCATTAAATCTCATTATTTGCACGCCAATATCTGATCACTGATTTATCTAGGTTAGTTAAGGAGCCGAGATATGAGGAATTTAAAATTTCTATAGAAAACTTATTTTTCTCTTAACTCTTGTTTAAATCAGTGTCCATTCAAAATATACATTTGGGAACCTAGATATCCTGTATTCCAATCGGAATAAAGATACACTATCTTAAGAATATGTTTGATTTACAAATTATTTTGGTATTATGTTTGTATGAACTACGCATCTATCGCCGGCCAGATAAACCAGTGATCAGATTTTGGCGTACGCTACTTACTTCATGAACTAAACAAAGAACAGCTTTAACACTAAAAAAATAAATCTACGTCAACGTCCTCTATGCTTCTTCCCTAAATTCGTCCCCATTTCGAAGGGGGTGGCGGTGGCCGGCGCCCGCCACAAATAGCTTCGTCATAGCCGGGGTGGAATAAATTTAACTATAACCGAGCTAACGACTTTAGGCGCCACTGTTTTTACGAAGTTTATCTGGAAAACTTTAATAGATGTTGTCAGCTGTTGATAGTGGAGCAAGATTTATATTTGTGGAGCTATTTAGAGTGGTTTTTAGGGTTCGGTAGTCAACAAGGAATCCTTATAGTTTCGCCATGTATGTCCGTACTAGAAAGCTGTAACTTGGCATAGAAAGCTGTAAGTTGGATTTGGCATGGTGGCTCAGTGTTGATGGCCACGACTTATGAGTTGTAGGTCGTGGGTTGGAACCCAAACAGACGCTTTCATCATCATAATTTTAGCCGAAAGACGTCCACTACTGGACATAGGCCTCCCCCAAGCACCGCCACTTCAACCGGTTCTGTGCTTCCCGCATCCAGTGGATACCTGCAGCCTTCACAATGTCATCGGTTCACCTTGTACGAGGCCTTCCAACAGTTTCAACGCTACGTCTTCCGGTACGCGGAACAGCGGACAGGCGATTGACTTTGTGTAAATAATTCCATCACTACTGTTCTCACACCGGTGAAGCAAAACATCGTGAAGAAACTGACATATCCTAGAAACAAAAATCGAAGATATGTACAAAAGAAAGAAAATAAGTTTATTTGCGGTAAACATAACGCAAAGAAATAAAAACACAAACACGAAAGAACAAGTTGAAGGAAAATATGCGTCACATTCACGCAAAACACACATGACACATGTGACATCTACCAATCCGCACTGGGCCCACGTGGTAGTTTACAGCCCACTCTCTCTCTCACAGAGACGAGGCCTGTGTCCCAGCAGTGGGAACATTAAGGGCTGATTATACATTACATTACTATAAAGAAGAAAATGCGAAAAAATTAAAACACTACAATGAGCAAACAATGTAGTTTTGTAGGTAGTTACACAAATTTTCCGTCTGTAAAGCTCATAAAGCTAGTTTATGACGCTGCGCTTTAAATTGTCACATTAAATAAAGATGGCACAGCCTGCAGTCTTATCTTTTTTATCTAGCTCGTTTTTATTTTGAGTGGAAATGAAAGGATTTTGTACAATAACGTTATCTGGGAATATGAGTTTATTGTTTAATATGAAAAGCGCAGTGACAAGTATTATTATAAACTTATGATCACTTTCATATCTTCACCTGCGCTCCTGCTTTATTGAATTCATAAGACATTGAGCACAACCACGGCTTAGCAAATAACTTGAGATCTCATAACTTCAAGCAGCTGAGCAGTATGATAGTATTTTGATGACTGGCAAAGTTATACCAATAGTGAGACCTATGCTCGTTAATCTCGTGCCAGCTCGAGAGAAGAGAAGCAGAGCATGGTAGTATCACTTTGCCACTACAAAAGGTGTTTAAAAATTAACCCGACCAACTTTAACAATGGGACCAACTTTGTCATCACTGATAAAAAACAGCTGCCATACGGTTTAGAACAGTAAGTATAAACTTTAGTATGGAAAAGCTGAGTTTTTTCGAAATTTTAAAGTTGGTCCCATATTAAAAGTTATTCAGTTCAATGGTCTAAAGCACCCCTTAAAGTTTATAAGCTTAATTTTTAAACACATCTGGGATGATCAGCGCTTATGAAGAAGTCACTAAGACAGTTTCTTGTTCAAGTAGATAAATTTAGGTACATAGCCGTGAGATGACGTGATGACCATTTTTCAAGAAACATAATATCTTGGTCAGTTTGCATACGTTCCTTTTCCACCACCACGTCGTAATACATTATAGTGCAAATCCTTTTTGGTTTATCGCCTTTCATACATGGTTTCCACATGACCGGAGAACTGAAGCCAACCTTCCTCGACCCTTGTCACTCATATTCTTTAACAGTTGCAATCTCTTGCCATGATATTTCTTAATCTGTTATTTAAAGTTACAGCATACCTACTATTTTGTAACCTTTCTCGTTTAAAAATGCTGTAACGTACCACGTGTAATGTCCATATTAAACAGTGGGTTTTCAAGACTGATTAATTTTATGAACACAAATAGCTCCGTATGTCCGTTTGGTGCCGGACGTAAAGAATAGCACCATCCCATTTCTTCCCATGGGTGTCGTAAAAGGCGACTAAGGGACTTACTAGGGAATGGACAGCAGCGTTCTCTATGCATTTTAACACCATACTACGATCGCCAACCCGCATGCCAAGCGTGGTGAGGCAAACCCCCTCTTTAGGGGAGGCCTATGTCCAGCAGTGGACGTCTTTCGGCTGAAATGATGAAATAGCTCTGAATCTCGCTGTACGGATCTAAAACTTAGCTCATCACTTTAATGCTCAATAATTATTCGATGACTTGGATATGTCTCCAAACGCTGCTAACCTACCGCTGTTTGTTTGTGCATCACCCAAAGGTTGACTGGTAGAAATCCCTATAACTTTAAGTCAGCCTCTGTATACATTTGTGAATGCTTGACGTATAAAAACTTAAAAAATAAATATATAACCGACCTCCCCTTTTTATTTTTCACTTTTTAGTCTTTCAGTTTTGAATTTTTTCTAAGTTACAATAGCCTAATGTTAACTGCTCATCACCTTTTTACAAAATATTGCTTATCTCGATGCTGGGACGTTGATTGTTAAGGAGTTCTCCTGGTAAGAACCAGGAGAACTGCCACTCACCATATGCATAGTGACGAGCATAAATTGCTTATCAACCACATTAAAGTACCTAATCGAATCGCAACCCGTTAAATAGGTACTCATTATTGTAATGTTCCGGTGGCCATCTGTGGTCTCCATCATCAGTTCCACTTCACCAAATGGTGCTTTCCGAGAGTAGGTGTACGAATTACTATAAAAAATATCCAAATCGCTTTGAGGGTTTCCCTCGATTTCCATGGAATCCCCTCATCAGTTCTGATTTGGTGGCAATAGGACCACCTCAGGAGTATACCCTTTCAAGCAAAAAAAGAATTTTCAAAATCGGTTCATAATTGACGGAGTAATCGTGTAACAGACATACAACAACAAAAAACACACCGCCGAATTGAGAACCTCCTCCTTTTTGGAAGTCAGTTAAAAATAAATAAACCCTCTACTTACAATCTCTTGAAATACGCTCTAATGACGTAACCGAGGATCAAAGCAGCCCTCCCTTATAGCACTGAATTTACTAAAAAGAGACGGAAAGACATAGTTTGCCCTACAAAAAGAACAAAACATGCTTACGCTGCCCAATTTTTTGTCTTCCTAGGACCATTACTTTATAACAGACTAAATGCAAGAGCCAAAATGTATTCTCTTAATTATAATAATTGCAAAAGAACTCTCAAGGAAGCTCTTCAAAGAGAAATTATTAGTTGTACTTAAATAAAAATTGTGTTTGTACTAATTAAGTTTAGCTAAGTATTTTAGCAAGTAGGATTTTTGTACTATTTACGTCTTTTTAAATACCTATTCAATGACTTTTATAATTAATGAGATTATTTAGAAATATTATACCTTGCCTCGCCTGAAACACAGGATAACCTAGTTCAGGCACATAACACAATAGAATTTTACGTAGATTTAAGCAAATTTGTATTTAGCATTTTACCTGAATAAACTTTTTATTTATTTAAAGAGTCAATCAATCTGCCTGCCTTGTCCCAACTATTTATTTAAAGAGTCAATCAATCTGCCTGCCTTGTCCCAACTATTTATTTAAAGAGTCAATCAATCTGCCTGCCTTGTCCCAACTATTTTGGGGTCGGCTTCCTGTCTAACCTGATACAGTTGAATACCAGTATTTTACATGGAGCGACTGCCTATTTGACCTTCATACTGTAAGACTGGTTGTCAGACAAAACGACTGTCAAAGATCCACGAATGACAGCCGGGACCAACAGCTTACCGTGCTTTCCGAGGCACGGAGGAGTCTCGGTATGTAAAGATGGTCACCCATCCACGGACCAACCCCGGCAAGCGTAGCTTAACCTGATGGATCGACCCGTGCGGCTTTTATTACTCAGCCACGAGCTCCTCCTCCAGATCGAAAAGTATACTTTACTTAATCTTATTGATAGATTACGAAAGAAAGACTATAAAAAAAACGAGGTATTCCACTCAGAGCACCTGGTTTAAACAGCACTTGACCGAACCGCACCTGAGCACTTCCACTTACCGAACTGAAACAAAATTTTGATAAGTGCGGTTCGGTGGAAGAGTTTATTAATATTATTTTCATTCCCCGAACGGCACCTACGTAAAATATTTTTTTAAAGAATCAGCTCCTTTCGTGACAAAAATAACAACTACAGTCATGAAATCGTGACTGTCATAAAGTTTTTCTTTCCCTCCTTCAATAAATTTGAAACCCTCACAACTCCATTAAGCAGAACCTAAATTAAGTCCAATCCTCACTAAATCTCGCCATGTTTTAATAAAATCCGTTTCGTTTCGCATACCAACAGCACTAGTTTTAAGCTTGGCACTAACTTTAACTTAATTACAACTGAGACCGAACGAATGACGGACACTTCGAAGCTTTAGCACTGTATAATAGAACGTCCAAATGTTTTCATTTGCAACTGTGTTAAAACTCAAGAAGTTTCGAATAACTTTCGGTTCGGGTAACGAATCTGATGGATATTTTTAGGTGGAGTGGAGGTGAATGTAAGTTCATTGGATATTATAATATGAGCATGTGGTTCACATATCCCAAAATGCTTACAATGTTCTGCGTATCCAATACAATAACGCATTCAGGGTATTGTTGCGATGGCCGCGCGTCTGTAGTGCCTCGGCAATGTTTGCAGACGCACGCACTGACGGCTTTGATGCACTGTGGCGTAAGAAATCTGCCTCGTTACTCCTTAGGCTGCATGGTAGTCCCAACACTATACTGCAATCGATAGCCGCCCGGGCAGACAGCCCGCTAGTGTGGACGCTTGCAAACCGCACCCGATCTGTTTTAGTTATTAAGTACTAACATGACTAAGCTTTTTTGTTACTAACACTATAGACCCCATGTAGTCTGGAAAATAAAGATAATAATAAATAATATTGCTTTGGTGTAGACCTTAGGAGGAAGTCTGAAAGTGGCACCGATCACTGAAAAGTTGTACGGAAATTGGTTGTATGGGCATGTGATGCGGAGGAATGAGGAAAATGTCGGGAGGAAAGTTTTGAGTATGAATGTCGATGGTTAAAAAAGTAGGGGAAGACCGGAGAAACGATGGATGGACTGTGTGAAAGATTATATGGCTAGAAAGGGAGTGACTACCGAGATGACGACTGATAGAGAAGTGTGGAAGAAAGGGACATGTTGCGCCGACCACAAATAAATTGGGCTATGAGCAGGAGAATGATGAATGATGATGCTCTGGTTTAGACCTCCTAGGGCAATATCCCTACAAAATGGTTGAGTTGAATGGTGCTGATCCACGCGTCACGTTCGTGAATGGGCGCTGTCCGTTGAGAGTGTTGAGATTGGTCTTCTCTTAACTGCCAGGGCTTAAGGAGACGATAACCGACTTTTAATGATTTTATACTGAAGATCACGTCTAAACGAGTAGTGTTAATGATTTGAAAAAAATATATGACAAATTAGAGCATTTTCTCAACAACTTAATATGTGAATATTTTCTATTATGTTTATATTACATAGTCAAATTAATTTGTAAAGTTATGTGTAACGCGGATAAAAAACTGAGAATGGCGCAAAATCAACTAAGCGTATTTTTGTGAAACCTTCACCAATTAAAAGATAACTTAATTATTGATCTTTTGCTATACGCGTTTTATTAAAATACCTTTTTTGTGTATAATAAATTAATGATGCGTCAAATTGGGGACAGCGTTCCTTGATGGGCGAGTCCTATTAATGGCTGAACGTACGTCGCGTTGCGTGAGCTCAGTACAGAACACGCAAGCTAACCACTCAAGGTCACTGGCATATATCTGCGTCTTAATTGTAATATTTTAATCTTATATTTTGTATTGGTTTTAAATAAGTAATTTAATTTTTTACATTGTTCTCACTTATAGAAGCAACAAGAATAATGTACCCAGTATTTTGTAATGAGTTTCTTGCCTGTTCTTCTCCATAGAGATTTACGTTCTGGAATGGGCTTCAACTTTCTGACTAACTGACCGACTCTTTGACAATTCAAAAGTGCCCGTAATAGGTTTAATTAAAATAAATGTTTAGAGTTTGAGTTTGAATATGCAAAAGCATCATTATCGTCGTCGTCCTTCATCAGTTCATCAGTCCATTAGTCAGTTTTCTGTTCTATCTCTTTTCTTATAACCATCCATATCCATTATTTTCTCAGTTTCAGGCAAGAATATTACATAGTTGCAAAGTAATATAGAAATGTACCTTTTCTAGAGTATAAAAGTTAATTTAGACATGGAACGTAAGATGCATTTTTACTTAGCGTTCTGAACAGTGCAAGCATCTGCGCGCAAAAACATGTTCGTTTAACCTAACTACATTCAGTTACCGTATGAGCGTAGTTCGCTTAAAAAACTTAGTGTAAATGCGGCTTTTATTTAAAAATTACCCACTCGTTTGCTACCTACATAACGGATATCGAAGTACTTTCCAAGCACTCGCAACATACCAAAAATCCTATAACCACCTTTTTAAAACTGGTAAATAATAAATTGAATTTAAGATAAGGCATTAATCTCCCCATCGAATAACACCAGCTGAATATTTAAATATCAAATCAAGCAAATCCGAATAGAATAGAATATTAATTTTCAATTTTATATTACAGAAAACAGAAATCACGTTTTAGGCCGGAAATTAAAAGCCAATAGCTTGAAAACACGTACCACGGACAATCGCACTCAGCCCCAGAAAAAAAAACATTGCTATGTTAGTGAAGGGGCACGCGTAGAGTGGGGTTCAGTAGATCGTTTTCACCATGTTAATTGACCGACAAATCGGTAATAGAAAATTCATTTATTTGCTCAGAATTTAAGTATTTACAATGACGTGGTTACAATAAAGTTAAAGAATCCTTGTAGGTTCTACCATTTTGGCATGCAAACATTGATGCAGTTCATCATCGAACATACAAACATTGATACGCAACTAAAATTTATCAGCTAGAAATTCCGATACAGAGTAGTAACATTGGACGGCACAGTTGGCGCAGTGGTTAAGCGATTGACTGCTGCGCTGCGTGTCGCGAGTTTGATTCCCGCGCGGAGCAAATATTTTGTATGACCTACAAGTAGTTGTTCTGGGTCTGGCTGTTTGTGTATGTGAGTTTAAATGTTTGTAAACGCACCCACAATACAGGAGAAATTCCTAGTGTGGGGCAACGTTTAAAAAACATATATATATATATATATATCTTTAATAGAATTACGGTTAGTTATTATTTTAGTTAGCTATTAAGTTAGATTTTAGTTAGCTATTAAAAATAGCAGGTGCCATACCAATATTAAATGAATGATGAAATGGTGCCATAGCAATGGTAAATATTTGTTTTGTTGCCCAGTTTGTACTACTAAGAACTCAAACTCTCCTTTCTCATTCCTCCATTTTTCTGCGATTTTTGACCATGTCTTCTCTGCAAATAGCTAGGTACAGTCAGCATCAAAAGTCGATGACCACATCCAAATTTTCAAAATCACTGTACATTATATATTATTATTTATATTATTGATTTTGAAAATCTAAATGTAGTCATCAACTTTTGATGCTGACCGTACCTGTGTCTGGTTTAAAGTAGTTTAATAAATCAACTCAGTCTATCGGAATTCAGCTTGGTGGAACGATAACCTTAGAAAGTAAGCTGAGAATTTGCGACAGACTAAAAACGGAAGGCACAAAATCGAGTGCAGTGTCACAAGCTATAGGAAAAAAGGTAGTTCATTGAACCAGAATTGACTGCAAGATTTCTAATTACCATTTTCCCTTAACAATTGTACAAGTTAATACGAGTAATAAGATAGTAATCAACATATTTGTGTTTTCCTGCACTGAGCGATGTGGTCGCTAAGCGACAAAGTCCTTTATGCTGAGATACGGGTCTTTTGGCCTCGTACAGGACTTTGTTTTTATTTTATTTTTGTTTACCTACTTTGTTTTATTTTTGGTTTTGTTCTTTTTTTGGTTTCTATGAGTGTGTTTTATTTAATTTGTGATCTGTGCGAGTCCCAATAAATGTTTTTTCTTTCTTTCTTTCTTTATATAAAAAGTAAAGAAACCATACTTAAAATTCTGCCAATCGTTTAAACCATTTCAAATAAACACAAAACAATAAGCGTTTTCCAACAGTAACTAATACTACGGAACCCAAAAAAATCCGATGTTAGCAGGGGACATCACAGGAAATGAAATGGTCTGGTCGACCGAGGCATAGACATGTTAGAATCAATATGGCTGAAGGCGTGTGAATTATTCTGTAGGTACCGTATATTTTTTTCTCTTTCGACGTTCTCTTGTTTGAGTGGCCTGGGTGGTTTTGACATGGCAATATGAAGGTAATTTCAGGTCCTATTCAAACTCTTGAAGGCTAGTAGAACTGTCTTCAATATCATTCTTAACACGTTCCAGGACACTTGACTATTTGCAAATGTCATGATATGACACTTCAAAATCCCATACATTTTATCATACCGCCTACAGCCGTAGTACCAAAAAAAGATTATTTTTAATTTTCACGCCGTGACACTAAATATCAACATCATTGTACTTGTATGGCTCAGTCTACGCCTGTCGGCGGTGTGAATGTGTTATTTTGGTGCGTAAGCACTGTGTTGAAAAATTACTCGAAATGAGTTTGCCGTGACACCCACGAACAAATGAAGTCGCGTGATGTGACACTAGATCATGTGCTTCTTAGGAATACTATGGGCAAGCAACGGCTATCGACGGTTTGCCAAATTACATGAAATAAAGTTCACCGCCCTTAGCCGTACTGTCACGTAACGATATACCGACATAACGTCAAGAGGCGGTCTGTCCCGGAAAGTGTTAAGTAGTATTTTAGAGGCAATACTTACTCGTGTTGAATAGAATAGAAAACTTTTATTTCAGACGGTTAGTAAACATTTTACTTCTTAAGTAAAATGTTTACTAACCGTCTGAAATCCCGGCCGGCAATGGATGCGTAGTCCATACAAACGTAATACCAAAATAATTTGTAAATCAAAGATATTCTTAACGTAGTGTGTCTTTATTCCGATTGGAATACAGAATATCTAGGTTCCCAAAAATATATTTTGAATGGACACTGATTTAAACAAGAGTAATGAGAAAAATAAGTTTTCTACAGAAATTTAAAATTCCTCATATCTCGTCTTTATATCATTGGCCTTTCAAAATATATATTTGGGAACATAAATATTCTGTAATCCAATCGAAATAAATACATACTACCTTTAGAATATGTTTGATTTACAAATTATTTTGGTATTACGTTTGTATGAACTACGCATGCCCCATAACATGTTTTATTTTTTTATAATTTATATTTTGCTGCACCCGGTTACTCAATACTTTATTTGCATTCCAAAGTGTGTACTTAGATGGTAATGTAAACTTAAAATTATATGTGACCATTATAGACCCTGTCGGACACAACAGAATAATAGGAGAGCACTCAAACTCAAACTCAAAGCATTTATTTTAATTAAACCATTTACAGGCACTATTGAATTGTCAAGAAGTCAGTCAGTTAGGAATTCGAAACTATTAGTTGCCCATTCCAAAGAGTAGTAGGTTCCTATGGAGAAGAACGGACAACAAACTCCACGGACACTCTTTTAAATGAAAAGATTGATACAAAGTATTGGTTACATCATTCATTTTGAAATTATACATGTGAGAACGATGCAAAACGTCAGAAGCGTCCGTGATAAAAAGATAAAAAAAAAACAATTCAAACTAAAATAAGCCGTGGCAGCTAAGAGATGACCAGTCCCAACTGACAGCGCCCGTTCACGAAGATGACACATGGACCCATTTCACCCAGCTCACCCATTTTGAAGGGAGCTAAATGATCCAACACCCGCGCCACCATCAGCGAGACATCTGAGTTAGCATGACATACTCTCAGCCGCCAGGGCACATTCAAGGTAGCACTATTGTATATTAATAGTACTACCACCTGTGCTATCCATATATCTAAACGTGTTTTGGAAACAACCATGTTCTGAGAAATATGTTCAAGAATAACATATATTTTTTCCGCTACCACAACCTCTAAAGATTTGGCTATTTTTTGGTTTAAGACAAGCCTACTTTTATCATTTGCCTCTTGTCAGCGCCTTAATGTTAAATTTATAACTAAATGTGAGGACGATATAAAAAATAAACGCGTCCATAGTACAACAAATATAAACAAACAAAAAAAAAAACAACTTAAAACTAAAATAAGGAAATAATAAAAATAAGCCATGGCACATATGAAATGACCCGTCCCAACTGACAGCGCCCGTTCACGAACATGACGCATGGATCGACACCATTCAACTCAACCATTTTGAAGGGAGCTAAATGATACAACGCACGCGCCACCATCAGCGAGACATCTGAGTGAGCATGACATACGTAATAATTATGTCTTTCATTCATGTCAATGAAAGACATATTACCCGGTAAATGGTAGCTCTATTGTACATAGTACTCATACTGTGCTATGCAATTAAATAATACAAAGGAGATTGAATTTATGAAAAGATAGTCATACAATCTTCAGCAGCTCCAACAGTATTTTCAAATGCTAATCAATTGATTGTGGTTGTGGAGCAGGACCGGCATTGAGCCAAGCATTTTTATCAACTATGTTATCCCCCAACTTATAATACCTGCGAGGAAGATTTGAAAGACAGCTTATTAGTTTTCTGAACTAAATCTTTTATTATAATATATGGGTTTTTTTATAAATCTACTGTACTAATGCTTATTAGTTATGCTATCACTTATATTTTGTCGCTTAGATACCAATTGGTTTAAACTATAATAGCATTTTCTTACTATAATAATAGAGCCAACGCGCCACGCCGGCCACCAACAAGAGTGGGGACCGGATGTAGCGCGCCACTTTGTTTGGTAAAACAGTATCATTAATTGACATCTTGAATACAAACCAAAACAATTCTAAATATTATTTTTAACGTGGAATTAATTAATGCATAACTTTAAATGTAAAATCAAAGTTTAACAAAATAAATAGATCATAACCATACCAAAAGTAACGCCATCTAGTGGTATGGGATGACAGTCCAACGTAAAAATGACTGTCATCATACCCACTCAACAATAACTAAAAGATTACACCTCAAAAATCAATAGCCTCTCTCATTTATCTCATTTCAACTAAATTCTAACACTACATAAAATGTTTAGTTTGTCTTTTGAGATAAATTCATCCAAACTACGGACCCTTCATTGTGCGTGGTCCGACACGCACTTGGCCGGTTTTTTTACCTTTTGATGTACGGAACCCTAAAAATACTGGTAAGTAACCGTCCTACATCTTTAGGAATAAAACATAAATATTATATATCAATATACATGAAACTTTCTAAGTAAGAGTAGTTAACAATTAAATCTGACTTAAAGGCATTACGGTTTTTATTTTTCTTCTAAATATACATTTAAAGTGTGCTTTCTGTATTAGGAACCAACGGAGTGTTTTTAGGGTTCCGTACCCAAAGGGTAAAAACGGGACCCTATTACTAAGACTCCGCTGTCCGTCTGTCACCAGGCTGTATCTCATGAACCGTGATAGTTAGACAGTTGAAATTTTCACAGATGATGTATTTCTGTTGCCGCTATAACAACAAATACAAAAAAACGGAATAAAATAAATTTTGAAAGGAGCTCCCATGCAAAACACGTGATTTATTTGCTCGTTTTTATAGATAATGGAACGGAACCCTTCGTGCGCGAGTCCGACTCGCACTTGGCCAGTTTTTTAAAGTATTTCAGTCTTTTAAACATTTTTAGATTTAAGTAGTTTGCTAATAATTTTTGGAGCCATTCCTACAAAACATTTTGAACAGCGGTTAGGTGGCGTTTAGTGGATAGGATTTCAAATTGGTTATGGTTATTTTTGATATAAACATGGCAACTTCATAAATAATATCTTGTGTTAGTAGGTAACCAATAAACATATTTTATTAGAGCCTACGTTTTGTTCACGGATTACCAGTTATCTTCAGCCTGGTCAAGTCTGAGACTCTTTGCAATCTTATTTTTGGAGGTATTCCTCGAAGCGCCACCGTTTTGAATCGAGAGCGCACCTTTTAATAACGCTCCCGATAACAATTAAAAATATTAACTTTTTTTCCTCGAATATTTTTAATTGTTATCGGGAGCGCTACTAAAAGGTGCGCTCTGAGGAATAATAAAGGTGCGCCTCATTAGGTGCGCCTCAAAACGGTGGCGCTTCGAGGAATACCTCTATTTTTGGATTCATCAGTGAGTTTTCAGGGCCTCAAGTCTGTTATTATCAGAATGGTCTATCATTGATTTCATAATTGTTGATTTTGACAAGTTTGGTGATCTACTATTATAATGGCGTCATTATGACTTTTCATTATGATTATATTGGTAATCTCGTACATAATTGAGCATGGTTAGCGCAGTGGTTAAGCAATTGAGTGCTGCACTTCGTGTCGCGGGTTCGATTCCCGCACGGGACAAATATTTGTATGACCTACAAGTAGTTGTTCCGGGTCTGGCTGTTTGTGTATGTGAGTTTTAATGTTTGTAAACGCACCCACAATACAGGAGTAATTCCTAGTGTGGGGCAACGTTTAAAAAAAAAGAAGACAAATGAATGACATTTCTACTAATGGGTTTTATAATAATGGCAATACGACAATGCCATTAAAATAACACAATTCTATTACGAGAACATTGACCGACCAATGATCGACCATTATTAATTTAGCAGATTACGAACTTTTAGCAAAATGACAATGGCATGACAATGGTATCGTGTTGGAATGACTGAATTTATAAAAATAGCAGACTTGGGCCCCTGGTCACACGTCTGGAATATCAAGGTTATATCAGAACATTACACAAAGAAATAATATCCAAAAGTCATTCACAAATCAACCTTCTCAATTAATAACGTTCGTTGAATAACCACTCAATTATTCACCTCTGAATTAGGATCATACCCTTCAACACATTCGACCTTTGTACAATATTCTATTTTAAACGTAAAATGACAAACAAAAACCGAATCGATATTTGTGCAAGAAATCGTTTTCATCGACTGTCGGTTCAAAGATGGCTATTGTAAGGGAGAGCGATCGACAGCAGTTTCATTACAACCCACAGTCTCGCTCTTGTATAATTAATCAGAGCGAAGTGTTGGGACTCGGGCGTTAGATTAGAAATTCGATATCGATTTATATTTTTTTATAGCTATTATCTTGACTTGTCTGTGTGGTGCCGTACGTAAAGAATTGTACCTATTTCTTCCCGTGGGTGTCGTAAAAGGCGACTAAGGGAATTACTAGAGGATGGGCAGCAGCGTTCTCTATGCATTTTAACACCATACTGCGATCGCCATCCCGCCTTTGGGGGAGGCCTATGTCCAGCAGTGGACGTCTATCGGCGATGATGACCTTGACTTTACAGCTACTCACTGATTCTTTTCGTGGCCCAGTTGTAACGACCGCGGCTTACGAGTTGTAAGTCGTAGGTTCAAACCATAGGTGCTTTACTTTGTGTAAATGATTTCATCACCATTGCCATCAAAACGGTGAAGGAAACCATCGTGAGGAAACCGGCATGTTCTAGAACCAAAAATTCGAAGACTGGGGACATCTACCAACCCGCACTGGGCCCGCGTGGTGGAATAAAGCCCACTCTCTCTCAGAGAGAGGATGCCTGTCTCCCAGCAGTGGGAACATTATAGTCTGATTATGCTTATGTATGTATGACACTGCTATTTTAATTTGTAGGTAAGACGCTGACAACAGGTAAACCGCTGTCACTGACTGCATATAAAAGAAAGAGAAGCGCGACGACACAACGCTTGTAATTTATTGCAAAATATGAAGCAATTATTTATTTACTCAAAAATTAGTTGAGTAATCGAAAATAAAAAACAACCAAGTTCTGTATACAAATAAGATGTTCTTGTTATTAATTAAATACCAACCGTACGTTGATATTTAATACAGATATTTTGGATTGAAACTCAAAGAAAAGGGTTAGTTTACCATTAATTTGTATCGAGTTTTTTTTTCTAAACGTGTTTTGGTAACAATCAAGTTCTGAGAAATATGTTCAAGAATAACATATGTTTTTTTCTGCTACCACAAACTATATAGATTTGGCAATTTTTTTGTTTAAGACAAGCCTACTTTAATCATTCAAGTCACATTAGTACCTCTGATGCCTTTGAAATCATAGTTCATAGTCATGATTGTCTGCATAAAAACGTGCCAGACTGCCACTGCTCGCCTATAGAGCAAGTCCCATATCATACATATCTGGGAGTAATAATTGATAACCGATTCAACTGGAGTTACCAGGTGGATTCAGTTTGCGGCAAGTTACGTGCGATACTCACCAAATTTTCCATTATAAAGCGCAATATACCGTACAGAACCCTCCTTCAAATGTACTCACCAGTTATAGACGCACATTTAAAACTTACCTAGATAAAATACATAATTTGCAAACACGCTTGTTGAAACTTGTTGTACCAAACTATGTAAAATATAAATACCAAGACAATTACACAGGGTTATTTAAACATTGCAAAGTATTGCCTGTTCTAGCGCGCGCTGAGTATATGTTCCTCATAGAGCGTTTCGATAGCAGTGATATTCAAATTCCAGTAAAATATGACGTGAATACACGACAAGCCAAATCAAAATCATTACAAGTGCCACGCAAAAATAACTTTTATGGCAGGCGTACCGCTTCTTTCACAATCCCCAATTTACTAAACCAAATACCTGTAGACATCAGAGACTCAATCCGCCTTATTACAAAACAAGATTCATATTTTGACATGGCATAAACCATGGAGCCAGTTTTTGTAATAAGAACGTAACAGTGATTGAAATACCGTTCTTTATTCAAAACTGCAAACTTAGTTCGGTACTAAGTTGTCAGTTTTGTGTTTAGGAACTTTACCATACACGGAAAAAAGTTCGAAATTCAATAATGGCACCATGTTTTAAACCTGGGTCTGAAGATAAACCTTGTTTTGTAATAAGGGGGATAGAATTTATAGTTAAAACATAAAGCATAAGCTGAAAGAACATTACATCAACTCGATTATAACTTAATAGTTAATAGCGCGTTGATCAAATCTCAGGTCATGGCATGCTAAGACAGACCCCAGAGGTCGAATTGTGTGCTTTGTTTCAGTGTTGTAACTTGTAATTTATAAAAAAAAAAAATAATAATAATCATTTGCCTCTTGTCGCCTTAAGCTTAATTATGAAGCAAATAGAGCAGTTATAGCTGAGTCAAATTTCAATTGCTACGATCAATGCTAACAATCATAGAAGTATTTAAAAAAGTTATGCGACTAAACAATTGCAAGACAGAACAACAACCTTACTATTCTACCGTTGCTATGGGTACCTTCGTCACTTAGTGAACTTCGGAAATATGTAATTACAACGATTTGAATACGAGACGCCAATCGATAAGTCTTCAATTATTTTTCCGATAACTATACACGTAACTACCTAAGGCTTCTACAGACCAGCGCGACTCGCGACGCGTCATAAACGCACCGCTAGTCACGCGACACGCGGGGCCTTTGTGTCGCGTCGCGTGTCGCACCGGTTTGTAGAAGCCTTTAATCGATATTTCAAATATCACCAAAACGATAAGAAGATACAATTGCCTTATTTCAATTTGATTAAGCATTCTTGCATTCTATTCCATATCGATATTTAATCTCACCTTCCCACCCTGTCCCCTTACTACTGCGGTCGTGTGAGTGGCTTCGGCACGTGTTAACTATGAACAAAAGATTGGGATAACCCCATTTATCTCGAGCCGGGCGTGTGCCGTGCGCTCCAACAAATTAAACACACATCAAATCCGAGTTATGGGTAGTTGAGTTAAATTAGAATTTCGTCACTATCTCCTCAAAGATCTTTAGTCAAGAGTCATGTTTTATGTCTTAAGCCTAACGTTTTATGAGCCTGTCTGTTAAGGGTCAGATAATCGCCGTTGACCTTGGCCATACAAATGCGCGTCGCGCTCACGCCGGGCCACCATTAACTTTCATAGGGAATATTTATTTTTAGTAACTTATTAAATATGAATATTGAAAAATAATCCAGATAGAATTATAGATAATAAAACAGTTTATTCATACAAAAAAAAACATGAAAAAATCTGAAGTAGTTTGAAAGTAATATCGTTTTTTATGCTTTGGGCAGACATTACTTCCTGAATTTATTTCATAAAGTATTTTACTATAATACTTAAATGTTCAGTTATAGAATTGATTTGTATGCGTTCTAGTTTAACATATTTTTTTTGCATAACTTACTTGCATTATATGAAGGCGTAATAACAGATTTAAAAGTCACTAAAATCATAATACATATCTGCGCCTTAAAGCTTACTTTTGGGTAAAGTCCTATGTTGTAAGCCATTAGGCTTACAACATAGGCTCTCTCTGTAAAGGCTCTTAATTAGTACAAAGTGATACACGGCTTTTAGATCTCTCTGAAAAGCTAGGCGAAGCTAAGATGTATTAGCTAATGTCATTATTTTTACTAACATTCACAGTAAATACTAACTGTAGGTTTAGGGGATCTTCTAGGTAAATTGTATTACCTACTAGCTATGAAACTAAACTGCTGCTATCGATTTATTCCGTTCTAATACCAACAACTAATACCACTGGTATTTGTTTCAAATCATATTTATTTTCTGTTGAGGACGCCTTCTTAAGATTTTAGTTACGAGTATTTCACTATTTCCGCGAATCGTCTTTTATAATATTTTTTATGCTTAGATTTATGAGTTGACAACTTTAAATATGTGAGTAAAGGTTTTGTTAATCTGTGGTTTTGTGAAAATACCATGTCAATGTTTGACATCTGACAGTGACAGTTTAGTTAATGTACGGAAATCCGCTTTGTCTACACGAATTTTCGTGTGCGCCTGCGCCAACTTTTCTATATTTTGTGAATCCAATTAAATCTGTATCTTAACCTGAAGAAAAACTATGTTTTATATCTATCCTGTACTCCCAACAACTACATTTTCTATTCCGAACGGATACCAGCCTATAAATAATTAAATGTAATGTGCGAACGAATACTAAAAACTTAAATTTGGTACAGTCAGCTCAGTCAAAACTAGTCAAATTAAATTAGTTTTTTGATATTTTTATGTATTTTGATGATTTAACTGATAAATTTTTCAATTAAAGGTCTTAGAATTACATACAAAGATTTTTTACTGACTGTATCTTATACCTTTGAACTTGTTTTGGTATTAGTTTATACAATGGTATCCGTGCGGAATAGACAATAGTTATGAGTTGAAACAAATACCAGGGCGGGAAACGTTGCATAAACCTAGTTAAGAGACGTAATGTCTAGTGAAACAGCTGCTAATCATTATATAACTTTTACTAACGTTTATAAATAAAGTAATTTATATTTTAGACAAAAAAAATTTGTACGCCATATTTAAATGGCAATACATGTAGCTGCGGCGATGGGCTGGACATATTGCAAGACTCAAAGACGACCGCTGGACTTCAAGTGTAACATATTGGCCAGGCCCATCAGGCCATAGGAAAAGAGGAAGACCCATAGCTCGCTGGGCCGATGACATTGTGAAAGTCGCTGGCACTCGCTGGATGCGTACAGCAGAAGATAGAGACCGTTGGTCATCTCTGGAGGAGGCTTTCACCTTCTACTAAGAGGGGTTCTTGTTAGAAAAACTGAAATTGTTAAAATAATTATAATAATAAAATGTATCAATTATAAATCTGTAATCTAATAATATAAAAAAGTAATTGGTATTGTGTATTTTTTCTTTAAAATATCAATGATTTTGAATTGAGATTGCTTAGAAAAATTGAATTGTAATTAATTATGAATTTGAAATGTTTTTAGATTGCATGTAGTATTATATTATTTTCTTGTAATATTCAAACAGCAAGATATAAAAGGCTATTTTATTTTATATTTATTTATTTTACATGTACCTAGCTATTTGCATTGTTTACTCATGTTTGACTGAATTAATATCATATCATTATCTTCAAAATTGCGAAAACGAACAAAATTGATAAAATTATTGACGAATCAATATAGTACCTACCTATTCAAACATTAATAAAAAAATACTTTTTACAAAAAAAAATAACCGTCTTCCCAAAAAAGAAAACACTACAAAGTGAAAAATAACCTTAATTTCGGAAGTCGGTGTCTTTGGATCTATTTTAGTATTTTGCCACCGACTTCCGAAATTAAGGTTATTTTTCACTTTGTAGTGTTTTCTTTTTTGGAAGTAGGTTATTTTTTTTTTTGTAAAAAGTATTTTTATTTTTCACTTTATAGTGGGATAAGTTTGCAATTTATTTATCCCTTTTACAAAATATTGCTTTTCCCGATGCAGGGGCGTTAATAGTTGAGGAGTTCTCCTGGTAAGAATCAGGAGAACTGGAACTGATGGTGACTTCACCACATGCATTGTGACGAGCATAAATTGCAACCATATTAAAGTGTCTAATCGAATCGCAACAATTAAAAACTTATTATTAAATAGTTCCGGTGGCCATCTGTGGTCTTCATCATCAGTTCCACTTCACCAAATGGTGCTTTCTGAGTGCAAATGCATGAGTTACTATAAAAAATACTGAAATCGATATAGGTGTGCCTATAAAATTTGAGGATTGCCTTTGATTTCCATGGGATCCCCTCATCAGATTCTGACTTGGTGACAATGGGACCACTTCAGGAGCATACCCTTTCAAACAAAAAAAGAATTTTCAAAATCGGTCCACAATTGACAGACCAATCGGTGAACAAACAAAAAAAAAAAAACAGCCGAACATATAACCTCCTCCTTTTTGGAAGTCGGTTAATAAAATAGAGACGTTATTGCAAATAATGTATCCGCAAATCATATCTACTTCGTTAGAAGCAAAGTTCAAAGACCTTTTATCCAAATAGACAAGATCGACGAACTAGAAAAATATTAATATGTGGGTAGTTTATTTATCTAACGGGCCCTGAGTGAGGGTGTTTCGGGGCTATTATTAGTTCAGTATTGCCAGGTGACACCTGGTACAGCGAAGACATAAAGTTGGGATTTAATGCATATTCTAAAGTAGGACAGCTGCATAATTAAAAATCCCTAGAATTAATGCGATAAAACAGGTCGAACTACAAATTATAAAAAAATTGGAATATCCAAAAGTGCACGCCTCATAACGTTCACGTCGTTTTTTTCTTATTACCTACTGCTAACGATAAGATAATTAATCAAATGAAATAAAATAAAAAACAATTATAAAAAATTATAAAAAAAATACAAAAAATAAAAAAACAGAAAACTCTGCTATGGTTTAGTGGTGCCAATTATGAGGTGAGGAAAAAAAATACTATAATAAATAGATAGATATACAAAAAAATAAAAAATACACAGTCGTTTATTAGTTTTTTATGAATAATAATTAAACGACAGTGAATTGAACGCTCATATTAATTGCGAAAGTCCGTAGTGTATTACTTTAGACAATAAAAAAAAAACCGGTATGATAATTTTTTCGACCAATTTCCCTGCCACATACACCAATCTATAAACACAGACACACGGACGTCCAGGAAAGATAATTTTTAATGTTATTATTTACTATGTTAAACAAAATAATTGTTATTGAATTATATTTTGTGTCTGACAAATTATTTGACTTGATATTAGTTACATAATATCCTGTAAGTGCGATATAAATAAAAAAAATCGATTTCAGTTTCGAGAAAATTGTTTTTTTTTAAATATCGAGAGTAGAACACAACCTCAACGCTTCGTATAAGAGGCGTGCAATTCCTAAATGATAAAGTTTTTTGTTTAGATTATAATATTGAGTACATTTAGGTAAGTGATCATTTTTATTACCGACTAGAAAACTCTTTTATCCATAAAGCTCATCATCTGCCCAGCCTTTTCTAAACTCTTTTGGGGTCGGCTTCCAGTCTAACTGGATGCAGTTGAGTACCAGTATTTTACATGGAGGGACCCTATCTGACATCCACAACACAGTTACTGGGTAATACAATACCCCTTGGTGAGACCAAGACTGATTGTCAGTCTTTCGGGCTTTGTGCACGGAGGGGTCTCCGTACCTATGTAAAGATGGTCACCCATCCACGGATCAACCGCGGCAAACGCTTAACCTTATCGATCGACTCGTGCGGCTGATATTATTTCTCCACGAGCTTTTATCCATAAATGTATTATTTATAACCAATGCTATTTTATTAAACAAAGTAATAAACTCGAAATCAGCGCCATCTATCAAATTACACAGAAACTTTCACAGTCTCTACATAGCTAGCGGCGTGTCGATAGACGTTACTTCAAGTGTGTTCATGTTCAGTAACAGAGTGCTCTTGTAAGTTGGATGGTAGTTTACTAGATGGCGCTGATCTTTCATTTCGACTAAGAAAACTTATGCCTTGATTTTTTTATTTTTGATCGAAAGTGTAAGTGTTTGATAGTTCGTTAATGATAGTCTACTTATACATGTTTTCTTTTGTTACAGATTGCCCTCGACCAACGAACGTATAATTCCTCCAAAATTAGTCAGATCAAGTTCCTAGTAGTTTAGTGTAGTATAAAATGTACAATTCCAATGAATTTCTGCACAGTGCTGGTGTCAGCCGGCACATGCAAGCGACTGGGGAGACCCCATCGCAAAAGACGAGCATGAAACGTCGATCATGCGAAGTTCCTTTAGGCGATATTTCATCAAACAATTTCAAAGTCTCCCTCGGCGATCTTAGTTCAAGTGAAGGTCCAAGTTACGATTGTAGATCCCTCCGTTCGGTAAAATCCGAAGATGCCCGATCAGTCCGCAGCTACCGACCAATAGACAGTCGAAGTTACAAGAATTTTCGGTCGTCATTGGCTGATATTTCAGGGTTCGGGGGGTCGTTGTCTAGACCTCCTAGTTATGACCAGCTATCTCGTAGGTCTTTAGTGGAAGGGCCTGACGGGCAGGGCATCACGTCGAGCATCGAAGGCGTGCTGTGGTCGGATGAAGAGGAAACAGAGTACTTTTACCATGAGAATATTACCTCGGCGTGGAATGAAGGTGAGTGTTTGATAATCATTTTTTTCTTGCATGCTTATTTCAAAATCAGAACTATTTATTTTATTAAAGTCCTTCTAGCTTTAGAGGTATCTTTAAAGAGTCTGAATATGCTAGTCAAAATCTACCATAAAATACAAACATGGTAGAGAATATAATGAATAATCTGCTAGTGAGCCATAATCTTTTAATCACGTATTTCTTCATCTACCACAGAAAACATAATCTTTATTATAAAGACAGCTATTTCAAGAATCAATACAAATGCCCAACGCAAATTCGTACCGACAGAACTATAAGGAAATGTGCCTAAAAATAACCCCGAAACAAGATTCCCGATCATACCTTCAAGTTCACTGACCTCTCGAGATCGGTGATCAGTGTCCGACATTACCATAATAATTACAGCCTCTGTAATGCATTGATGTAATTTTGTAGCAATGTTAGTAAACATTTTGACAGGAATAATTCTTGAGATTGTAATGAAACTTTGTAGGTACCTCCTGGGACCTATGCCTTTTAGAAACAATTGTGATTCTGATTTCCCAAAGAGACAAGAAGTAATATTAAAAAAAAGTGTTATTTTCAGTAAACTTGATATAATAGAGATTACATGAACCATCGAAGAATCCAAGTTGTAAACGATTACTTTAAAGATAACAGATCAGCGATTAAGAAGTACAACTTATACAAAAAGGGACTAATTTGGTGTTATTGCTTCAAATATTACATGATGCTTTTTTCAAGAATCTTAATAAAATTACTGCAAAGATTTTTAGGGTTCCGTACCTCAAAATGAAAAAACGGAACCCATACAGGATCACTCGTGTGTCTGTCTGTCTGTCCTTCTGTTACAGCTGATTTGCTCTGAATCTACTAGACCGATTAAGTTGAAATTTGGTACGTACACATATGAATTTCTCCAAACACGACCGTGAAAATAAATTCATTTTTAATATGAGTCATTTGTGGGGCAAATTAGAAAAAAAAAAAAAGATTTGCTACCTGTACCGTATGACATATATTATTAAATGAAAGGGCTTGTTGTCAGGGTTTCAAATATATAATATATGTATTTATAATTTCAAAATAAATAGTTTTATAGTTATTTAAGGAAATAGATGAAAATTTACTACTTATTTCCCCAACTACTGACCCCAAATTAAAAAAAAATTAAGAAAATAGCTTTACTTCTAGATTACAGGAAAGCCGAAGTCTGGTGTTAAAATGACTGGTAAATCTATCATTATTGTGCGTGCACAATTATATTTGCAGTTGGATTGTATGGGGGAACATGCTTTTCAACTACAATGTTAAGATTGCTCTAGGGATAATTCGTCCCAACTACGGAAACTTTCATTTTTCACACGCACTTATTATTGATTTAAGTATATCTTATACAAAAAGATACAACCTGCTTCTTCACCACTAAGTAACGGATGCAAGCACCATAATTTAAAAGAAAGCCCCATCCTTTTCCTTTGAAAATTATAAACGTAACGAGTAACTCAAGTTTTTATTTTTGATTCCTGCTGATACTTTTTGTTTAACTTCCGACCACAATGTGACCACATTTATACCTGGGTACAGACGGTACAGTATTATCGAAGTGAGCTCCGCAAAAAACAATCACTATGGCAATATAAAATAATGTACGTACAAAGTAAGCACTGCTACATAGGGGCCCCTTTTTCCGAAAGTTTAGGCATTAGACAGCTTGCGCCCGCGTTGCACAGGAGCAGTTGCGATAGCACTATAGCACTGGCTTTTCACGTATTTATTAATTATAAAAAAAAATAAGTGCCATTATAAATCTATCCAATAATATCCCTGTCAAACCCGATTAGTAAATGAAATGTTAAATTTTCATAAAAACTTAAAATACTTTCAAAATTTTACTATATACTTCAGATTTTTTTTTCCAAGCAAAATTTTAAATAACGTGTTTTTAACAAAAAAAGTCACTAGATCAAACATCTATCTGTACTATATATTTTTTTACGAATTTAAAGATGGTGATTTCTCTGAAAACAATTCGATCTAGAAACGTAAATTTCGGAAAAGGGGCACTTAACCACTAATGTTTAACTAATAATGAAAAAGAACATTCATTACTGTATTTGTACACATTTATCAACAATCATTAAACAAATCGAATAAAAATACTTACTTTTTACTGTTAAAAAATAATGTCTCTGCTATCGTCAACATCGCGCGTTTGCTGACGCATTACTGTAAAACACATTCAGACACGCATAACGCTCCTCTCTCTCCTTACACCCTTCCCGGTATTACTTAAACTTTCGCTAATATCGCGATTGTCACAACCGTACCCTGGCACAACTGTACCCAGTCTACCTTACAGGCGGGATGTTCTGTGGAACACTATGATCTAGATAATAAGGAAGGATGGAACGTTAGAGTTTCTCAAAGGATTTGTGACAGACCGTGACCGTGGTTTAAACAAGTCTACATAATATGCAATCTCTGTGACATCTGTCGTTATTTGAAACTAAAAAGCCTTTATGTCTGTCAATGAACAAGTCTGCTCTTTCCTGAGAAACACGTCAGACCTCCAAACAAGACTTTCTTTTATGCATATTAGGTACTGAGCTTCTTGAATACTTCTTACACATTTTATAACGTCTGGGGGTCTACTCCGAAGCGTTAATGCGATGTATCGGCCGAATGTTCGGCCGTTTTATAACTTCCATACCTAGTTTCCTGTTTTGACTTTGAATCCTTAACCGACTTAGGCCCGCTTTCCACCAAAGCGGAGAGGAGAGGAGATATTATTGTAAACGACCAATAAGATAACGTTATTTCGATGCGATGGAATGGTAACGGTATCTTTACAAACATCTCCTCTCCCCTCCGTTTTGGTGGAAACCGGGCCTTAAAATCACACTTTTGACTTTGGTTTGTCTCTTTGACTGTCGTTTTTTTTTCTTTCGCCGTAGTCACCCATAGTTAGCCGTAATCAAGCAACAGCCGAACATTCGGCCGATACTTCGGATTTATGTTCGGAGTAGAACCCCTGGTTTAAAACACATTTAAAATAATAGCCTGCAGGGTTGGTCGCTAATCCACTAATAATACTTATTATCCACAACAAAACTTAAAAAAAACATAATAACGAGGATGCCTAAAATATGAGTTCCCACCAAAACACGTCTCCGTACCGACTCCTGCGCATGGGGCTATCATTTTGCGATTCTGCATGGTGTTTTAACCAAATTATACCGGTGCCGACCACGTTTCGGCTCTTCCGAATAAAGCACGAGTATATTTCGGCATTTTTAAGTGGGCCCGATTATAATAACCTGTTTGGTTTTGTTTATTTATCTTGAAGCTTAGTTCGTGGGTAGGCAGGACTGCGGTTACCTCCAGGGTCATGTGAAATTATTGTACCTGTTATGTAAAAAGTTAACCTCCTGACATAATGCTTCAGTGAACAATGGATAATGGATGAAACCAGAAGCATCATCAGATTTGAAAAACTTGCGGTTTCAGATTTGAAAAACAGACAGTGAAATCTACCTTTGAGTCTTACAAATAGCTTAGGAGGAGGAATACATACTTAATTAAACGAATGTTCGTGTTCATCATTAATTTCCTGCCTTTTTACTTTAAATGGGGTCGCGCTACATGTGTGTGTGTGTGTGTGTGTGTTGTGTGTGCTTGTGTGTGTGTTGTGTGTGTGTATTCTTCAATACAACTGTATTAGTCGTCATCTAGAAAGATACCAATGAGAAATAAAGTTGTGAAAAATATCTGATTTTACGATAAATTAAAAACTAAAGGAGATTATTACATCGATTAACTTTATCAGTCGATGTTTAACCCTTTAACCTCATAATCTTTAACATAATCGAGAGTTTACCACAGATACGATTTTATGACGCAAAAATTAGATAAATTGATTCAGATAAGATGAACCATCTTTTGCAAAAATCTGTATCATGAAGTATTTTGACTCTGTAATATGAATCTGCTCAAAGCCTTCGTGGGTCATTAGCATGATTTTATGAATAAAGATAACATCTTTCGAATATTTTAAAACCCAAAGTAACTCATTACCATAACCATTTCCAGGAAGTCGGTGTGCATGCTTAGATACCCAACCCCGTTAAAATTGAATATCCGAAAATGTATTAATAAATTACGTACTAATTAGTACCTATGAGCTAAATAACGTGTAAGCATCAGCTTCGATAAAAGATACAGATTATTGCAACTTCAGAGACAAGATCATCATTTCAGCCGAAAGACGTCCACTGCTGGACATAGGCCTCCAAAGGCGTGAAGGGGGTTGCCATAATCGCCACGCTTGGCAGGCGGGTTGGCGATCGCAGTATGGTGTTAAAATGCATAAAGAATGCTGCAGCCCATTCTCTAGGAAGTCTCTTAGTCGGCTTTTACGACACCCACGGGAAGAAATAGGGTGGTGCTATTCTTATAGACATGATCCCTCTCTTCCCTTCCTTCCTTCCACTTATCCCTATCTTCTGCTTTTTGTGGCTAATCTTTATGGAAAAGGTCGAGTTCATCCCGTCATCTCCTACTGGGCCTGCCACTTGCTGTTGTTATGAACCCACTGTATGGTTATTTATCCCATAAAGATGAAGAGACATGGTATTACAATAATATGGTATTCCAAAATGAATGACAACTAAATTAAGGTTTATATTTCAAATAGAATAAGGACGAATTTCTCCAAAGAAACTGAACGTGATCATCACATCTAATCTGCATTCAAGAGCTGTGACAATATTCTACAGCACTGATGACACTGACAACTCTTAAACAGGGTTAAGACGGTACACGCTGATTGCGTCCAGTTTCATGGTGGAATTCGCCATAACATATCGAAGTTGCTCACAATAACCTCTAATTCTTCATAAACATCCATTTTCCAAAACAAAAACACATCAAGTTCCAATATGTCTAGCAAAAATTTTAAATAAAAACAATTAAATACGTAGAAAACCTGCTACTCCCAGATAGCCTTTCTAGGCAACATACATAAAGCTCTATAAACAAGCCAGCTTCCTGCAGATTGCATCTTGATCGATGAACTGAGTCGGGGACAAGCACTAATTGAGGACCTAGTAATGAGACTACCGCACTGAATCAACTTTCTTGTTCTCATTGACTTTTTTTATAACAGGACGACAGTTAAATCGAAAAGTATTTCAGATTTTGTGGCATGAATAATGTTCAACATATTATCGTGCATTTGGAATAAAATGGTTTAATCTAAAAATTTGAGCATATTTTATATATGATGCAAAAAGGTCCTATTTGCTCCATATTTTATTTATTTCAAACACCCAGTGCCATCTGTTGTATAATTTTTAAACTAGCCTACAGTAAAGGTTCCAAGTATGGCTCCCATTTAAAAGTTTTTTGCTGTTTTCTCGAAATGTATGTTGGAGCAACGCAACCTTTTTATTCCAAAAGCACGATATGCAAGAGTTCTAAGCCTATGTAACGCGTAAACACTTATCGGCAAACCTACAATAAAATAATTAACGTCAAGTAAGTGACTTTACTTGTACGTGTTCACGTGTCTATGCCAAAAATTTTATGGTGTACCACATAAAATATATTATATTAATACACCAAAATATCCCCGAATCTGTAACCAGCTAAAGTAGACATTCGTGTGTTTGGTGATAATGATGTCATGTCTTGAAGGGGCTTGTGGCAAAGTAATAATAGCCGCACGGGGCATTCGGGTTAAGCTACGCTTGCCGCGGTTGGTTCATGGTTGGGATTCCATCTTTAAATACCAAGACTCTTCCGTGCCTTCGTTACGGGTCGTCAGAAGCCCGAAAGTCTGACAGCCAGTCTTACCAAGGGGTATCGTATTACCCAGTAGCTGGGTTGTGGAGGTCAGATAAGCCTTCCATGCAAAATACTGGTATTCAGCTGCATCTAGTTAGACTAGAAGCCGACCCCAGCATAGTTGGGAAAAGGCGGGCAGATGATGATGATGTCTTGAAAAAGATTCACTACAACTTTGTAGCAATGTGTGAATAATAATAATATGCTTCTCTTTAGCTTTTACCATATCCCAGTTAAATAAGTCTGCTATAATCTACAAACGATATCTGGTGAAATATGGTATTGGAGACGGATGCTGTGAATACCATGGACCGCACGACGTACCAACATATCCATCCTAGAGGAGCTCGGAATAACCACAAGGCTGCCCGCTACCTGTCTTCAGCGAACCCTTAAATATTTTGGTCACATCGCTAGGAGAAACCCTGACAGCCTAGAGAAGCTGATGATAGTAGGCCAGGTCGATGGGAAAAGACCACGTAGGCGCTCATCTATCCGGTGGTCTGACCTTGTAAAGAAGCTCACTGGCCAACCAGTATCCAAGGCTATTAAGACCGCTGAGGACAGAATCACTTGGAAGAGCATAGTGCATCGAGTGGTCAACAGTTCAGATTAATAATAATAATAATAATCCATTTATTTCAGGCTACGCAGGCCCATAGATAAATACCTTAACCTAAATATACATATTTTTAACCAAATTAAACTATAACTAAACACACGTTGTCGGCGTCGTGTATCGCTGCTTGGTGTCGCGTAACCGTCCTCGGAAGCACTACCTTCAGAAATGAAGTTAACGACTAAGAAGCAGAAGAATCTACAATCGCAAACAGTCACCCAGACATTTCACAAAAAGATTAGAAACGATCACCACCTCACCAAGAAAAGCACATAGAACCCAATAGAACCTTTTTAAACTAACCTGAGGTTCTTGGCAGGCCATTTCTAAGTAATACCACTATAACTCTTCTATCTACTCTCAATCCAAGTTAATTTTGAACAAAAAGAAATCCAATATAAGGACATCAAGTGCTGCTAACCGTGGGTGGTCTCAATAAATAAAGGATAAAAAGTTGATCCATAAGTAATAGAGCACTAAAAACTAGCATATGAATTAACAGCGAGTTACAAGTTAAATGTGCAAGTCTTGTCCAGCAACGTAGAAAAAGTAATGGGCACATAGCCGCTACTATTTGCTAGTAAAAGGGAGTTTGTGAGTGATAAAATAAAGGAGAAAATGTTCGTACAGAATGTTTATTTCAGTTATAAAATAACACGCACGTTATAGATCCATAATTGACCGAGCGAGCGAAGCGCCTCTGCTTCCAGTCTAGCAAAATTTGCTTTCCTCTGTCAGTTTTTTAAACGGGTTTTACGACTTTATAGTTTTATTTTTGTCATCGGGGATATTTGATTAGTACTTCCTCCAAAAAGGGGCAAAAAGGGCGGAGATATCTAGTACACACTAGATATCTCTGCCTTATGAGATTCGATTTCGATAGTTCTTTTTTTGATTTGAAAGGCTATTTAATTTAATTGAATTGGACTTAAAGTTACTAACTTTAAGTTCAATTCAATTCAATTAAATTCTCAATTCTTTATTGCGTACCATAATGTATACAAGTTGGTAGGGAAATAATTATATTAGACACAATTGTGGACCCTGTCGGGCACAGCATTAATCAAATAGGAGATAGGAGGAAGAACTTTGGGTGTTTAATGTGATAAATTTTATTTTTAGTTAAATAGTAAGTTATACTATTACTGTGTCTGTTATAGTTAACCTATAATAGAAAATATCATAAAAATAGTCTCATAGAATTTGGTGAAGATCTTAGGAGGATCTTCGGCGTGATGAATAGCTCCTCAAAATGCAGTGAATTGCTCACTTTTTGATTTCTACCAGTGGAATCGGCTGGTATATTAATTGTTCCAAAAAAGTTTATGCTCGCGAAGTCTACTGTTCGCAGAACTACTAGTTTTATCACCAAAACTTCTCGGGTGAAAATTACACTTTACAATGTCAACACCTATAGTTTCTGAATGTTCAATTCAATACATTCTCTAGTCTATCATCATTCCCCTGTCTTATCCCAATTTATTTAAGGTCGGAGAAGCATGTCCTGTTCTTGCAAACATAAATCTCTATCAGCCACAATCTCAGTATTCACATTCACCCTCGTTCCAGCCATATCTTCTTTCATACCCACAATCCAATTTCGAGTCCTTGGTCTTCTATCCATAAAGCCCTCCAAATTCATTCTCTAAACTCGTTTTTGTTGAAGATTTAACAGCACATCATGTTACGGCTCGTACGGCTTTCGGAAATTGTAGGCGGAAGAAAAACGAAAAGACTTCAATAACAAAAATGTCTAGCAATTCTCGATCCAACTTTTATCATTTATTTTCAATCTAGTATCATATAGTAATCTTACAAGCAATAGAGATCTAATTGGCACAAGAGAGTGCGTCTAAGACTTGACAGATAAATCGGAATTAATACGATCATTGGGAGTTAATTGAACGTTGTTCAGTTTGCCCACTTAGTAGAGAAAATTGCAGTGTAATTGTGTCCGTCGTTAATAAGGAAAGTGACTTGTTAAAGGGAAATTAGAGAAAAGCTTAGAGGTTTCGTGTTTTTCTTATCACTGCGAATATTAATATAAGTAGGTTTTGCCGTAATCCCGGTATGGCACGCCTCTAGATGGCACAGTTCTGACCTCATTTGTGATGTCAAAGTCATAAAGGCCACATTTATAGGCTGCACTGGTCCAGTCTTTTGAACTAACGCAGTAATCCAGAGACCGAAAATCAGTCAATCAGCGGCTGCTTTATTCAAATCAAGCGCTTTGGAATGGATTGAAAAATGTTTTCAAAGGTCAGGTGCGATATAGGTAAATGGTATGATAAATGAGATTGTATTTATGTTAATTGGTTTTTTAAAACACTTTTACACGTCAATAAAAAATAATTATTATTATTTAAAAACTAGATGAGGACAGTGTTTCCCAACTAATTAATCTGAGAAGAAACACCAAAACAAATTCAGAGAGCAGTCTCTTTTAAAGTCCAGTCAATATCTTGGTCTGATCATGTGAGGACCATGTAGATTAAAGAAAAATAAAAAAATAAAGAAAAAATGTTGCTGTTGTTATTGTTGTTTGTCGTTGTTGTTGAGATTAGGGTCTGAGATGGTCTTTTGAGGAAAGAACCACACATATTTGAAGTATTCATAATCATCGCGTGTGTATGACAAGTAAAGGAGTTTGTTAGAATTTTTAACGTCTGTGTTTGTTTCGGCCTTTCTTCTCATAGTAGTCAGATAGGAAACGCCGACCACATCTAGTTTTTAAAATATGATCGACGTATAAAAGTGTTTGTACAAACCTAGTTACAGAAATAAAATCATTTATCATCTAGCATGTAGCGATCTGAGGGGCAATTCTACTAATTTTAAGAACGTTCACAGTCTGATATCAGTCTCAATCTGTCAAAAATACCTCTTATTTCCCTACATTTTGACAATTTTTTGACGTTTGTTTGTCGCCAAGATGAGATTGCGACTAGATTTTGAACGTTTTAAATTACGAGAATTGGCAGGCAGTTGTTCATTCCTTCCTTTTTGTCCTACTCTTAAAATCTTTATACCGGAAATATACAATACCGCATAAGGCCACCACAATTCTTAACCCGCCGTACAAAATGGACAAAACTAATTAATACACCATTAATTTCCGCTAACAAAATGATGTCATATCTTTGTTTTAAAGTACTTAAATGTGTCAGTTACGTGTGATGGATAAGCCCTATCTCTAAGGCGACTGATTGCATGATTAGGAACTATAAAATGGTATCGGACGAAAACCTGGTGATAAATTTTATGGGAAATACTTTCCTGTATTTAAACTGCTTTCTCTTGAATGAAGAGTGGTAAAGAAGGCCCGGTCTATGTGAGTACAAAGTAACATGTTAGGTATTGGCTGTGTTTCCCAAAATTTTCTAAGAGCAATAATTTGTTTATCAGGGTGGTCAACAGCGAACTTAAAAATAAAACATGTTACTGGCCTGTAATTGTTCCTACTGCTGGTCAATCGTCTGTCTAGGAAGATAAGGAAGAAAATATCTTCCTGAGTACTAAAAATTATAGGCTGTAAAATATCTGCAACGTCCATGGACTATGAGTGAAATAGGAAATACTAGCTACTTGAAATAGAGACCTAACTCAATTGAAATCCGTGACTTGACTTACTCAAACAAAAGCTTTGCGTTTGCGCAAAAAAAAGCGTTTGAACAAAAATCTGTGAAGAATTACATTGATCTCTTTCATTGATTTCTTTCTTTCGCAAAAAGCATATTATTATAGTGTCTCCGAATTTTTGGCCGAAAAGGATTTTTTTTTGAGTGAATAATTTTATCTTTTTCCTAACACAAACAATACTAATAATTTATATGACACCAATTATTAATATTAAACTTACATGAATAAGGAATTTTGACATTATAACATAAAAATAATTTCTAATTTATTAAGTTTCAAATTATAAACTTTGTTAGTGCCTATTCTAAGTAAATTTTCGATTTTGTTATTGTTAATTATTTTCAATGCTAAGGAAATATTTGTACGCCGATACATACGGCTAAACATGATTGGACTCAAACGATGACTGTAATATCTTGCATGCTCTTGTATACAATGTTTAAACAAATAAAGAAATCTTATCTTATCTTATCTGAACATTACTAGGAGACACATGTGACATAGTCTAAGTTATATATCATCTCGGTGCATACATAATGTTAATAATATGTAGTTGTGTATCTCAGCCGCAGGAAAAGGGCCTACAAGTAGGCTAGTACTCTATGGTACTATTATCTCGTCTAGACACTTACTATTACATTCTCAAGTTAACAGCGGTAAGCGATGGCTAGGCGTTTAACTTGAACCTTACTTGTAAGGAAATAAATGAAATCATGTCGTAATCATTAGGTATTGAATAGAATAGAAAAAAACATTTATTTGGTAGGTATAAGAATAACTTTATCTAGTTAATTCAATAAAAATAAGAAGATAAATAACATGAATATCAAACCATAGATAGAATATAAAAAATCGAATTACTTTGTTATTTCTAAAACAGATGGTGATGATAATAACGACAATAATACCCGAACACCCACGGGTGATGAAACAACTAGCATCACTTCTAAGGAAAATAAATCTTTGAGTAATAACAATTTCTCTTATTAAGGTGAACAGTGATTTCCACAGCAAATGCAACAAAATAATAAGACAAAATAATTACACAAAACACATAACTCTACACAAATCCATATTTATTAAAGACACCTTACGAGTAAATTACCACCATCCGGATTTGTATTCACAGCACATAATTTCGGATTCCATTTAAAGTGTTAATTAAGCCCAAAGAAATCTTTAAATCGCTGTAATAAAATACATTTTGCAATAGACTACAAGACAAGATAAGGATTGGACAAACAGTAATCCGATATTGGATTGCCAAAATAAGAAAACATAATTGCTGGGAAGATGGATATCTGGATTCGTTGGGACTTGTGTTTTTAATCTTATTTATGTGGTGCTGAAATTGTGTCCCCCTTCTTGTTTGAAAGGTCAGGCGGCAGTCAGTTTGGATGAATTAATGATTTTTCAACCGCATGCTGGACTTGAAACTTTCTTCCATGTGCTTTAATGCTTACATGCTGAGGCTTTTCAAGTACTAAATAATTGTTTGTTTGTCATTACAACAAAACAACAAAATCCACTTCATTTCTTTCTTTCTTGAATTTTGACTGCCTTTTCTTCTTCATTCTCTTTTATTAAATTTTTTCGTACTTGTTCCTGTCCAGCTAAACTCGTCAATTCAATCGACATTCTAGGTAAGTAGTAGTAGTAGTAGATTTGCCAAACCAAATTATGCACCAAAGTAGACACCATGGGAAAATTCTTAATAAAATGGATTAATCCTATATGAAAGTATACCGCTCCACATATCCACTAGCTTTCACATCCCTACTAAAATCAAATTACCAATCATCCAGAATATACTTGAGCCATCCAGTTATTATAACCACACACGGCACTATATATGCAAATCAGGAGAAAATGATGCCGCTAATAGCACAGTTTACCCTTTGATTAAGTGCACTAGCAGTAACCGTTGCGACCTGAATATGCTTACATTAGTTTTGCTTATCTTCAGTGTCTCATTGACCTAGTAGACACGGCTTTAAAATCTTAGGTTCAATTTGATAAGCTCTGGAGAGGTGTGATGTGGGGTTGTTTGATAATTTCTCACTGGAAAGACGCTTGCAGATGTGATCGTCGAAAATTCATCTTCAGGAATCAAAATTGATCGGGAATTTCGTTAACCTATGCGTGGTATAACAAAATCTAACTCATGACAAAAAAGAGCAATATATGGCACCCAATTGGTTTCGGTTATATCCAAAACTGCATTCGGTATATAAATGTCGCAGGCAGAGTGTATGATTCGCCATTATACATTAGGCGCCGTCCGATTAAAAACGCTCGCAGTTATAAAATATCATCATCATCATCATTTCAGCCGAAAGACGTCCACTGCTGGACATAGGCCTCCCCCAAGCACCGCCACTTCGACCGGTTCAGTGCTTCCCGCATCCAGCGGATACCTGCCTTCACAAGGTCATCGGCCCACCTTGTAGGAGGCGGTACGCGGTCGCCACTCCAGAACCTTTCGGCCCCATCGGCCATCAGTTCTGCGAGCAATGTGCCCTGCCCACTGCCACTTAAGCTTGGCAATTCTTCGGGCTATGTCGGTTACCTTGGTTCGCCTGCGGATCTCTTCATTTCTGATTCGATCACGTAGGGAAACTCCAAGCATAGCCCTCTCCATTGCCCTTTGGGTGACTTTTAGCCTTCTGATAAGGTCCATTGTGAGCGACCACGCTTCAGTGCCATAGGTCATCACTGGCAACACGCACTGGTCAAAGACTTTCGTCTTGAGACACTGCGGTATGTGGGACGAGAAGATATTGCGTAGCTTCCCGAACGCTGCCCAGCCGAGTCGGATTGTTATGAAATATGACGCGGGAAAATCGGCAACTCGTTTAATTATTATAATTTCCACATCCAGGGCACCCCGACCAAATGGGTTAGGTTAGGTTAGAACTGTGACCAACCGCGCGCGAGCCGAGCAAGCGAAGCGAGCGGTGCCTTTGGCAGCGGCCGGGAGCGCCGAAAATGAAAATAGATTTACATTTTGCCTTCGGCATATTTCATAACCACGAGCGTTTTTAAACGGACAACTCCGTTTGTGAAAAGCGGAATCATACAAATTGCCTGCGACATATACATTGAAATCAAAACAATAATAATAATCTCAGTCCTTATCAAAATCGTGAATCACGAAGGCTCATTATATATCTGTACAGAGATTTATGTATGGTATACATACTTCGCCTGTATATACATATATGACTGATTCAGTCATCATTAACAGCCCTTATCTATCCTATACATAAAGGACCTTTTTGCAAGTAGGCTACTGAATTGGTATTCTATTCTGTATTCTCTGTACCACCATACTGACACCATTCTGTCTTACTATGGCTGAGACCAACAGCAGCTGTCTGTAAACCATTCACCGTCTTTTCTAAAGTTTATCTTTCAATACTAATTAATATTGATATACATATCAGAGTTACCGGTTTAATTTTTATTAGTTTTGAATTCAATTCTTCAGTCAGTTCGTCAGTTTTGAAATCCTTTAAAACAGTATTTTACTCAGCAAGACTTCACTAATCTTTTCGCAACACACTATTTCTCAAACAAACATTGTACCTATTTAATATACACTTTACGATTTCATGCCGATTTTCGTCCAATGGAAAACAAAGTATTTTACAACTAACCATCTAAATAGGAGGTCGAAAGTCAAGTTAAAATAATAGATTCTCTTGTTTACAAGCTTCCGGCACCCACAAACGATGTCGGACAAAACCTCAGTCAACGAGGTGGTTACCATATGAAAGGTACTTTACATCAACAGTGGAGTTTGCAATACTCGTATAATATTAGCATACGCCAAAGCTGATAAAACCAATCACGATTTTCACACAGCGAGTTAACACGTACGCGTTGCTTTCGACGCTATAGAAGCTAGTACTCGTCAATTTGTTGTTGAAGTACTGAGATCTCATGATATACGACGATATAACGGAAAGTAACTATTGTTAAATCATTTTCTTCTATATGTCGTCTGCGATTAAGAGAATTTTGCTGTAATATGGTTATGTTGTTGTTGTTGGCTTGATGAAAGGCAAGAATATAAACGTGGTTAGTTTCTCTCACAAGCACATCCTTAGGGTCGTTGAAGAAGAAGAGAAGTGAGTGCTTGTGGTGTTAGAGAACAAGTCATTGTAATTTCGATTTTTACGAACTCCTAATTTTGTGTTTGTGAGCTTATTAGCATTTCAGAAACAATCACGATAGTTTTTGTTACATTATACTTATGATTTATTTCATACTTTGTTTTTTGAACGGAAAATTCTAGAAATTATTAGAAAAGTGCATTATGATAAAATTTACCTAGGTCCAATGGTTATTTTATTTCATTTCAGGGCACTGTTTCTATTAATTATTGTAAAATCAACAAACTGCACTGTCTTCAATTTACCACCTTAATCGATTTACCGTCAACATTTTTATATATTTCCTTTTCCTTCAGCAATAAACCGTACCACAATATAATAGCATCAAGTTGATCTCAAGAACCGTCGCCGCCAGTAGCTTTCGTGTCCGCTTTCCAACGACCACGACTATAAATAATAACATTCACACGGTACACGTATTTAAATAAATACGTATCAACTTTCCCGGGCAACAACACTAGGGATTGGATAGAATCGATTTTAGAATCAATCCCTGCTATAAATCGTTTCGGGAAGATCTAATTTGAATTTGGAGTCCCACTGTAGTATCGATTGAACTTATTATGGATTCAAAAAAATATTAAACTCGAATCGAATTGTTAAGTTGCTTTGAAAGCCAAAAATTTATTCAAAAGATGCTCTGCATTTTCAAAAGTTGAGAATACTCAGATTTTGGAAAGTAGACCAGGATAACAATTGGTACGAAAATAAGATGACTGATTTCTGCTTTCACTGGCAGATGAATCGTAAACTACGCCTTTGCGTAAGCTAAAGCCATTATTAAATTCAAGTTATCTGTAAAACCCCATCAATATCCACTTGTTTATATTCTAAATCGGATTAAACCGCTTTGCATTCAGCCTATATTTTCCCAACCCACTTCCACACTTCAAAAACGTTTTCTACCCAACATTTTCTGATCAATCACCGCAATCATTGATAGCTATATATAACACGGTGTGCCATATCGAGAAAATTGAAATCGACTTAATCGCTAGCTAATCATCGATCACGAGTAACGACTCTATCGATGCGTTTTATCGATTATGACAGACTCGATTTATCACGACTAGCATCTTGTGTCCCTTCACTAGTTGTGTGCAGAAATTACAGAAGTATTTACGTCGTACTCTCACATGTTTAAACACGTTTGATGACATTAGAAACATAGTTATCTTGGCGTCATGTATTTATTACTTGAAGTTATTCCTAATTACTGCTAGACATTATAGGAATGGGGAATTCGTAATTAAGTTTTCTCGTAGTTTATTTGCTGGCTCTTGTGAGGAATGGATAGTGAGATGCTGGTTCCGTATTTGTGAAGCTGCTCTTTCTTATGTTGAACTAGCTGTTACCCACAACTATAACTGCATACAAATTTAAACCTCCCGTTTGACATGTGCAGGGTTTGAGTTTTTATAAAAATCATCTTGTTGGTCAGTTTTAGAACAGAATGGAAGTTCAAGTTAGCAAAAAAAACACAAATAAAACGGTTTGGCCGTTTTATTTGTTTTTTTTGGGTCCGTACCCAAAGGGTAAAACGGGAGGGTTCCCGTTTTACCCTTTGGGTACGGAATTACTAAGGCTCCGCCGCCGCGCCGTCTGTCTGTCTGTCACCAGGCTGTATCTCATGAACCGTGATAGTTAGGCAGTTAAAATTTTCACAGATGATGTATTTCTGTTGTCTAAAAACAGAATAAAATAAATATTTAAGGGCGCTTCCATACAACAAACGTGTTTTTTTTGCTCGTTTTTGCTCGATATTGATAACGGCAACAGGTAGACGCTTGAAATATTCACACAATATTTAGTAGTTATAGACCGGCCCGGTGAGCAGTGGTGGCCCAGTGGTATCGGCCCCGACTTACGAGTTGTAGGTCGTGGGTTCGAACCCAGGCAGGCGCTTTACTTTGTGTAAATTATTTCATCACTACTGCTCTCAAAACGGTGAAGGAAAACATCGTGAGGAAACCGGCATGTCCTAGAACCAAAAATGCGAAGACATGTGACATCCACCAACCCGCACAGGGCCCGCGTGGTGGATAAGTCATAAGTCATTTATTACGGCCCACTTCCTCTCACAGAGAGGAGGCCTGTGTCCCAGCAGTGGGAACATTATAGGCTGATTAAGTAGACCGGCCCATAGCTGTTTTATAGATAATGGTACGGAACCCTTCGTGCGCGAGTCTGACTCACACTTGGCCAGTTTTTTATGATTGTGGTCAAAAATACATAAAAAACAGCAGTAATTTGTTATTATTTTCTTTTTAATATTTTTAGACGTATGTTGCAATGTGTTTTTAGATGATTTCATAACAGGCAGCCCTCATTTTAAAATTTAAAGTAACTGAAATATCATGCCGAAAACAGTAATGAAGCAAAAAGAGTAATATTTTATACAATTTATTATTACTTCGCAAACTCACAAAAAACATGAATTATTTACTGGCGAACTGTCTGTGCAGGTAGACAAATTAACAAAGACATTAATATATCAAGCAATAAGACAAGGAAGCCACAAAAAATGACTACCGTTATACAAGATAAATAAGTTGATTCAATCTGAGTGACTGTTATTAGGGCGAGAGGGACAGTAATGACTTTGAAAAGTTATTAAAAATATATCGTAATTTTTTCATTTGAATCGTCTAAATAAAATACGTTAATTAAAATCTAGCTTTAAGCTACGGTTAAAAGCTGGATATTGCTAGATGAAAAATATAAGTATGGTATGTTATTATACAGGGTTGTTTTTAAAATGTCAATAACCTCTTAAGGGGTCTTTGTACTCATCATTATGAACAACTTTTACTATAGGACCAAAACTGAAATCGTAAAAAAAAACCAGCTGTTCCCTACATTTATGTTCGAATAATTCGTTAAAATGTAGGGAACAGCTGTTTTTTTTTCGCGATTAAAAGTTGTTCATAATGATGAGTACAATGCCCCCTTAAGAGGTTATTGACGTTTTAAAAATAACCCTGTATACGGCAAATAATATTATTTCTTTGATCAATTCCCACACTCAATATCAATGATGACATGTAAAAAATGTCACAATGCAAATGCAAGTTTATGCAAATTTTGACTATAAGTGGCTTTTGACAATCCACCTCAGTTTTTCGCGAAACCTAACTAAACAATAGTCTTGCATCGCACATGCCTTTGTATATTGTTGTGCATAACTTCGCACATTGCCGTGGTGAACTGAAGAGCTTAAATTATGAGTATGCACCCTTGCATAAATAGAATTACGAAATCTTACGCAAAGTTCTTGCTTGTCACTACAGATGTCGTTACATACCACGCTATAATAACTAACGCATATACAGGGTTATTTTTAAAATGTCAATAACCTTTAAAGGGTTCATTGTACTCATCATTATGAACAATTTTTACTATGGGACCAAACCTGAAATCGCGAAAAAAAAATCTGTTGCTCCCTACATTTTAACGAATTATTCGAACATAAATGTAGGGATCAGCTGGTTTTTTTTTCGCGATTTCAGTTTTTTAATTATGTCTTTAAATTAATATTCCTGCCTACGAAAAATTGAAAAAAAAATGAATCAAAAGCAACTTAGAAGATTTCTGAATTGTTACTAAAATAACACATCAACGACTGACAACTGGTACATCCACCTTACACAAAAAAACCAAAACAACCACAATTACTAGCAGGCCCAAAGTTTAATCAACTGACTTTCGCATTGCTTTCACTCGCGAATCAATTATGTGCCGCTTTACTTAATCTTAGAGCAAATTTAAGCAATACTTTATAACTTAGCACTTTGATTAAGTGAAGTTTTTAAGTTACTTTTGATATAACTCGAAGTAATGCTGTGTTTACTCGGTGGCCTGCTGGGAAATTAATGTAATTGTACATAATTATGTGGAAACAAAATACGTATGTTTGTTTGTGTCGTGCAAAACAGAATTATTATGTGAGTAGGTACCTACTGTCGTAATAATAATTATCATATTATTTTAAATGATAAAAACGGTGTGGGAAAACATTGTAATGAGACTGACAGATCCTCATAGAGAATGGAGGCTCGAGTGCCAGCATTAAAAGCAATAAAGGCGGATTAAGTTTGCTGCATAAGGACCACGCCGAAACAACGAAGCAGAAAAATAAAATGCTTTCAAAATTAAATGCTAAAACAAAAGAATAATACAAAACTATTAGACCCATATTACATGACGCTACTCAAAGGTAATGAAATGAAATTGTTTTGATATGAAATGAAATTGTTTATTCTGTAAATAGGATGTCGGAATTAAATGATAAATGATAAATGATAAATGATTTTATTTCTGTAAGTAGGTTTGTACAAACACTTTTACACGTCAATCATATTTTAAAAACTAGATGAGGTCGGCGTTTCCTATCTGACTACTCTGAGAAGAAAGGCCGAAACAAACTCAGAGGTCATAGTCTCTTTTAAAGTCCAGACATAATCTTGGTCAGATCATGTGAAGACCATGTAGATTGGTGTCTGAAATGGTCTTTTGAGGAAAGAACCACACAGGTTGAGTGGACCTGACCAGTCAGTGCACGCATTTGTCAGTAATCGTGCAGCTCTACTCAGAATATAAGGAGCTCAACGATGCGACTATCAATACCAAAGAAAGGCCATTTGGGTAGGCCACTTATATGACTCAAACTGCCAGACCATGATTAACACTAACTGAGAATAAAAGAAAGGGAAAAAAAAATATTATGCAATAACCCACATAGTCTTCACATTCACATTCATCATTCACAATAATTAAAATAATATAATACTTTACAAGTAAATATTCCTGTCATTGTGTATAAAATAATAATTAAATGTCACTGTTTATAAAATAATAAAGTTAGCAAAAACAAAAAAAAAAAAACAATAAAAATAAACTACCTCAATATGTACAAAAATTGGAGCAGCTCAATCCCAAGCCTTTTTGTCCTCAATATAATCTTTAACAGTATAAAAGGCTTTCTGGCACAACTTACGTTTAATGAATGATTTGAATTTATTAAGGCTTAGATCTTGAACGTGGCTTGGAAGTTTATTATAAAAGCGTATACATTGACATCGAAACGAGCCACCTATTTTCTTGAGCCTTGTTGTAGGTACAACAAATTTGTGTTTGTTTCTAGTATTTATATTATGGATATCACTGTATTTTTTAAATAATTTTATATTTTTATGGGCATATAATAGATTTTCAAAAATATACTGAGAAGGCACAGTCATTACATTAATCTCCTTAAATTTCTCTCTGAGAGAGTGTCTTGGACTTAATTTATAAATTGATCGAACAGCTCTTTTCTGCAAAACAAAGATAGTCTGAATGTCGGCAGCATTTCCCCATAACAGAATACCGTACGACATTACACTATGAAAATAGCTAAAGTACACTAAACGGGCTAATTACTTTTACACGTCATATTGTAAAAAAAAAGAAGCTAGATGGAGTCGAAATTTCCTATCTGACTACCCCTGAGAAGCAATGGCGAAACACAGGGGTCAAAGTCTCTTTTTAAGTCCAGACATAATCTTGGTCAGATCATGTGAGGACCATGTAGGTCCGTGTCTGAAATAGTATTTTGAGGACCTTACACAAATTTGAGTGGACCTGTCCAATCAGTGCAAGCATTTGTCAGTAATCGTGCAGCTCAACTCAAGATTTAAGGAGCTCAACGACTCGACGAACAATACCAAAGAAAGGAAATTTGGGTAGGCCGCATTTAGTGCTCAAAATGTAACACCATCATTAAAACTAACTGAGACGCCACTATATGCGGCTGAACATGTTAGAACTTTCAGTATTTCATATTATCTTGCATGCCATGTATATATCATGTACACCATGTTTAAATAAATAAAATGTTACTTTACTTTACTTTAAGAAAGAAAAAAGGAAAAGAAACTACCCACATAGTGCTCACATTCACAATAATTAGTAATAAATATAATACTTTTCAAAGTAAATATTTAGCAATGTCAATAATTATGTATATAAAAACTATACATGATTTTGCATAATAATTTAATTTAGTGTTACAAACTTTAGTTGTACAGTTTGTAACATGTTACTTTTGAGAATCTATGATTATCACGTGGCCTGCGAATGGTGTTTTGCAATATAAATTGGACAAACTAACAGAAAATGCAATTTTTCTCACTTATACCTTAGTTAACCATCACGAGAAGCATAAAATCAAGCGGAAATTCTTTCTAAGTTTATAAAGCATTTATTTCACGAAAGCCTATTGTTTTATGTGCATAGGTGTTTACTAAGTTTTCCACTCATCAACAGAATTGCGCAATACGCCCATACAATTAAATTCCGACACAATAATTGACAAACTTTCATTGTTTGCTCGCCCCTATTAGAGAAATAGGATTGTGCAAGACAATTGTTTGTCTTAATATAATAAACACGTTCATAGACCGTGAATTGAATGAATTGTTTAACGCCTTACATGTTGTTTGTTGTAGCCATAAAATAAATTCTCCTGCGGAAAACTCGAAAACATTTTCGGATAAAACTTCTCGAAGAAACCATTTCTCATACCTGCTCAAGATAAGGTTTGGTTAACTTATTGGGCAGAAATTCTATGATTTTAAATCTTATAAAAAAGCGGCCAAGTGCGAGTCGGACTCGCCCATGAAGGGTTCCGTAACAGCAAGTAACAGTACAGTATAGCAGTGTAATGATGATCAAAGTTACAACGAACTACAAGAACTGTTTTTATTATGTATTTTCTTAAGGTACAAAAAACTACTACCTAGATCTCGTTCAAACCAATTTTCGGTGGAAGTTTACATAGTAATGTACATCATATATTTTTTTAGTTTTATCATTTTCTTATTTTATAAGTTACAGGGCGGGGGGCACACATTTACCCACTTTGGAAGTGTCTCTCGCGCAAACTATTCAGTTTAGAAAAATAATATATTAGAAACATCAATCATTTTTGAAGAGCTATCCATAGATACCCGACACGTATGGGTTTGAGGGAAAAAAAAATTGAGTTTCTGTTCTAAGTATGGGCAACCCCCAACATTTATTGTTTTTTTTTCTATTTTTGTGTGCAAATCTTAATGCGGTTCACAGAATACATCTACTTACTAAGTTTTAACAGTATAGTTCTTATAGTTTCGCATAAAAGTGGCTGTGACATACGGACGGACAGACAGACAGACATGACGAATCCATAAGGGTTCCGTTTTTTGCCATTTGGCTACGGAACCCTAAAATGGTTATATTATTTATTTGTTTATTGGATCTCAATACAGAGGCTACACAATTACTTACATGCATGTTTACAAAAACAGGGACAAATACTGCAGGGGATATTTATTACGACCTATTCCGGCGAAAGCTCTGTACTGACCTCGGCTGGCATAACTTCAGTGGAATCAGTTTTGTATTTACTGAAAAACTAAAGAGAAGTGGTGGCCAAGTGGTAATGTCGTAGGTTCGACAGCCGCATTAGTTTGTGTAAATTATTTCATCACCACTGCTCTCAAAACGGTGAAGGAAAACATCGTGAGGAAACCAACATGTCCAAGATCCAAAAATTCGAAGACATGTGACATCTGCCAACCCGCACTGCGGGGCGAGCACGGCCTACTGTGACATGACTGGAGTCACACAGTTTGAGCGATAAAACTGTTTCGTCATAAAATGCTAGTATACAAATTGACATGACATAATTTATCATGTCTTGTCACAAACGTCTTAGCACGCCCGTGCTCAGCCCGCTGGCCCCGCGTGGAGGATTATGGCCCAGTTCCTCTTACCGAGAGGAGGCCAGTGTCCCAGCAGTGGGAACATTATAGGCTGATTATGCATAAGCTTATGCTAAAGCTCTGAAGTTTATTTATTAAAACTTCATGCACAAGTAAAAAAATACTGTACAAAGGCGGACTTAATGCCTGAGGCATTTTCTACCAGTCAACCTTAGGGTGATGCAGAGACAAAACATCCTAGGTGCAACATAGGGTATATAAAGTGAAGTTCCTGTACCTATCTAACTAGATAACAGTAGGTCTTGTTAACTCTTCATCTTTGGCAGCAGTACACTCTTCTTAAAATTGAAGACGTCCACTGCTGGACATAGGCCTCCCCCAACACTAGGAGGGGTTTTCCATAATCGCCACGCTTGGCAGGCGGGTTGGCGATCGCAGTATGGTGTTAAAATGCATAGAGAACGCTGCTGTCCATTCTCTAGTAAGTCCCTTAGTCGCCTTTTACGACACCCACGGGAAGAAAAAGGGAGGTGCTATTCTTTACGTCCGGCACCACACGGAACCGTCCGGCACCACACGGAACAACGGTCAAGAGCTACCGTTTACTAACTACTACAAGAAAACTTAACCTATATCCCAATACATAAGATTGCTTTTGAAAAGGTGTAACTAAAACAATGAAGCAACTTGCCCTACCTGGCTGTGATTGAGCGAATCATACACGTGTTTCAACAGAATCAAACGGGAGTTCCATATACAGAGAGTACCTGAGGGCTACGATAGGGTAACTGTGCGGGAAACTTTACAGGAAATACCCTTTGGTGATGTATGAAGATGACAATAAAAATAAAAATATAACTGTTAGATATTATTAGAAAAAAAATATTATACGACTGATGAAGAGTTATTTATTTGACTGGAGAAACAATTTTTAGTTGAGTATTGTGACTAATTGTGATTTATAATTATTTATTTATGCATTGACTGTAAAAATTATTCCTTAATGTGAAATTTATATATATTTTTTAATTAATATATCATCATTCTATTATTTTTTGACATACTTATCTAACAAATAATTTATGTTTACCTCTCACATGATCAATATTTTATTTCGCATGCAACCATATTTGTACGCCTCTTGACATAACATAGCGATCTATGAACTTTAATTTAAGAACTGTTTTCACTACCTGTGTTAATCAAATAAAAAATGATTATGATTATGACACGATTTTCTATTACCAATTTAATCTGCTGACGTCAAACTTTTCTAGTTAATTACGAAATGACTACAGAGAAAAAAATAAACAATAAGTTTGTCAATCTGCCCGCCTTTTCCCAAGTATGTTGGGGTCAGCTTCCAGTCTAACCGGATGGAACGGAATACCAGTATATTACATGGAGCAACTGCCTATCCAACCTCCATAACCCAGGCTGGATAATACGATACCCCTTGGTAAGACTGATTGTCAGACTTTCAGGCTTCTGACGACCCGTAACAACTGTCAAAGATCCATGAATGACAGCTGGGACCAACGGCTTAACGTGCTTTCCGAGGCACGGAGGAGTCTCAGTCCCCATCCATGGACTACCCCCGGCAAGCGTGCCGTGCGGCTGTTCTTACTGGCTGAGCTCCTCAATTAACGAGAGCAAAAGCAATACGTGCAGGTATCTGTTTGGAATTTGTACAAAAAGGGAAATAAAAAAAAAATATAACCTGTAGGTAGTGTTACAGACATTAGCTGTAGGTCCTTCATGAAAATATAAAGAGAGACCTTTAGAGGCATGAGGAACAGGGTGTAAAGTTCACTCATCCTCTATAGAAAAGGGAGGATCCTCCGACCAGACGGGTGTTGTGTCTGGTGGGCAACTGCCCGACAGTTGATGTCGGGACGTTGTATATATCCTAGTCGCGTGGTAGACTCTGCTTGCGCGATGCAGGATTTTGCGTGACATCAGTGTGCGGCGTAGTTCGCATGTGGCGATGGTGATGCCGCAACAGGCCAAATATTGGCTGTCAGACTAATGTACTGTCCTTGATCTGCTTGTTTTAGCTGTAAGTATCCCAAGATATTTAAAAACCTATGTAGTTTTTCACCTGTAGGTTCACAGTTATTTTTAGAGCAGGTTCTTTTAAAACAGTAAATTAAATGTATATTAATATTTTCGAATTTTGCAATATCAATTTAGTAGGTAAGCCAAATAGAGACGCAAAAAAAATATTCTTGTAGAAAAGAATTAGACATGAAATTATAGGAATTCTCCTTTAACCGTTTCCCACGTGGTCACCATACAATCCCATCACAGTTATTGGAAAGGCAATGTTCAAGCCAGATGCGCGCGCGCAACTAACGGACGTAAATATTTACACTTTTTCTTTAGCTTCCGTAAAATAATTAAAGTAAAAATAGTTTACTTCTAAAAGTACGTTTGTTTATAAATATCTACTTTTATGAAGTTGAATGAGGCAATCTTTGAAATGGATAACTTGGCTCTTGTCAGTTTGAAAGTTAGGCCGCATGCTGGGTATAAGTTAAATAAACTTGAGTTACTGGTAATGTGTTTTTATTAGCGTTGAGCTGCACGATTACTGACAAATGCTTGCACTGATTGGACAGGTCCACTCAAATTTGTGTGGTTCTTTCCTCAGAAGACCATTTTAGACACGCATCTACATAGTCCTCACATGATCTGACCAAGATTATGTCTGGACTTTAAAAGAGACTTTGACCCCTGAGTGTGTTTCGCCATTTCTTCTCAGGGGTAGTCAGATAGGAAATGTCGGCTACATCTAGATTTTATTTTTTATATGACGTGTAAAAGTGATTCTAATATCCTATTTACAGAGTTAACGATTTCATTTCATTATAATAAATAAGTTTATTTATTTTCTCCCATAATGGTTTGTAGCACTTAACAGTTTTGGACTATAAACATTCACATTGTGAGAGCTGGTGCCAGAAGTAGGTTTTAGAAAAAACTGTATTACAGTTCACCAAGCCCCACTTCGTGATATCATACAAATACATAGGCAGGTAACATGTATTTCTACTAAACAATTAAAACAAAAAATAAATAAATGAAAAGGAAGATTAAAATAAAACAACAAAACAAAAGCAGTCAAAGGGTGCGTGGTGAATGGTGGAGAATGTGTAGGTGAATGGTGGTTAATGTGTAGGTCGATGGTGGTGAATGTGTAGGTGATTATGTAACTGTAGTGTATGTTTTATTGAACGTGTGTTTTTTCTTCACAGGTAAGAATCCTGTGGATTGTATCCTGCTTTTTAGAAATACTGAGAAACAGGGTAAGAATAACATTTAAAAAGCATATTTAAAATGTTCAATATTTTTTTATCATCTTGATAGGAGCCTTACCAAAATTTACGGTGTCGTCATGTCCTGCTCAACAGGTGTTAACCGAAAATCTCTCTTAAGAGGCCGGCGACGGATGCGTAGTTCATACAAACGTAATACCAAAATAATTTGTAAATCAAACATATTCTTAAGGTATTGTGTCTTTATTCCGATTGGAATACAGAATATCTAGGTTCCCAAACATATATTTTGAATTATAACTAAGAACCATCCCAGAAATGAATGTCAGGAATGCCCATATCATCACGGAAGCTATTCAACCATTATAAATTCCATAACGGCGCATCTAGTGGCCGTTTCTGATAAATTCAATGATTTACTGCTAATCCTGCTTACCACTCTATCACACTTTCTGATCATACTAGGGACTTATATAGATTAGAAGTTTAACTTAGAAATGGCGATGCAGAAGTATGCTTTAGTCGTTAAGGTTATAAGATCATATTTGTGACGTCTCCGTTTATGCGAAATGTTGATTTATCATCAGTTATACTATCGCCAAGTTTATTTTCAGCTTAGATAGCTGCTTACAGACAGTTGCAAGCCTTATTTTAAGAAATAGAATATCTTGACAAGTCCTTGTATTTATATTTTCGAAGTAGCTATGTTTGTTAAACAAAATCCAAGTCGTTTTGAACGTCTAACTAATGTATTCCCAAGAAATAGACGTGACAATAGTAAATTATGCCAATTAACATGTCAAACTACTTTGGTGCGTAAAAGTGTATCAAGGCTTCTACATACCAGCGCGACTTGTCGCGCGACGCGACACGGCACAAAGTCCCCGCGTGACGCGGGATGAGCGGTGCCTTTGTGTCGTGTCGCGTCGCGCGACAAGTCGCCCCGGTATGTAGAAGCCTTGATCCATTGTATTTATAATAAATTACCAATTTAGTTGGAGAGACTTAACAACAGTGCAATTTAAGAGTAGACTTAGTATTTTTTTTAATGGGACGTACTACAGTATGACTGAGTTTTTATCGGATACATTTTTTTGCTGAATTGCTCTGTATTGGATTTGCCTTTGGTTAGACTTAAGTGAATAATAATATAAATGTTTGCATGCCAAATGGTGAAATATTACACAGATGATACTCGTATTACAAGGAAAAAGGTATCAAATAACTTAATCAATGCTCCAAATATAATTGCTTAGGCTATCCATTCTCAAAAAAAGATCCCAGATCTTAATTCAAGTATAAATAAAACACATTGCAATAATAAATTAAAACTATTTTTACTTCTAGTCCATCAATCAAGCAAATTATTCATGACATTTGCTTTCGTAAAACTTACTTATACCTACCTACCAATGTTCAGTCAATGTTAGCAAAAACTTGATTAGGTTAAAGCAGTCTGTTGATTCAATTTGAAAGCTTGTAGATGGAGATCAATAACTAGTGATTGAATATCTCAATGACGGATTATATTGGCAGGTTGCTTGTTTGTGACCTACTAGGTTGTGGCAATGGACTGGGTTGTTAGAGGATGATGAATATCTTTATTAATTTAATTCTAAAGTAAGTTAGAATTGATTTTATGTAATTTTTAGGGTTCCGTAGTAAACAAGGAACCCTTATAGTTTCGCCATGTCCGTCTGTCTGTCTGTCTGTCTGTCCGTCCGTCCGTCTGTCCCCAGCTTAGCTCAGAGACGCTTAGTCCTAGAAAGCTGTAATTTGGCATGGGTATACAAATTAGTCATGCCAAAAAAATGGTAAAATAAAATTATGAAAAACATTTATTTTTCCCTTACACGTGAAATGGGGATGATATTTTTTTTTCTCGTCTATTCCATAGTGTGGGGTATCGTTGGATAGGCCGTTCAAAAATATTGCGGGTTTGTTAAAACCATTTTGCAATTAAGCGATCCGTTTGCGTAATATTAAGCTTTAAAGTGCTATTTTTTGTTAGAGTCAAGTGTCCCCCCCCCCCCTGCCAGCTAAATGGTTGGTTTTGGATATGTGAAAAAATTCATGGCAATAGTATATATAACGAAATTAAAAGGAAAACTATCACAGCTAAGTAGGCTTCACAAGTTAACGAGTAATAGTCGACCAACTTAAATTTGCAGTTAGAGAATTGACCGTAACGTATATCGATGTATGGGAGAGCATGTTTTTCAACTACAATGTTAAGTTTGTTTTTGGGATAAATTCATCCCAACTACGGAGCCGTTCATTGTGCGTGGTCCGACATGCACTTGGCCGGTTTTTTCAAAACTATTATCAGTTTGAGGTCTTTCTTTTCTACAACGAGTATTTTAAGATGTTTATCTTCATCATTGTGTACTACTCTTTTTATCTCTATTGATGACCAGCAGAATTTCCAAGCTTAAGTGGCAGTGGGCAGGGCACATTGCTCGCAGAACTGATGGCCGATGGGGCCGAAAGGTTCTGGAGTGGCGACCGCGTACCGGAAGACGTAGCGTTGGAAGGCCTCCTAGAAGGTGGACCAATGACCTTGTGAAGGCTGCAGGTATACGCTGGATGCGGGAAGCACAGAACCGGTCGACGTGGCGTGCTTGGGGGAGGCCTATGTCCAGCAGTGGACGTCTTTCGGCTGAAATTATGATGATGATGACCAGCAAGTCTTCTCTTCTTTCTCCATACATCTGTATTAGCCGACATGTTAGTATTTTGTCTTCCTTTAATTTAAACCATAATAATATAATAATGTCTTTTTAAAAGCAATGCATCATTTTCTGACCCACTTCTATATTTTGATACAATCAGATTTTCCGAAACGAGTGAATATGGCATTATTATTTTTCGTGTCAAAATTAGCATTAGTTTCGATATTTTAGTAGCATATTTTCATGCAGTAAAAAATATATTATAAGTTTGATGATTTACAAATTGTGAATGTAGGAGATCACTTTAAATTCTTTAGATAGCCATTATATTTTCTGACACAATACAGACTCCTTGCAAAATATATTTAGCTCAGTCCTCAACGCTTATGGGAAAGACACACAAGCTTATGAGTGATTCATTCAAACATAGCTACTGAACTTGTCTGAGGGTGTGCAACATAACAATGGAACAGGTTGCCGCCGTTTATAGCAAACAATTTACTTATTAGACGAGAGAAAAATTGAGCCGCTAAGATGTAGTGGTGAGTTTGGATTCTGGGAATGCTTAGATATAAAAAATTACGTAGAAGAAGCATAGATACTATTGGGTAGCATAAGAAGTACGATTTCAATTTAGAAGAAGCTTACATACTTGATAGCATATGAAAAGAAGACCTTTTTGGGGTTCTGTCATCATCATCATCAGCTGCCTAGATTTTTCCCAACTATAGGTCGGCTTCCAGTCTAACCGGAAGCAGCTGAGTACCACTATTTTACGTGGAGTGACCTATCTGACCTCCACAACCTAGTTATTGGGTAATTCGATACCCCTTACACACACACACACACACACCCCCCCCCCACACTCACTCACACGCGCACACAGACACACTCACACACATCAGTGCGCGCGCTTACTTAATTTACCCTCTTTTCATTTTGCTTTTTGTTGTCTTCAGCTTAGACTCCTTTGAAATTGAGGATTTTTTTTTCTTTTAATTAAGTTCTATTATTCAATAACCTAAATAAAATAAAAACTGTAACCATTGGAAGGGCGGAATGTCCTACTACAAACATCTATTTAGCTTAAAAGGACATTCCTAAAAGTATGAATGTAACAAATTGTAAGTTATTGAAATAAACATATTTTTTTTTTTTAAATTTAAATTTAACCATTATTGTATGTTTATTTCTGTTCTGCGGTCTACCATTCAATTCCATGCAAGTCTTGCTTTTCAAATTAAAGTTTTTTACTCCCATGGTTGTAATTTAGGCATACCTTCTGCATGTATAAGGTCGTGAGAATCATATTAAGTACTTTTTGTTGTTGGTGCATGCTCTAAGTCTAAACTAACATTTCCGAATCGATCTACTGGTAAACCTGCAGCTACGCCATTTAGAAATACAACTCCAGTAAATTCAATTCAAGTCCAAGGATTAAAATCCTCTTAACAACAATATAAATACCCGTATCAGCAGCATTTTAGGATGCCGCGAGCAAGTTTTTGCGTCCAACCGATGAGTCACAGAGTCAACGTACGGAACCCAACCGCGCGCCTTTGATGGTACTTTTTACTTTAAACCTTTTTTGCAAACCTTATCCACTCGAGATGAATTCAATATTATTTACATTAATAAATTCTTCGCGGTTTATTTCTGTGTTGATGGGATCTGTATCGTTTCTTTAAAGGTTATGTTGTTAATAAAGTTGTAGGGATTTAGGTCATCTATTGGGTGGGCTAATTGGATTCTGGTGAACATAGATTTGTTCTGCTTTTACCTTGACCGCCTTATCTTCTCTAATATTATAAAGAGGAAAGATTTTTTTGTTTGTTTTTATGTTTGTAACGAATAGGCTCCGAAACTACAGAACCGATTTAAAAAAATATTTCAACAGTATATAGCTACATTATTACGAAATAACAAAAGCTATAATTTGTTTTCAAAAAAATTAGGTATCCGTAAGAAAATTGCAATATTGTAACCCAAGGTAGAAAACGAAAAAATTGTTTTTGGCGTGCGCTGCGAAAACTATTAATGATAGAACAAAATAATTTACTACAGGTGTATAGGTCTCATTAATGTCTCGATCTTCACGCGAGCAAAGCTGCGGCCAAAATGTAGTACTACATATAACTGTAATATTTAGTCTGTCACAATAACTGTATAGTAACGTGTTTGTTACCATTTTCACGCTAAAACGGCTGAGCTGTATGAAATAAAAAATGAAATTTATCACATGGATAGACCTGGTTTAGGACATAGGATACTTTTCATCCCGAATATTGTAAAATATCGTCGGTGCTCCATGGACCAATTGAAATTTGCCCAGTTGGTCTATGGGGAAAATTACATGTTTCCATCGTCCAATTAATAACTGGGCTATGGATAATTGAGAAATGTTCCGTTGCCCAGTTTAGTAGTATAGTAAAGCCTTGTCCATATTAAAAAATAATTTGTCATAATTTTTTTAAACAGCTTTTTAGAGTGTGCGTTTGTGAACCACTGCTGCAAGGTATCGGCCGGGCCTGTCACCTTGCAGCAGTAATGTCACGAATTGTTTCTGTGTTAATGTTTTACCAACATAGTTTGTAAGTAGGTAGATATATGGTTTCTAACACCCACCCCCTTATTACAAAACAAGGTTTATATTCAGACCCAGGTTCAAAACATTGAGGCATTATTGAATTTCGAACTTTATTCCGACAACGGTAAAGTTCCTAAACACAAAACTGACAACTTAGTAACGAACTAAGTTTTCAGTTTTGTATAAAGAACGGTATTTCAATCACTGTTACGTTCTTATTACAAAAACTGGCTCCATGGTTTAAGCCATGTCAAAATATAAATCTTGTTTTGTAATAAGGCGGTATGAGTCTTGTTGCTTGAATTCAATTATTAAATTAAATTAATAATAAAGTATGACAAAAGCTTCTTTGAACCTAATGTATAGACTGGTGTGAACTCAGGGTTATAATGTTACAATGGAACATAGTTTTTGTTTACGTCAAGTGTTCTCTATAGCTCAGTTGGTAATTGGAAGATGGAAACATGTCATTTTCCCCTTAAACCAACTGGTCAAATTACAATTGGTCCATGGAGCACCGACGTTTGTTTACGTCAAGTATTCTCTATAGCTCAGTTGGTAATTGGACGATGGAAACATGTTATTTTCCCCTTAAACCAACAGGTAAAATTACAATTGGTCCATGGAGCACCGACGTTTGTTTACGTCAAGTATTCTCTATAGCTCAGTTGGTAATTGGACGATGGAAACATGTTATTTTCCCCTTAAATCAACTGGTCAAATTACAATTGGTCCATGGAGCACCGACGTTTGTTTACGTCAAGTATTCTCTATAGCTCAGTTGGTAATTGGACGATGGAAACATGTTATTTTCCCCTTAAACCAACTGGTAAAATTACAATTGGTCCATGGAGCACCGACGTTTGTTTACGTCAAGTATTCTCTATAGCTCAGTTGGTAATTGGACGATGGAAACATGTTATTTTCCCCTTAAACCAACTGGTAAAATTACAATTGGTCCATGGAGCACCGACGTTTGTTTACGTCAAGTATTCTCTATAGCTCAGTTGGTAATTGGACGATGGAAACATGTCATTTTCCCCTTAAACCAACTGGTAAAAATACAATTGGTCCATGGAGCACCGACGTTTGTTTACGTCAAGTATTCTCTATAGCTCAGTTGGTAATTGGACGATGAAAACATGTTATTTTCCCCTTAAACCAACTGGTCAAATTACAATTGGTCCATGGAGCACCGACGTAAAATATTGCCAAATTTAATCCAAATCCGACAAAAAAAATCGGGATAAAAGTATCCTACGAAACTTATACGTATGAAATCGCGGGGCGCAGCTAATATATACATGTTATTAAAACATTACGGAAGAAAAGCAAAACTAACTGATAAAAATGATTGCCCATAAAGTACTCAATGATTAGAAACAAATATAATTAAATAGACTAGATAACTGATTAAAATATATTTCTACTATAAACTATCAAACACTAACTAACTAGTGAAAGTACCAATATCCTTACTTTAATCGCTGCAAGATTTTAATTACGGTTAACTTAATTAGTAGAAAGTACTTTGGCGCAGTAGTAACTATTGTCAATGCGTTAGTAACCACCTCTTATAACTGAAAACCTACTGCCTTCATTTACAAATGATTTTACAACTATCTCATTAATATTAACATTTAATAAATTAATTACGGACCACCTAGTTCAAAGTTAGTCTGTAAGTATGTACTAAGCTTTGGAATTTTGCGTATCATTTAAGAGGCCGGCGATGGATGCGTAGTTCATACAAACGTTACAAATAATTTGTAAATGAAACATATTCTTAAGGTAGTGTGTCTTTATTCCGATTGGAATACAGAATATCTAGGTTCCCAAATATATATTTTGAATAGACCCTAATTAAAACAAGAGTTATGAGAAAAATAAGTATTCTATAGAAATTTTAAATTCCTCATATCTCGTCTTTATAATCATTGTCCTTTCAAAATATATATTTGGGAACATAGATATTCTGTAATCCAATTGAAATAAATACACACTACCTTAAGAATATGTTTGATTTATAAATTATTTTGGTATTACGTTTGTATGAACTACGCATACTACGCCGGCCCCTTAATGTACATGTAAAATTCAATGGGGACAATAAAAACAAAGTGAAATGTGCATACATATTTATGTTAATGTAGTGGCAAGAAAATTAAAGAAAATGGTGCTGCATTGACTGACAAGCATCTTGAACAAGTTGCTGGCGATAACTTACAAGAAAAGGGTAAAGATAATATAATAAATGCATAGATATTAAATTAAATGCTTACGTTTTGTATAGAAGTTTAGATGGAGTGAATCAAATGAAAAAAACCGGACAAGTGCGTGTCTGACTGCGGACCACGCACAATAAAGGGTTCCGTAGTGCAGATGAATTTATCCCAGAAAAAACTTAATGTTTTAGTTGAAAAACATGTTCGCCCATACATTCCAACTGCAAATATAAGTTTGTACACACAATATTGAGTGATTTGCCATGTTATTTTAAGATTATAGACTTCTTATATGTTTGTCTGTAATCTATAAGTATAGAACTATTCTCCCACGAAACACCAGGACGTCTAGAACTTTTCTCTCTATTCTTCTGTATTTTTTAAAAATTTTAGGCTAAGCAGTTTCGGAGATAAGGGGATCGTCAATTTTCATCAATTTTCTTTAATAACTTTAAAAGTATTTATTGTAAAATGATTAAAAAAATATATCTGAAATCCTTATAACAAGCCCTTTTATTAAATATGTCACACGGTACAGTTAACAAAACGTTTTTTTTAATTTTCCAATTTGCCCCCCAAATGAGACCCACATATTCAAAATTAATTTATTTACGTTACACGTCCATAACCGGGTCACAGAAATTCATATGTGTACCAAATTTCAACTGAATCGGTCCAGTAGATTTGGAGCAAATTGGCTGTGACAGACAGACAGACACACGAGTGATCCTATAAGGGTTCCGTTTTTTCCTTTTGAGGGTATGGAACCCTAAAAAAACAACTTTTCCATTGTCAGCTTGAAAGCTATAATCAGCAAAATTTACTACTCAGGTGCCATGTAGGACGTGTCTAGCATTTATATTTTCTATTTAAAACAAGTGATTTAACGTAAATTTTTATAAGATCTCGGAATAACACCAAAAAATATCGACGAACATAATTTAGAAATGTAAAAGCCAGTTTACGACAAACTAACAAACGTCTTTAAACTCAACATTTTCACTCAAAAACTCAATTTCAATTCAGGACACGAACAAGTCCACATTTTGTTTAATCACATGCATTTTTCAAACCACAAAAAAACCGGGCAAGTGCGAGTCGGACTCGCGCACGAAGGGTTCCGTACCATTATCTATAAAAATGGCAAAAAAAAACACGCCTGTTGTATGGGAGCCCCCCTTAAATATTTGTTTTATTCTATTTTTTTGTATTTTTTGTTTGTCTGTGAATATTTCAACTGTCTAGCTATTACGGTTCATGAGATACAGCCTGGTGACAGACGGATAGACAGACAGACAGACGGCGGAGCCTTAGTAATAGGGTTCCCGTTTTACCCTTTGGGTATGGAACCGTAAAAACCGGCCAAGTGCATGTCGGACCACGCACAATGAAGGGTTCCGTAGTTGAGATGAATTTATCCCTAGAACAAACTTAACATTGTAGTTGAAAAACACGTTCCCTCATATATTCCAACTGCAAATGTAAGTTTGCACGCACAATATTGAAAGATTTAACATGTTATTTTAAGACTACACTTTACTTATAGATTACAGAAAAACCAATAAGAAGTAAATTATAGATTCATCATCATCATCATCATTTCAGCCGAAAGACGTCCATTGCTGGACATAAGCATCCCCCAAAGGGAGGGGTTTGCCATAATCGCCACGCTTGGCAGGCGGGTTGGCGATCGCAGTATGGTGTTAAAATGCATACAGAACGCTGCTGCCCATTCTCTAGTAAGTCCCTTAGTCGACTTTTACGACACCCACGGGAAGGAATAGGGCGGTGCTATTCTTTACGTCCGGCACCACACGGAACATAAGTATAGAACGTGGGCGTGAAGTTATGAAGGGTAGATGTGTAGATTTAGAAGTATAGATTATAAAGTACTATTTTCTGTATCTTTTTCAAAATTTTAGGCTCAGTAGTTTCGAAGATAAGGGAAGAATGGTCAATTTTCATCAATTTTATTAAATAACTTTAAGTATTTATTTTAAAATTTACATGGTACAGTTTGCAAAACTTTATTTTTATTTTTTGTATTTGCCCCCCAAAAGTGACCCCCATATTAAAATTCATTTATTTACGTTACACGTCCGTGTTTGGGTCAAAGAAATTCTTATGTGTAAGTACCAAATTTCAACTTAATCAGTCCAGTACATTCGGAGCCAATCGGCTGTGACAGACGGACAGACAGACAGACACGCGTGTGATCCTATAAAGGTTCCGTTTTCCCTTTAGAGGTACGGAACCCTAATTATGAAAATTTTGTAAATATAGTTCATCAATCATCAATTCATCATAATAATATTATGAGAACATCCAGGCGTTCCAAAATAGGCATAGAATATGTGGAAACAATAATTATTCTTTTTTTATATTATAATTAATAATTATTAATTTGAGATCCTGAGACCCTTTTTTGTCCAGATAAAGCCGACACAGACAGCTCTAGTGATAATAATAATATTTAAGAGATATTTATCATTAAATTTTATGTAGCACAAAACATTAAAATGGTTGATAGATTGATGTCTCATTTAAGAAACTAGTTGAAACGCTTGTTAGCATTTGCATAATTAATGAACACATTCTAAAATTCCGTCTTTTGTTGATGATATTTACGGTGTTAGTCCTTGCTGAGAGGTTCCTAATTAATACGGTTGCGCATCAAATTTCTAAAATCAACAATACAACGGTATAAACCACACTAATCATAATAAATTCTGGTTCTAAATAAACCACTAAAACTATTAACACAATCGATAAAACATCAATAGTTCAAGTTCCCAAAAACGGAATAATAGCAACAATGTTAATAATGAACTCGAACAAAATCCTAACTTAAAAGTTCGTCACATAAATCCAACAATAAAAAAACAACAAAAGGATATTTTTGTTCACAAAAAAAATCTATGGGAAAGAAGCGGTGCCCGAACACGAACGCCTAAAAATGTTAGGACCGCGTCTCACCCGGTACGGGAGCGGAATTTTAAACAGGGACTCCTAAAATGGAACGTCGGGGATGCCTTAGGTTCTGATGAAAAACTTCCAGACGGTGAATCAGAACGTCTGAGCCTTAGAATTGCTGGAATTATTGTTTTCGATATATATAAAGATGGGCGTGAAGGTATGAAGGGGAGATGTGTAGATTTAGAAGATACTGAAGTAATTTAGAGGCAGGTGGACAAATGATTTAAAGAGGTTTTTGCTATCTTATTTTAACACCAGCAAGTCAACCACAAATACCATGCTTTAGATTTCGATAAGTAACACCATTTTAGTAACAGAGAATAGATTGCAGGTGCTACAAAACACCTGATCAAATATATTTGCTCAGGCCAGAAGAATATAAAGCGTGGTTGTACATTCACTTGGTTTAAACAGAAATAATAATTAGAGAAAAGACAAACTTTATCGCATTGCATTCAGGCAGGAGAGATAAATTACTAGATACGGCTAGCAGCCGGTACAGAGTCTCAGACAAAAATTAATTTGCTCATTATTTTTTGGCCGAAATTAATCTGTGTATTAAAAAGTAGCGGTTAAAGCACCTGCTAACAAGCTAATTAAAAAGAGATAAAATAATATGTAACTTAATATTTATCTTGTTAACAAATACCGTTCACAATTCTACAAAGATTCAAATCTGTAATTTGCGGTATACTTACTTGAACATTTTGTACTTGCAGAACTAGATCAATTTCTGTTGCACATAATATTATAAAATTAACATTTTCACTCGTATTTTTCATAAATGTGTTACCATTTAATCTGATCCTGCACAATTTTATTTTGCATGACGACATAATTATGTGCAAAAACATCGAACAGAGATTCCCTTGAAAGACAACGTTTTTTAAACACGCATAATACTCAGGTAATTCGCGCCTACTTACATTTTAAATCATGTGCAACTTTTATAAATTGTTCAGGTTTTCCATCATCAATTTCATTACGTAGAATACGCCCAGCATCTGTATAAGAATGGGTCATTATGTAAATGACGTATAATGACAAGATTTTGAGCCCATTCAAATAAAATGAGCTTTATTACAGCCGATCTGGATCGATCGATATAGTTCTGAAGTGTCCAACAATTGCTTTATATAATATGTTTAAATAAATGTCGATCCGGATTTCTTTGAGAAACATAAATTTCTCTGTCGTATTAATTTAAAAGTTATGTAACGCGACATTACGAACAATGGTACACCTGTCAACGAAAGTGGGCCGATATTAATATACACTCGCGACTTTTGTCGAGGTTTGTACACGGCATTAACACATAAAGCTCACTGATTATGTTTGATCCATTTTAATTAAATTTTGACATTCCTGAGCTGTCCAATGCGGTAAAGAATAAAAACATCTATGATGTTTAAAGGCTCCTACATACCAGCGCGACGCGACACGGCACAAAGGCCCCGCGTGCCGCGGGACGAGCGGTGCCTTTGTGTCGCGTCGCGTCGTGCGACAAGTCGCCCCGGTATGTAGAAGCCTTAATGTTTTTTAGGGTTCCGAAGTAAACAAGGAACCCTTATAGTTTCGCCATGTCCGTCTGTCTGTCCCCAGCATAGCTCAGAGACTCTTAGTACTATTAAGCTGTAATTTGGTTTGGATGTACATATTAATCACGTTGACAGTGTCAAAACAAAATTTTGAAAAAAAAAAATTAGGTTAACACCTTTGCATGAGGATGATATTTTTTTATCGTCTATTCCATGGAGTGGGCTATCGTTGGATAGGCCGTTCAAAAATATTGCGGGTCTGTGAAAACTATTTTTCGATTCAGGGAGCCATTTGTGTAATATTTAGAGTCAAGTGTCCCCGCTCCTGCCAGCTAAACGGTTGTTTTTGGATATGTGAAAAATGTCATGGCAATATAACTAAATTAAAAGGAAAATTATTACAGGTAAGTAGGCTTTACAAGTTAACGAGTAATAGTCGACAACTTACATTTGCAGTTTGCGATTTGACCGTCACGAATGATTGATTCATGGGAGAACATGTTTTTGAAAAGGAGTATGTAAGGAGCGTAGCAGGTGGCGTTCTATAGTTTTAGTGTGACGGCATGGTTGGCGCAGTGGTTAAGCGATTGACTGCTGCGCTGCGTGTCGCGGGTTCGATTCCCGCACGTAACACATATTTGTATGACCTACAGGTAGTTGTTCCGGGTCTGGCTGTTTATGTATGTGAGTTTAAATGTTTGTAAACGCACCCACAATACAGGAGAAATTCCTAGTGTGGGGCAACGTTTTTTTCTGCCTACCCCCATGGGAAGAAGGCGTGAGTTTTTTGCTGTACCTATGTTTTTCAACTACAATGTTAAGTTTGTTTTTGGGATAAATTCATCCCAACTACGGAACCCGTCTTTGTTCGTGCTCCGACACGCACTTGGTCGGTTTTTTTAATACTTACAGCAGTTTAGTCAACTTTGAAAGTAAATTAAAGACTGATGATTGACATATAATTATAATCATCTTAGTAGTATTACGAGTACTTATAATTATGACTATAAATAAGGTCACATTTTTTCAACAAATAACGTAGCATATTAAATTAGCTTAAAGACGTCTGCAGTTATAATATTATATTTACTCCGAGGTTATTCCATTTTTTTAAGTCTAAAATTAATTTGGTGCTTATTATGTTTGCGTTTCATCACCATCATTTTAGTCACTATTCACTTGTTAAATACGATCGAAAATCCAAAATCAATCGTTTCCAAAATTGTTGTTTACCTGTTTCGGACTTTCACTGTCGGGGTTCAGTTTGTCATTCTTGAATCACTCACGATGATTAATGGAACACAAAATTATATGGTGGTCGCGTCTGACGAAATTGGTTCGGGAATCATAGGGCCTTGGACCATAAAAATAAAGAAAGACGGTGTGGGAAAATCCTTTGATACATTACGTAAGTTTTACCCTTTTTTTCGATCGATCGACCGTGAGTGAGGAAGCACGCTCGATCTGATACTGATCAAACTTTTATAACCCACTCACCAATTTTATGGTTTTAATTTCAATCAGGGAAGCTGATAACTTTTCGACTTTGAATACAGTTTAAAAGAAATTTGAAACGGTCAGAACACCCGCTTGGTAATTTGAATACAAAAACTGTATTGTTAATTTTAAAAGTAGAGGGTGATATTATTACTATAGTTTTGGCGCATGCGGACAGAACAATGCCCGATCTCGAGGGAGGGTCTGCCGACCCCTTTTACAAGTAATAATACGTGTACACCATTATCGCACAGATTGTTTGAATGTTGGTTTTATTTTATAAAACAAATTGGAATCCATAATTAATTGCGCTTTTAACATCAAACCAGTCTTTAAAACTAAGATTTATGGCGTACTCAATGTCAATAAAAGATAAGGCTATATAAGGAACAAAACATACAAAACAATATAGAGTATGTATAATCAGATTATCATGCAGGTCAGTCCGCTCAACATGAATCTAGGCGCACATGTCTGCACTGTGCGCAGCGTCATTCGCGTCGAAGAAACGTCGCGCGACGGACGTCAGCGCGTACGCCGTGACCGTTTAAATTCAAATTTCAAACTGTTAACAGACCAAAATCGTGACATTGTTCAAAAAATAAAACAAACCAAGTGTGTGATAAACCTAAACCTTTTATTGATTTTGTGAGTGAATTCAGTGAAATATAATTGGTTAGTTGATCCCGTACTGGTGTGCATAAAGAGACAAGTGGTTGTGACCTTCTGTGTTGTAAAAAAGGAGTTTGTTCTCAAACTTGTATGCAAAAGTGATGGGAATATGAATTCGAAGAAATTGGAATGTTTCGATGACGATGATTCCGTGGATGATAAGCCAAGTCTCAGCTTTTTAGGTAAGTAAAAGATAATAATAAACACAATAATAAGTTTATGTATACAGAAATAGTTTCATTGATAGCTCCTGATATTTATGAGGTTGACTATTGATAAGAACATCATGAAAATTGTGTGTCAGTGATAAAGTGTGGGGTTAGGAATGCTATTAGTAAACGTTGTATCTGGTGAACTTTACTGCAGAAATCATGACTTCGTAATATACATTATTATCTTTAGATTAGATTTCTACATCAGTAATTTGAAAACCCATTTATGAATACCATAATTTGGTGTTGTCTGTTTCTAATTTGAATTTAAACGAGTTGAATCAGAGGGGGATATTAAACTTCCCCTTCTAAGCAACATTTTGGAATTATGGTCTTTTATAACCTTTTAATTCTAAAATTGCAAATCTCCCAAGTATAAGCTATACTTAACAGATTTGCAAAACTGTAATAGCTTCCTTACGAGTTAAAAGAACTGTATGTATAGTTCTTTGCACGAGTGATATACAAAAAAAATCATGTCTCGCAATTAACCTTCGCTGTGTCCAACGACTGCAGCAATTATTCCCCTCCATTGAATGCTCTAGGTAGGTACAAGTTTTTAGTATTTTAAAATAAAGTTTTATTCGCCAAGACTACAGTGATTTAAGGAAACGTCCCAGTTTTTGCTGAGATCCATTATGCATCATTAAGTTTTTCATCAACATGGATTTGTGTAAGTGTTTTGTGTTGGAGTTAGTATGGCATTTGAATTAAGACTTGATTGTTAGAATGAGTCAGTTTTGGAGGTCACCTTAAAAGAAATTGCCCAATTATTTCCATACATTTCACAATGTCATCTAAATCTGGATTTTGTGGGGGTGTATTGAGTCATAGACAAATGAAGCCACGTATCCTGGTATGAGTCAGGTCCACCGAAGGTTCATAACCCACGCCCATAACTATGCCTGTCGGCAAACTGAAGAGTTTATGTAGGTAGTGCAAGTGAAATCCAATATTCCTTGCCAACAAGAAATTGTAGCTGCATCAACATAGAAAGGACTAAACGAATTAAAAATAAAACAAAATGTATTTATACGACCTGAAATTAATACGGTTAAAAGAAATTGTAATGCGAAATGAGGTTTAAAATTTCAAAGTGAAATCATTGGCGTATGGATTTTGATTGCTTTTTAAGTAGTATATTTCTGCTTTGTTATATCGTGTTTCAATGTTCATGAAGAATGTAATTTTACATTCGATTTATGATTATTATGTTTCTAAACAAGAGTACAGTATCATCTCTATCCGGACAATCTAGTCGGGACATCTAGGACCAAAAACCGGACCAAAGCTACCAAAGGGCTATTGCGTGACTACCTGTATTTAATTTTCTTCATTGTTTTAAAGGATAAATCAATGTTACACACCACTATATAGGCGCCAATAAAAGTAGAGTTAATAGTAGTCTAGCGTAGTCCCAAAAGATTCACTTTTCTTTTCTGTTCAGCTCGAAACAAAGATTCTATCGAAACACCTGTCTTTCGAAATCTATACCTACCTATTATACAAATTAAATTAACACTCATATTAATGTGTGCTAATGTTTTCATCTTGGCAATGACCTCAAAAAAAATTATAAGCTTTGATTTAAAATCGCTAAAAAGTCGTAAAATCTGCATATTGCAATCTTATTGCTCATTTTTATGACTATTTCACTGACGTATCACTTTAAGTGCTGGATCGCTTCTCCTATATCTTCAAGGTTCATTAAATTGATTAGGTTTATCAATTCATCGAAGTAAGAAGTAAGGATTGTTTATCGGCTTTATCGGATTCTTAATAGAATCAAATATTATCTTTATTACGAATTTTATGTTATATTCGTTTCGAGTTAAATTGTAAACATGTACTATTTTTGTATGTCTGTAGATAGATAGGAATCTATGATGTGTAAATTTATTGGAAATATCGGCCCTAATGGCGTCAGCTGTAGATATAGAGTTTTTGCTTTCTATCTTATCCAATAACAATGGACTTAATTAACTAAAATACAAGTTACACTTTATTTATATTATATCATATACAAAAAAAAACAAATACTTAAGCCTAGTGTCAACTACGCTCAAGTGTTCCAATTTGTACTATTACATGGGACCAATAAAAATAAAACTAGACGTTCTTGTTTCATAGACAATTTAACTGGTTTAGCTATTAGCGATTAATTTAATTAAACGTATAGTCATGGATTCATGCTGATTAACTTAACTGTAATTATAATTATCAATGAAGTGGTAATAAAGTTTTATTTACGGTACCTGGTTGGTCCTTAGGCGACTCTTTGTTTCGTAGGGTCATTATGCAAATGAATTAAACTGATTTTATTGTTCATGTTATTAGTTGAAATGAAATATATGGGACTGTCGACATTAATAATGAAAACGTGTTAGGTTAGGTTATATATTTCTCCTTTCGTGATCAGATTAACAGAAAATAAAATGAGTAACGGAAAGAACAGGTGCAACAGAATATAAACAAAATATTAAATGCGAGGTCAAATCTTAATGCAGTAAACAAGTTTTGAAATCAAATTATAATAATAAAAGCTTAAACTAGAACACTTCCATAAAAGATTGGGACAGAATTCAAATTCGAAACAATTGACAATCTATAAAGTCAACATCAAGGCGTCAAATCATTTCAAAGTTTAGTTCAAAATTACCTCAGAAATACATGCAAGCTTACAAAGTTAACGCATATTGTCACCTATTAGTCTAATGATTTAACCGATTTAGATAAAGACGGTATCATGGGCTTACCTTATCGGCTAGTGTCAGACTAGTTAAGATATATGAGGTATTTTTCCTAACTCGGTGTAGGAAGGGACCTACAAAATTGCGGTCCGAGTGTATTTTATTAGTGCTATGCAAATTAAGACCTATATTATTTGTTGACTCGTTATTTGAAGCATATGGTTCTTAATCAGTCTTTTCAACACCATTACTTTCATTTTCTACCTTAACTGTTTCAACATACGTCTCAAATTCTGTTGTACTCTCAAACCCTCATGTCGGTGCCCCATTTTTTGCCAGACATCCCAACTAGAGGTTTCGCTGAAACACCTGTACATATTTTTGTATATAAACAACAGTTAGAATAAATTTCAATGATCGAAACATCTAAAAGTAATTTGTCATGATCAATCTGAGGCGGTGGGATGAGGTAATAGTCATTGTGGAGTCACTTCGCAATGGCCTTGGATTAACAATGTGCGGAAGTGTTAAAATGAAGTTCAACCACTTTTATTAATTTGTGATCTAATATTTACAACGATGTTTTAACATAATAAACAAAAGGTAGACTGCTGTAACGGCGTAGTAAAGTAGGATGATGATCCATCACTAGCCAAGAAGTTAACTTTAAGAAGACTTTTGCAATACACACTTCATAACATCCACAGTATTATGTCGTATGGCATTTTACTGTGGGATCGGGCTGCTGACATTGAATCCATATTTATTTTGCAAAAGAGAGCTGTCAGAGCCATTTATACTCTACGTTGCCGATTATCACCCGCACCTGCCATCTTATCTCTTCACCACTCAGGTAGAGAATGCCTAAGGCTTCTCTAAAACTTCTCACACACAATAATGTAGGTACACACGGCTACACATCAAGCTATACATTTCCAGTATACGCTGACCTCTCATTGTATGGAAATCCTACACAATGCGACATCAGGTTATACTGGAAAAGTATAGCTTGATGTGTAGCCGTGTGTACAATTCCGCCTTTGTACATTATTGTGTGTGAGAAGTATAAATAAATAAATCTCTTAGGGAACTATATAAAAAGACTTATAATATGACGGTACCTCGCCAATTCATTTATGAAAATATTATGCATGTAAGAAAAAATCTACATCTGTTTTATAAAATAAATGATAGACATAAATAATTTGAATACTAGAAATAAATACATATAAAATAGATCAACCATTTTTATGTAAAGTACAACATCTTTTATGGGGTACTGTGTTAAATGTTACACCAAAGTACCTTGTGGTATATAGCATTAAATGAATGAAAATTAAAAATTTATTAATAGTACACTTTGTAAACGAGCATATTACAAATTAGAGAGGATTATACATGGAAATATCCTGGTCCTCTATAGGACAAACTAGAACCTAAAAAAAATAAACTGGTTGTTCATTTAATTGTATTAATTTATTATTTTTGTGAAATTGGTTTTACATTATATGACTGCTTAAACTCACACACTGATTTATTACTTGTAATTTTTTTATAAAAATCGTTTACTTTTACAATTTTTTATTGTATCTATAACATAATTAATTTATCTATCATTGCTTCATTTTTAACCCTCTTTACCTATTGTGATGTAAAATGTTTATTGTAGTTGCATCGTCGTCACTTATAGTTAATGTATGCAAAATATTGTAAACCATTTTAAAGGAGTAACGGTGGAGTTTCTTGCCCATTCTTCTCCATACCTTTTGAAAGGGGTAACACTTCCAATTCCAATTCCAATTTTAAAATAATGGCTCCATCGTTTTACCGATGATTCTGCCAATGTCAAGGTTGAAGGAAACAAAGTGTATTCACTGAAGTTGACCGGTTGTATTGCCTATCTAATTTAATTAATTCTGGATCCAATTGAGTAGCCTGTAAGAACAACACAAAATATTTGTTAGTACATATTGTTAGTAAGCAGACAACACAAATTAACTTTATTATGAGACGAACACTATGAACCACCAATATGAGTTGATATGTTAAAGCTTGATGTTATTCAATTAGTTTCTTTGTAAATTTTGACGTTTAAAGTGCCTTTTAAGTGTCTATTTGAAATAAATGATTTGACTTTGAATTTAACAATAGTAACGAATTTTTAATTTGTATAACTGATTAAAACACACGAGTCAAACTTTAAATCTATTTTCCATCAAGAGTTGCGGCTAATAATGGTTAAAAAAAAAAAAACCGCCTTACGTCTATTTTATTCATAACTTTCACACAATTCTGCCAGTTTCATAACGGAATTGGTCAAATTCAAGCATTTTCCCAACGGGGCCTAAGATAGTTCCTGTCGGCAGCCCTCAAACCTAGTAATTGCTAGTGTAGATAGTGTTGGCTAGTTTAAATACCACGATACTTGGACATCCACTCTCTCTGCGTATCTCTGTCAAGGTTTGACGTGCCGAGATATGCATGTAGAGGGTGAAAGTTTCGGAACAGACATTGAGGGGTTAGTGAACGATCAGAGGAAATAAATCTGCAGTTTTAATTGCTGCATTGCGTAGGACTTTGGTCTAATTGAATTTGCTTTTCACATCTGTTGAGATTCCACAATCAATGAGAAAGGGTATTAATTGGTTTATTGATTGGTTGGTCACTTGGTGGCCCAAACTTGTCTGTACTTAGTTATAGACTTTTGTTTTGTAGGCACTTTCCCACACTGCAACTTCGATTTGGAACAAGGACGTGTTCAAGCACATTTATATGGGCTATCAACTATGTAATAACATCTTGTGCAACAATATCAAAAGCTTTGTGAAAGCCTATCTTAATTGAATTTAAACTGTAATATAATAATGTTTAAACTGTTTATCTTTTCGCACTAGTTGTAAAAGTCACCTTAAGAAAATTGGCTATTAACGAGCTGATAAGAAATTGCCTGGCAGTCTCGTATATGACCCGAGTTAAACCCTGCCCTATTAAAGAAAAACTTACGATAAAATGAATATAAATCAAATTCAATTTCCCCACAAACGTCGTAAAAATATTACGTTTACGCACTGTTTCAATTCTCACCATGAATTGAACACTACTAAAATCGATTACAAAACCATATTTCCAATAATCGATTCCATTGAATCGAATAATATTTCTTTAATACCGAAACGCGTATCGTTTTATAATAAGCTCTTTAACTCCGGTACATTTAACAGATTCTTTATAAGATTATCTAATGTAATAATTTTGGTGTAATCGTTTGAAACGGCTTTACCCACGGTACTAATATTGTTGGTAGTTATACTTATACTTTTATATCTGCTTGGAATTGGCGTCGCAATATAAATTGTAATTTTTTATTATTGCCTGTTGTTTAAATAAGAATAAATACGCACAGCAAAAGAGTGGAACTCTCTACCTGCGTCTGTGTTTCCGAACACATACAACCCTAATCTTTTCAAAGTTAGGGTGAACAGGCTTCTTCTGGGTACGCTCACTCCATCGTCGACTTTGTCTCTGTGACCTCTGCCCTAGACTAAGGTCAAGAGCAAACCCATACTAAATAAATAAAATTAAAAAAAACGCTTAATCTTTTAAATACTTCTCTAGCAGTTTTATTATTCATCAATTTCGGTTTCATTGACAGCTATTTCTCCACCATTTACCTGGGACAGTCCATTGGTATTAGGTGGTTTTTAATCTCTTATGACTCACTTTTAGCCGGCAGTAGAATTCACAATAAATTCTTTATTGCCTTTTAATATTTGCAAAATCAATTAAAAGCGCATGACACATCCATTCAAGCCCTATTTACTTTCACAACTTTCTTATTGATAGCTAACAAAAAGCTTTTTACTATGACCAAGATTAAATGCCTGTGCTAACGCTAATTTTGCTAAGAGAAACTTCATACTACTCGTACATTTTCATTGGCTCTTGTAGATGTATGAGCCATTTGTCACTCTGTAGAATGTAACAGCTAACTGATGAAATGAGCTACTGTGTTGCTCGGTTAACGGAGACTTACAAACCAAAGTACTTTCAAGATATTCATGACAGGTCTTTCGTTACTTGGGGGATTAGCACTGAGGTTGGTATTGTTCTATTCTACGGTCAGCATTCCACAGTTTGTCAACGATGAATTTTGATGCAAAAGCAATCTTGTGTAACCATTTATTTCTTATTATAAAATGTAGGAAAATATATATTTTAGAAATACCCAGCTCTATGTAGGTATTTTCAAGTTTAATTAACGGTTTATTTTATCCATGGAAGATTAGCCTGATTAAACATTTTATACGGCACATAAAAGTGGATTTAAAAGAAAAGCTGATAATCCCAAAAATTGCTATAAAGACTGTATGTGAAAGAATCTTGTGAAATAAAATAAGCCTACAATATTAAATGAGGAAAAATTTACGATTGGGAATCATTAAGACTTTCTATTTACAGCTTCTACTATAAGAAAGACAATAAAATTTTTTCTCCAATATCCAATCGGGTCTTCAATGACCTCAAAATCATTTACTGCATCAACTGCTATAACGTTATGACCGTTTGTCAATTTGTCCCCATATTTAACCCCTACATCCCGTTAAGCCTCCTTAATCTTCCATAATCCCTAAACACATAAAGCCAGCAACACGTCGGTGCATGAGCATCCAGTGTGGTCCACTGGGTTATCTACAAAGAGACCGTCGAGTCGTGTGCCCTTAGGAACCGGTACCCTTAAAGATTTTTTTCCCGCCCTTAATAAAGTGGCGTTAACTTTAATTTTACTACCTGGATGTAGCTATAATAGATTTGTGTTTTGTTGTTTATAAAAGAATGACTATGAAATATACCAGTTTTCGTTGTAATAATGTGAAGTCAAAGCCAATTAGGCATTTGGCTGGCAATCTTTAATTACCAAATAATTCTATGTCAGATGAGATTTACTCAGCAATTTTAAAATTTATTAAGGATATGGGAATCCTGTTCCCAATAAAGCCTCCGGCCAAACCATTGATTTATACGTATAACTATCATAGATTTACACTTCTTAATTTAACTCATTAAAATGCAAACATCTAGAGCCTTAATCAAATATTTAAATTGGAATACAAAACTGGACATTCGGATGTTTGTTTAAATTCATGTCAATATTTAAATAATTGCTTTACTATGCTTATAAAACATTTACATAAAAAATGATTCGCTGTCTAATTCTATTTACTGTTTCAAAACAAACTAATTTCTTCAACACGTTTTGCTTTCACATCTAAATCCTCTCTTTATTTATGTTAAATTAAACTAGTCCAGTCTATCGTGTTAACGTTATTTCGTCTTTATTTAGTAGAATGTTTATTTCGTCATTATTTATAAAATAAGACTCAACTACATTATTATTGCCTATTGTATCCTCAACAACACTAAAATCTGTCTTAAAATCACCCCATATATTCCCATTAGCACCTAAAGCTCTTTCAAATTTACCATTAATTGGCCAAACGATATTTCAAATGCTAATACGTTACAGAACTGTATTGTTGACATTAACTGTGTAATGTCAACATTGCACTAGCTTAGACTTACCTAACCTACTGTTACGATAATGCAAACATTACGCTCCTCTTACTTTTGTTTTTGACGACGGTAAAACTTACTGTCCTATTTTATTCTAATGCTCTGGAAGGGAAGTACCTATGACTATGAATGAACTTTTACTGAAAAGAAACACGAAACACTGTTTTTTTGTTTTCAAAAATAAGTAAAGCTGCATTCCAACATTTTTGAAAAGTCACATGCCTGAACCAGAAATCAAACCAACTCAAATGCGAAAAAATATCTCCTGTAATTTTATGGCGCTCATCGATAGGGACAATCATAATGATAAAATCTTTCTTATAAACATTGCATCTGCAATTGAAGAAAGACCATGCATCGGGTTATACCCAAAGTAGTCCATTCTTTTGTTCTAAAAAGATAAGAATCACATACATTAATTCCCGAGTTACTCCAAGGAATTATTATTATTTCAAAATACTTATTATTTTATTCCCATTCTGCTCCATAGGTATCTGGAATTATTCTCAAAGTACTCCACCGATTATTCGTTATCAATTCTCATGCTGCTCTACTAATTACATAAAATATATTTATAATTCATTACAGTCAGTCACAAAAATTCATAAAAGAAAGGTTTAAGTTTTGCATTTTGTTATAACGTCTTAAATTATCTTTTAGATTAAAATGGAGTGGAGTACTTTGAGAACATTAATATTATCATGGAGTAGAATGAAACCAAAATAAAAATATTATATTTTTCATGGAGTAGTTTGGGAACTCTTTTTGGGGTACTTTGGGAATAACCCCATGCATCTGTAGCACTGGATTTTTTTTCATAAATCTGTACAAAATCAAATCCGTTTTGATCATCTATCTTAAGTATATTGCTTTTTACCACTTTCTCATCACTTTTTGCGTTTGCTATTGAATAATCCACTGCTGGATCTAAGTTACTTGGCATATGATCTGACTTTAATGCAGTATCCATTTTCATACTTACATACATATGCTTATCGCATTCATTTCTTAAAAGCACTACCTTTCGTGACCGCGATCATTAATTCAATGATAATTTCTTTTACGACCAATAAAACTATAATAAACTACAATGTAATTAATACCCTTAAGGATATTCTGCTTTTAGTTCTTATTTTACTGGACCTACATGTAAAAGCTGTCAGACTAGTCCATAAAATGGACGCCATAGAACCTGCTGTTAATTTAATATTCCATCAATTCTGATAGCTGTGCAGTGCTAACAGATGGGGTAAAACTGGTAAAACAAAAGAGGATATCGTGCCTAAACAAATGGTAGCGGGGTCCCTCTAATTTTTTCAGTTAATATTTATCCAACTTTACTTTTACGCTTCCTAAAATAGATAATAGGTTTTAGAAAGGTTGTTTTTTTAGAAAAGCGATTTTGTAAACGTTGGAGAAATTGAGGGTTCGATAAGGATCGGTTCGTATTAGCTAAAAAAAAACAATTAATCAAAGAATGACAAGTTTTATTTAAATTGAAAACACCGTTTCCTTTTGTTTTCCAATTTATTCATACTTCTTCTAAAAAGTATAATTAATAATTTATTCATACTTCTCATAAAATTCAAAGATCGAAACACAGCCATTCAAAATCATGTCCACCATCATAAACTGGTACTGATAACCCAGCCATCTTCAACGATGCAGATCTAAACGGCCACAAAATAATTAAACTATAAAATTAATCTAATGAAAAGGAAGTCAATAAAATAGCTGTCTGATAATAATTTCCACGGCGAAGTAACTGATAAAGACGCCGTACAAGGCACCGATCTAAGGACAGGTAGTCATGTAGGGGTCCCGAGCTGACCCCAGCAAATGCAAATAGAAAGTTAAATCGAAGTCTGACAGTAAATCGATGGTATTAGAAATATGGCATATTGTGTTACGGAAGTTTTGATTCTAATTAGGCAATATCTATAGTATCTCTTTCTGTTCTGTTTTTTGGCTTGCTTTTTCTAACTTACGTTCCTCTTGAAAAAACCTTAGCCATATTAGCTGATGTGTGCTTCGTTTATTAAATTAAATTAGTAAATTAAATATTAAATTAAATTAGTAAATTAAATATTAAATTAAATTAGTAAATTAAATATTAAATTAAATTAGTAAATTAAATATTAAATTAAATTAGTAAATTAAATATTAAATAACAAGATTCTAAATAATTAAAATCATACTAGCCTTATGAACGTGGATTCTGAAGACATTTATGTGTGTCCAATTCACACTAGGCTAGACACTTAATAATAGTTGTCTCAAAAAGTCTATCCACTATAATGGTTATTGCTTATTGCATAAACAGAGACATATGACGTAGTCCTAAAGTTATACCACTGAATACAAGTACCGCAATAATTATTTTTTATTCTGTTATTTGCGCAGTCTGTTATTTACAAAAAAAGTTTTTCCTCCATCTTATACCGGATGAAAAGAAGGTCAATATACTGTTTCTATTATTCCCCACCCCGTTACAAAATTATATTTAGAGACTTTTTATAATTTAGTATTATAATATTGATTTCTGATACAGCTATATTAATTAGGTATGGTTTATGTTTGTTTACATTTAATCCGTATCTATGTTTTAATGCAGGTCGTTTATATTGATTAATTCTGCTTTGCTTAAGTCAGTAGGTGATACTGATGCACTTATGCCTGGTGAATGATTTAAATATTTGGTTTTTCCATTAACATCTTTATTAAATAGTTTTTGCCCGCGGATTCGCCCACGCGGAGTTTGAAAATTATCCCATGGGAACGTACTACCGGGATTAAAACTATCCTAGGTCCTAACCCAGGTTATGTTCTACCTACGTGCTAAATTTCATCCAAATACACTCAGCCGTTTTAGCGTGAAAGCGTAACAAACACACAAACTTACTTTCGTATTTATAATATTAATTAGTTGGGATTTTGTCTAGTTCTATTATAATCTTTGTTTTAATTTCAATGTTAAAAGGAATAAAATTAAATTCTAGAAAAGTAGAACACACTTGATTTTTAATAAAAACATTTTAGTTTATGACTACTTATTATAATAACTAACACATCGTTTAGATTACCTATACACTATACACTGCAGGGGCCTGCAATTGATTGATGGCATTGATGGTCAATCAATGGATGCGGCCTAGGCTTGTTTAGTGCTTTTCTCAAAAAATGCGCCGGAATTTAAATAAAGTAAATTATTTTAAATTCCAGATTCAATGACAAACAACGATAATTTTCCACGCGCCTTTTTTTTTCAATAAACAGCTTTCTATTTGCAAGCCAGTTCGAAATTTAAATAAAACCTAAAATTTGGTTGCCATGTTTCGGAGTAAAAGATCGTTCCATTTTTAAATTACACGATAGATAGGAGGTAAACTCCTATCTATCGTGTAATTTATTTGGCCGCTAAACCACGACACATATTATGGATTTTCATACAACTTTTGGTGGCCGCTGCTCGCATGTATTTGGCCAGTACAGCAATTTTGATTCATCTCGAAGAAGGTTGTCAAAATAATGCTCGAATTTCCAACCATGTTTGAGAAAAAGACATTTATCGATCTAATCTAACACTAACAGAAGACTGGCCTAAGGGAAATCGTGGCGCTACTGCACGAACACAATAAAAAGTATGAATAATCTTTTGATCAACAAAGTAACACATTTCGGAATTTAAACATCTCTTTTGGACAACTGACCCAAATAAGTGAGATGGTACATCATGCAACAGACACCTATACAAACATGGCTACGTGACGTTTTAAGGTCCCAAAAAGAAATAAACTCCCACCTGTTCTGAAGTTCGTTTGCTTTTTATATTAGCAATTGTATGCAGTGCAATGCACTACACTTAAGAAATAAAAAGCTATGAAATTCTCTAGTGTATCATCCATCTCTCTAACGTCATCACGTCTCTCATTGAAAACCTTCAATTGAAATTCTCTATTTATTATCGAATGAGGCAACCTAAACAGACCTGGTGGAAAGTTACGATTTCAATCAGTGTTTTCATTTTTTTTTCTCCGATCTAAAGCGGAGTAACCCGTTTTCTGAGAGGATTCTCGGTTCAAGTTCAACTTTATTACCATGCTAGTCTAGGATTGAAAAACGTGTAGTATTACTTATCATTCTGCGAAAGTTATGAGTCATAAGATCCCAGGCTATGGAGTGCTAACCCGTCTCGAATTTAATTGAAATATTTTATTCAGATTAGCTTTATCAAAGCTTTCTTCAGTGCCAATACTTTGCAACTTGTCGTCTAAGAGTGGTTTTGCTAGAATGGAATGCCCATTTTAAGATACTGTTGATGCAAGATACAATCTAAGAGGAGCTTATTTTTTTAGAGACAAATAGCTCTTTAAGCTTCATAATTTTTAAGTAAAATTTTATTAAAGAGCGAGATTATTTAGCTTTGGAATTTTTCAAGAAAATCAATTGTAATTTTTTATAATATATTTTTGCAGTTAATTATTGCTGTGTTGGATTTGAATACACCTTTTATTGAACACAATTTGATTTGATACAGCCAGGAAAATAAAATGCAATCGTTTTTTATTTCGCTTTATACAACGTGTTTTTTTTGATATCCCATAACTCTAGGGTATGATTGAGGCCATATCAAAGAATCAACTGGCATATGAGTTATGTTCCAATCCTTCGTTATTTTTTTTTTTCATTTTTCATACAAAATAATTCGGCAAAGTCACGATTATTAATGTAAAACACCCTTACGTGAAATATGACAACGTCGACAAGGTAGCTTTCCCTTCACTAGCTGCCGCCGCCGGGAAGCCCCGATACCAACATACCTACATATTTTATTTTACTATTTATTTTACTACACTACTGCGAAGTTTGGCAACCTCGCAAAAGTAAAGATTCGTCATACTGGTGACAATTTTTGACCTAATTTAATTATGATTGATGATATCTCCGAAACGATGCATTTTTGGACCACCTATTCTAGGAGTTTTAGTATTATATTTACCTACAGAATATAACCCTAGAGTTATGGGATATCAAAAAAAACAGGTTGTATATTAAGTCAAAAGTCACAAATTGATTTACTCAAGATTTGAGTAGGTATTCAGGACAGACAATAAGAAAGATAATACAATACGAGTTAAAAAACCATATATTTAATACTCTAATGAAATAGCTCCAAAAAGTTAAATAAACAATACAATACCAAAGAAGCAAATATTCACCTTAAGAATTAAAAGACAAAAAAAACTCGCGAGCTGTTAGTCTATTTATTTAAGCTAGTTTCACACTTGGTTAGGCAGATTATTAAAATATAGCTTAAAAGGATAGTGTTGTAGTTAAGAGTAAAGTAAATAGCGGCAAGCATAACAACGATGGGTGCATTGACTGCTGCCAAATAACCAAAACATGATTCAATAACCCCCCACCCCCATTTGAAACCAAAAATGGATACAAAATTATAAATTCAACATTAAAATCCATAAACAACATTTCCAGTCAATATGAAGTTACAAAAAGTTTAACAATTAAAAATAAAGTTTAACAATTAACATAGCATTAACAACATAGCTAATTGAATCGAGATCTTTGGAACCACGGGAGTCCCGTGGGCGTTCGGAATTGATCTCCTGTCTCTTTTATTCATGTATAGTGCAAATGAGAAGGCAACAGGGTCTATTATTGTTGGGGGACGGCAGCAGGTTTGAATAAGGGTAGCCATGCTATTGTATGGTATTTGAATCGATAGTGTTAAAAAAGTGAAGTATATTGGTGTACACAAAAGCATCCTGCATAGGTTAACTTAAAATTGGAATAAACAACATTGAATTTCATTAAAAGCTTACAGTTACTATGAATAAATATCCGTAGAAGTATGAATTTTGAATTCATTAAAACATCTTGTCAATAATATTTTTTGTCACCATTACCTCTTTTACAATGGAAAAATTGCCAAGAAAATTATCAGTAAATATTTCTCAGTGATATACACTTACCATCAAAACTAAGTACCCAGAGCAACATTTTCATACAAACGAGGTCATTTCGAAGCCTTGGTTCTCCGTCAGGCAAAGGTTCGGAGGAGATCTGATAGCAATAACTGATCAGATAGTAACTGATCAAGCCGGCATTTCATACCGGAGTTATCCATGAAACAAAAAGCCCCTAAAATAACATCAATATGAAGACACACTCTAGTGCATTTGTCTGATCGGTTGGGTGCCTTAGGCGATCTTAACCTCCTCCATCCGTACTCTGGAGAGCTGCATTAGATCTCATCTGAATTGTTACCTGACGGAGAAGCTTCAAAATGACCTCGTTTGTATGAAAATGTTGCTCAGGGTGCTTATTTGAGACGGTATGTGTAGTTCCCTCGCTTTTAAAATAATATATAATTTAGACAGACGACATCATCAACAAAGTCAATTCTGCATTCTTCAATTCCCTGTACAATACAACAAATAATATTTCTGTCTTCTGTCTTTATTTCCTCTCCTTGATATCCTCACAATAGGTGCCTACATGGTCACCCTGACCAGGATGCCTTACACCGCCTGGTTACTGGTTATAGCGTCACAAAAGTATAGTCCCGGTAAGGTTCTTTTGTCGCTATGTTTTATGGGACATATTTATTGCTATTTTTGTTATATACGGCCTCTATGATTGGAATATAGCGGTAATCAGGTAGGAAAGGACTTGATACGTTACAAAAATAATTTTGGTTAGGTTATTAAAGATCTTCTTGCAAGTACAGGTTTCTTCAAAGAAGAATTTTGCATTATTTACATTCATCACTGTATGTAGATGATGTATCATTAAAGCAACCACCATTTTGACTAGGTAACTTTAAGATAGTTTAATACTCGACGTCAACTCAGACATTTTATAAGTTTGATAGTTGCTGAAGCCTCATCCCTATTTAATTTCCAACTTCAATCTTTGTTACCAAAAAAGGAATAGAGTAGTCTTACATTTCCTGTCGATGGATAATATAAAAAGTTTAATAAAAAAGGGATTGAAATATACTATCTGCCTTAGTTTTGTGTTTCAAACACCGCTAATTGAAAAGGGTCTTTAGAATTTGAGAAATTGTAATTATCACTTCTATAGTGAGTTTTATAGCAATAAAATTGGGTTCGAGTGTTGGCCATGTTATTGAATATGCTAGGCTAAAGTTATGCTCATAGACATTTATCTCAGTAGTGTTAATAGATGAGAGGGGCTTGTGGCTAAGTAATAACAGGCGCACGGGTCAATCGATCAGGTTCAACTACACTTGCCGCGGTTGGTCCGTGGATGGCTGCTGGATGATCACGTATATCGATGATGGTGTTAATAGACGAGATAGTTTTGTTGGATATCATTCAAACCAATATACTTTTTGGTAAAAGTTGCAGTAGCACTAAATTGTCTGATTATTTTAGTGATCTAGTCTAGATTTCCAAATTATTAGTTACTGGCTTTGTTTATATTATCGTAACGTTTGCTTAAAGCGATGGCTCTCCTCAAAAATGCGTGTACAAAGAAGAAATTGGACATATAAACAAAGAAACTGAAATAATTATCCATAAAGTTAGTTATTTATACGTAATTTCCGACAAGCCCAACCACTGGCCACCGCAGTATCTGCTGACCCAAATTAAACCATCAGATACATGCACCTTTCATTACTATGGGAGAATATAATTTAGAAAGCATTAAAATCTACAGATTAAGGCTTGTAAACCAAACCTTAAAAGACAATCGAAAACCTACCATAGAAGGAAAGCACAAGGTTGATTTTGGATTTCAATTCTAAAGCAATTTGTCTCATCGAAGTCCTGTAGTAACGAAATTTATTACTAAGAATTAACTATTGATTACCAGGAATGGTTTGCGTTTAAACTAACAATTTATAACGAACTATCTCAGTTTTGTATGACTGCTCTATTAATGGAGATATTTTTAATAATAGGCTTTAGTTGGACAGTGATTTATTTACTAAAGATTTTCGTTCATGTGTTGAGATCATCTTTTGTGTTGAGATTTGATTTGAAGGTGCACTTACTTGTGTATGTGTTATTTGAATATCGTTTTCCTTGGCTCCTAGTACATTCGTATTAGGTGTATTTAGTTCAGGTCCATTAACATTTGTTAGTTTTACTTGATCTTACTAACTCATAATACTTTCTGTATCTTCTTCTTTTAGTGCTCATTCATTTAATATTTGAAACTTGTTATCATTAGGACCAGTATGCTTCACAGCTACCAAGTACAACTTATTATTATTAATTTCCCTACAGTAGTGAATATGCCCTGGGCCCTGATTAATTGTGTGACACAACTTAATTACATATTAACAAAATAATTGTTTCATTAACTTACTATGATGGTGTTGCAACACTTTTTTCTGCATCAACCACTTCATTACGTTCGCGAAGGGCAATCATGTTTTTAACTTCAATGTCATTGTTGTTTAAAAAAAAACGAATTGCCTTTGGTAACGCCCACAACAAATTATGACTCATTTAGTTGGATCTGAATGATCAAATACAGTTTCAGATGTTAGGAAGTCATGTAAACAGTATTTATATTAGAAAACTATAAAATAAATAACAAAAGCATAGTGATTCATAGTTACATAATTATGTGGAAAAATGGCGTTGCTTGTAGTGTTTCAGTTGGGATTGAAAGGGGTATCCTCGAGACTCATAACCTCAAAATACCTACTGGTTCATTATTATTTACCATTGCCATAAAATTAAATAATATTACTTCAGCAACAGCGTTAAGGCAGGAGCAGACAGGTGTGACGCGGCACTAGTAGCACAATTTCTATGAAAACTTCATGGAAAGTGTCGCGCTGCCTCTCGCGCCCGCGATATCGCGCCAGTCTGTATGAGCCTTTATCCACCTACTTTATTAAGGACAGCTACATTATACCAATTTTGGAACAAACTCTAACAACCACATTGTATTCAACTCATAAAATAAATCAAGAATCCATATACCATTCCAATTTGAACTATAATTCTGTCTCAATAAAAGATTTTTTGCAATGTAATGATTTAGCTGGCCATAATTACTTTGTTGCTTAAATATTTCGGGCTTCATTGTGCGTATCGTATTTTATGAAGAAAAAATATTATGATCCAGGCCTTGATGATTCACATGACGTTAGTAATATACAGTACTTAAAAGCTATGTTAGTAACAAAATGTAATACTACATTTCAATTCATTTATCGGTTGCACTCACCTGGCGCACCGGGTACCTGCACAGGTACATGTAGGTATCCAATGTGGCATAATCGCGCAACATTATGTGGTACTTTTGCAAAAAACTTTAATGGCACAGCTACTTATAACAATATAAACCCAATCGTTACAATAAAATGTAATTATGGTGTTAATAGGGAAATGATTGCTCAATAAATCAATTTTTTGCGTATAGTTTATGACTAAAGCAAGTAACAGCACAGCGATAGCTAAAAATAAACTTGAAATAAAAACTTAATATTTTCATTATCTAAATGTGATCAAAGATCGTTATCCACGTGTGAGGCAAAAATGGTTAAAAAAAAACGAGCAAGCCTTACAAAAGTCGCATTATGATGTGTAACATCTGACATCTCACCTTGGTAATAACCAACTGAGCAGCAACAGAAATTAACCTCAAAATTAAAAAAGCTAAATACTGAAATATTTAAACGAATAATTATTCATTACTAGTGGTCGCCCACTGGTCGAAATTCGACCCCCTCTACTTACAATCTATATAGTACTTAATAATTCCATGATCACACTAATTCCATGTTAATAAAAATTACTTACTTATTTCATGCTCAAGCTGTGACTTCCTGTTGCACACTTCCGTCCTTTTTCACGAAATCACACAGAAAGCTAGAGTAAAAATATTACGTATCAAAAAACATCATGCACATGGAAAACTACGAAATAGAGACGAGGCGCAAAAAAACGCAAAAGCAAAAGTTAATATAAGATTACTAATTGCCAAATGTGGGTGTACACCTCTGCCAGAAAAGGCGCCGAATAAGGCTGATAACGATGAGTTTCGTGACGGTGCAAAGGAGGAAGCGCCGATCGCTGACTAACAGGAACCTCTGCGGCAAAGCTCCTACGGGGCCCGAAGTGAGCCTGCGTGCCGCAAAGCCGAACACCCGGTGTGTTCGGCTCCCGCCTGCACTACACCACTAAGGAGGAGGACATCGTGGAGTACGTGCGCCAGAAGACAAGGTACACGCCGAGGGTGCAGTTACTGGAGTCGCGCCGCAACGTAGATTTTAAGGCGTTTGTGGTGCGCGTACCTAATTGTTTCCTACCCCTAGTCATGGAAGAAGACTTTTGTTCCGTCGCTTCCGCGGACAAGTACCACAGGGCAGCACATAATCAAGCTAGTGCAATGTGAAGTTCTACTAACATAGTCTTAAGTCTTTTTACGAGTATTAACACAAGTTTTGTATTGTTTACAGTAAAAATATGTATGTTTAGGTTAAGGTATTTATCTATGGGCCATGTTGCCTGAAAATAAATAGATTTATTTATTAAAAGGCATCCAAGTTGATTGCAAATCTGTTAATCAAAACATAAAAACTTACTTTTTAAGCCGTGAACTCTAAGAAAGCACGTTTACACCGCCCCCGCACAAACTAAAAAAATTAGGTGTGACCTCAACATTGAAATTTGGTTAACAGTTAATCCCCCTTTATCACAATTTCATTCACATTATTGCATGACTAAGTTATTCTTTACGAAAAAATCTGCAAATCATCTAAATGCCAAAATGATGATGGTGTGTGCAGAATTCTTAATTTTCTAAGCTCTCACAGAATCGGACAGAAAAAAAATACAATCTTATTATATGTCAGCCATTATATTGACCGCATTTCATTTTCCAATGATGATGATGATTAACTACTACATATTTATAAATAAAACGGTCAATGAAATAAAGACACTTATTTTTAAGCAACCCATTTCTAATAAACCAGCAGTAATGACTACACACGCAGATAAAAAGAACTGTATTACTTAACCAAGCCAGAGCAATAAATTAAACTAAAGGCAGAATTTCTCACAACCAGATATTACTTGAAGTATGTGTACGCACTTCATCATATTCTACACCCTCGGGCTGCGCAAACGCAAAGAGGTCGATCGTGCTCCAATAAGTATTATTATAAAGATTTTTTTTTTTTTCTGCGTGCCTACTATCATTTAGGTTCAAAAGCCCTTGTTGAGTAAGTTGTGACGTAAGCTTTAATTAGTTTTACTTGTATGAACGTTGTTTCCTTTACTCCTGCACGTGTTGCTACACGTGCAGGAGTGACCAGCTGTTCTATTCTGTAAAAATCGAATCGTGAAAACTTAGTTGAAGTGATCTTCAAGTCAACAGTGTCATTCCCTAGCATCAGGTAGTTCACCTAACTTTCACGATAAGATTTTCACTGCAAACTTCTATCTATATTCTATGCGGACAAAGTAACATTTATTTTCTTACTTTTTGACATCGCGCTGTAGCAATGTTTCTACACTCTCTCGTTTTGTCTTTCGTATCTTCTATTTTTTTCAGGTGGTTAAGCTAAGCTTGCTGAACTATTATTCATTGAGATATTTTTTGAGTTCTCTCCAACAAAACGCAACAAATTATCGTTTCTTTAAGACATTTGTGTATTAAATTGTAAATTTCTGTGTCTCCAGCGACATTATTCCTTGAATTTCGTTCTATACCATGTTTTCTTATGCGCTTTAGGATTGTCTGCATAGATCGTCATTCTCAATTTATCAAGTTAATGGAAATTGTCTTCCTGTATACCTAATGTAATGTAATACCTTCACACCGTGACACTATTGTAGTATTTAACCAATCCTCTTTATTGGTTAACACATAATTGATTTAAGTATCTTGTAAAGTTCTGACACACAGAGTATTTATACAACTTTGAGGTCAGTTTACCTTAAAAGGACAGGATGCATGTTCAAGAAACACATGTATGACCTTTAATGTGGGATTACCTTTACAAATTTTGAACAAAACGTACGGAATGCTTCTTGCTTAGTATACAATGGAATTTATGCGTGTTGGATGATTGTGGGTGTAAGAGACCGAATTTTACAAAAGTGGGTAGTATTATTTAAAGCCCAAATTAGGTTCGTTTTCAAATTGATTGATTTGTGTTGTTTATTTATATTGGTGAAATTGATTGATGTTTCCTCGTCAGGTTCTACCTACGGTTTTGTGATTTTATGCTTCTTATTTTCTTAAACTTAACATATTTTATTCTAAAACAAATTATCCAGTCAAATCTCGATTGTATCCGGGGATGTCATTATAAATCTAATGAAAATGATGAGAAACCAATATCTGCTTTTGTGTTGCTGTGACTTCATGACTTTAATTTCTCTGCCAGAATGACAAAAAACGTTCACAAAACATTGAAGATTTACTAATGCATTTCAAAGCATCTATGACTAGACATAATACTCGTAAATGACATGGTTTTGTGAAAAGCTGAAAATTTTATTAGCAATGCTTTAGCAGCTAAACGTCCGTAAAATATTTTGAATAGAAATATTATATGGAAATATGCCATCTTTGATGTTTTGCTTTAAGTCGCTAATTTCAGAAACTTAACGTGCCGTAAAAGTGAAAATTGCCTGCAATTTTCTATAGATTTCAAGTATTCGCATGAAATGCCAATGATTGGGCTTAGCTATTTGATTCCTGTTAAATTTTTAGATGTATGTGTCTAAGTAAAACTAAACACTTTCCTTTAAAAGCTGTTATTTTTAGGGTTCCGTACCTCAAGAGGAAAAAACGGTACCCTTATAGGATCATTTCGTTGTCCGTCTGTCTGTCTGTCAGTCTATCAAGACCGTTTTTCTCAGGAACGCGTGTAGGTATCAAGTTGAAATTAATATCAAATACTCCATGGTCCCTTGGAGCTCTAAAAAAATCAAGCTTCTAAGTCAACGCAATAAAAAAATACGGTGATTTATGCGACATATTTCAATACTCGCAAATAAATCAAAACCTATAGGATACTTTCCGTTGACTTAGAATCATGAAATTTGGCAAGAAGCAAGGTATCACAAAGTCCTAAAATTGTAAATTTGTAGTTTTATCACATAACAAATATTTTTTGCGATTACAAACTTATATTTGCAGTTGGAGAATTGACTGTGACATAAATCGATGTATTGGAGAACATGTTTTTCAACTACAATGTTAAGTTTGTTTTTAGGATAAATTCATCCTAACTACGGAATCCTTCATTGTGCGTGGTCCGACACGCACTTGGCCGGTTTTTATTGTTCTAATCAAATTCATGAAGTGCAATATTTAAGGCTGTATTGATCTCGTCACCAATCTTCAGACCAAATGTTATGTCAACAGCTTTGTCCCCTATTCTTATAGCGTTGTATGTGGTAGCTTATTTCCAACAAAAGATGTCTACATGTTGTGTTCAGTTGGCATGCACCATGGTGCATGCCAACTGAACACAACATGTAGACAGTATGTGAAATGGGCATGCCGCATGCGGCATGCCCATTTCACATACTGTTGCCACAACCACAACATAAGTTTCAGAAATCGTGCCAAAGAGTAATATTTAATTTCAACAGCTTTAAAGTATGAATGTTCCATTATTGTTAATAAATTTCTCTGTAACAAGGCAGCGTTAAGTTTATTAATGTTACAAGCCTTACTTACTTGCTTTCCATTCTTGGATGAAGAACCACGAGCGGTTTCAACACAAAGTGAAATTTAATTAATTAGTATTTACTAGCTATATTGTTTTTAGATTAATAACTATAAGCGATTCTACGCTTTCATATTTTATTTCTGCATTGCTTTTTAATTTTAAAGTCAATTGATAGAAACTGTTTTACTTAATAGGTATGTCGTTATCTTCCGTATCAATAGTGTTGTCTGCTTTCCTTTAGTTAAAGCAAGTTTTCTTATTGATATCAAGCTCTGATGTTGCCACTCCAAAACGCAAACTTTGACAATTTCAGTCAAATTTAAAATTTACGAGGAAACAAAACCGTTTAACGACTAGATACTGCCCAGTAGCTTCTCTCCCTCTCAGATTATCAGCCTATTAGGAATATGGGTTAATTCGACGGTCATCCATCACCCAGTTGACATTTACGACTTAAACGGGAAGATAAACTGATGTATTCTATTTTTATTTTCTCTAGCCGTAATGAGGACTAAAGTTTTAAATGTATGGCAACTAAAACTGATTACCTTGTAAGTGGAAGAAAAGTTTCACCTAGAGAGTAAAGTAGAGGCCATCTCGTCACGTCTCAATTAAACTGTCAATCATGTCATGGATGAAATTCACTTCCGCCATCATCTAAAGGAACAAATATTTTTTTTATTTTTTATTTATTTATTTATTTCCAATTTACATCTATCATTACAGGGGTAACCTAATGCGATAGTGTACTTATCTAAAGTTCTAACCTAACTTATTATTAACTTTATAATTTTTATAATTATAATTACATTTTGTAACTTATTACAAATAACGCATTCTTTGTGAATTCACTCAGAGAACAACAGAATAGGTCCGAGTCACTAGCTATGAGGTTGAGAGTGCGGAGTGCGCGCGTCAGTGGCGCCTCACTTAAAAGATTGGTCCGAGCGCGCGGCTCCGCCAGCAGCCGTGGCTGTCGTCGTCGCCACACGTACTACCTGTCCGGAACACACATATATCCGTGCTTATACTTGATCTAATTACCTGACAAAAAATTATAGACTTTATGGATATCGATGTATAATTAGTTTTGTTACAACAAAAAAAAAATTGTGCTAATTATTTCAAGTTACCAGCCAGGCGGCCAGCGGCCGTTGGCACCATCATCAGCTGTAGTTACTTTTTTTATCAAGTCTGTAAAGTTTTTCAAACTAATTTAATTTGATTTTGTATACAGACTTCAACCATGTACCTCTGAGCTTACGACATAAAATTATGATTAGTTCCAACTCTCAACTCTGCTCAAAGACTACCTGAAAAGGTAATTTTATCGACCCTGTCAACGCTAGCAAGATATGCTTTGTGTTCATTTTGTGCGATCGTATTAATCTGTTTAGTTTTAAATATTGGCCATGGAGGTCTGATAGTTCCATTGGCTTAAGTTTCATCGCAGCAGGAGGTGGTTAGAAGGATTCTAATTGACTATTCGATTTGAGGTGTATGAACGTGGGGCTTGAACCTCTTGTCGTTGCCAATGTAAGAAGTTGTTAAGAAAATGTTAAAGCGGTCAACTATATTATTAAGTAGATGCGTACTTGATCGTGACATGAAAGAGCTGTGCTTAAAACAGTGCTTAAACTTAATATTGAAAAGCCTCAAAGTGATATTTAAGCTGCAACATAACGAGAATGAATGCACACCACTGCGAAAATGAAAACTATTATGATATTAACACGCAACGAACTATGATGTATGGCTTCGGGCACTACCCTTGAACTAACTGTAACAGTATTAGTAGTAATTTCATTTCTGCCAGTTATCCACTGCCATCTCTAAGGATGCAGTTGCATAAAATCACAACAACAAATATAAAAAAAAATTAAAAAAATAAAAATAGTTTATTGCTTCAACTTAAATACCTTATTCTAGTTACAATGTGGAGAATCCATTTAAGCAAATAGTATGCTTGTTTTAGGATACTCCGCCCTTCCCCAGGTTATGTAATTGTATTTAAGTTATTAAACCAGATCATAATATTAAATGAACTTATACAATTAAAAATGCAGGAACAAAATGGGTACTTACACAGACTTCAACTATGGATTTGTAGCCTCTCTAGATTAGTCTCCACAATTTCATCAATGTCACGTTCTACAAGTTTATAATAGACTATCAAACACAGGAAAACATTAAAAACAACTCGATTCCCATCATGCAAATCCTCTGTCAACCATTAAGTCAGTCCAGCGTCCGTTATTTGAAATAATTTCTCATTGTAACAAAGTCGTGTCTTCCATTGCTATCAATACATCCCAGATGGAACGATACGCAGTGTAATAAATTGGCTGCTGACTATCTGAATGCATACCGTTAACGAGTTATAGATAAAGTTGCTTTCACACGAACGGATCGTCGCAGCGATAGTTTAATTAATTTTTTAATTGCTGTTTTAGAGGGCTAATTGGGTGAGGATTGTTTAAATAGAGCTGTTATTGAGGAATGATTAATGTGTTATTCTTAATTAGATCGTCAGAATTTAGCTGTCATTGTTAAGTATTGTGTGATTACGCCGGTAACGTGTAATTAATTATGTTGTTTGAAATGGTAATGAATTTCTTAATTAGACAGCATCATACTCTTCATCAACAGTATTATATATGCTTACTAGATGGTTCTAGGAGGTATTTCAAAAGCTTTAAATTGAACGCAGGCATACAAAAAAATAATTATATTATCTTTGCTTTTCTATTGTGCAATAAGCATCGTTATTTTTATTATCTTTCTCATTACCTTTGTCTTCATCCCAGAAGTTATTTCTAATTTTCACTGCTACATTGAATACAGTGTGTATACCATCTAACGCAATATCGAAATATAAATTATTTTCCAAGACCTTTAGTAGAGAAATCCAGCAATGAGTATAAAATAAAGCTTCCATGCCTTCCACCCTTCAATTTCGCTTGGCTTTCACTATCATATTGCATAGAGTTGTGGCTAAATACCTATTTCTGTCTTGTGCTTGTTATAGACCCATAATATTGCTTGTTAAATTATTTAGTGGAATTGTATACTTCCACGTTGTTCTTGGAATAATAGATATTACTTTGCAAAGGGCTAGGTGTTTTGATTGTAGAACCTTTAGCATTGATTTTAGTTTTTTTGATAGAATCACTGGTTAGTGTTACTTGGACATCAATGTTTTATTCTTAGATTGCATATGTTTTATGGTTTTCTTTACTATTCTGTTCTTGGCGTTCATCGCCTAGCTCATTATTTTTAAAATCTTTATAATAATTATTGACGTGTAAAAGTGTTTGTACAAACCAACTTACAGAAAAAAGAATATTATGCTATTTCTTTAGATTAGCATTTACAATTATATTTTTTTATTAAATAATATTTTTTTAATCAGCATTATAATTATTATCTGCTTCATTAGATCGTCATATCCTATTGCTAGACAGTCTGACATCTAATTCACCTTAGCTCCCTACGAGAATCAGGTTGTCAACATATCACTTACCGTTACGATACCAGTAATGCAATAGATAGTCGCATAATCTCTATCGATCAAGCTTACATGCACTTACAAGTTGATTTCGTAATATCTTCAAATAGAAACGTTACGTACCTACCTACTACACTGCTTATCAGTACTTTGATGTTTTATTTCCTGCGCTTATCTGCTGGGGGAATGTATTTAGGACTTGAAATGTATCCGTGTTTGATCTTATTAATTTGGTAATATTTTATAGTTTAGTTGTAATACTTTTGATTAGAATTTACTGGATTTTAGTAACTCTACTGCTAACACTTGATATACTTCATAAAAGTCTCTAAAGTTGTGTAAAGCTTAAAATTATTGCCCATTGAGAACATTTAACATTCCTCTTAACATACTATAATCTTTATTAGTTACAATAAATTAAGCTTAGATAGGCAAGAAAATTTGCCAGTTTTATAACCGTCAGTAATGATTGAAACAATTCGTTGACCAAACTAACTTTTAAGTAGGTAATTCATTAAAACAAGAATGTTGGTTTTATTATAAGTGCCATACATAAAACAGCTGTGAAATGAGCCAATTTTAACACTATTGTTATAGGACTGGTACATTTCAATGGCCAATTATATTGTTGGGCTATTTTAGGCAAGTACAAGCAGTTATTGTTCAAAACAGTCATCTTTCACATTTCAACGAAACACAATCTAATCAAACTCAAAGCCAATGAAAATATGTTCAGGCACTTTTAAATTGTCAAGCAGTCGTGCAGTAGGAAAGATGAACTTAGTTGCCCATTCCAAAGCGTAGTCGGTTCCTATGGAGAAGAATGAGCCAAAAAATCTATGCACACTCTTTTAAATAAAATTTTGGTTACATCTTTACTATTGGTAATGCCGGATATACTCAGGCCTCTTTTGGTTTCCCTCCTGTTTCTAGCTATATACTGTGCACATTCTGTTCTCATTCAACATGTAAACATTGCTATTTCAGGGCGTGTTAATAACTATTAAAGTCACGTAGAACAACGGTTAAACTCAAACAAACATTCGTTAAAATGAGTGATAACAATCGATTTAGTGACTAATAGAAGTAACATTTATTTATATTATTAATAACTGTCAAGGGCCTTAGAATTGCAATCAAAATGAACACTAAATTAAGACACTTTAGATAAATCTGGGAACGTTCAACATCAAGAATAATACATAACTTCACGCTTGTATTCCACGAAGGGTTGGCCAGAAATGTATAATACACCCACATTATGCCAGATATGTTTAAGTCCATGTAATAAGAGTGAGCCTATTGCCATCCTTATCAGACTCCGGGCTTATACTGAGAAATTCTTGATAGAATAATTCAATAACAGTTTGTCCGACCTGGGCATCGAACCCAGGACCAGCTCATGCTCAATGCTCAGCAGTAGCGCTTGGGACCACTAGACCAACAAGGCAGTCAACTATAATAAAAGAAAAGATATAGAAATTCAGCACATTCATTTAAACTCTTTTAAAAGCCATTACGCTTTACCAAATAAGGAGACGTTTTACCTGTAGATAATTTGCGTGTAATTGAGACGCCTTTACAAAAACTTGTACACATAGTACTAACAATTTCACTTAACAAAAACTGTCATTAAAATGAATTAAAGTGAAACGTTGATGGTCACAGCAATCTTCTTCGTCCCAGACTTTCTAGGCACCAATTAACATTGCCTAGTTGTGTCTAGATTATAAGTGAAGATAAGTAAGATAGGCTATCGCGAAATTGAAATATCAGTGGGACCGGAGTTCGGACCTGAATGTCCGAAGCCTGTTTTCGCTTCGATAGAAGTTTGAGAAGCGATAGCAATATTCGCTTGTGGAAGGTGAGGCTCAGGCGAACCTAGTTTGGTATTTTGTTTTGTTCGACTTTCTTTGAGACGTTTCAAATAGGAAATTCTGCTATGCAGTGGTGGTGATCTACAAAAAAACTCAGCTTTGTTCATTACCTCAGTTATCTTGAAATTAATCGGTTAAAACGAGTCCTTTATCTTTTGACAAGCTTTCGAAGCTTATCCAACCAATTTTCGTAATAAGAACCTAAATGTGCTAAGTTGTCTTATAAAACAAGATCTAAGTTCGTCTTGCTCAGCAAGATGAACTTAGATCTCTTTGTGGTAACTTAGGTAGGTACGCTCAGAGTGGCCTCCGAGCGTACCTAAGTTACTCCAATAAACACGGTTCCCTACCAGGTTGTAATCCCTGAGCACTTTGCAAAAGCGATAAAACGATGATTATGTAAATGTTTTCAAATAATTCCACTTCCCTACCTCATGAAGACTTAACGTAGGTTTTAAATTTAGCTCTTATCAAGGTCCCTAAAACGAATAACAATAAACCAACTAATTTCCATAATAAGCTGACTCAAGCATCTTATTTTTAAAATACTTTGTTGGTCTTACGTTACCAAATTAATACAGCAATTTGTTTTTCTTAAAAATAAACAAATTGGTATTCAATTATCCGGATTTATTATGGATATGGATCTTGATTAATGTGTTTGGAAATTAATTATGTAACTTCGCGTCTCGTAACCCATAGAATTCCAAATTGTTACCTTCTTCATCTAATAGTAGTTAACAAAGGCCTATCTCAGGATAGGTATTATCTATTTACCACATGACTATACAACCTGTTTTTTTTTATATCCCATAACTCTAGGGTTATATTCTGTAGGTAAAAATAATACTAAAACTCCTAAAATAGGTGGTCAATAAATGCATCGTTTCGGAGATATCATCAATCATAATTAAATTAGGTCAAAAATTGTCACCAGTATGACGAATCTTTACTTTTGCGAGGTTGCCAAACTTCGCAGTAGTGTAGTAAAATAAATAGTAAAATAAAATATGTAGGTATGTTGGTATCGGGGCTTCCCGGCGGCAGCTAGTGAAGGGAAAGCTACCTTGTCGACGTTGTCATATTTCACGTAAGGGTGTTTTACATTAATAATCGTGACTTTGCCGAATTATTTTGTATGAAAAATGAAAAAAAAAAAATAACGAAGGATTGGAACATAACTCATATGCCAGTTGATTCTTTGATATGGCCTCAATCATACCCTAGAGTTATGGGATATCAAAAAAAACACGTTGTATATTAAAAAAGAACAGATTTATTAAATTAAGCGCTTAATTAGTTAACCGGAACTCAATCGGAGCAGTTGCTAGCCATAGCATACATTTTCTGCGGCCTTATTATTGTCATTTTGATCTCGAAATGTCTCCGTCAAATAATTCATCAAAGAAAGCAAGAGAAGAATGAAAAATTTGTACTCGTATTTGTTGCAATCGAGGTGAGGCGTGACGTATCCATTCCCTGAATTTAAATGCTTCGTGACACTTTTCCAATATTTATATGTATATGAAAAACCATTAATATTTAAACATTTCCATGATTTACGAGAGAGAAAACTAGATTCCCAGCAAGCATTAGGTAAGCTTGATTGATTGAATTGGCACGCAATAATAGACCTTAATAAAATATACTCGAATCAGAAAAGTTTACCTCTTCGCATATAATAAATATTGAAAACGATATTATTACGAAGTGTTATGGGGCTATTTAATTTGTTTTCAATTTATGACCTTCCATGATAGTTGTAGTTATAATAGTTCCTCCTTCCTACTTTGACAGTCGTTACGGGTCGTCAGAAGCCCGAAAGCCTGACAACCAGTCTTACCAAGGGGTATCGTATTACTCAGTTACTGGGTTGTGGAGGTCAGAGAAGCAGGAACATTTTAAAAGAGTAACGGTGGAGTTTCTTGCCCATTCTTCTCCATACGAAGCTACCTTTTGGAAGGGGCGACTAGAGTCAATTCCAATTCCAATTCCAATTTAAATTAATGGCTCCATCGTTTTACCGATGATTCTGCCAAAGTCAAGGTTGAAGGAAACAAAGTGTATTCACTGAAATTGACCAGTTGTATTGCCTTTAATCTAATTTACTTAATTCTGGATCCGATTGAGTAGCCTGTAAGAACAACACAAAATATTTGTTAGTACATATTGTTAGTAAGCAGACAACACAAATTAACTTTAATATGAGACGAACACTATGAACCACCAATATGAGTTGATATGTTAAAGCTTGATGTTATTCAATTAGTTTCTTTGTAAATTTTGACGTTCAAAAGTGTAATTTATGTGTCTATTTGAAATCAATAATTTGACATTGACTTTGCAGTCGCTCCTTTGAAAATACTGGTATTCTGCTGCATTTGGTTAGACTGGAAGCCGACTCCATCATAGTTGGGAAAAAGCTAGGCAGATGATGATGACCTTCCATGATACATTTCACAAAACACATCATCAGGTAAACTGCATAAATACGTCTCGAAGTCACTACGGATTGTGGAAAGCTAGCGGTAATGGCTAAACGCAGCACCGGAAACTCACCATGTAAGAGAACTAGACATTATAGACCATATAAACAAATTAACATTTATCTTCATTATAAAGTCTGGCAGAATCAGTCGGTCTTCGGAAAGAATTATAAGATAATAAAGAAGTAATTTGGTACATTATCCGTAGATTTATCTCATCTGCTTCACTTCCTACGCAAGATGTCGAAGTCAACTAAGGGTAATGTATTGCTGCCATGCCAGTGGGCGCTGGGTCAGTTACCTTTTTTACATGCTCAGCTTTGACCTCTAACCCAGCACTATCTACAACGTCAGTTTGAGTGGTATCGATACTCTTTTGTGCGTCCACATCGAATATATACCGCAAAACGTTTTTACCGTTTTTGAAACCATAATCTCAAAAAAAAAAAACTTAAGTGTTCATTAATTTCTGTTTATTTCTTTCGTCGCCAGAGTAAGTCGAAAGCTTATTTTCTAATCGTAAAGCCGTTGGACCCACGGACCATTGAATCTCGAGAATCTAGATTTAATTGAGCAAGCTAATTATATTGAATGCTGTGGTCCAGATAAAATCTTTCGTGGGAATGAAGTCGTCTAACATAGATGGTTGAGATTAACCCGGATGGATTTAAACTAATGAATTCTGCTTGAATAGAAACAGGAGTTTAAAGATCAGCAAATATATTACTACCACGAAAGCTGTTTTTTACTACATAATAACTTTAATGCTAGAACATAAACGTAAATAGAATAGAATAGAATACTCTTCATTATGTACACCATAAAAAAAGGTAAAATGGTAAATGTCAAAATTCATTTGATGATTTCCTTACTTGGTAAATTAGCCTTTAATCTTTCGATTTTCAACTGTGTCTGTCTATTACTGCCATCATAATAATTATTATCAATGAGTTGACTATATAACCGGTAAGTGACAAAGAAAATGATAATTTGAAACCGTCATTGAATTCACTATAAAATGATTACGACCATCGTTCTTAGAAAGACAATGAAGACCGTATACAATATGATAAAATAAAGATAATACATGATACTGTTATATAGAAGAAGATAAAGAACATCATTCAGCACTAGCTCGTTTCTTAAAAATCTTGTTTATTTTTGTTTCTAAACTTATGATGGCACTGTAGATTATTTGATGTGTATCACTCACTGCTGTCCCACGATTGTCTACTCCTCAAGTCAGTTTCAATTTCACAGAATTATTACACACGTATAACATTGTAACTTTTACAACTCTTTATTGCATAAACCTTCATTTTCTTTTATATTTTTGACTTATTGCAAACTAGCTTCGCAATTGTTGGAAGATTTCTCAGGGATAGGCTGATAAAGAAAGATAACAATGTACATAATACTTGTATGTGTTGTCACAACAGTGATGACATCACCATGCGTCATTTCAATTTCACTTTCAAAGTAAATAGCGTTCAAAGTGTGTGTTGTGATAATCACTAATAAGGCTTGAAACCTAAAAAGCGTTTTTTCCGCACCCATAATCTTCTCTAATGGGCATAGCCTTCTTGGTTAAAACTAATACTTTCGTATTTTCGCCAATATTTCTGCGAAGTCTCCATAGTTTAAAGCTTTGACCATAGACTTCGTTTTCTTTATTTTCCGGAGTATTTTAAATTTATAGTAATAACGATTCTCATAAGCACAGCCCACGAAACAACACGCGTAAACAACGTTGCAACAGAATAAATGATGACAAGAGACATAAAACAAAAAAAAGCCTTTACAATCCCTTTTATAATAGCCATAAAACAGAAAAGCTTGAATAGCATACCAACCAGTTTCTTAACGAAATTCGCTACTTCAAGTTGGTAATTTGCTTTTGAATTTTTTAACCACAATGGTTAAAAAATTCAAAAGCAAATTACCATTGGGGATAATTCATGAGGCATTCTTACCCGTAAATGGTTTGCAGAAAGTGATACCAAACGGTTCAAACCTAATATGGTGTTACGATCCAGTTTCTAAAGCAAAATGCGAATTAATGTGAACAGATAGTTGGACAATATTGAAGATGGTTGTTGGGTAATATGTTAGTTTTAGAGTGGGCTTGCATTGTTTTGAAATTTTGAGACACGAATTTTAATTGATTAGTAGTTTCTATATCGTTATTGTGTTAGTGAGTTTTTTTTTTAATATATGGTACTTGTTGACCTTTTTGAACAATTTTAATTGTAGGTACAGGCAACTGCACATCAATGGTAACAGTTTGACATTGACAGCGCCAAGTTTTTCCACTATGTGCGATTGGTTGTAATGCTTCCATGTAACTGATATGTAAATTTTTTGCTCATCTGTTCTCCCTCCTAGATCCTTTTTCTTTCCATTTTGGCGTAGCTACATTATTCAATAATACCACACAAATCTCACATAACAGAATATAATGAGTCTCATCTTCATACCGAAACTTATCTCCCTCACCAAATTCAATATGATTTGCAATACTCGCTCTTACGCAGGTATCTCCATAGACCCCACATTTCTCATAGCCATCCATCACTTTTTATATTGCACTCTTATCAGTTATCTGTACCGGATCAAACTGTGTCAATGTCTATGACTCTATGTTGTGGTTAAGGTTCGTGATCCTAAGCGGCACGAAGTTACTAATCATATTATGGTGCTGTCTTAAAAATGCTAGTTGGAATAAATATACTACATTTGGATTAGACTTAGATAAGACTTGACCTTCATGTCTTTTCGTAACGTAATAATATGTTGTAGAAAATTTGTATTGTGTATTCAACAATATACCTACTTGTCTTAATGGCTTTCCCGTGATTTTGAACTATCCTTACATGAACGCTTTTCTTAGCGACATATCTATAAATTCTGTGTTTATCATGAATCAGCAGTCAATAGGACAATAATTAATACATTGCTACAAAACTTGAATTATACAAAAAAACAAGTTGGAATATACCAAACCAACCGATTATCCTTTAAAGTTAAAGTTCGCGAGCACATTCGCAAAAAGCTGGCAGTATCATCACAACGGTAATGTTTTCCCATTGTTTGTCTTATTTGTTTTAATATTTGTGTATATTTATTTGTGCATAGATTTATATATAATTATATATATTGTATATATAATATCTATAGTTTGTAATAGGTATATGTATATATTTATATTAAAATAATATTTATTCCACAATTCTTACTATTGCACCTACCATTGTTTATCTTTGCATCGCCCAAAGGTGGACTGGTAGAAAATGCCTATGGCATTAAGTACGCCTCTGTACATTTGTGTGCCTAAAGTATTAAATAAATAAATAAGATTATACCTACAAATGGAACTAGGTACAACTTTATTCAAAATTTCTTCATTTTGGACTTAAGAACAACCTAATTCTATTACATCAGTATACAAGCAGGATGCTTGACAGGAAGCTAGTCCATCGTTTAGAAGTCACACCAAGTTAACTTTTCTGACCTCTTGTCGACTGACTGACCCTGATAAGCTGCAAATACGCTCATATTTTTTCTTGCTTGTTCGCTATCGTATTTGAACTTAATAATTTATTTATAAGTGGGAGTGGCTTTAGAAGCTTTATGTGTTATACTCCTACCTTTATTGGAGAATATACAGTCTGGTGAAATAATGGACAAAAAAAGGCTTGTCTTGTATTTTTATATGGAAGACCTGTTGTTGATCTCATAGTAAAAGTTGATAATTTTTATAATTACTATGCTTCCTTATAGTAAATCCCTTAATTTACTTACTTTAATGTATAATATGTATTTGGCCCATGATAGGTTAAGTTTCAGCATTCGTTTTTAATTTCATAATTTTCTTGTATCTTCCATTTCATTGGTCATTAATCAAAAAATTCTGTTAAATCCAATTAGCTTATAAACCAAACAATGTCTTGCATATTTTAAGAAAACACCAACTGTATATTTTAACGGCGACTTTAACATAGTCTGTGTATCATTAATATTAATGGAACAATTATTATTACGTCAAACTGACCACCTGGTGTTTGCATCACTGTAATTGTACAATTGATTGATACAGCCATTACTGGGCCTAAGTTTTATGAGCTACATGATCTGTTGGGTTTGTTTCTACTCGCTGGTGTATGTTTGTTTAATAGTTTTACTATGCACTTATGTATCGTAATTCATTAGACAACGAACTTGAATCCCATATTATTATTTTTTTCCTTTAGCCTACGCTGTCCCACAGCTGGGCAAAGGCCTCCTTCCACTCCTTCCATCCTTCGCGAGCCCGCGCGTCCTCCTTCCAGTTTTTCCGGAACCTATCCAATTCGTCCCGCCATCTCCTACGTGGTCTGCCGCGACCCCGTCGCACTGTTTCAGGGCACCAATTCTGTGCCATTTGGGCCCACAGTTTGTCCGGCATGCAGCAGACATGTCCTGCCCAGTCCCATTTAAGTTGGGCAGCCTTTTGAGCCACGTCAGCTCTCTTTGTTTTGGAGCACAGTATTGTTTCGTACACGATCAGTTATTTTCACCATATTAAATATAACACGATAATAATACATGACGCCTGAATTTCCCGAAGGTTTAGGCAGAGGAGTCCCTATAGTTGACCGTCATTTCACCAGTTATGTAAAGTCCCATATAACAAGGGACGAGCTTATTGCCATTAACAAGGCCCAAATCCAGACTCTAGGCTGCTACTGCGAAATTCCAGTTGACCCAAAAACATCCAAACTACTCCAACAACACTCGACCACCAACCTAACCCAATAACACATTACCCGATCCGGGAATCGAACCCAGGACATCATGCTGAGCAGTAGCAATTGCGACCAGATTGATACTCAACATCAGGGTCTTTGTGTAAAATAATGATTGTTAATTGCATGTGGTTAATAAGTTGGCTGCTAAGTTCCATAACATGGAATGAGGCACAAAAATAACTACCAGGACAAACTATTGCTATGAAAATCTGATGGAACAAAAATACTCAACAAAAGCACCTGCACTTTGCCTCTGTTACATGTATTTAAAACAAAAAAAAAACAAACATACAGCCGAACATAAAACCTCCTTCTTTTTGGAAGTCGATTAAAAACCAGTAAGCACCTTAATATGAACAAGTACTAAAACTGGATATATGTTCTATGTTCTATGTTAGAAGGTTTGGTTTCCGCACTTAGTCCTTCATGTGGACCATTGTGCGTGGGCCATGGCGGCCGTCAGTGGTTTATTCCAACCAGCCCACCTCCCTCCAGAAGCTGATTAGGTCTCCTGGTCTGCATAGGACGTCTGTGAAAGATCTGGGTGACCCAAGGGTTTCTGTTCTGATCTGGGTGACGCCTGTGCAGTCAAAGAGCACATGCGCAACGGTTTCTTCAGCCTCCATGCAAGCCCTGCACAGAGGGCTGTCCGTTATACCTATTGTGTGGAAATGTTTGTTCAGTGAGCAGTGTCCCGTTATAGTCCCCGTCACCAGGCGCAGGCCGTTCCTGTCCAGGCGTAGCAAACGTCTGGTTAGCCTGCCATCTAAGGATGGCATGGCTTCCCTGGATTGCCTGCAGCCCGGTGCCGAGGTCCACCAGTTCTCCGCTAGTGTATGGGTGAACTCCTGTAGCCACCTACGTAGTTGGTTAAAGGGGATGGGTACAATAGGTTCGGGTCCACAGGCTGGCGCGCTGGATCCTCTCCTAGCCAGTTCGTCAGCTGCGTCGTTACCCAGCGATCCGCTGTGTCCTTTTATCCATTGCAGTGTCACTTTGTTACGGTTGCACACCGTCACCCGCTCCAGTGCATTGTGACATTCTAGTGTTAGTCTGGAGGTTATATATTTTTTCTCTAGGGATTGCAGCACTGAGGCACTGTCGGACAGTATACGTATACGGGTGTCCGTAACTTTCCTGGCTTCGATGGCGTAAGCCGCTTGTATAATGCCCACACATTCCGCCTGGTAGACGGTGTTGAACATTCCAAGCGGGCTGGATATATTTATGTTAAAATCGTGTGAGAAGACTCCGACTCCGGTTCCGGAGTTGGTCTTTGATCCGTCGGTGTATACTCTCATCTCTTTCGGGCCTGAGTGATCACACCGTTCCTCTGTAAGTATAACGTTGTAGTGCTTCTGAAAGAAGTGTAGTTTCGGGGCTTTGTCGCAGGGTGATGCCATCATCGGTTGTCTTTTGATTGCCTCCTCCTTTATGCGTGTGTGTTTGACCCTAGAGTCTTTGCTCAGGGTTCCCGATATGTGGAGCCTGAAGGCGGCCAGGGCTGCCTCCTCTCGCACGATGAGGTGTAGGGGTGGCAGTCCTAGCATTACTTGTAGTGCGGCAGTGGGTGCAGTCCTCATACTGCCAGTTATTGCTACACAAGCAAATCGCTGCAGTTTGTCGAGGTCTTTTTGGGCTGTACTCAGGTCCATCCTGGGCCACCAGACCAGTGAGCCATATGTGATAATTGGTCGGATGACTGTGGTGTATAGCCAGTGGGTGACCTTGGGAGAGATGCCCCAATTCCTTCCAAGCAGTCTTTTGCACTGCCATAGGGATATGCTGGCTTTTGTGGTGATGTAGTTGGTGTGTTTTGCCCAGTTCAGCTGTTTGTCCAAATAGATGCCCAGGTATTTGGTCTCAGTTGAAAGGCTTAGGGTAGTTCCAAAGAGTCGTGGCAATTGTAGTGTCGCCAACTTCCTCTTTTTTGTGAAGAGAATCAATTCGGTTTTTGTCGGATTCACCGACAGTTGGTGTTTGTTGCACCAGTCCTCTACTATTTTCAAAGCTTGGCGCATTAGGTTACATAAGGTGTTCTCGTGGGTGCCATTTATTATTATGGTTATGTCGTCGGCGTAGCCTACGGTAAAATAACCTTTGTCATTGAGTGCTTTGATGAGGCTGTCTACAACCAGGTTCCACAGAAGCGGCGAGAGGACGCCCCCTTGTGGGCAACCCTTCGCCACAACGGCCCTTGTAGTGTCATTTACCGTGACTTGTACAGCTCTCATTTTGAGCATATTGGTGATCCAGCCGCTCAGGGTCGAGTCAATGTTATGTCTGTTTAGAGCCATGTTGATGCTGTTGAACATGGTTTTGTCAAAGGCGCCCTCGATGTCAATGAAGGCGGCCAGTGATGAGCATTTGTGGTCCACTGCGCATTCAATCTTAGAAACCACGCTGTGTAGCGCAGATTCTGTTGATTTGCCCGTGGAGTACGCATGCTGTTGTTTATGGAGTGGTTTTACCCGAAGAGGTCCGTCTCTGATATGTCTGTCACAGAGTCTCTCCAGGGTTTTTAGTAGGAAGGATGTAAGGCTGATAGGCCTAAAGGCCTTGGGTTGTGTGTAGTCGGTTTTGCCCGGTTTGGGTATGAAGATGACTTTCACTTCACGCCATGCTAGTGGTATGTGTCTGAGGGCTATGCACGCTCGATAGATCTCGACCAGCCACGGTGTCAGATAATCTATTCCCCACTGTAGCAGGGCTGGGAAGATGCCATCCAGCCCTGCGGACTTAAATGGCTTAAACGTGTTGATAGCCCACTTTATACGGTCTTCTGTTGCTATATTATGGGCTCTTGACCAGTCTTGATCCGTAGGGGTCCATTCTGGCACAACCTCCCATGTCCTGTCCTCTAAGAGTTTGCAGTCCGGGAAGTGAGTCTCAAGAAGGACCTTGCTGGTTTCATGGTCAGTTATTGTATAAGAGTTGTCGGGTTTTTTCAGCGCGCCAAGAGTTCGGTCCTGGTCAGTTGACAGGATCTTCCTTACCCTTGCGGCTTCATTATTTGTCTCAATGGATTCACAGAATTTCCGCCAAGCTGTCCTCCTGGCAGTCCTGATCTGTTTCCTGTACAGATATTGGGTTTCTTTGTATAGCTCCCAGTCCTCCGGGAGTCTGGTGTTCTTGGCTCTGTTGAATTGCTTACGAAGTGCATCTCTGAGTTTACTGAGTTCGGCGGTCCACCAGGGGTTTCTCTCAGTCTTGGTTTGTGGTGCCCTTAGTATGCAGCATGTATGGTAGGCTTCGGTTATGTATTCTGATAGCTTTGTGACAGTGTATTCTAGTTGTACAGGATCTGTTAAGCTTGTTAGTGTTAGGTGCCTAGCTAGCAGTGAGGCTAGGAGCCGCTTATATCCCGGCACATTAGTGCGCCGAGGATTTCGTCTCGGTATGGGTTTTTTAACGTTGGTTGTTAGTGTGAAGCGGATTCTTCTATGGTCTGAGCAAGAAGGCTCGTCCGACACGTGCCAGTTTGTGATAAAGTTTGTCGCGTTTTCTGTAGAGAGCGTTAGATCTATGATCGTTTGTCCTCGGGCTGTGACCCAAGTGGGTTCCGAGCCGCGGTTTACGATGTTAAGATTAGTTGAAAATAAATAGGTGGATAGTACCTCTCCTCTGGAGTTCGGTGCGTCGCTGCCCCAGAGCGGGTGGTGGGCGTTCGAGTCAGTGCAGATGATCAGGTGCAAGTTGGCGCGCTCGCAGTGCTGTACCAAGTCGACCATCTCTTTCGGCGGACAGTCGGCTTCCTCGCCTGGCATGTATACCGAGGCCAGTACAACATCTGGAGCGTCGCCTTCTGTTTGGAGCCTGATAGCTGTCAGATCTCTGGAACAGAATTGAGTAAGTGGGGCGATAGGGATTTCTTTGGGTATGTAAGCGCAGGTTCTTGGTTTGTCTGGGCTGTGTGTGTTTAGGATTAGCTTACCTCCGATGTTACCGAGGCCGCATATTCTGTTGTTCCTGATCCACGGCTCTTGGATCAGTGCGATGGTTCGGGGCTTCACCTCCAGTGCCCTGCGTAGACTAGCCGTTGCAGCCTGGCTATGTTGGAGGTTGGTCTGGATGATGTTGAGGGACGGTGACGGTGGTGGAGTGGAGTTAGTCTGTGATGGATCCATCGGACAGTCTCTCCACCACCTCTTCTCTGTATTGGCCTTCGTGCTGTTCGCCCGGCGACGAAGCGAGCAGTTGCTCGTGCCAGCCAGGGGATGAGGGCGGTATGGTGTCACAGTCATCAGCCATTGCTGCTCTGGCCATGACCTCCTCAAGTTGGGCAATGTCCGTGTCCTTTGTCTGTGTCGGTTGTGTCGTTGTCGTGTCCGTGCTGTCAGTCTGAGTGTCAGGTGGTTTGGTCGTGGGGCTGAAGCGGACGTATATCGAACCAAGCAGGTAGGATATACGTCGCTCCCGAGCTAGGACCTTTGCGGCTTCCTCCGGCGGTACACCCAGGGTCAAAAATGTCCCAAAGTTGTCGCCGCCGACGGCCGTCGCCCTGTACAAAGACCACTTGGCGATGTCGTACCAAGTATTCTGACGGATCAGAATACTCTGGAGCCGGGCCACGTCACCGTCGTAACGAGGGACGAAAAGCGAGGCTCGGACTCGTGTGGGCACGTCAGATTGTCTCAGTACTGTGAGGGTGAGGTCAGTGTCTGGGAGTCTGATTCTGGGCACGTTCTGGGTCAGCCATGTCAGGGAGTTATCGTCCTCACACCACATCTGCACGGTCCCTTCCGCTACCCGAGGGTATCCACGGAAGGCCGGGAGTGGTGTTGACGAGTCCGTGTCTAGTAGAAGATTTTCTAGGGCAGTCTTGGTGTGCTCGGCCTCCTCTCTCGTCAGGTCCCTAGAGGGGGGGGGGAAGCAGATTGCTACGGCCAGCCGCGCAGGGATGTCCTTCGTGGCTCGCGCGTAGGTCCTCTGCTCCCCCGGAATAGACTGGATCCTGGAGCGTTTGGCGTCCCCCTGAAGCATGCTTGGGGAAGCTGTATCGTCAGGGCGCTCCCTCTTCGCCGGCCCTGTACCGCTCGGTCCAGGCTGCGGCTTGGAGGTGCCTGGCTGGGTGTTTTTTGCCGGCGACGCCTTGTACAAGGCTCCGGATCTCTTACCCCTGTTGCGTCTGGGTTGAGGTCGGTCGTGAGTGCTGTCGGTGTTTTGGGGTCGGCTGTCGGCCCCGGCAGACTCCGACGCTTGCGGAGGCTTTTCGCGCTGAGTTTCCCCTTCGCGTACTTGCCCCTGCCCGCGTGATTCCACATCCTGCCGTTTTTCGCGCTGGGTTTCCCCTTCGCGTACTCGCGGCTGGTCGCGTGGTTCCGCGTCCGGCCACTTTTCGCGCTGGGTTTCCCCTTCGCGTACTCGTGGCTGGTCGCGTACTTCCCTTTCGGCGTCCGATCGCGCACCACGCTGGCTAGTGCCTTGGCGGGTTTCGGGCTTTCGGTCGCCTACTTTCTTCTCCCGGGCCCAGATTTTTCCGCGCTTTTTCAGCAGGCGTACTCCATCAACATCAACCGGGAGAGTTTTGGAGCTGCCAGGCCCGTCATCGTTCCCCATCCCTCTCTGTCCGTGTCGGTCTTGGTCTCTATCAGGGTAGGCAAAGCTTTTCCGCACGATGCTCTGCTGCCAGATGCTCGCGGGAAGCGTGCCTTTTGTGCTGTGTGTTGGCGCGTAAGTCGCAGCCGGATTTGGGTGTGTTGGCGCGTTGGTCGCAGCCGAAATCGGGTTAGTGGGCGCGTGAGTCGCAGCCTGGGTAATGGGCGCTAAATCAGCAGCCGGCCGCGCTAAAGAGCGCGGCACCAAAGAACAGATGGGTGCCCCCCCCAGATTACGTTGGGGGCTGACCGCCGAGGCGGTGTGGGATTCCCCGGCTTGGCCGGGACCCACCTGGGTAGTATTTTGCTCATTCTGTTTCATCATTTGGCATTTTGGGGGTGGGCTTTTTTGGAATCGAGGTTACCCTTCCTCTAGGACCGACGGGATGTAGGGATGGGAGGGAAGGTATTCGTGGGTAAAGGGTGCGGGTACTTGTGGGGCCACCCTAGGTTAGGAATTTGGCCTAGGGATTTGGGGATCGACAGGATGTATGGATAAGGAAGGACGGATAGTTAGGTGGTAGGTACATAGGAAGAGGTAGAAAGGTTAACCTAAGCCTGGGGTTTGGCCTTCGGAAACTTCTCTTGTCCGGGATCTTCAACGAGATGCTCCGGGTGCGGGACCTTTAATAGTCGGTCCCGCAGCCGGAGTTGGGCTATCCGCAACCTGCCCACCCGCTCGGTTGCAAGAGAAGAAGTGCCTGGCAGCCTGGGTCGCCCCACCACGAATGTACGCATACAACCGCGTTGGGTCGACCCAGGCTTCCCCGAGCTAAAAAAAAAACTGGATATATTACTGGATATATTAAGGCTTTATAATTTGAATACTATCAAAAATAGGTACTAGACGATACTAAATCAAAATTTATTTCGAAATAACAGCTTCCTGATAGAGCTTTTGACTTTCAAAAGACTTTATGGGTGATCAAAGATTATGCACCGGCATTACTCAAACCCTCTCATGCATAAATAGAGTCATAAGAATATTATGATGAAGAGAACGCAGTAACTTCTGACTGACGATAATATTACTCAATATTATTTTGTTTTCAATTGAGATATGAATTATTTAAAACTAGCAGCAGTTCTAGAAATTCTATAGAGACAGGTAATGTGCCAATTTTCTGTAGCAGTCTCGTGATTCGATGCATGATTGAGCTGAGAGCATAATGTTATATTGACGTTTGTGGAACTCATTTATTATTTCGAGAATGACTTATTTTCCTTCTACCAGAACCTAGCACTGGTCGCAGATTTAGCAGAAGCATGAGCCTTATTCATAAAGTGTCTGAGCAACCAATAGACAGCCAATTTCAAAAAGTGGATATTGGTTTATTGAAAGCCCACAAAAAAGAACTGATTGACCAACCAGATAATGAACTTAAACATCTGATATAAGGTCAACAGGTTAAAGATCTATAAAACATAAATGAATATCTAATAAAACCGTTAATTTTCTACCATCTGCTAACAAAGACGCATTAGCCGATTACGTCAGTATCTAGGCTTGTAAAGTGATAAACTTTATCTCGCTTTAAATTGCTGTTCTCGCATAATTATGCATCATTGAATTATTCCATTACGCATATACTGTAATAGAATATAGACACTCGTATCAAGTAATATAATAAGATCGGTGTGAACTGTGTTGAATGTAAAATAATCGTCTGTGTGAACACCATTCACACAGTTCTTTATTAGGGCAGTCTCTTAGTGCCAAGTATAACGGTGTAGTACACCCACATATCGTTAAGGCCTATTCTCGCTCTATACCTATTCTAGGGGACAGAAACCATGAAAACCCTTCTTGTTCTGTAGAAATTAACCCATCGTTGTCATCCCTAGATTGTTCTTTACCCACCAGGAAACTCGCATTATGCTTACAACCATTAACCTCAAATTGGTTACTCAAAAGTTTCTCAACTTCTGTCCCTACAGCCTACAAACACGTAGACTCCTCCATGTAAACCGATTACGATAGTATATTGTTCATAGATTTTGTTAAACAAGAAATAAAAATAAACAAGTGCAACTTATTTTTCCACGTTTCAAGATAACAATAACATTTAAACAGCTGTTTGATATGAAGCGTGTTGTTACGTAATACTCATGTAGCTAAGTAGACAAAATATTTTTGTTCTCAGCTTTTGACATGAGTCTATCAGGGAATGTTCTTGGAATGCCCCAAGGTTCATCGTTATTCTCTTATCCCAATTTATTTGGGGTCGGCGCCACGTCTTCAAAAGGAAGAGGGTTGCCAAAATTGTCACGCTTGGCAGACGGATTGGCAATCGCAGTATGGTGTTAAATACATAGGGAACGCTGCTGCCCGTCCTCTAGTAAGTCCCTTAGTCGCCTTTTACAACACTCACGAGATGAAATAGGATGGTGCTATTCTTTACGTCCAGCACCACACGGAACACGGAAAATTTCTTCTTTGATACTCCTCTGTTAGTCGTCATCTCAGTAGTCACTTCTTTTCTAGCCATATCCTCATTAACACAGATTCTTTGATCGTGTCTTCCACTACTCATAAAGCCTTCCACATTCATACTCAAAACTTTCCTTGCGACATTTTCCTCCACATACAAAAATCTACAAGTTTTAAAGACCATACCGTATGGAACACATTTTCAAGTGCCAACATGATCTTTAAAATACAATATAATCATGGGTGTGTTTCCATAAAGGTTTTACCAGACCTTCCAATAAGACTATATTCATTCAACATTTCCAAATATGGGTCAAATTGCCAACGCAGTGTATATTTTTTATTTCAATACAAATATCAAAAACCGTTAATGCCGCACCCAATACATATTGGCACTTTAAAAAAACATGAATGAATATGTCATTGACAACTTCTCAATAAAAAAATCGATTCGTTCTCTCATTCATTCATTCATTAACTGATTTTGCGCCTACGCAAGAACATTTTATTTTATATACAGGCAGTGTTTGTTTTAATATGTCTCAATATTTAACTAGGTATTAGGTAATTGTTCTGTTGATTTTAAACCAGTTATGAATAGTCGGAATTATTGAGCCTCTTTAATTGATACTAATATTACGTAAGATCTGTAGTGATAGTCAAGGTTTTAAGATTTTATCGCATTCTATAGTCTAGGAAGATATAATCCTCTACTGAGTTACACAACAAGACTTAATCCTATGTTTTCCGTAGTCACATTGACGACTACCTACCTAAAATTGATTAACTGTTGCCTTTAAAAATACACCATGTAGACACACTGATGTCAGCGAATAAATATTTCTTTGCTGACGTAATAATTTGTTCTCGTTTAGCATAGCTATCAAATCTTGCATGATAACGAGCCCTTTGTTTAATAACTGTTTTATTTTTGTTGCAGGTAATTATTTAAAATCTACATCTACATCACGGAATTTTCGATTAAAAGGTATTGTAGAGACTTCGCGGTTTACTATAGAACTCATAACTTTACCACTTTTGACAACAATTCTCAAAAAATGGAAACCTCACTCGTGAGATAGTTTCAACCTTGAACTATCTCATATCAACAAAAAAACTGGCCAAGAGCGAGTCGGACTCGCGCACGATGGGTTCCGTACCATTATCTATAAAAATGGCAAAAAATCACGTTTTTTGTATGGGAGCCCCTCTTAAATATTTGTTTTATTTTAATTTAATTATTTATTTTTAAAGTGAATATACAACTAAATATTCTATGAATATTTCAAGCGTCTACCTGTTGTTATTATCAATATAGAGCACAAACGAACAAAAAAATCACGTTTGTTGTATGGGAGCCCCCTTAAATATTTATTTTATTCTGTTTTTTAGTATTTGTTGTTATACCAGCAACAGAAATACATCATCTGTGAAAATTTCAACTGTCTAACTATCACGGTTTATGAGATACAGCCTTGTGACAGACGGACAGACAGACGGACAGACATACAGACAGAAAGACAGACAGACAGACGGCGGAGCCTTAGTAATAGGGTTCCCGGTTTACCCTTTGGCTACGGAACCCTAAAAATATACTATGTCGTTTCATGAAGTACAAGTAGCATTCAACTTTAGGGTGGCAATTACGAGTTCAACTATACAAGGAGGTTTATCATGAATTGTAAGTTGTTAGTCCCATTCAAACTTAATGCAGTACGGATTTTACTTTAGCTGTGAGTGGCAAGCTCGCTAGTAATAAGTGTTCCTGGTATGGTAACCCTTTGCACTGACAGATTGATAGGCTGTTGTCTTCGAGACCAGCAATAAGGAACCTGTTCCAGATAGTTGCCTTTTAATGGTCTTTTACACAATGTACGTCAGCAACTTTTCTATGCACATTTTAGTAGCGCAAAATTTATTGGAAGCTATTCTTTTGAGTAGCTTAAGTTTCTGTACTTTAATAAGTAGGTAAAATAAGATTGGATCGTGAGATTTTTTGAAGCACTAGGTAATTAATATTCTTGTCAAGAAAAGTGTCCCTGGTTTGAGTAAATCCAAGCATTATAGTGAATGAAATGATAATAAAGAAAAAAAGAAAATTAATTTTATTCGTCACAGAAACACGTGCTTTGGAAAACATAAACTCGAGCAAGTAAACATTACACAAAACACATCTACAATATAATCACGAGCACAAAAATAACAAGTAGTCGGCAACTGCACGTCATGACTGTGACAAAAAGGCTTGCACTCAGCATGATGCTGTGTTATGGGGGACCCACAACACAGCGCAAAGAATACGGCGAAGAATACAACTATTGACAAATCAATAAACATAAGAGCAAAATTAGAATATCCGGAATGAAAGATAAATATACACATATAGAGAGAAATATAACAATAATACAGTTGTTTGTTATCTCACAAATGCTATGGCAGTACAAAAACAAGGAAATGGTTTATCAGATACCAATAAAAGATGGGCTATTATGTCAATACTTACGCACGATTATGACCTTTGAGCTCCATGCGTGGACTGTAATGGTGCCAACGCGTTTAATCTTCATACGCCATAAAGATTTGCTTACACTGTAAAAGAAAACCGACATAATTACGATGACAATACCAACTAAACTCAATATAAGTCCTAAAGATATCAACATCACACTTCAGGCTAATATATAAATATACTCTTCAAGATTATAATTAGCATTGTCGACCCAACTATTTTATAACATCATGGGTTCTTGAAGTACCATTCAGTCTAATTAGTCTTCCTCATCCATGGCCGATGCAATTATGTCAAGTATAATTATTTGCTCTGGATGGGTCATCTAACTGCTGCACTGTATTCAACGATTGTCGCTGTGCAAAATCATATACGGTCTCAGCTAGTTCATTGATGTGTCTAATTGCTAGTTTAGCGTCATCAATGTCGAAAGGAAGTTTACTTATTTGGTCTATTATGTCTTTCCACGGAACTGCTATTTGACCTATGTTATCTTTATTTTAACTAAGCATCCGTCTACTATCTCTTCTACGTCATTAGTACAATTATTGTGGAGTTTCGCACTCCCAACAGAGTAATTACTTATAAATTATATTTGGGACACCAAACACAGAAGGTTATCGCAACAGACAGATTTGTCAATGAACCGACTATACGATAATTCATTAATGAGTTTCATAACACAATATTAAGTTTCAACGCCTTAACGTGACTCGTTAATAGTTAATAAAACACGAACTATAAAGTATATTATATTAATTGAATTATTATACGGGAACCGTTTTGCGCACGTGTTAAATAATTACTTCCATAATAGGGTTATAAATATTAGTTTCGCAATGAGTATTGATTTTGATGTTTTCTCTCGAAACCGATTATAATCGTGAGAAATGTTAGCAACCTAACTTTCTTACAATATTGTATTGTTCAATAAAAGTTTATTTGAGTGATAAAATAACGATTGTATATTCACTTTCTCTTAGAACAACAGTAACTCCTTCTCTCATTGATAGAGTTTTAAATTCATCTATTACTCGTAGATCAGCATGAAAATTTTTAGCTCCAGGCAATTAAAGATGGCAATAACAATTCCATTAAACTTTAACACTCTCTACATTACAATCATCGATCCTATTAAACTATTGCTATCAACAATACCTGGTTCGGAGCTCGTTCGAAAACACACAATACACCATACAATTTTAGCGTCAATCTCCTCGACAAGCAATCTACTGCATTCTTTATAAGAAAAAGTTATCATGATCCAAACGGACGTATGTCAGACGATCAGAACGGTACTGACTCTCTCTATTGTTGAATATTTTCGAGTACTTTAAATACTTGGGATGTAACGAAGCGGAACGAATTTTCAATGTTTGAGTTGGAGTTAGGTTGCGGAATAGAGTTGATGAGTGTTTGTATTGATTGAATAATTTTACTATATTTTGTGGTATTATCATATTTAGATATATACTTTTGTACCATTCAATGTTTTATGCAAATTACCAGACTGTTTTTCTTAAACACCTACTTCTTAATCATAATCTAATTACATGGTCTCAAACGTGTTGCATTCGTCTATTAAATCTGTAAGATCTAAACATGATCCTTGATAACATTCATTAACCGCTCCTCCTCTAACCGTATCATTATCTTCATTGACATTATTTTACTGTCTATAATAAACCTGGCTCTCCCCTAATCTCACCTGGTTCATTTTCTTCATAACCTTTCTTTCTTTAATACTTTCTTCCAGTTTTACTCCATTAGTGCTACTTTACCAGAGTTTCACAACAAACTTTACTTATCAGTGTTCTCGAAGGAAAGTCTCAAAACGTTTCGCTTTTGCCCGCTAAGTGATTAACACTCGAAGTGGTTCATTTGATCGAAGCCAATGATTAAGCAACAAGTGGCATTGGTATAGCAGCTTGTACGGTACTAGTGCAATATTCGAGCGGAGTGAAGTATTCGAATTGATTATGATGCAGTTTTTATTGTGAAGAAAATAAATAGGTACACCTGAAATTCAATTGCAAAAATTCCTCCATTGAATCTGGGCAATGCATGGAACGCCTACTCTGAGCTTTTTAATATTTATTAGAATCAGCATTATCATCATGCTTATAAGCACTTAAGGCTATAAAGGATTAAAAATTTGGTGCACAGTGGTCTTTTTCTTTATTTCTGAACAAAATGTTATCGTTTTTTTAATATATTGATAGGCAGGTACTTCTTAGCAAAGTTTTCTGTATTTCTTGCCTTTCGCTTCCCCTTCTAAACTTGTACCAGCACAACCGAGGTTATAGGGTTTGACAAGATTTTAGAATTTAATTGAAATTTTAATTGGAAGCCGCGAAAGTAGCGGCCACGGGAGTTCAACTGAGCAGACTCTGTTTATTCGCTGTAAATTAGCTTGTATACCAGACTGGCTAGAAAACTCAATAATTGAGACGGTTAAAAAACCTTTCTTGAACTTGAAACTATTCTTCTCTTTTTGTAGAAATAACTACATGCCCGGCCATAATACATTAAAATAACTTCTTCTTCTTTGTATCGATGATGAAAATCGGAAAAAGAGTCGTAGTAAAAATTTTCTGTCGTACTTTATGGAACTCGTCACCAACATAATTCAAAAAATTGCTGAGGCCATGCACACCGATTCCACCGACATGTGAACGTCGAGGCAATTCAGCTGTTAGACAACACAAATATAGTGCGAAGACTAAAATGAACATAACCCTTATGAGTTAGTGTAGTGTAAAAAGTGAAGAAATAATAGTGACAATGACACACATATAACACATGCACAAAGTGTTTTTATTATTATATCAGACTCTAAAAAAGTGGAACGGACTTGTGTAAAGTGCAATAAACACTGTTTTAAATAACGATCACGTAAAAAAATAAGTAAGATTTAAATTGCTTATTAGCTTAAAGGCTAGATTGTAATTAATTATTAAGAACCTGGTTCTTTAAAAAAAATATGCAACGGAATGCAGGGCCGTAAAGAAGACTGATGAAAAAGATCGCATACAGCGGAGATGAGAATATTGACATGGATGTGTGGACGAAAATGGATACAGCAAGAAATGAGTATACAAAGAGGAAGTTTGAATGTGGCGCCAGTGACAGAAAAGTTGAAAGGAAATCGTTTGGCTTGGTATGTGATGAGGAGGGAGGAAACGTATGTGACCAAAAGAGTGATGAATATAAATGTTGATGGATGAAGAGGGAGAGGAAGACCAAAGAAACGATGGGTTGTGTAAGGAAATATATGAAAGAGAAGGGGGTAAATGATAGCGTGACGGATGACAGCGGGGAATGGAAGGCAGAAAAATGATGAGTAAAAGTTGTTCATCATGATAAGTACAATACTCATCATAATGAACAACTTAGTACCAACCAATCCAGAACATGCAATAGAAAAATTTGTGTGATCAACTTTTACAAATATTCGGCTTTGTTTAGTCTCTTCCTAAAGCTTATTGTGCCATACGAGTATTAACAACCGGGTAGAAGATCTTGCGGTACCGTCCGGGACAGTGGCGAAGTCAGAACTGTGTGTGTCAGTGTGTGTGTGCATGTGTGTTATGTGCTGACGCTACTCGTATTCACGCATACATTCATAGCGTGTATATAAACTTGGTAAAGTAAAGTAAAGCGTGCGTTGCTTCGTGAGATAAAAATACTGTACAGTATGTTCATTAGCGAAATATAAGCAATGAAAGGTTGCTACAGTTTTTAATTAACTACATAATTATTGTCTTCAATGTCGTCATTAATGTTTAAAAGAAGTACCAGTAAAAGTAGAATGCGTATGGATCATTAACATTATTCTCAAGGCAAAAAAAACAACAAAGCCGCAAAAGTAGTTTAATTGATTGTAAAAGACCCACAACATAATGGAATGTCAACATACAGCACTTTATTTACCAACGCTATACGAAATTCAGGCTGACCTTGAATAACATTCAAATGAAGTCACTTTCGATACAACTTTCATTCAAACAATCCTATTAAATAATAATCAATATTGAACAAAGACCAATCAATCAGATAGTAATATTAATTGTATTAGAAACTATATTACTAGAATCGACATTCCAGCTTGTATGAACTAAAAAGCAGCTATTAGGCACCATAAAAAACAAGGACACAAAAATAAACAATTATTATGGTCAATAAATTCCATGACACCGACACCTAAAACAATCACATTGACAAAACAAAACGGCTTAACTGCGCTCGCTTAATACACAGTGGCCGGAAACTAGCACCCACTCGTCGCATTTATTTTGGCAACAAATAAATTTATTTAGCCGTCGTCGGTCAGAAACTAGAGCGAGCTAGTAGTTTCAATGGCAGCATTTTGCAACACTGTGTTTGCAGACAAGCCGGCGTATTTCTACACAACTACACAAGTATTCATTGATAACGGGCGTGGGTGAACCCGACGTGGTCCACTCCATTCATAGATTGGGCAACGCTGGCCCACGCGCCTAACGGTCGCTATTAAAGACGTCGATGGCCGATGCATACAAGTAAATTATAAACTTTAATCAATATGAATTTGTATTTTACAGTAAATTTTACGGAACACGGGAAGCAGTTAATCAATTTAGTGAACGCGAAAGGAAATTCAATCTTTGAATAGAAGCTGTTTTTAGTATGTTGGATGTTTTATAATAAGCAGTAAGTTATGAGGTAGTTTACAAGTGCGGAGTTAGGAACAATTTGAATACAAATTGGGCTGCGCAACAACCAGAAAAATACCGTGGACGTAAAAATTCTAATTAAAGTTCTGTGAATAATGCTATAATTAGACACGCCAATTTTGACCTTCATTTACTTTTAAGGGGTTATTGTACATTCGCCACAAAGTAAATTCGTCACATTTTTGTATTTTTTTTTTTTTGTTTAAAACGTTGCCCCACACTAGGAATTTCTCCTGTATTGTGGGTGCGTTCACAAACATTTAAACTCACATACACAAACAGCCAGACCCGGAACAACTACTTGTAGGTCATACAAATATTTGTTCCGTGTGGGAATCGAACCCGCGACACGTAGCGCAGCAGTTAATCGCTTAACCACTGCGCCAACCGTGCCGTCGAACCGTACCATTGAAGGTGTATTCGCCACTTGCATTAAAAATATGTATAAATTCGTCACAACCACAAGTCTTCATTTTAGTACGTACACTACGTACATCATTTTTGCATAAAATACTGGTAGCAAGCAAAGTTATTGGTTTTTAAATAAATAAATAACGTTTTTATTCTACTTAGTGTTTGATTTTCTGCTGTCTGTGCGGTTTTGACGAATTTAAAATAATCAAAATTATTAAACTGTGACGAATTTACTTTATAAAAATAGAACTGTGGCAAATTTACACATACTTTTTTCTGTGGCGAACTTACTTTGTGGCGAATGTACAATAACCCCTTTTAAGAATCATGTTCAAAATATGTACGTTTTTTAGCATCACTTACGATACCACACATACGATATCATTTTTCCAATCATAAAAGTTCACTGTTTCGGACACCACCTAATTAATTTTTAATTACAGAACTACATCTGGTTTTCGTTTAATCATAGACTAGAGGTCTCAAATCAAACCTTTTTTTTTTGTTCAGAAACTTGACACGTTTGTCACCCACGCGTTTTAAAACGACAGTTGACACTATTACAGCTGTCTATGGCGATGTAAAAACTAATGTTTGTTTGAATAGTCATAGCTCTTTAATAGTAAAAGATTTGAGATCATACAGGTATTTAAATAACATAGTTAAGTTTTTTTTTCAAGATTCTGATAGGGATATTTTTAGAGACGTTATGGTTAACTAGCTGTGCCCCGCAGTTTCACCCGCACTAGTCTCGATCCCGTGGGAATATCGGGGAAAAAAGTATCCTATGTTCTAACCTAAGTGGTCTACCCATGTGCCAAATTTCATCCTAATTCGTTTAGCCGTTTTAACGTGAAAGCGTAACAAACAAAACAAACTTACTTTCGCATTTGTAATACTAGCTGCGCCCCGCGGTTTCACCCGCGTAAGTCTCGATCCCGTAGGCATATAGAATAAAAAGTACAAACTTCCGCGTTTGTCGGGATAGGTCCAGACATCAGAAGTAATACTCAGATATGGCAATACAGAAATCTATTTCAATCGAACAATCAGTTATTTTAAATCGAGAGAATATAGGAATTAAATAGAATGAATTAAATAACTAATAATGGTAGTGGCGGTCACATAGGGCAGTACTGACTGTCAGGGACAGTGGTCCATGCACCCACCGCAATAAGGATAGCACTAATTTGTCGGAGACAGCGTTCCATATCCAATAACCGGGCAGTACTGACTGTCGAGAGACAGTGGTCCGTGTACCAAGACGCATCCGTTCAAAATGCGTATCGACTCAACAGCGCAGCTGCTTATAAAGACGATCCGCTAGTGGGTAACGTTACAATATTTCACTCAATTGACTTCAAGTCTTTTAAGTCAAATGACCGATAGAATGAATGATTTGTCTATGGTGCACGTTCCACTAGCGCCATCTTGTCGCCGCCTCTCGCAACTGTTAAACAATATGGCTTCCGTCACGTTTATAATATTAGTAACAAACTTTCGCGTTTATAATATAATATTAGTAGGATTAGTTAGGATTGATGAAAGCAGTTATAACACTATTTTCATGTTTTAATGTTGTCTACTTAAAATTAAGTTGCTCTCCTAATTAGTAACCACATCGTCATCAGCCTATAATATTCCCACGGCTTGGACAGAGGCGTAATCTACCACGCGGGCCCACTGCGGTTTGGGCAATGTCACATGTTTTCGAGTTTTTGTCATAACTAGTAAAGTAAGATCATTTCAAACGATGCACGAGTACAGGCTTAAATAAATAAAGCATGTTATTATGAAATAATTTGGAGGCGTTTTACTTTGTGTTAATTATTTCATCACCACTGCTCTCAAAAACGGTGAAGGAAAACATCGTGAGGGTTTCCTCACGTCGGCATGTCTTAGAACCAAAAATTCGAAGACATGTGACATCAACCAATCCGCACTGGGCCCGCGTGGTGTATTACGGCCCACTCCCTCTCACAGAGAGGAGGCCTGTGTCCCAGCTGTGGGAACATGTATGTTATTATAACATGGAATTAATTATTTATAATCCATGGATTTAAAAACCTGTATTAGATCAATATTTTTTCAAGACGGGTTTAGATTTGTCATCCTGTGCCCTGTGGACATGTGTGATTTACTTGATTAGTTCATTAATAATAAAGTAGATTCGATTATAATTCTGCAAATACATAGTCACTGCAAGTCGCGAATTATATTTTGATCAACATACAACCTGACACTGGACCTTCAAATTGCAAAAATAAGAAAATTTGGATTTTGCGGGCTACAGCTGCGGATTCTTCTTAATTGAATAAAGTGTTATTTGAATGCCCAAAACGTATTAAATAAGAATTAACTTTATATTTTACCTACTTTTTCTTTTCTCTCTTTTTATAAATTTCAAAATCCAGATTTAATTTCTAGGTTAATAAATAAATAAAAAATAATTAAATTTTATTGTAACTAAACAACTCAGTGTACAGAAACTCTGTGTTCGATAACAACTGAACTGAACATTTTAGTATAATATTGTATTGTCTGTGTTGGTAGCTAGTTTTTAAATACTTTCCATTGTAATCTGTGCAGAACGAAATGTTTAAGATAGATATAATGACTGTTTCTTATTGTGCTACTGTTTGTTTTTCCTTAAATAAAGGAATCCTTTCTATAAAATGTTTGTTTTTTATAAACAAAAAATACTATATTATTAAAGCACAAAATTGCTTGTGGTGGCAGTCAGTATAGGCACCTACGTACTTTCAATTCAAGACTAGAATGCGAAATATTTTAGCAACAAAATGACGAGTCTATTTCACTATTCCTAGTAGCTTTTTCACCGGAAGACAGATACGTAACCCGACGTGATTTAGAATTAAACTGCAACTGTCATACAATTACTCGTATGACCTCACAATACCATAGATAGGGTTAGCAATGCGGTAGATAATATAATGATAATAATGTCTTGCTAACTGGTAAGTGGTTAAAAAGTGTTAAGGAAACTTAGTGACAGAAAGGGACTTATTTGTAATATTTTATATTGTTTTTTAAATAATTTATATTTTTACATTGTTCTCACATATAGAAGCGACAAGAATAATGTACCCAGGATTTTGTAATATCTTGATTTAAAAGAGTGTCCTTGGAGTTTCTTGCCTATTCTTCTTCATAGAGATCTACGATTTGGAATGGGCAAATAGCTTCAACTTTCTGACTAACTGACCGACTCTTTGACAATTTAAAAGTGCCTGTAATTGGTTTAATTGAAATAAATGCTTTGAGTTTGAGTTTGAGTTTGGACTTTGAATCAAACGTAAATTACTCTAAAAGATAACCATACAAAAAATAATGTAAAACCATGTACTTATGTCATTTACAAACAAAAACATTTTTAATTGCATCATCAAAAAATTATCATTTATAATAAATAAATATTTTAGACATCATCATTAATAAAAAGGAAATAAAAAAATTCAGTACAAGAAATATGCCATATTTCAGCCAGTAACCGACCTACTGTTGGGCAAATGTCCTTTCTTTGGTATTGTTCGTCGAGTCGTTGAGCTCCTCTTAAGTCTTGAGTTGAGCTGCACGATTACTGACAAATGCTTGCACTGATTGGACAGGTCGACTCAAATTTGTGTGGTTCTTTCCTCAAAAGACCATTTCAGACATGCATCTACATAGTCCTCACATGATCTGACCAAGATTATGTCTGGACTTTAAAAAAGACTTTGACCCCTGACTTTTGTTTCGCCATTTCTTCTCAGGGGTAAATGTCGGCTACATCTAGATTATTTTTTTTTATTTTTTATATGACGTGTAAAAGTGATTCTAATACCCTATTTACAGAATAAACGATTTCATTTCATTTGAAAAACCTCTTTCCAAACAGAAAAAATACCAATCGAAAGCAAAATCCAGCCGGTTTTTCGGTTGGAGAATCATGATTTATTATCTAATGGCCAAGGTTCGCCAACCCTAATCACAAACCGTTGGGCAGTCAAGTCCATTGCCATGCACGCTAACGTTTCCATCGGTGCCTCATTGTCTGCAGTCCCCCATGGCAAACCAGTTCGGTAAATAGGCCATTGTTCTACGATATCTTAATCCTTTTCCATTGTGAACTTTTATTGTGGGTTCGAGCAATTTTTTTGTTAAAGAATGTGTCGTGGATTTGGGTTTGCAATTTTTTGTGGATGATTTTGGGTCACAAAAAAGGTGGTTGGTCAGAATTGACAAATTAATTTATTTCAGTCTTTTGTGACTTTCAAACTTTGTGAATTTGGTAACTTGGAAATCTACTGTAATAGTATTTTAAATACATAAAAACAGAAATGAAAAATAAAGTACTCTAAATAGAGTAGTTTTTTATTAAACTTTAATATTAATTTGTTTGTCCATTGCCTACCTATATTGACATAGTTACATAGTTTCTTCAAAATATTACCAAAGCAGGAACTTAATTTAATGTACTAAAAATATCGTTAATAGCTACCGTGCATAGCACGCAGCTAAATATCATAATTTACGAAAACACACCACCAACATAGATTATATTATTAAATTATACAGGTTACAAACTTACAACTACTTTCACTGCTGACACAATTCTGCAATCAGATGACGTGATAAGTCACAGTTATCAGTTACGTATTGGAACCGTTCACGGTTTTTGCCGTTTGAAGGAGACCGACCTTCAAAACTACCCTTTTGATCGAATAATTACAGATCTACCATAAAAGGGAGTAGGGACCATTTCATCTGCGTAGCCTTATCCCAACTATTTTGGGGTCTGCTTCCAGTCTAACCAGATAAAGCTGAATACCAGTATTTTACATGGAGAGACTGCCTATCAGTCCTCCACATCCTAGTAACTGGGTGACACGATACCCCTTGGTAAGACTGGTTGTCAGACTTTCGGGCTTCTGACGACCCGTAACCACTGTCAAAGATCCAGAAATGACAGCCGGGACCAATGGCTTAACGTGCTTTCCGAGGCATGGAGGAGTCTCGGTATGTAAAGATGGTGACCCATCCACAGACCAACCCCGGCAAGCGTAGCTTAACCGATGGATCGACCCGTGCGGCAGTTATTACTTAACCACGTGCTCTTCTATAAAGGCTCGTACAGACTGGTGCGATATCGCGGGCGCGACGCGACTTTAGTAGCTCAATTTCTTATGTCGGTCCCCGTCGCGCCCGCGATATCGCGTGAGTCTGTAAGAGCCTTAAAGGGGATCAAAAGTTAATTGTTGACATTATTTTAATATTAATGTGAAAATAAATAGAGTCTACGCTGCAATAATCGTAGATAGACAAATCAGTTATTTGAGTCATTTTAGCCTTTATCCTCAAACTCAAACCAATTTTTTCAGTTAAACCAATTAGAGGCATTTAACTGTCAAAGGCTGTCTGCCAGAAAGTCAAAAAATGAAGCTCTGCTAGTTGCCCATTCCATAGTGTAGTAAATTCCTATGAAAGAGAACGGGTAAGAAACTCAAATCAAAACACAAGCATTTTATCCTCTAAAATCTTTGAGTTTTCTATTAATTCATTCTTATCGACGTAGATAATTATAAAACACTTAACAACTTGGAAACTGCGAGCTTTTACTCTCATCGGATCAGCTTCGTAAACTCTGGTTTTCCCGATATTAACCAATATCCATATTATTAAAAGAAAACTGTAATGCTTAAAGTTTAAAGTTGCAGTAAAAAGCAATACTTTCAAATTTTAATTCATGCGGCATATTCATAAAGTAAATTTTTTCACCATCATGCGCAAACGCACGTTAAATAACGATTGACATTTCGAACAAGTACGATGTCGTAACGGTACCGGTCGCGGGTTCGACTCTGATTGGTGTAATAATGCGTATGTTGTTCATTCAGTAACTTTTAGTATATTGCTTCATTGGAGCTCTCCTATTGGTGTAAAATTGCTGAGTGAATTACTTGCTTCTAGAAATGAAAAAGTGCATTTTTCTAGATTTTGCTGATGTTGGGAAAAATTATTATAGATCCAAAAAGAAGTCAGTAAACACGGACGTTGGGTTGGGCAGCATTTGGAAAACTGCTTCAGGTCTTCTCGTCGCCTATCCTGCTTTAACCAGTGCGTCCTGCCCGTCATGACATACGGTGGACACTGACAGTTGGGCTGGTCCACAAACTCAAGGTCGCCCAGCGCTCTATGGAGCGGGCTATGCTTGGAGTCTCTTTGAAGGATAAGATCAGAAATGAAATTATCCGGAACAGAACCGGAGTTACCGATATAGCTTGCAGAGTAAGCAAACTGAAGTGGCAGTGGGCGGGCCATGTTTGTCGAAGGACCGATGGCCGATGGAGCAGACGAGTCCTGGAGTGGAGACCGTGTATCGGCAAGCGTAGTGTGGGATGCCTCCCAGCTAGATGGACCAACGACCTTACGAAGGTGGTTGGGTCAGACTGAATGCGGAAGGCGGAGGACAGGGTGTTGTGGCGCAAACTGAGAGAGGCCTATGTCCAGCAGTGGACTGCGATAGGCTGAGGTCTGATTGAAACACGGATGCCCTGGATAGATAAGTCATGTGAAAAGTAAAATTAAAACCGAATATAAATTAATGTGCCATTAGCATAATCGTATGAAATTATCACCGAATTTAAATGCCTCCGGTCAAAAGGTCCACATTATCTTTGTTTCTAGTAATAAATTTCAACGCTTAATTAAATTAAGATCTGCTAACTTCGCTGTGGGTGGTCTCTAAATCGAAATAAATTTTGATTACGAAAATCAATTAAGTACGCATAAAGTATAATATAATATACCACAACAAGCTAGTCGAGGACACTTAGCAGTAAGGTTAAATATTACTAAAGAAGATATCACGTTGCTATATTATTATGTTATGTTGTTGGTAAAATTAATTTACCATAACATAACATAACATCACACCTGTAATCCCCAAAGGGTTAGGCAGAGGTGTATCTATAGTACAACCACATTTCGCCAGTTATGTTTAAGTCTCATGTAATACTACTAGGCGAGCCTATTACCATCAACCGGTCACAAATCCAGACTCCAGGCTGCTACTGAGAAATTCCTAATGGAAATTCCCAATAACACTTTGCCCAACCTAGAAATCAAACACAGGACCTCATGCTCAGCAGTAGCGCTTGTGACCGCTAGACCAATGAGGCAGTCAGTCAGGCAGTGAAATTAATTAAAAAGAAAAAGAACAAACAGTCACGAACTAAAAATCAGAACATTGCAAAGGTTTTAATATTTACAAATGAATCAGAAAAATCATCCAATTTTAAACAAAATATTAAAGACACGTGTCTAGACGCTACGTAATCAGTTAATGAGTCTACAACTCGACACGTGTGATTCACTTTATGCAACAATCTATGATTCATCAGACCTTGAGATTATGCCGATGTAGAAATTACACAAAGAAAGTGAAGGCCGCTATGTGTATTAACTTCTACTCATTTAGTATTCAATTTGTGATTAACTTTGCTGATACATACATACATATTAATAGAATTAAAATGGTAACTGGTTTAGCAGATAAGATAAATATTTTGAAGAGCTAGAGGATTTTTATCTTAATCATTTTGATAAACATCGATCTTAACAGCTACAAACTCAAAAATGGATCAGCTTATCTTAAGGGGCCGCCGGCCGACGTGGCATGCGTAGTTCATACAAACGTAATACCAAAATAATTCGTAAATCTAAGAAATTCTTAAACTAGTGTAGAAAGGACAATGATATAAAGACGAGATATGAAGAATTTAAAATTTCTATAGAAAACTTATTTTTCTTTATTGTCCATTCAAAATATATATTTGGGAACCTAGATATTCTGTATTCCAAACGGAATAAAGACACGCTACCTTAAGAATATGTTTGATTTACAAATTATTTGGGTATTACGTTTATAGGAACTACGCATCCATCCTCTTAATATTTCTTGTTACAATTTGGAATTAACTGGTTACAGTAAGATTAATTCAATAGGTCGACACATGCTGTGAACTTGTGTTCTTAAAACAATCCAAAATTCAGTACCCACGAAAATAAAAAAGTCGTTACTCGAATGTTTCCAAGTATTACGTCATATTGTACCATTCTCAAAGCGTTTGGTGATATAAAAAACGGTAGCCATCTGTGCAAACATGCCACTTGAGTCAAAACTGACACGTTGAGACCTGTGCAAGCAATTTCTGGGCCAACGAACCTATGTTTGAGAAAAAATATGCTCTGTATATGCAGAAACTGTCCAAATAGTTATATAGTATGACTGGTACTGCCTGGTAGCTTCATTTTCTCATATACATTATGCGGGAACGCTTGAAAACATTATCTTGCCAAGACATTCAGATTTTTTTTTTCGTAAGTTAAAAATTTTATCACCTCAAAATCAAAACTCATAAAACGAAACCAAGTGAAATATACAACGAAAAGGTTAATCGTTCTGTGTAAAAGATACAAGAAAATAAATCTCCGGTAATGCAGTACTCAGAAAATATTGTTTCCTGCTGCTATGAAAGTAAACGTAAGTAAGGTAGATACTACGATGCGTGTAGGCAATAAACTAAAACCAGACATTCTTAAACACGGAATTACAGCCTTCAAGATTTAAAGGTTCATTGTAAACCTTGTTGGAAGAAGGTTTTCTTATCCAAAAAGTAATGTAAAATACTCCACAGAAGCGCTAAAGAAGCTTGCATATACCTATTTAGGAATACAAGACAAACCATTATAATAACTTGCGGAACAAAATGACTCCCCAAAGCCATAAGAAAAAAACACAACCATCTGTTGAAGAGTATTAAATTATAACATTCAACAAAGTAATAGAAAAAAGTGAACACAATTTCATAGAAATCCCAATAAAAAAGCCATGTGATAGTAGACATCCCTCTTGTGAACACGTGGCTGCACCGGAAGGAAACGTTAATTTAGTCTGATGTCAATGAATGGAGCTTGGTTATATTTTTTTTGGTAGGGAATAACGAAGTCCTTGTTAGTGACGAACTATTTGAAAGATGAGCAAAGTATTTATAGCTGAAAGGTGATCAGTACCAGGTTGAAGGAAAATATATCTTTGTCAATCGGTCATTGAACTTATTGGATTAGAAGTACTATGTGGAGTATAATTATTTTGATGAATAACGATCAAGTATGGGTACTTGAGAGTTGGGGCTGTATTCTATACTGTTAGTATTTAATAAAGCAAATGCAGCTGTGCTTTTAGAAATGATTTTAACTGGACAAATGATTCTAAAGGCATTAAATTAAATTAATGGTTTTATTAGCTGTCCATCACAGCAAACTCTATCCTACATAATTCAGAAGAAACTCTATAAAAAAGAAACAATTAAAAATGTATAGCTGTAGTACAATTTATTTAAAACAAAACGAATTTAAAACAACTGCAATAAATCTTTAAAACTTCCCCGTAGTATCAAGCGACAATAAACCAACGAGTGAGGCATTGACTGGCGGTCGAGAGGTCGTGAGTTCAAATCCTAGCCGTTGAACTATTGATGGCCCACGTCTACTCTACGCTACATAGTATTGTTAGAAAGTCTACTTACATTAACTACAGAAACTTACACTGCTAATACATAATCAGCCTATAACGTTTCCACTGTTGGGACTCACAGAGAGGTCACTCTGTGAGAGGGAACGGGCCATAATCCACCATCGTGGGCCCAGTGCGGATTGGTAGATATTACATAGTCTTCGAATGTTTTATTCTAAGACATGCCATTTGCCTCACAATGTTTCTCTTTACTGCTTGTAAAATGCTTAATTATTCATACTTGTATTACCGTTAACAAATACGAGTATATCAGCCACTATAGCTTTGAATCCTCCACATTAATCTCACATGCTATATTCTAGCTTGCGTATGCGTTGAACATTGGCCACAAATCATAGTTATACTAGTACATGACTGGTAATAGCTGATGTGGGTATGAAACAAAGGAACTTCCATTTAATCCGACGTTTGTTACACCGTTACTAGTACTACTATTGATTGGTATTAGAAGAACGTTAAAGCTTAGTATTTAAAGAAAAAACATTATTATTGAATGATAGCTTTACTGTGGTGACAGGTTAAGTCGATAGATGAGTCATTACCTTGGAATCTGAGGATATGCAAATAATCCTCTTAGTTCAAGTTTTATCATTTAAAAGCGACGTTATTCGGAAATTATAATTAATAACTGAAAGATTTAAACAGATAAACGTTAAACAAGGCTTTATTAATGTTAAACTTTGTAAATTAAAGGCAAATAACATAATTTGCCTTTAAGTGTCCTCAAAACCTTATTAAATCCATGTTTTCATAGCATTTCATCTCACATAATTGAAATATACAATTATACAACGCTACAAAGACTGCATCAAAATAATGCAAAAATAATGAAGTAACCAACGTTACTTTGCATCAGCGATCCCAGCATGTGTACATTACAAGTCAGTGTTACAGGTTCCCATGGACCGTTTTATCACACTTCCTATGCAAGTTAGCGGGCAGCGTTGCCCTCTGCCTGTTCAATTGCCAGACTGAGACCTTCAATGGTTATAGAATCGCGCCATTGTTTTATTTTACATCTGATATTATACGGGATTTATTACGGGCATGCACGTGCGTTTAAGGAAATTTTGGTTGTTTATATGGGAATGTTGGAAGAGTACCGCAAAGTAATGTGTTGGGGCCTGTTTTGTTTTAAGAAATTCAACTTCGATTTTTTTAAATGAAATAGTATTGCAAAACAATTTGCAAAATCAATTTCCAAACTATAATCCATCGATTTTAAGATTGCCCTGCAAAGTCCAAGTCGTGCTTGTAACGTCGACACACCTTTTTCAAAACAGATGGATTAACAGATTTGATTGCAAGAGAGAGACTTGTACCCAAACTAAGACTACAAACCACTGCCTTAAAGAAAATATATGTTAGTGAAATCAACAATAAATCCGTGGCTGTTGCACGCTGCACTGTGTTGACCCCTGATGTTATCTTATCAAAACGCGATAAAGAAACACACTTTACCTGCTGCTCACGGAAGTATTGAACGGAGTATTGACTGAAATGTTATGTTTAGTCGAAGTAGTTTAGGTTAGATTGCTTTTGAATGAGGTTTGCTGCTTTACGTTGTAGTAGAAGGGAAAAGGTATCGACTTGTCATCCACTCGTATAAGTCATGAATGGATTATAGGAAATGGTACTACAAACCTCTATCAAAAATTATCAGAGAGAACAGATACATTGACGAAATGGATGTTATAAAAAAAATGGTCTTTGATGCTGTAAGTACTTACCATCTCAATTAATTTCAAGAATCGAGATGATAATATTGCAACCATTACATAAGGCTGTTATTTTAAAAAATGGTATTTGATGCTGTAAGTACTTACCATCTCAATAAATTTCAAGAATTGAGATGATAATATTGCAACCATTTTTACTTGCATGACATACATAGAGAACAATACTCACAATAGCACAGTGAAATAACATTATTTAAATTATTGAAAGCCTCTTTTATGAAATATTCAGAAGTTTTTACGAGTTTACTCAATCTTTATAACACATAACCCCCGCATAAACTGAAGAAACACAGGTATCTGACAGAAACCCCCCATTGGCACAGCAATCAATTTTCCAACTTCTTCGAAACTTCGCTGTTTATTTGCTGATCATTATGCAAATTTTGACGCAGTTTCAATGAAAAATGAGCCTATATGCGTTGTAATTAATCTTAATTTTGCTTGTTAAATAAAATGTATGTATTGAGGAGAATGACGTAACTACATAAAACAATGAACTTTTGCGAAATGTGAAAATGCCAATTTCTGCATGTCCTCAAAATATTGGGACAATGTTAGTCTTGCGTGTAAGCATAATGTTTCGTCTTATCTACATAATTATGGCAAATGATTTGCACGTACACAAGACAATGTTTGTGGGTATTTATCTTGTAGCTTGCAAATAGCAAAAACAAATTATTTCTAACCTGAAACAAAATATTATACTGTTAGAAATTCTGCATTTACGATGCTGTAAATATCTCTTAGTATGACGTTAATTTTGTAAGTAACAAACACAGGATCTCTAGAAGTTTTATTACCCAAAGAATAAACAATGATTCCTAAAACCGTATCTCCAATTTTATAAGCATTAGATGAAGACCAAAAGCCACTAGACAGAGCGTCAGACGTGCTCAGTTTTGATCAATTCTCAAAACTGTACATTACAAATTAATGATCGTATACTGCCTTCTATAATAACCTTCTTGCAAATTCAAGATCGTATGGTACTCATGTATAAATCGGATCACATAGCCATACTCTGTCATTGTCGTGACCACAACACTGTTAGGCGAGCTGCCCACAGAATCAACAATAAGATTATCTGTAACCGAATCAGTATTTAACACTTATGGACTTGGAATACAATACACATCTTTGTGTTTTCTGAATTCTGATACTACGGAGAAGTTTAGTGTTGCTATTAGAGTGCTAGATAACATTTCTTTTTTTATTTATTTAACAACTTTCTAGGAATGATAGCATATAAGTACCTAGTCCCGGGTACAATTCCCTGATTGGACAAAGTGTTATTGGTTTTTCCATTTGGAATTTCTCAGTAGCAGCCCGTAGTCTGGATTTGTGCTTGGTTGATGGCAATTAAAGCCTCGCTCTCAATTATATGGGACTTAAACATAACTAGCAAAATGTGGGTGTACTATAATAATCACTGCTTGACCCATCGGGGATTACAGGCGAGATTTTATGCTGTTATTTTTTTACCTATTTATTTCAGTTAATATTTTTGCAATATTAGCTTCTGTCGAATCTTGAAACTAAGTTATGCAAAGAATTTGAAACGTAGGTGTTCAAATTATTCAGAATTTATTTCGTCCTAAACAAAAACCAGCCCCATCAGCCTCGAATTCTAAATTATGATTATCGACTTCCTAAATGGATGATCCAATTTACTGCGGGGCATCTCCGGACCTTCGATGGGTGGTCGAAATTTACAAATCCGAACTGCAACCGATAAAAGGTAAATTATTGTTGAAATCCAGAGATAATAATAAAACGGTCATATGTACCATTGTTCGTGGGCTTTAGTGGATGTTACGAAAAAGTTAGGAAGATGGGTCATGTGATTAGTGTTCATGTATTAAACGAAATCCGAGTCGATGTGGTCGTGGTGATGTACTAAGGTAGGAATGTGGTGTCTGCAAATTAGGATTGTAAGGATGTAAGATGTGTCTGTACGTAAGTACTACTGCAGATTGAATGATGTTTTTGTTATAATCAATCAGCTACCTACTGATGACCATTCTGTTAAAGAATCCAATTAAAATCGTTGTAGACGTCTAATAAATCCAGAAATCATTACAGATTGGGCACGTCATCCATAACACTCATCACTCAAACAATATAAATTAAAAAAAATATTGAAGTGATTTGAGAATTCATTCATTCCATAATTCCACATAAACAATCGCACCATGAAACAAACTCAAAAGGTTATTGTTTGCAACAAATTCGCGAACATGACATATTCTGTAAAATCATTGTGCTAGTGCAAAATTACAAAAATAACCTTGTGTTTACAGGATGCGTTGACAATAGTACTCGGATGTTCGCTTGTTTGATCTCGCAATGTTTAGGTATGAGTCATTTAAAACACAGCAGTTTCACAGTTAAAATAATAGATAATTTTGGAGTATGTACTATATACGAGTATATGTGAAACAAAGACATCACAGTCAATGAACCCCTCATCCATACTTAGAACCTTGTCATTATAAAAGTGAGATGTCAACCATGTAATACACAAGTGATAATGATAGTTGACAAGTACTTAACGAGTTAAATGTGTCAAAGTCCAAAAGTGATCAAAGGTATTCGTATTCCAAATAAAATTGACGTATCTAGTGGTACGTTAATTTTATTCAAAGTATAATTAATAACGAAGCATACGTTAATCAAAGTATGCTTCGATGTGAAGGAAAACTTAATAGTATTTACAAAAAAGAAGTATCCATTTTAAAAGATGAATTTTAGGAGAGGAGATAAATATATTACTATGCCCCAGTACTCAAGAACATAATACAACCCTTTCTCTTCAATTTCAGATTCATATTTCCGCATCGACACTAAAGTCAACAAATTACCTAACCCAGTAAATGTCACGTCAAGACAAACAAACATAACGTGCCAATTCATAAACTAGATACCTCACGATATGTCTGTCTTACCTTTAGGCTATTATTCTCCAATATTAACTTGTCACAAGTAATAATTTTAATCTTAAATAAACAGAAAATGACAAAAGATTATATTATTGAACATCTTTAAGTATTGACAATAGCTCACTTGCAACAAATAGAAATGGAGGAAAACACAATATGTATTTACTGTTAGGCTGGTTACATATACGGCTATTAGACATGAACTAAATATGAAATTAGAAGAATACAATATTAGACTAGGATATTAAACAAAATAAGAACATAAAATGTGATTTTATCATAGAATTTTCAATTTTCACTCTACAGTGGGAAGGTTTTTTTTGGGATATTCTTCCATGCCAGTTTTAAAATTTCCAGTATGGTTATAATTCCGTTTTAATTCTTCACTTTCGACTTCTGATGTCCACAAAATATCCCTGTATTTCTATGTTAGTTACCTCAATGTAAGACCATGTGAAGCTAGTTTAACAAAACTGAATGGGGACAATATATGAGTAAACAAACTCATAACAAGGAATTTGTAATATCAGTCATTCATGATAACACTTAAAACATAGATAGCAACATTAGTATCAATGAAGTTAAGTGTTATTTCATTGATGCACTGAGTGATAACGATATGAGTTGTATGAAATCTAGTGAGAAATTAATAGAATATTAAATGCAAGAATTTAAAGAGGTGCTTTAATAGATTCCTAAGATGCTCTTGAACATAATTCCATGCAAATAGAATGAATACCTACTACTCGTACTGTCAATGAATAAAAAATTTAAACACATTAAGGTTGATTTTCACTTGCACCTTATGATTTTTCCGACATCGTAATACACACATTTTGTATTAAAATTACAGTTCGAAAAGGTGACAAACACCCGCTTTGTGGGAAAGGAATATTATGAAAATTGCTTAACAGTTAAGCTAACTGACCGCACTTCTTGGTAATTTATGCTGCCGTATTTAGTAGTCCATGTAATCACACGCCATTTGCTTCATCATCTACTAATCCAGCTGCTACTGAATGAAGATGGTAAAAATTATCTTTTAAATATTTTCTTTTAAGTTATTTTAAAGCAACGTTCAAAGTTTAGTATCTTATTTTTCTGCACGTACAAAAAGCTGGTAGAACAGCCAGTTGTGTAATCTCACAATCAGTATCGCTGACGGCCATAGCGATCTAGCGTTAAGATACCATTTTATCGAGCTTAGACACTAGTTCACGTAAACTTGAGTAATTTTTCCTGTTACAATGTAGAGATCCCGTTTTTAACGGACGTGGTATATGTTTTAGATGACTGGTACCGTATTTCTTGGTAAAGACTTAATCTTATTTAAAAATATTGAATGAATGTTGTACCTTTTGAAATATACAGGAAATGTTCCACATCGAAATGTGGATGATTTTCTATATATTTTAAAAGTCAAATAATTCAGAAGAGAAGAGTCAAAGAAAATGGCAATATTTTTTTTCCCTAGCCTACGCTGTCCCACAGCTGGGCAAAGGCCTCCCGCCACTCCTTCCATCTTTCGCGAGCCCGCGCGTTCTCCTTCCAGTTTTGACGGAACCTATCCAGTTCGTCCCGCCATCTCCTACGTGATCTGCCGCGACGCCGTCGCACTGTCTCAGGGCACAAATTCTGTGCTATTTGCGCCCACAGTTGGTCTGGCATTCGGCATACATGTCCTGCCCAGTCCCATTTAAAGGCTTCTACATACCGGGGCGACTAGTCGCGCGACGCGACGCGACACAAAGGCACCGCTCGTCCCGCGACACGCGGGGCCTTTGTGCCGTGTCGCGTCGCGCGACAAGTCGCGCTGGTATGTAGAAGTCTTAAGTTGGGCAGCCTTTTGAGCCACGTCAGCTATTTTTGTTTTGGAACGCAGTATTGTGTTTCGATCACAATCAGTTAATTTAACGCCTTAAGGCAATATTATAAAACAATTATCGATACTAACAAATAATATTTAGCTCAAAAGCAAACATCTAAAATAAATTAACAATATTGATTCAGCATTGATTAATTCATAAAATGTCCATATCTAGACGCCACTTCGTTTTCCGTAAACACTGATTTTATTTACGAATACTCAATCAAAACACGCAAGTAGGTATAAACAAACCAATAATTAGAACGGCGTCTATCAACATCGCTATCAAAATATACCAAGAGACTCCTCCACATGCGATACTATCGCAAAACTAGTTATACATTATCTGGAATCTTCGATGGAACATGCAGCTGTTAATGCAAGTGCAGAAATGTACGTGAAGTAACGCGTTATGATAAGATTAGCGGATGTACGTCGGCGCCGATGCTGACACTTTGGTCACGAAGCTATGATTGCAATCGTAAAGTAACTTTATATTGAGAAACTTTCTTTGCTTGTAAAAGGAAGTGTTTGGATAATTTATAATTTGTTGTTTTTAGTCGCGATAGTCTTAAGTCATCTTAGAACTTCATATGAAGGTAGTTTAATTGCTTCTGTACGAAGTCCGTCTGAAGCTTAAAATTGTGAGAGGCATGTAATATGCCTGAAGATGTTGATTAATTATATAAGATTATAGTTTCTATTAATAAATAGAAAACCACTTCTTGTGAATCACAAACCGGTATTAAAAAGAGTGAGAGAAAATCTCAGACCTTATCATAATCAATTTCATGACGTTACACTAACAATACACCACAACGCGTGTAATATCCAACTCCCAAGTCAAAGAACCCAACAAAAGGGTATAATGATGTAACCCAATAGTAAACGGATAAGCTACGGAAGTAAATAATTTAATAGTCAAACAATATCCCAATCAGATTTCCTCATAAAACATTTCTATTCTGAAGCAACGACTCGTTGAACCAATATTTAAAGAACAAGCTCTAAGCGAAAGATCTTAAACAAAACCTATAAACAGAAATGTTAAACAACAGACCGACTAAGATAACAGAGCGAGGAAAAGGCTAAATCACGATAAAGTCAAAGAAACAAACAATAATGAACCTTAAATCAATGTAATAAGGACTCGCAACAGTTAACATAATAGTAAGAGGTGTAATTACAATCTGTTTTCCGTCGTATATCATCCATTCTGATAACTTTCAGTGCTGATTAATTAAATGATAAGAAAAACAACATTGATTCATTAAGTAAATTGGTTTTAAAAACCTTTTTAAGTAAACCTTACTCATGTCAGAACAATTTGGTCGAAGATATCTCGAGGTAGAGAGATATCTCATTTCTTGTTTTTAAACGCCAGGAACTTTGCATAATCCTTGGCAGAAAAATCACGGTAGATTATAATTATATGAATTATTTGAATATAACAATCAAATGCATCTGACAGCCTTCTTCCTTTGGCAAACGTTTAAGGAACACAACCTTTCATTGAAATAATCAGTTAGTAATAAACTGAAGCAGCAATCGTTACTGTTGACCACATGCAAAGCATAGCTACCTAATAAGATTTCTAGTCTGACTATTCCCTTATTTATAAACGTTACTTAAAGTCAATTGACGTTTAAACGTCAAAGGATATATGGCTAAGCAGCCCCTAATCATAACATATCTTTAAGCAATGTTTATAGATATGGGATTTAATGTTCATAGTATAGTAAAAACTATGACTATAGAGGCAGACTAGAGATTATTTCACCAATATCAGATGTCTAGTCGAAATATAGCGCCATATAGCTACAATTTCTTAATACAGCAAAGTGCTGATAATAACATTTCAATTTAGAAAGATATCATTTTTAAAAGTAGATATAAATCTGTTAAGGTATCCGTCTTATATTATGAAAGTAAGTGTTGATAGATGATAACGTACAGGACACCATCGAAATAGTAAATACTGTTGCATATTTTGAGCTAAATATCAGTTTCTAGGTTCTACTTATACAGTAGAACCTAGAGAGATAATAGATGAAATTAAATATGTGACAATTAAAGCAAACATAGCACAACTCTTACGGCAGTGTTCTAAAAATATCACTACATTACAAAAAAAAATATGTTCGAAGAAATCATAATGAAGTCAGTTTAATCCGATAATCAAATTAGTCCCATACGCAATGTATGTGACCCCAACCCTAATATTAATAATGACCGAAACAATACGACTATAAGGCGTGAGAAAGCGGAGACATTAACAACTAATGGACTGATAAAAATGATGAATTGTGATAACTCGAAAATGTTATTTTTTAAGCCAATTATATCCATGTTCGGGACAGTAACAGGTTATAATTTAAAACAAAAGAACGATGAGAGTTGGAAAGAAAGAAATAATGGATCAATGAATTGGATATGATAAGTTTAACGTGGAAGTCATTAAACATTTATACTTAGTAGGTTATTTATCATTGTTCAAAAAAGACAAATATATGAAAACACTTTAAAAGGAATAACATTATGTATGTACACATTCGAAGTTTTATTGATTTTTTTATTCATGGGTTTACACCCAGCTTATTAGGAAACAATAATAATTCTGATGACTGAGTAAAGATTGCTTGAAAACTAGTATACTAAAATATCATATTTATCTATTATATGTATATTCAAAGGCCCCTAAGTTACTCCCCTTTTTTTGTGAATCAGTATTTACTAACTTGATACAGTAATGGAAACAAAATGCACCTATAAGTCGATATCTATCGGGGCCACCACTATCTCTTCTATGAAGCAATAATATCAACTTTATCGATACATGCACGATACGACACCGTTTTACATACAAAACTTACGTAAAATGTCTGTGACGATATCTTTATAATCCGATTGACTTGCCTTTGGAGTTAATACGCGGATTATGTTAAAAGAATTAAATTTTGAGAAGTTGGAGCGTTATGGTAGCTTTGGACTCGATTTCACACGTGAGAACCAGACGATTAGGCTAAAAGATTAAAGTTAACTTGAATCCGTTGATTAAAGTTTACTTTTATGTTACCGACAGAAGTCCAAAATACAGCAAGATTGAATCAAGCTGTAGAACAAAAAGCCAAAATGGTGGAGAATATACACGAGTTCATGACTGACCTTCTTCTTCTTCTTCTGAGACTGACTTTCTAGATTGAAAAGAAATTACTTAACTGGCATCAAATGTGATGGCCCTTTCAATGACGGACTAAGCGCAGATGACAAATCCAACTAATTACTTGTCACTTCTTCAAAAGTAATTGAATACGTCACTCATCCTAATAATTCCTGCTAATCCTACAACAGTAAAAATGCGTGATTGTTTACTTATGTCTATAAGCGGAGTAGAATGATCGAGTTTGTTTAACGGTGTCCAATTGTGTGCAAGCGCAACTTCCTGTGTGTGTGCAGTTACTGGCACCGCGATTGTGACTTTGTTTAACTTTGTTAGTATTCCGATAAAGTGTCTATTAAGTGTCGAAAATATCAGTTAGTTCCTGTTATGTAAGCCTCTCGGATATTGCTTATATCTTCAAGCAGATTTTGGATAAAGTAATCATGTTTAACTTAGATGTATTGTAAAAGTTGATTCATGAAAGACTTAACACTGGACCTTATAGAATTTGGCAGACTTGATTATGGCATACTTCCCAATAAGTATTTTCTGTAGTGAAACACTAGCAACTGAAATAAATGCACTGCAATACTATTATGTAGATAAGAAATATATAATCGTTCGAATCCTAATGTCTATCGATCAAGCAAAATAAATATCAAATTATAGACGATTCAAATCACTTATACAATAAAAAACATTAATCATTTGTATTTAAGACAAAAAAATAACGATATTCACCACATTATCGTTACTTATCATACAAAATTGGCGGCCAAACGATGGCGCCAGTCGGTAAATAAAAGATTATTGATACTAAAGATAACAATTACTTTGTTGTATCGTGGTTCCCTTGACAGCTGTTTTTGAATCTGATAAAGGTGTTGTATTGAATATATAAGAGCGACCACGGGTGGTCAAAAGACTAGACATGTTATTGAAATTAGCAGGACTGGTGCTATTCAGTCTTATAGGCCAGGTTCTTAGACCTACGCTTGCTATAACATTGCGATTAGAATTTGCTTAACCCCAACATATTTGATTTAATTTGATATACCGACCTATGGCTGAAGTTTATCGTCCTGATGTCTGAATTTTTATGAACCATCCAAATAACGCAATTCTGTTTTGTATTTGCTACTATTATACCTTAAATTTGTATTATATCCTTTGTATCGTTCTTCTCTTCAATAATGTCTAGGTTGTAAAGTGATCCGCCCTTTATGCATTTGATATCACTATACAAGGATACATTGTTCTGGAATTGCTTCTTTCGCTTGATATATAAATCTTTCATTATTTCCAGTACGGTAGATTCTGCTGTGTCATAATCTCTTTCAACATTAGGTTTCGTAAGAGCATCATCTTTATCTTCGCTGATCCCATTTAAATCATCTGTTTTAGTAACTTTTTAGTTTCTGTGATTGAATTGAAATTATTTTCATTGCACATATGCTAACCCGCACATAGCCCGCTCATAATTATCACTACTCGTAAAATGATATCCTGTAGCGCCCAATTAATAACATCAAAACCAACTTACTTTTATCAAAAATATTTTTATATCTCGCACTTATTTATACATTAATAAGGTTCAAAATAAAGATGTACCTACTTTGTAGCATGACCACATAAGATTGTTAACTGTACATCCAATGCAGTGTGGTGTAATCAATTGTTTCTTATTACGTGTGCCATAAAGTCTAAAATTGGTCGTGTTTTTGTTTGAAAAACGTAAATGTTTTATTGTTTTTGTAATGAATGTTTTCTTAAGACATTCCTGTCCATAAATAGTATGAGCATAATGTAGCAGGCGCCGGGCGCATGTCTCTACCTACATACGAGTATATTATCTTTGAAGTAAACCTTTCGATAAATTAAAGAGACTGCGAAGAATTATCGCTTTGGTTCTCTGGGTAATTAATTTTGTCATTTTAGCGCCGATCGAAAAGTCGTTCAGATGTCCTTTTCTGACAAATTATAAAACCAGAAATTGCATTATTTGTTGCGAACGTTAATGCTCACTGCGTCCAATTAAAATAATTACCAAAAAAGATTGATATTGACTTCAAATTAAGACGGATCAAAATCAATCACGAAATTTGCATAATCATTTTACCGAACCACATGAAAGATAAATTAATAATAAAGCCACATTAAACGCTTTTTCATAATTACTTCAGTCAACTTTCACAGAATGATAATTATAATAAAATCATAGTTTAGACCATATTCTATAAATATTTCAAGTTTTCTATTCTTGGAGTAATATAAATATGAAAGCATCTTCACAATAACCATAAACACTCATGCATGAATATCTACAAATACATAATTTGTTTTCATTCGTAGAAAATCGTGATTTTAAAAGGAAATAATGTTCTCTAACGCATTAAAGAAGTTTTCTCGTTAATTCGAATGATAAAGACTAATGCCCATGCTTCTAGGAAATCATTTTCTTCAGTTATTGGAAAATGCAAATTAAACTTTAAAGTGCATGATTCCAATCACTTATGAATATTTTATCGGGTTGTTATCGCGCTTTTCAAATAAAATGCTGTAAAATTCTTAGCATAAGCGTTTTATAGATCACAGATTTATAATGACGTAAGATTATCAGGTACAAATGAAAGAGAATCATCCGTGGTCATGAAAAATATGAATATCTTCTGAAATGGAAAGCAACGCAGAATTTTAAAACATGGAAAGCAGCATAGCTGTGATTGCACAACAACATGTTTAAACATACTCAGGCCGCATAGCTTCGTTTAGGACACTCCTCAAAACCAAAACAAAACATGTAATCCAGCGTGATTCTAAAACTGTAGAAAACAGTCATCGACCGATAAGGACCAAGTTGGTTGCTCATTTATGATTTGATTGCACAGAAATATGTATTGATTATTACAGATAAAAACCGGCCAAGTGCGTGTCGGACCGCGCACAATGAAGGGTTCCGTAGTTAGGATGAATTTTTTCCCAAAAACAAACTTAACATTTTAGTTGAAAAACTTGCTCACCCATACATCGTTACGGTCAATTCTTCAACTGCAGATTTAAGTTGGTCGACTATTACTCGTTAACTTGTAAATCCTACTTAGCTGTGAGTGATAGTTTAAAAATGTCTTTCACAGACCCACAATATTTTTAAACGGCCTATCCAACGATACCCCACACTATGTATTAGACAAAAAAAAAATATCATCACCGTTTTACGAGCAAGGGGAAAAAAATGTTTTTCATGGTTTTTTTTTACGGATTTCTCGGCGTGATTAATATGTACACCCATTTCAAATTATAGCTTTCTAGAACTAAGCGTCTCTGAGCTAAGCCGGGGGAACAGACGGACAGATGGACATGGCGAAACTATAAGGGTTCCTTGTTTACTACGGAACCCTAAAAAATAAATTAAAATAATAAGAAAAACTTAAAGTACGTGTGACTAAAACAAAGGAAGTAGACATCGTTATCAAAGGTGACGTAAGCGCACTCGGTCGTGCCTACACTGCCTATTAGTAACTTACATGCTTTGATTACACCGGTACCTTTTAATATCTTATCGGTGACTGCGAAAAACATGAAAACCCTACGGATAAGAAGTGGCGTCTGCTGTTACTAGGAATTTTCTATGGCTTAAGCATTGCATCAGTTTTCCTAAGTCGTCGCGAGTATTGTAAAAACAATTTAGCTTTGGAAGAGGAGGGGGGGGGGGGTTTGGGGGGGGTTTTGTTTGTGCAGAATAAACGTTTTTTCTTTCTTTCGCGAGTATTGTAAAAACAATTTAGCTTTGGAAGAGGAGGGGGGGGGGTTTGGGGGGGGTTTTGTTTGTGCAGAATAAACGTTTTTTCTTTCTTTCTTTTCTTTCTAATTGGAAGGAAAAAGGGAAGCAGGTGGAATCAATAACTACATAAGCCAACAAAAAAGAAGTTGTTAAGGAATATGACTAGGATGGGACACATTAAAATTTTCTGAACTTACACTGAAGTTTAGGTACAACTAGTATTTTCTTTATTGACAGTGAAATTAGCCTTAATGATGTGATTAGCTTATTTGCGCAATTGTGCCTGATTGTTATTATAGGTGCTTTTACAACACTTATCACATCGTGAAAACCCGTTATTGACTCTCCATTACATCTTAATGTTCTGCCTACTTAAATTTAGCTAATAATACATATTTAAATGAAAAGTCACGTAAGTTTCTCATCGTCAGGTGATTAAGAATGATAAAAGGTAACACCTCTTACGATAATCTTTTCACATCCCAAAAAGAGATTCATAACATCATTCGTTGCCATAAACCACAGTAATATTATTTCATTTACTATAAGAACAAAAACTTTCGCTTCATACAATATTTCGCAAATATTAGGAAATCATACATTTGTACTACCTTTTTCTCTGTCTACATAACCTTGTATGTTTGAACTTCTGTTTAGACCATTCGTTCGCGCGTTCTCGTGAAATCAGTACTTGCATATTTTTCTAAATCCACGCGTCGGTCGGCTTAACACCGGAAGATGTGATTACTTATGTAAATATTCTTATTATCGTTGGGATACTACTATTGTACATGCCTATATTGAAGTTAATTTAAATACTGAGGATTTGCTTTGAATGTGAAATTATTATTATTTGAGTATTATAAGCATGTATTTAGATGATGTAATCATGGAAAAAGTAAATACCGAATGTAATTGGGAGGCCATTGTTCAAAAGTCGATGGCTAAAGCAATAAAAAAGAAATTACTAACAGATATCAATACAATCGACAAACCCAGACCACCATTCAATATCTTTACAAAAACCCCAAGTTATCCCAAGACGTGCCTAACTTTTTCATGGAAATACCAGAAACAATCAATCACTGATAAGAAAGAGGGAAACCAACTTGAATTTATAGCCAAAGTAGATATTATAGGTCTATTAGCAACCAAAGTAAGTAGTTTATTCACCAGCGTGACTACAACGCTACCTATCGTCACGCCTCGCACTTAAAACACGTTCATTTTGAACTAAACGTGCAATAGTCTTCAGAAACAGTTTCACAAGCAGTATAGTGATTAATTGAACACATATTTGAAAGAGATTGGAACATGAACTCGTGACTTTACGATACCCTAAACCTTTAAGGGTTTAGACTGATTTAATTTTATGTCCAACATCTTGGTCTATATAGTTTTCAACACTACTGTTGTCTACTAATTTAAATAATTCTGTAGCGGTTGATGTTAGTGACATTTTCTCAACATTGTTTTGGTTTATTGCTTAAGTGTTCTGATCTTTTAGGTCTATCTTGAGTCCATTAGAAGTGGGTAGTTTGATGGCTCTTTTATTGGCTTCTAAGACATCTGAACATAATTTATTGGCTTGTTAAAACTGCTGATTAACAGTTAAATTTCTACATAAGTCCTTCAGTCATATGGACCATATCTTACAAAATCTCAACCGCATTGTGTTAGCAAATCATATCTAAGGTCTCGATGTTATAATTATGTAAGCATGGCCATACACAAAGCCTCATACATTCAGCTGGTTATGCAAAATTTTTAACCGCAATGGTATGTTGTTTTCTAATGAAACCCTTGTTCTTTGTATTTTATTCTTATTGCAACCGTGATCGTAATTCCTAATCAAAACTTCTTTGTTAGGTAGTTCGCGGTTTTGACGGTAGAGTGGAAGACTATTATGTGGTTATTTGCAGCTGCATGATTTTTTTGATGTGGCTGATGTAAAAAGTGTAGAAGTAACCTTAATAAATATTATAGGCATTTTTAACGGGCTACCAAATCAGAATCTGACGAGGGAATCCGATGATCTCACTTATAAACCATTGTTGCAATTTGATTGTTTCTCTGTCTAGACATTTTTCTCTAAACAACGATGGTCTAATCAATTTTCTTCGTAGTTCCATTAACAGCATATTTTACTGTACAATCACGACCATTACTATTATTTCTAAGTATGGATTCCTCGTTATAAATGTTAATGTCTATTGTTTTTTGTTCACAGGTATGTACTGTTGGTGTATTAGCAATCTGTTTTGTAAGTAATACTGGACATATTTTTGCGTAAAGCTGGAATTTTAATGTTCTTTGGTTGGTAAGTAGCTGTGCGTACTTAATGTTGTAACTACTGGTGTTCATGTTCATGGTGTTTTTCTGATATACTACGTTGTAGTTTTAATTTCTATCACGCATTTAGTCCGAATAGATTAATGACTTATACATAAATGTGGCGTGTTGGTTCTAAAATCTGCTGTCAGTTTTAATTAACTTCGTATCCGCTTGATTCAGCCGTCCATAGTAGCATAACAACACCTAAATCTTGGTGACTATCTTCGTTATCATTTGGACAGTAACAGCTCGGAGTCTGGATTTGTGACCAGTTGATGGTTTAGCGGCTTCAACATCACCACATGCGAACAACGCGTCACACTGACGTCACGCAAAATCCTGCATCGCGCAAGCAGAGTTTACCGCGTGACTAGCATTTATACAACATCCCGACATCAACCGTTGGGCAGTTGCCCACTAAACACGACACCCGTCTGGTCGGAGGATCCTCCCTTTTCCATAGAGGATGAGTGAACTTTACCCTTTCCCCTCTAAAATGGCAATAGGCTCGCCACCTATTATAACATGGGACTTAAACATGGCTCACGAAATGTGAATGTACTTTAAGTATACTTCTGCCTAACCCTTCGAGGAATACGAGTAATTCGTGATCTTATGTTATGTTTATGTGTACAATACTCAATACTTTTTTATAATTTCGCTATGGTTCATTTTATACTTTATTATAATGAATTCATCCAATAAACAGCTTTTTATTATGACAATTAGAAACTAAATTGTTCTCACTCTCCCGACGTTTCTTACTTTCTGCACCACCAACTTTAGGTTACAAAAATAGTTTTAGAGTAGATGTTATATTAAAAATTTAAAAGTTTACACTTCATAAAAGCATATAAAAGCCCCCACTATTTACCCAAGAATCAGTCACCATGAAGGTACTAAACCAGTTTATTCCTTACTATCACCGTCTCTAACTCTTATTTTGTAAACAATAAAGTTTAAAACCAAATGATAACTCCGACCGTATTTGACATCAACATTTATGTTATTTGCTGTTGATAAGTAAATTTTGTTTACGTTGTTTTGCCCCCAAGAGAGAAGTTTCAATGTAGCAAGTGGTGTTACTTAAAATACTTTTGTTTGATAAACGAACTTAGTCTATTCGGCTACTGACTGCCTTGGTGAAAGCATAATACGTAATCTTTCTGTAGTATGTATTAGCGTAAAAGGGAATACAAGTCTTTGTTGTATACACAAATAGCCATTGCCAAACATCAGAAGATCCAGATTTGGATATCTAGAAATAAACATGACCGGAACCAATGGGTGAATGGATGGCAGATGTAAGTACAACAGTTAATAAGAGAATTCTGTTGTATTTGCCCTTTTTGAGAGTATTTTACTTCATTAACCTTCGTATATGTTCTACGCATAGTTGTCATAAGCAGCATCTTCTATTGTTATAATTTTTATAAACGACTTTTTTAACATTTCTTCCCAAAAAAAAGGACCTCAAACTAAACTTCTATCTTTGTAATCGCAATCTAGGTCTTCGAAACCACTTTCCACTACTCCAGAATCGAATTAACATTTAATAATGAAGTGTGCGAACAGATCAGATCATAAATCTTCGCCGTTGGGGAGTCAGCACAAGTCGTGACTATAATGGCAATGCACGTTCGTGTTCTTGATAATTTATTATCCAACACTTTTAAGCCGTAATTGTAAGTAAATGATTATTTGCGAACTTCACACTCTTTTGTTTTGATGCGAAAGTAAATCAATTGTTTTTAACTATGGCTGACAGGGTGTTTAATATTGTGTGGTTTGAATAAAGATGTTCTTTTTTTATTTATTAGGTAGTTACTGGTCACTTCGTTCATGCCTCTATATGGTATGCTGTAAGGAAGAATACTGATCGTACACCTGATTCAATTTTATTATGATAAATAATTAGGTGTGAAAAGAGGTAATCTAAATAGTTATAAATTAGCACCGTTACGTGATAAGCTCATGCGCTAATCATGTGTGAGAAAAACTTTCTTCAAAGGAATAGCGTATAAGTTGTAAAACTAATAGCATTGTAAAACTTAATGGCGGAAATCGATCCATTTCTGTTAGCGAAGCATAAATCAAAGCAAAGTTTAAAAGCATTGTAAAGCAATCGACCTCTTTGTATAAATTGGATGGGATTACTTTTATTGCTATTTTCAACTTAGTTACCCATCGGTTTTCTTTACGTAATAAGTTACAGGAAAGCAGTTCAAATATTTGGTTTTCTTTAGAACCTTTACAGACAACATTATTTTATTACAAAGCAAATTGGTATCTTTGTCATTGAAATAATGTATTGCCTTATAAGCATCAAGGCTATGAACAAGAAAACTGCCCACAAGAAATCCACTAGAGTACACTTCAACGAGACCTTCAATTTAACCATAAACCAAATCATTCAAAAGCACTCCTACTACTTACCCACATACATCATCATCATCATCTCCCCTAACATCATCATTAATATTACACTCTTCAACATACAAACCTTCCTTATCATCAATATCATCATCCTCAAGCATAATCATTCTAGCATCTAGAAAGCTAATTACATAGTCGACAGGCGATGACATTATCAATAAATTTATTCAACTTAATACTTCTTCGCGGTTCACAGCCTCTAAACAATCGTATCTGAGATGGATTCAATGGCAGAGTTTAGTGACCTAGCTGGTATATGTGATAGGAGATTTAATTGGCTAGTGAAGATAAATATTTTTATTTTTCGACTTTTTTTGCTGTAACAGTTGATGTAGATATCACGATTACTTTAATACATTACATACAAAGGTTTGAAAGTATTTAAAGTAGGTGAGGAAATGAATGATGAGGTCCTGGAGTGGCGACCGCGTACCGGAAGACGTAGCGTTGGAAGGCCTCCTACAAGGTGGACCGATGACCTTGTGAAGGCCGCAGGTATCCGCTGGATGCGGGAAGCACAGCACCGGTCGAAGTGGCGGTGCTTGGGGGAGGCCTATGTCCAGCAGTGGACGTCTTTCGGCTGAAATGATGAGGAAATTCTAGTGCTAATGAGAAAAGGCCCTGTGCTGACAGATATGAATAGTTGTTTGTGTGTTTGTTGTTGAGTTGATGATAATTACCATTTAAGTAACGAAGGACGAGATGTGTTGACATTGCTTAACAATCAAATTCAAATGTTAACACAGCTACTGCTAAACATAAAGACAATGGTAAGCTTTTCGATTATTTTCATGCTAAAACCCAAGACAATGTTACAAATACTTTCGAAGATAGAATAACGTGCTATTGTTACTAAAACACTGGAGAGAGAAAGGTCATGAGTTCAAATTCTATCCCAATTGAATCCGTTTCTAGAACAAAGCCATTCAGCAGATCAAGAATTTTTCCGAGAGCCAGAAATAACTTTAAAAGATTTCTAAGATACGTTGAGGGAGAGTTGAAAAGTCTTAAATTCTTATCTCAAGGTGGCAATATGTAATAAATTGTCATGAGTTTCTATTCCACATTCCTCGAGTACAATAGTAGCCCTTTAACCTTTATATCTGGAAGCGATAAGCAGCTGACACCCTCAATACTTATCATTTCTAGATCGGTATATAGGTATACCATAATATCGGCATTTATTAGTCTTGAGCTTAACATGGGCCGCCCTGCAGGTAGCTTTGACAAACGATGTCTTCAGTACAATACCTCAGAAGGATTCCGGAACGATTTAACGTTTCGATGTAGAAGTGCAATACCTATATACAATGCTTCCGCCAGATTTGAAATACCTATAGAAAAATAAGAAACAGTTTATAAAACTTAGTCCAACCAAATATGGAACATAATAGCTATTAACTCGTGCTCTACGAGAATCCGGAACATTGATCGCCACCATCAAGAACATAATCACAAGTTTCTATCTAAAAACGTCATAGTTCAAGTAAAAAACAGAACTCGTGCCGATCTCACATCATCTAGTCCACATATTTAAATCGGCCATCTTAATAGGCCTTAGCTTTCACAAACTCGACGATAAACAAAATCACAACAACGCAGACATGAATCCGCATAAATTCCCTTGCATTCAATACGAAATGTACATTATATCTGATCAGAGGTTGTCAATGCGAAAATGTCGGAGCACAAACAATATCGGGACCGGTAAATGCCATCGGACGCACTACGGGCGTGGTTGGCTGGACGGGGAGAAATCGAAAAACGTACAACCATTTTGTTATACACAATGTATAATTTAGATATCGTCTTAACGGTCAATGGTGGATTAGTCACGTTTTGCGATCAAGATGCTTCTGTGACCTCTACGTACTTATATGGGGCTGTAGACATGCAAATGGCTTTAGTGTTTCTAATAGTTTGGTTATTGCCAATGATCATCGTTTATTGTTATTTATGGTTCAATAAAGTTTCGAAATTAGACTTTAGGCCTAAATTATGCATAAGGTGTCTAGGATTGCTAATAAACATTGCCATATATTTCCGCCAATTGATTTCTTCGTCATTCTCGGAGTATATATTGTGTGTGGGTATTTTCTTATCGCTTTTCCCTTGTGTATTGAATGAAGTCAAGCAGCCAGGTTGATTTAATGCGCCTATAACCATAATAACACGCCGCAACAATGTCGTTGACTTTGAAAATGGCAATGTGAATGAATTGTCCAGGTTACGGAACATTACTCCATACCTAAATGGATGTAGTTGGGAGGTTATTATTTCTTAATTGTTAATAAGACTTACTCGTAATAATCCTAAATTGGAAACTGGAAGTCATTACAATCTTTATTCTCGGCTTATATTGTCTCATACCATATTGAGTTACAACTTTTTACTCGCCTGCGTCAACATGGGTCAGTTCCTAATATCGGGTTTAACTAACCGACAATTATCACTGGAGCTGACTTATAATGTCAGTCTATGCATCCTGTGGAAAACTGCTGGATTTTCCTTGAATGAAACATGACATGCCCTGTGTATTATTTCTGCAAGCACCTAACTACATTATAAAATTGGTTCAGACGTCAAAACTAACCAAAAATGGACTCACATTTTCATTGCGTGGATGGCCCAGAAATGACCATCCACATCAAAAAAAATCGCGTAAATCCCATTCTTCATCGTATAATAACGAGATAACCATCGAAAAGGAGCGAGTAACTAATGAGAACTTTTTGTACTGGTTGTCACGCGTCACTTTCGATTTTAGTTAATTGATTCTCGTCTAGATAAGAGAGACGTGTCAGGCATAAAGAAAGCGATCCATATCTTGCGTACATAATGTAACAAAGTTGTGTCGTGTGGCCAGTATTTTTTTTGTTGGACTTATTTGTAGATACTTTGTAAACAAGAATGTTTTTGGAGAGTTGTCTTTGTTTTTTAGTTTTATATGTATAACCAACGTGTAATACAGCATAGCAGTGACACGGACAGGAACCGAGAGAACCTGAACCAACCTGGCGGCGGAGCTGCTAAAAGATGCCCCTCCCATAGATAAATATCACGTCTCTCCACTATTCCAATGCTTGCTCAAGGCTGCACAGTCGGTAGGCTCTAATCCCTCCTATTCCAAGGGCACGTCTTCCCTACCATTATCGCGCCCCCCGGTCTATTCTCTGATATACAATGGTCTCTGTAGTCTCATGAAACATGAGACTTCAGTGGCTAGTGTGAATCTCTGGGTTCATTCGAGCAATCGAGTCTGGTACAACCACGCTGGGGTCAGTGCATTTCATTCATTCATTCATTCATAGAAGAGAGTAATTAAAGGAATCTATACGCTAGCTTATTTTGATCATAAAATAGTCCCGATTCTAAGCTGTATGTCTTCAGGGTTTGTAGAAGGCCAAGGCATGACTAGTTCGTTAATCATTTGGCGAATTATAGGTGACAGCGTATTGTCACTCAGTAGCCAAAATTCCGATCCTGGTCTCCATATAAATACTAGGAAAATCCGAATACCTATGTGCACCATCGCATATCTTGGCAAAAGCGACCGGGATGTGGAGGTCCTAAAGCCTTGCTGGCATAACAATGGGTTTAACGCTATTTTGCCCTTCGATTGAAGTGAAGTAAATATAATTTAGTTCAATCGTCAAGCTCACCAAAGGCAACATTAATCTACGGTGAAACAAGCCTACATACATGTCAATTATAAAGTTTAGTCTGTACGTACTTCAACTAGACTTTTCTTCCCTATGAAAAGCCTTGTCTCAAAACATAGAAGGAATGCAGTTTCAAAAGATCAAAAATACTAGAAGTCAAACCCAGAGTAGCTTTCCTTCTCCACTTTCTGATGTCGCAATAACAGGAAGGGACGATTCGAAGCGGGGGGGGGAATTAGTTGTATAGGCATTATATTCTAAGTACTATTTATTTTATTTTGTTACCTATTTACTGATGTACAACTCATCAAACCTGAATTGGGTTCCGTATGTATTTTTCGGGTGACCACTGAAAATCAGCGCAGTGCTGTAGGTCCCCCATAGCACAGCATCATGCTGAGTGCAAGCCTTCTTGTCACAGTCATGACGTGCAGCTTCCGATTATTTGTTTGTTTGTTATAGTACTTAGATCTGTTTTGCAACCAATCGCAACCAATGGATATGATTACCAAAATATTTTGTGTATTGGATACGAGGGTTTTGGCTACTTTGTATGTGTGTATTTAAATTATGTTTATATTTTGTTGAAATGTGCGTTTTGTTTGTGCAGAATAAACAAGTTTTCTTTCTTTTTCTTTGTTTCTTTTTTGTGTAACCTTCGAGTTTATTACATATTAATATTTTCGTACGCACGTTTTTGTGACAAATAAAACTATTTTTCTTTCTTTCTAACGTCCTTATAAAAATCTAACCATACATTATTTTACATAGAAAAACAACAGCTTTCTCAAAACTTATCTGTCCATCAAAGAAACGGCTGCAATAAAACAAACCGGAATATGTTAAGATGATGAACTGCACTCAGTTTGGAGATCAACTCACAAGACACGGAGTCACGAAAGTAAGAGCACGATTAATGCTTCTCGAGCGAAATGTGAGTTTGTGACAAACGTGGGGCGAGAATTAGGCTGGTCTGTTGTTTAATTGCAGTGTCAATGTAGTTGGAAAAGGCTGACGCTGACGTGTTCCTTGGTCAAAGCAAATCATCTATGTCCATACAGTCTATATTCTTCTGACGTCATTGGCATGAATGTTGTAAAAAATGCTTAAAATATTATTGTCCAGTTATCAAAGTTTATGAAGAAGCTGAAGAAGAAGAAAAGGAGAAAATACGTTTATTTGCGGTAAACATAACGCAAAGAAAAAAACTCAAATACGAAAGAACAAGTTGTTGACCATTGTGCGTAAGCCACGGGGGCCGTCGCTGGTTATTCCAAACAGCCCACCTCCCTCCAGAAGTTGATCACGTCTTCTGGTTTGTTTAGAACGTCTGTGAAGGATCTGGGTGCCCCGAGAGTTTCTGTTTTAATCTGGGTGGCGCCTGTGCATTCAAAGAGCACACGCACAACGGTTTCCTCAAACTCAATGCAAGCCCTGCGCAGAAGGCTGTCCGTTATGCCTATTTTGTAGATCTGTTTGTTTAGCGAGCAGTGTCCCGTGACGGTCCCATTACTAGTGTCAGCAAGTCATGTCTAGTGGGGGCTATATTAATTTTCCTGGTAATGTAATCTGGAACATGTTCCACATGACACGATTTGGGTACCTAAATTAATGAACTGCAGGCCGGTCACTGTTTCCACGCAAACTCTAAAGAAACGGTTTTGGGTAAGACATTTTACCTTATCTCACCGTACCATATTAGATGTAGAACGAAAACCAAAGGCTGAACACATCTTCCCACATGCAAATAGCCGTCATATTCCTGTTACTATAAAAGTTTGAAAACTCACTATCTTTCTGATTAAACAAGCCATCCTATCTAACAACCTATTCTAATCACGGTAGCAACATCTACTCATAGACCCAAGCCGGTAAAGTTCAAAGCCTCCAGCATAATGTGTTGCATTTAATGATAACGATCGCGCATAAATAGCGCCGTGTCGCTAATTCATCGCCCACGACGAACTTCACCATTTCCTAAGTCGTGTTCTATGAATAGAGGGGTCTATCACTTCCAATAGCTCATATAGATGACATTGAATTTTTGTGGTTTGTAACTTTTGGACACTGCCACCAAACTATGCTGTATTATAATGATTCTGATTGACGTGATTGTGCCTGGTTTGGTTTTAAACATCGCGACATACACAAAAAGCTAGGATCGCAAATCGTTAGGTTTAGCAGTGAATCTTTTTTGTTTTTTTCTATTCGTATTATAGCCACGTCCGCTTGTTGACTATGGCTGACAGTAATTATTACGAGTAGATTAATGTAGTAAATTTATCATTGTAATTGAATGGTACTCATTTAATTGTTTTTAATCATATTAATCATTTTTATGTCAATATTAGCAAAACATAGCGCACTCCCTATTTTTTAAGATCTTTGTACATGTAATTACCTATGTTTCACAAATACATTATTCTTATGATGGTTGTAACTATAAGAGCGTAGGCCTTTATCAGCACCTTCTATTCACCCATTAAGGGCCTATGCACATCACGTTTTTTAAACGCGCCGTTGACGCCCGTTTTAGAAACGTGCGTCGACGGCGTGCTTTTATCCTACAGAATAGCGTGCGTATCACGTCTGTATCGCTGCGAACGCGCGTCAACGGCGCGTTTAAAAAACGTGGTGTGCACAAGCCCTAATACGTTCTGCTTAGTTCACTTTATCAAGTATGTATGATTTCATTTGCATGGTTAGTTACTGTTTCATATATGGTTTTTCTTATAGAATGAAACTATATTTCACTTAGCCTTTAATATTCTTCAATTTCTAGCCGTTCCAATAACTAACTAAACAGTTCATTGAAGAACAACTTTTTCATCTTGTTTACATACTAGAAATTCTTCCACCTTCCTTGTAAGAACTCGAACTACCAAATAAAGCGCGGTCTACATTGACGTATTAGTGGACTAACGTTACTTAATGACTACTTAGCTTAGGAAAAGAGTTCCCTGTTTACAAATATGGTAAAGGATTTAATGTTATTGATTCTTAGGTTAAATTGTGGGGATCCTTTATTGTTTAATAGGCTGGTGATGGTCAGAGGATGGATTATCATGGTCGATGGTACTTATGTGTCGTTTAGAGGTTAGAATCGCAGCTGGTGGTATGTTCTAGGCTTTAGATGTATTACTACTTAAGGCGCAGTTAAATGCTTAAAGGACATGATAGTAAATAAACATCATTAGCAGAGTCAGTACAAAATTATTGCACTGTGTCATTGTGCAGTTGTGCATGTGCCCCGCGGCTCGTCTACGTCTTTATGCAATTACAGCCTTTGCTTGAATCAATATCGCTTGCTAAGTTTTCTGTTATTTTTACAATCATATTAACTTTCATGTAACAAGGTCTTCATTTTCTTTGAGCTCTCAAATGTCTCAACAATAAAAAAACAAAACTTATGTTTTCTTCCTAAGTTAACCATTTATAAACAAACTGACCCGTAAAATACACCTCCGTACCATAAACCTCCTTTTACAATACTATGCAAACACCACCTAACGATCCTTTCTTCGATTTAACAATGCTCCTCAAATAAACTTTATTGCCAACGTAACATTTATAAACAAATTGCTATCTCAAATTCCATGACGCATAATTAGAGCCTTGCTAATTACAATTTTCCATGTTCAAAGTCGCGTCTCATTAGAGGCTCAATTAAGTACTGACTACCGTTATGCGATAGTCGCTATCAGATGCTATCCCAATGACATTGATTCACTTTGATTTATTTCTTACTGTGAAGGAAGTTATGTGTTTTGATTAAGTTGCTTATTAAAAGGATTTTCTATATTCGATATTGAGTATGGAAGTACCGTTTGAAATGAAATATTGCAATCGTTAATTGGTATTGAAAACGTCGACAAGTTTCTTGACCCAGGATTGGTTATTGAAGACGTATTAATCAGCAGTAACTTAACTTACGATGTTTTAATACAGAATGGGGTCATATTGACATACAACTGGGAGAATTGATGGGCACGATCAAGGAAGATATATAGACTATGGGACACATCATTCTAAAAATAATAACAAAGCAGATGTTTCCTCTGATTGATCACCAATGTCATTCAACATATGAAAAACCTATAAAGAAGAACCCGACCATCTAAAACATGTTTTTGTGTTTCACTTCGTCCCGAAAATAGCCCTCAGATAGACACACAAAAAGTAAAAAATGTACGAACAAACATAGGTGCGGCTACAGGGATTGTTTGCATTGTATACGTGAACAAATCTGAATATCATTTGGACAGTCTTGATGATATTTTGAAGTTGAAGGCAATTATAAATATAAATGAAGATAGATACGGTAGGATTGAAAATTACAATAGTTTGAAAATGGGATGATGAAGGTGGATGGTAGATCATGTAGACAATAAAAATGCAACTGAAGAAATTCTAAGTACACTTGATAGTAAAACAGCTGATGAGGACAAAGAAAGAAAGTAAACTCTTAAACAAGGCTTAGTTGCAAGATATAAAGTGAGCACTTCTAAATTTAACAACCACTTTTTTGTTATTATAATGCTTGCTTAGGGATTTCGGACCAGGTGTGGTGGGAATTTGACCTCATGCATGACTTTGAAACGTCTCAAAGTGCACCTGCTGCTGTTCCCATTTAAATTTTATCCCATTCAATAAAATATAAAGATATTAAAGAACGATTCACATTATGTCCTCGGGCTTTACTGGCAAATGTTAATTGTTGAATTATGTGTTCTGTTCTTTCATAATATGCGGTTGTGGGAAATAATAAAATTATTATGAACAGACACAATACTTTATTTATTGTATATTATGTATACGATATATTATTAGTAATATCTGAGAATATTGTGGGAATAATTACCGATACCTATAACAGTGTCCGTTTGGTGCCAGACGTAAAGAATACTACTATCCCATTTCTTCCCGTGGGTGTCGTAAAAGGCGACTAAGGGACTTACTAGAGAATGGGCAGCAGCGTTCTCTATGCATTTTAACACCATACTGCGATCGCCAACCCGCCTGCCAAGCGTGGCGATTATAGCAAATCCTCCTCTTTAGGGGAGAGCTATGTCCAGCAGTGGACGACTTTCGGCTGAAATGATGACCTATATCCGAACTAATTACAATTAATTTGTTCGTAAAATAATAATTTCTCTTCCTTAAAGACTTTCAAATGTAATGATAAGATTAAATTTGAACGCAATAAACCCTGTTTCGGAAAGATATATGAATGATGACCTATGTAGGTAGGTATAATATATTTTCTCACGGTTTCGAATACTGGTCCTAAAGCAAGATCTGCTTCAGTTTCAAAGAAATGATTGTACCCCTATAACGTTTACCATAAATCGTTTATCTACTTAGCTTCTTCATCTTTCCTATTACTTGCGGCTTGCGTCAGTTTTTTCTCTTTATTTACGTTGAATCGCTTACCATTGACTATAAACTCTATTGCCTACGCCACTTAATTCTATCTCAACTTTTTCGCATCCAAACCGGGCCTATAATAATGTCACTCAACCATTTTCCCATTTACCGAGCAATTACAACAACTTTAAATATTTACACTATCATATACTAAATCCTTACCTTTGAGGGTACTAATGGAAATAACGTTAAGAAAACATTATTAGTTGATAAAGTAACTCGTAAATCTGTCCGTCTGTGCACTTATCTCAGTAACTAGGGTTTATCAGGCAGCATGTGAAAGCTTGGAGCTAAGTGGAATTACCTATTGACCAACTGTTTGTAATGTATTGGAATAATGTGTGCATCGGTAATGTGTTTGTGCAGTTTGGGATAGGTTTAGTGATATCAATTTGGTAGTAAGTGCAAGTGAAATGATAGTAAACGAAAATAATTTATAAAACTGGTGGTAAAGATATGTACCTATAGTTCGCCTACATTTTGCCAGACCGAACTCACTGAACGTATAAAAGTAAAACAAAAATTATTTCCCGTTGCCACAGTAGATGTTAGTTCAATATAAAAAACTCAAAGGACATTTGCATTAGTCAGTCATTACAACAACTCAGTATGAAGAGAAGAGGATAAAAGTGGATTAGCAGTAGCTATAAGTTAATGAGTGATATCATTAGTATCTTCTTGACTATGATAAGCTGATCTATTTGCAGGAAAGACCACACTGATAGCTCATTTGATGTTAAGATTAGCTATTAACATATTCGATACGGGGACGATAGAAAACCAAATGAATCTTCACACCTCAGTCGTGAGTACGCTGAGAGTAATTATAATGACTTGTAATTGTGTATACAAACAATACTTGTCAATCAGAGATCAGAGATACAGATGGTTTTCTATTTATAGAAAAAGATACCAAAGGAATATCAATTTTCTTTAAAGAATATTTAACTCTAGTACAAAAGCTTTGTTAATTATGACACAGTGGAATATTATTTTGATTAAAAAAGTAACCTTTTTGATATTTTTGTCAATACCACCACAACTACTAACATTACGCTTAGTAAAAATATTTCAAAATAGTGAATTAGATTTCAAAATCAGATAAATATGTGAAGCGGACGTAGTTAAAAACGATGTTTTTATTATAAATAAAAACAAAACAAAAACACAGGAACCAAGAACCGTATATTATAAAACGTGGTAGATAAAACGTGTTATAATAACATAAACCAAGCTACTTGTCGCGGTATATGGCTTCATGCGGAACACCCTTCATTGTTAACGCTTGGGGTAATTTCCACCTTAAATATAACCGCTGTGACAATTGAAACAGGTGGAACTAGGGGTCAAGGACAATGAGCTTGAGGTTAGAAATTACCATTACAGCAGTATCTTTATCTATTCTGTCTGTAATTTCGATCCAATGGAAGCTACCTTGGTTTAATTTAGGTAATTAACTAAAGTTAAACAAATCGTAAAAAGGGTTTTTATAGATGACACTTTCGAGTTACCAAATTACATTTATCTTCGATTAATTGATATAGAGTAGTTTAAGAATAAATGCTTAATATTTGCTTGTTGCTGACACCAACAAAAATAAAATTTACACGGATAGCTGAAGCCTAGTGTGTGATTTTTAAATTTCTGGATAAGGTTTGTTAAATAATAGGAAAACCGCGAGTGTTTTAAAAAATAAAATAGGTTTTTTCAACATTATTTTCTGAGACTATTTGTAACATTTTGATTCTTTTTCGCTACCTTTTTGAGTTGAACATGATGTCTGCTTACATACAATATTTTTAAAAACTAAATTTATATTATTATATTGAAGAAAAATGTTCCTAAATTCAACACCATATCGTCAATTTTGTGTGAAGAGGCAACGGAAATATTTTTTTTTACAATATTAAGAACCAACATTTTCTAATAAAAAATGCTACTATTTGAGATGAATGAGTAGTCTATCTGCGGCAATTATTAGTTACATTTGTTTTAGTTTAATTTTGCCACAAAATGTACTAATGAAAAACTGCTAATTTTTGTCAAATTTTGTGAATGCGTCCTTAAACTACTCTTTGTAGATGTAACTGCTTGAGCACAATTTTTTGGCTAGATTTATAATAATAATATAATATTTTGTAATCTGTCTATTGTAAAGAACCCAAAAGACATGTTATTCATTTATACCTCAAATAATTATAACCATGCTAAATTGAAGAGTACAACTGTAACGTAGCATGACAACTGAAGTGACAGATATGACGTTAAGTCGGTTAACCAGATACTTTTGACAGCTCTTTCGTCACGTGGTTTTTTTGTTTACTTTTAGTTAACTTCCTAAACAAATGGAGTATAGTCGGACAGTGAACCGTACGTCTATTGCTCAGTTGTAACAAATTGACTTTGACAGGACCTTGATTTGGGGGCAGTGAGGTTTTATAAACTCAATCACAGAAAACTGTTAACCGTGCCATACTACTCAGTCTTAGTATTATTACAATGGTATTATGATTAAAGCGGGCCCGAAAACGTCTGTTTCTGCTGCTAAAGACGATTCGCTAGGTATTAGTAGGTAGTAGCATTTACTGTTTTTCTGTTTTTGTGTGAATATTGTGTACAAAGAAATTCTTTTATTTCAGGTACAGTCACGAGCACCAATATGTATACATTAAGCAACATTTAAAAGTGATTTTCTCCAACTTTATTGATTGAAAATTTATTTGACTACGAACATAGTATTTTGGGACCCAAACTATTATAAAAAAGATCTTTTCTCTAGGTTTAAATCGTTATTCCACAAGAAAATCGGCTTTGAATTCTGCTAAGCGTTTTCATATTAGTGCTCATGACTGTACGTATAAAATGACTTAACCAGTTTATAAAAATAAAACACATATGTACCTTTTTAAGATAATATTTCGTCAAACCCACACTACTGTAGAGAATATAAAAAATTAACTTGTGTTAGGGCCGATTTTTCAATCCTCAGATAAACAGACAGATAGGGTTTATTCGATAGATAGCAAAAAAATCAGTTGTTCAATCGTCAAATAAGCTTTATTCGTCGAATAATTCACTTATCTGAGGAATAAATCTATCTGGCTCTTTGACGGCCAGATAACCGTTTATTCCATTGATAAACGACGCGGCGACGTTGACATAACTTAAGTTTAAGGTTAGTTTTCGTGCTTTACAACTGGATATTTTAGATAATATTGACGACATGGCAATTAAGGAGGAAGCCATAATTGTATCACAATCATGACGTGCTTCGAGCCCTTTTAGGTTCGAACAAATACTTATAACCTTTTCTCCTGTTCTGTACATCTCCTGTCTTTGAACAGAGGATTTCTTTTTCGTGGCTTTTTTATTCCCTCATATTTTAACTTTAAGGTGTTACAAGAGCGATCAATTATTGAGATTCCACACGAGTTGAAAGAACTTTCAATTTTCTTCCATGCAGATTATTTATCTTTGTTTAAAACAGAGTCAATCTTTTTATTTTCTATTATTTGCTTGTAGGTCTCGACAAAACTCACAAATAGTTGAACCTCAGCATTATTAGAGTTCGCTGAACGCTCCCTTGTTTTGTTTAACTAAAAATCTATCAAAACTAAAAATCACAAATAAAAACACCACAAGCCAAACAAAGAACCTCCTAACGGACGTACCGTAATAAAAGTGACCTGACGGCAGACGCTGACGTTTGCTTGTTTAAAGAAATAGTCCGTCCCGCTCTAACATTCAGTTATTCTGTATATTTGTTTCACCTCCGTGAAGTTAGCGCTTTAACAGATGAGATGATCGGTCAGATAGTTATTCTTAGGATAAATATGTATTGAAAAATTGACAACCACTTATCTGACGAATAAAGAGTCTAATAACTTTATTCTTTAGGTAGCTATTGGTACTTTTATCCGAGGATTGAAAAATCGGCCCTTAGAAGAATAAAGAAGTTGGAAGGAACGAGAGGCGTGGCCACCCCAGCTGCGTCAAGAGTGGGGATAGTTCGCGGCAACTGCAGACCGCGAGGAGCACGCGCTCTCTTTTGAATCGACAGCCGATGGCGACGGACGTCTCTCCACCTCAGTATCGTATTTTCTCAGTGCCAAGTGAAAAGCTAATTGCTCGTTAATTCTATTAGTTTGCTAGGTTTTTCTCTATTAAGTTTTGTTTGTTACAAATAATAAATACAGTTGATTGGTTGTGCGTATATTTTTTAATAAACCTGCTTCTGATAGATAATACTTGTGTATCTGTTTTGGGGTTCCGTACCAAAATGGTAAAAAGTTTAGAATAGTTTTAGATGACATTTGCCAAACTATTTTGCAAAAAAGAAAGAAAAAAAAACTGTTTTGCAAAAGGGACTGAAAATCTTAAAAATTTGAACTGGTGCTACTAGGACATGTGGGGTATCATATGAAAGAGCGCTGTTTGAAAATTCTCAAACATATTTTTTTTTTTATAGGCACCATAGTTTCCGACTTTTGATGCAAAATATAAAAAAAAAAAACTGAAATTATTCTATGTGATAGAAGTTTATGTAAAGATTACAGGAAAAATAAAACGATGTCGTACGTACATATACGTACGGAACCCTCGGTGCGCGAGTCCGACTCGCTCTTGACCAGTTTTTTTTTTATAAATGGAACTTGAGTATAGTTTTAATTAAGTTATAGATGAAAAAGTGTCGTTATAAAAATGATGTTAATACCTATGTACAAAAAAAAGTGCGACGTCTGCTAAAAACTGCTTTGCAGTTTGGCAGAGGTAGTAAGTAGTCTTGTGAAAAATTATTCTGTTTATAAACTTATTTTTATTTTAGCGTTACTATCAATAAATATCCAAATCCATTTCCCGTCCTATATTACTCGGTACCTTTCCATCTTATTTACTATCGGAAGCATCTTATCTAAGTTCAACAAAGTTCCTTAATTTGTTCCCTACATGTAACGTGCCGCTCTACTTCAAGATAAAGAGTACAAATATTAATAATCGATGCGGTGACCGTGTAAGGTTAACTAAACGTTCGTGTAGGTTGTTTTAGGTTGCTCGCAAGCAGACGTGTTGGTTTTTAGGGTTCCGTAGTAAACAAGGAACCCTTATAGTTTCGCCATGTCCGTCTGTCTGTCTGTCTGTCTGTCTGTCCGTCCGTCCGTCTGTCCCCAGCTTAGCTCAGAGACGCTTAGTCCTAGAAAGCTGTAATTTGGCATGGGTATACATATTAATCATGCCGAAAAAATAGTAAAATAAAATTATGAAAAACATTTTTTTTTAGGGTACCTCCCTTACACGTGAAATGGGGATGATATTTTTTTTTCTCGTTTATTCCATGGTGTGGGGTATCGTTGGATAGGCCGTTCAAAAAGATTGTGGGTTTGGCAAAACCATTTTTCAATTAAGGGATCCGTTTGCGTAATATTAAGCTTTAAAGTGCTATTTTTTGTTAGAGTCAAGTGTCCCCCCCCCCTGCCAGCTAAATGGTTGGTTTTGGATATGTGAAAAAATTCATAGCAATAGTATATATAACGAAATTAAAAGGAAAACTATCACAGCTAAGTAGGCTTCACAAGTTAACGAGTAATAGTCGACCAACTTAAATTTGCAGTTGGAGAATTGACCGTAACGTATATCGATGTATGGGAGAGCATGTTTTTCAACTACAATGTTAAGTTTGTTTTTGGGATAAATTCATCCCAACTACGGAACCCTTCATTGTGCGTGGTCCGACATGCACTTGGCCGGTTTTCTTTTATCAAATCAGTATTTTTTTATCTTGAAGTAAGTAACCAATATTATCTGTCATGATGGAACTCACGTTGCGTTGAGTAGAATATTAAATGAATGTCTGGTTCTGATCAGCATGAGGACGATACGGAAAATTGTTGTGTTAAAGTTCTTAGGGTTCTTAGTATTGGGCACGCCACAATTGTGGCGATAAGTCCCCTCTTTGAGGAGTGGCTAGAGAGGCGTCACGGCGTCCTCACCTTCCGCCTGACGCAGGTCCTCACTGGACATGGTTGTTTCGGGAGGTTCCTGTTCAAGATAAAGCGGGAGGAAACGCCCGGGTGTCACCACTGTGTGGATCGCCCGGAGGACACGGTGGAGCATACGGTGGAGGTCTGCCCGGCTTGGGCGGAGCACCACCGTGCCCTCACAGAGGCGATTGGCGGCGGCGGTCTCTCGCGTCCGGCCCTGGTTCAGGTCATGGTTCGGAGCGAGAGTGCATGGGAGGCCGTCACTTCCTTCTGTGAAGCAGTAATGCTCGCGAAGGAGGAGGCGGAACGCATGAGGGAGAGGCAAGGTTCGCGCCCTCGTGCCCCTAGTCGCCGCAGGTAACAACCCGGGCGTCGGGATTCGCAAGCCGATTTCCGGTCACCGTAGGCGCGGGCTTGCGGACGGTGAGCGATGGGTAACTCGCCACAGGCCCGGGTCGACGGCGCGTTGTGTTCCACGTGCACCTCAAAGAGATGTCAGCACCAACTGACGGGGTCCGTTAGGACCCATGCCTGCCAGGGTTGCGAGTTTGTCCGAAAGGGATATCGTGGCCCTGGCACACAGGCAACGGAAGGAACACGGGTGGGTTTTAGTCAGTAAAAGTCTGACACGTCCTCCCGCTCCGGCCAGAGCGGGAGAAGTTATTTGATAATTTCCCACCCAAAAAAAAGGGTTCTTAGTATAACAGCAATCTTGTGATTTCTGACGAAGAAAACAAAAAGCATCTTAGAATAGTCTGTCTTCCCGTTGAAAATACAATTAATGATGATTCAGACAACGCACTGTCTTGTCTTGATCTCAAACATTTTCTATTTCTACTCCATGGTTTTTCAATATATATATATCTCCATCATTGGTTAGCACCCATTGGTTCTTCGACCTAGTTTTCAAGCACAGCCATTTAACAAGACCAACTTAAATAAAATAAATGCAAATTTTATCGGAATTCAGACAGTCAGACCTCAGAATCGTTATCACTTTACATTTATCACAATTCATCAAGTTAATTGCTTTATTAACTATTATAAATCATAACACCGTTATACGGTAGCTGAATAGTTATTATAAATTCTAAGTGTAGATATAAATCATATGCGTTAAGATTTGGATAACACTGGGAGGCGGCGATTCAGATTTTAAAATATATTGTAAGTCTAATTTACTGCTTTGGATATCTTTATGATATCTTATTTTAATTGGGTGCTAATGGATATAGTTTAATTTGAAAGTAAGTGGTAGAAACGTCATGACGATCCTTTCTTTATGTAATCTATACTCCATTTGAAATAAGATTAGACATTTAAATAAACTTGTTTACAGTCCGTTCAACCGATTTTGACTTCTATTCCGTAGCATAAGGATGGCATTAAAACCAAAAACGCAGTTACAATACAAACTTTTTATTACAGCTGTCATAGGTCATGCCACTAACGAAATAGAATTCAAAATCGATTGAACGAACTGTAAAAGAGTTTTATTTAAATGTCTAATCTTATTTCAAACGGAGTATAGCAACGTGAGAGTAAAATACGGGGAGTATTCTACTCTCTATTGTCTACATCCTGTCTAGAGTTACTATGTTCTCATGATGGCAAGTTTACATAATTATTTCTAAATCATAGAATTAGGAACTACTATGTTATGGGTACAATGTGCAAAAAAGCTAATTTTTCATATTCCTCATAATCATTCTCCTCCCTTATCCTAATTTATTTGTGGTCGGCGCAACATGTCCCTTTCTTCCACACTCCTCTATTAGTCGTCATCTCGGTAGTCACTCCCTTTCTAGCTATATCATCTTCCACACAGTCCATCCATCGTTTCTTTCTTCCCCTACTCTTATAGCCATCGACATTCATACTTAAAACTTTCCTCACGACATTTTCCTCATTCCTCCGCATCACATGCCGATGACAACCGATTTCCGCACAATTTTTCAGTCACCGGTGCCAGTTTCAGACTTCCTCTTATGTACTCATTTCTTATTCTATCAATTCGTGTCACACCGCACATTCCTCTTAGCATTCTCATCTCAGCTACATGCAATTGCCTTTCATTCATCCCTTTTGCGGCCCAACATTCATTCGTTCATTTTTCATAAAACTATTATGTAGAAAATCTGAATAGTCATTCTTCAGAACATTTATAGCTTTGCATTATAAGACATTATTAATTTCCTTCCTGCCTGGCCATAACTGTTTAATATCCGAACCACCATTAAGTTTATCGATAAAAATAAATCCCTTTACATCCGCAACGAATGTCCGAAATTAAAACCGACATCGTTCGTTCATTCGTTCGTCCGTTCGTCTGCTGAGTACATCAAGACACATCAGTCATAACGAAATGCAATTTTATTACGATATCGTATCGGTCGCTCATTGCGTCTGATTGATAGTGCCCTACGCACATGGCCCCTGGCTCCATGCCATACAATTGGGCAAAAGTTTTTATTTATTTACGTGTTCAACTGGGTGGAGGAATAAATGGTAAAATGTTGGTTAATGTGATTACTGTGTGGTCTTAGGTAAAATAAAAGCCACCCACGAGAAGAGACATGTAAAGGTTTTGTAAGACCAGGAAGAACAGATAACTGCTGATGAAAAGGTTGTCTGTCTAGCAAGAAACTGGTATAAAGAAAACTGAAGAAGTGTCATCGATATACATTGCATAATCATACTAATATTATAAAGGCGAAAGTTTGTGAGTATGTGTGTGTGTGTGTTTGTTACTTCTTCACGCTCAAACGGCTAAACCAATTTTGATAAAATTTGGTATGGAGGTAGCTGATACCCTGGATTAACATATAAGCTACTTTTTATCCCGATATTCCCACGGAATCGAGACTTACGCGGATAAAACCGCGGGGCGCAGTTAGTCATATTAATAATAATAATAACGTTAATTTGGACTCAATAAAATATAGCATAATACAGTTATATTCCTAAGAACTAGAATACAAATCATGGAAGTGAGTAGACGGCTAAAACTATAAGAACTCCTGAATTCCAAACTAGGTAATAACCTGTACCTATCTTAGAAAACCTTAGAAGGTCTTCCGTGGTAAATTAGGTGTAAATATAAAATATAATATTCGCGAATTCATAGACATATATACATAATAAAAGTAATCAAAACCAAAGAACTTCATTATTTCGCTGTTATACCATCTTGAATCATAGAAGCCAACTATAATATCAGTAACAGAACTAGACAAAAAATGAGTCACAATAGAGATCAATTTCTATATTGTCACACTCAAGTAATTTATGCGAACAACAAATCAATCTGCAACAATTAACAATCTACATCTACAATTCCAACACCGCATAACTGATTCTTAGAAGAGATCCGCGATTGTAGAACATAATTGTCATAAAGAGATCGTACATGGATGGTAATTGAGCCTATTGAAGATATACAATGTGCTATGGGAGATTTTGCTGTTAGAATTGTTGGGTTTTGATTTATAGCTCTTCGCTGAATTATGGAAAGTTCCATTTTGCTATTGTGTCCAGTATGTTGAAAGATTTCGTTTACATAACAACGATGATGGAAAAAGGAAAAGGAGACCCAAAGGTGACAAGGCAAAGTCTACAATGGAACAACACAGACAGAAAATGAGAAAAATACACTAACTTAACAAACTTAAAATAACCAATAAGATCCTTAATATCTAGCGGCTATAACAAAACAAAGCCCCTTATGAATAGAAAAACACAAACTCAAAAGCTCAATATTCCAAAGAAAAATAAAACCGTTCAAGAGCGTGTCGGACTCGCGCACCGAGGGTTCCGTACGAATATATGATGTTGAAGATTTCTGAAAAACTGTGCTATTTAGAGACATCGTTTTATTTTTCCTTTTATTTTTACTTAGGCTTCTATCATATGGAATAATTTCAGATTTTTATCTCTGCAAACTTCGGAGATAAGGGGGGCGGACGGTATATTTTTTTACATTTTTCATCACAAGTCGGAAAATATGCTGGCTAAAAAAAAAATATGCTTGCGAATGTGCAAACAGCGTTCTTTCATATGATACCCCACATGCCCTAGTAGCTCTACTTAAAAGTTTTCCGACCCCCTTTCAGTCCCTTTTGCAAAAAAGGTATATTTTTTTAAATTTCTTTCTTGCTTTCAAAATAGTTGGGCAAACGTCATCTAAAACTATTCTAAATTTCAAGTTAGCATTAGTAGTTCTTGAGATATCCAGGTGTGACAGACAGACAGGCAGACTTAGTCTCACCATAAGGGTTCCTTTTTACCATTTTGGTACGGAACCCTAAAAAGCAACGTAACACTACACCTGCCCTTAACTATTTTGTAAAGCAAACAGCATCAAGGTGCAGTGAGGAACACAAAGAAGAGTACACACGAGCTCAAACAAACACCTCTCTTCGACGGTGAATGATGGCTACGGAGAGGAGCTTTAGAATAGTGTTGAAAGAATGTGGACAAAACGGTTATTAAAATAGGTTTTAGGAGAAGATTTTCTAAGAGATTACAGCTTGAAAACTGTTGGGTTTCTTCCATAAAAGAAGGTAGTACTGATGTTTTAAAATTTTATGAACCTAATGTTGTAGTCCACTAAAACTGGTCATAAATTCCTGAGGACGAAAATCAATGAGATGACGTCAAAATGTACTAGCATTAGTCATCATGCCTGCAGGCGCCGTAATTGTCATCTCAAAGTTCACAACATTAAACTGGAACATAAATAAGCACCTATTCAAACATGCTTCTAATTTCATGTCTAAGAGGTATCAAATTATCAATGCTCAAGAGCATATTCATGACAAGACACAAACTAATGTAGTCACAATATATTTCAATAGAACACAAGGTGATATTAATAAATGCATCGATGCAGTCGACTTTGTACCAAAAATTATTACTGTTCATTTAAGTATGGTTGCTAATATTCACCACAAATTACTTTGTAAAACCTGAATGTGTATTGATGAAGTCATTTCTATTTTATTGGATATGTTCTTTTCCATAATTACTATAGAAAACATGATATTGTTTCCAACTTTCTGTAGCCCTTTGATTTCATAATAATTTGGACATTAACTTCAAAACTATTATGAGTTACCGCTCCAAAAACTACGAGTAACATTTATCAATGGTAGTCATTTCGAAACATGAATCAATGGGTTCATTACTTTGGACCACCATACTAATGTTGTATCGACGAATGTGGAAGAAATTGATTCCCTTCATTAATCTTAAAGTCATTCCAAGGCCAGTAAAATGAAATATAGATGAGCAACTTATTAAAAGTTAAGGAGATCGCGTTGAAAAATTGTAAATAGTAACTTATGATTGTACAAAAGCACATACAAATAAATCGTTGAATCTAAAGGCCGGGGCAATGTAAAGTATAGACGACGAAAATGTATGATCACTACATAAACGTAACCAGTTAATGAAATGGGACATTTCAAAATGGATAAAAAAACAATTGAACCACATTGGAGAAAATGCATAATAACGCCTTAACATTTTAACAATGTTGATGCAAGATTGTAACTACAGCTAAAACTACTTCCTCCCTGTATAAGAAATAACAAATGAAAAGCGCAGTTCAAGTAATGGTTGTTCTTCATTACCTTTCATTGCATTACGCCCAGTAAATACAAAGGTACTTAAGCTAAAATTTAACCTATAGTTAGGAGATACCGCTGTTATAGAGAAATTAATGATACATCTTAATGCAATCGTCTTTAGTATAAGAAAAAAGAAGATGCTACAAATATTAGAACTTCATTTCTAATATTTGTAGCATATTCTTTGAAAAAAACATGTTGTAACGAGGTGGTGGTCTGAAATTAGTTTGAAATCATACGGTATTTTCTTTAATCAAAAACTTTGGCTTAATTACTAACAATTCAGATGAAGTAAGAGGTAATTAAATAAGTTTTTGAAATGGAATTAATTTACAAAATTGCCAACTAAAAAGTTCTAAACATCAACTGCGTCAAAAATTTACCGCAATCAATAAATTATATCATCTTTCTTTAATTAACAAAATAACAAAATCGTGATGGAAACGTTAAAATCTATTAAGGTAAAATGAACCTGCACTACTATTAAAGCCATAATTATGATTGTTTGTTCGTAAATAACTGCATTTAGCCCCGTTCAGTTCTAGATTCACGACAGTAATCAAATTAAACCTGAAATCATAAAAGTGTTGCTATTAAATCTTTTAAAACCGGACGTACTTTGTGGTTGGATTTCTATAGGTTTGTCTGAGACATATCTCTTGCAGTCAAACCGCGAATGACGGAAGATGGAGAAAGCAAGGAAGAAAAATAGGGAAGTATTTTATCGTAATGAAAAAGAAATAACTTGAAAACGCTTGACTTACCTAAGTTATGTCACAAAATCTCAAACGTGGTATGGACGATATTTCAATTGTAGATTTATCTAAGTTTATTAATTCATATGGTAGAAATTCTTGTTGAATATGCACACGACACTAATTTAGGAGTATGTAACCTCATCACCATTTGCTATTGTTGATATGGTAATATATATATATATTTATAATATATATATTCAATAATCATCAGCGAATCATAAGGCGAATATAAGAAGGATCTGCTTCTTTAACACGTGTTCTACTTCACCATTATGTTTTCTTATAACAGTTTATAATAACATGTACATTTGTACAACCTAAACATTACCAGTCACAAATTGCACAACAGGAAAACTTATTACAACAATATTCAATCGTTGTTCTCTATTAATTATTGTATTTACACGTATATATTATAGACCACATATAGTCTCGAGATCAACCAATTTTAATTTAAATATAACAAAACACGTGCGTGTCGGACCAAGCACAATAAAGGGTTCCGTAGTTGGGACGAGTTTATCCCTAAAACAAACTTAACATTGTAGTTAAAAAACATCTTCTCCCAGACATCGATATACGCAACGGTCAATTTTCTAACTCCAAGTTTGTAATCGCAAAAAAATATTTGTTTATGTGTTAAAACTACAAATTTACTTGTGCTGTGAGACCTTGCTTCTTGCCAAATTTCATGATTCTAGATATAGATTTTGATTTATTTTCGTGTATTAAAATATGTCGCATAAATTGCCGTATTGTTTTGTTGCGTAGACTTAGTAGCTTGTTTTTTTTAGAGCTCAAAGGAACCGTAAACATACGTATTTGATATACGTTCAACTTGATACCTCCAAGCGTTCCTGAGAAAAAGGGTCTTAACAGACTGACAGACAGACGGACAACGAAGTGATTCTATAAGGGTTCCATTTTTTTCCCTTTTGTGGTACGGAGCCCTAACAACAAAAAAACCTGAAACTCTTAATTAATTATTCGAATTGTCCGCAGAAAGTAAATCTGCGTAATTAAATTAAAATAAATAAATTAAATGTCTATTAGCAGAATAGGACATCAGATCAAATGACTTGGCAATTTCTATCAAAAAATTTCGATATCAGCACATTGCTAACTATAGCCAGTGGGTAAGCGAATTTTTCTTTGTTAATGATTAGAATTTTTAAATGGCTTCTGTGTCGGTGTTTGTCTTATTTTTTTTGGAGCTCCACCTCCATATCTGTTGAGGTTCTCCAAACCAAACATATTGAGTTGACCCACCAAATGTTAAGAGGTCAGCAATATTTCATAGGTCTCTTTAATATATCCACCAAAACCCGCCTATCACTAGCGAAGTCAAAATGTTAGTCATACTTTTCAGATCGCATCAATTACCTATTCGAAATCTTACCATATTGTGATTAATCCCTGGCGTCTGCCAATACCAACATCCCACTAAATAGAGGAGTCTACTACCACCAAACAAGTCTACTTATATTTTAACATTAACTGTAAAATTCTAGGTATACACATTGCCGTTTAGTCGTGCGATTTTATCATGCGACATAAATGAAAGACAAGTCGACTGTATCTTGGAGGAAACTTTCTAATCTTTGACGTGTTCATTACTCATATTATACCATTTCAAATGCCTACTTACTTGACTTATGCGCTATGAGGAGTAAGTAAGCGTTCAGCAAATACTACGGGCTAAGATAATGAAAAAACAACAAATGAAGCTTAAAATCTATCAAGCCAATGTTCAAGTGTACTCGTATTGGCCATTAAATAGGTAATTAACGATTTTCCTTTTGCTAGTAACATTCTATTAATCTTTGAATTGCATTGCAAGCTATAGTTTTGTATAATTTAAAAGCATTTTTTTCCATTTTTATAAATGTGAGTACCATGGAGCCGTTTATTACGAGTATGTTATGATGTATGTTGACTTAAAAAAGTTTGGCAGTTAAGAGTATGTCATGCTCACTTAAATGTCTCGCTGATGGTGGCGCGTGTGTGATCATTCGCTTCCCTACAAAATGGTTGAGCTGGATGGTGCCGATCCACGCGTCATGATCGTGAACAAGCGCCGTCAGTTGTGACTGGTCAACTCCTATCTGTCATTGCTTATTTGTAATCTTTTATATTTTGTATTGTTTTTAAATCATTTATTTTTTTACATTGTTCTCACATATAGCGACAAGAATAATGTACCCAGGATTATGTAATATCTTGATTTAAAAGAGTGTCCTTGGAGTTTCTTGCCTATTCTTCTCCATAGAGATCTACGTTTTGGAATGATTTGCCCATTCTGCTGTTCCAGCTTCAACTTTCTGACTAACTGACCGACTCTTTGACAATTCAAAAGTGCCTGTAATAGGTTTAATTGAAATAAATGCTTGGAGTTTGAGTTTGTGCCACCGCATAGAGACGTCCGATCGCATAGGGAAACTGTAATTGCTAGAGTGTTACACGAATCTTTTGGCGCCTAATGACATTGACAGGAAGGCAATGTTGGTAATCTGTGAAATTGTCACAGACATTGTATCGACAAAACAAAATGGCGGGATTACTTCCGATTTTCGACGCGCGCCAATAAAACATTATAATTGATGATGATAATGTTTGAGAAGAAAACTATATGCATATAGGTACATATATTATGTCGGATCGACAGGATTTTACTCAGTTAGATTCGGACATCATGTGGGCAGAAGATGGGTTTCATGCAATGAAAACACACTGGGTGCGATACACAGCGTTTATTGAAATTACAAATTAACACAATCACTACAAATTATAATCACCACTATAACCGAGCATAACGAATCGAGTACAGAATATTAATGTGCATGGTGATGCCTGCGGATTAATTTTTATGATATTTAATAATATTTATTCTTATAATTGGTTGTATATGCATTATATTCTAAGTACTTACTGTTTATTTTATTTTATTTTGTTACCTATTTACTTATGTACAACTTATCAAACCTGACTTGGGCTCCGTACGTATTTTTTTCGGGTGACCACTGAAAATCAGCGCTGTGCTGTGGGTCCCCATAGCATAGCATCATGCTGAGTGCAAGCCTTCTTGTCACAGTCATGACGTGCAGCTTCTGGCTATTTGTTTGTTTGTGATAGTACTTAGATCAGTTTTGTGTAACCTTCGGGTATTATTACTTATTATGTTTTCGTACGCACGTTTTTTCTGTGACAATTAAAATTATTTTTCTTTCTTTCTTTCTTTTACAGTTCCGCGACGTCTTAACTCCGATGCGATCAGATCAGACACTGAATCTTGAATGTCCTCCTCGCCATCGGTTCAAAACATCACGACTCTGTAGAAGCGCGCCAGAGGTGTGGGTAGATCACGCGATGTCACCGGTGGCGGGCCTGATTCGTTACTTGTCCGTACTAATGACCGGCTCCGACACATATTATATTTAAATCGTTATAGACTACCGTGTGAAACACTTACGTGATGCACAAATAATGAAAAACTAATGACATATTTCACACAAGGAAAACCTCGTAAGGAAATCCGCAGGTTCAATAAATAATACATTCAGATCGTATTGCTGATAGAAATGCGACACAAGCGCCACCTGTGTGACACAGACATGACGTGCTAAGCATTAATTACTTTGATTGACATTCGATTAAATGCACATAATGCTGCGTCAAAAATAACGTGGTTTGAAAATATGAGCACGTAGGACAAGACAGCGAAGACATGGTTTTCGATGTGCTTGGAATACTAAAAATTATAAGAAATTAAACATTAGTGACAACATTGGAATCACTTACAGAGAATTTCTAAAAATATAGAAGAGATACTCTCTTTAAAATCAACAGTATCAACTCAGTCTATTGCTGGACATATCATATTTGTTTATCAAGATGCGCCACAACACCCAATTCTCCGTTTTCCGCATCCAGTCTATCCCAGCCATCTTTTTAAAGTCGTCGGTCCATTTCGCTGGAGACGTCATAGCTACGTTTGCAAATTCACAGTCTCCACTCAAAGACTCGTCTCCAACAGCCAACAGTCCATCGTCAAAAACAGACCCAATTTTGCCCGATTTTTTTTTTCTGTGCCTTTGTCGAACTCATTTTAGTCGCTTCATATGAAATAAACCTTATAATTATTCCACTCAACAAATAGATTTACCAAGCTATTAATAAAATCTTTTTACTTTTATTTGACCTTAACGAAGGGTTTACAAAATCGGTTCTAGAGTCAATAAACGAGTGATTTACGATCGGTAATCTCAAAAACGTTTACTTAAAAACAAATTGCCTTTCGGTACAGGATGTATAGAGGAGCAGTTTGTTAAAGAAATTATAATTATTCGTCTTTTTAATGGTTTCTATAAATGAAGATCGGTTTAATCTGAGTTTATTCTCGTTTTGATCTGAAGAGGAATTTTATTGGAGTTTGTGAGTGAGTAAAAAAGGATTTTATTTGAGGTACTTAGCATTTTAAGTAGTATTAGTCAACGTAGGACCGTCACTGTATGGAAGATCATGCCTTATTAAAATGAGAATATTATACAAAATTCTATAAGCAAAACCTAGGATATCTTTTACCTGATTATGATTTACCAAAGATCGTGTAATCATCAAGTAGATGGCCAGTACCTTCATCCATGATACAGCGTGATTTCTTATTTAACATGAGTTTGAGAGATATTTTCATAGCACTTCAATTTAAGATGTTTTCCCTTTGTTATAAATCTACAGAATTCAGTCAGCTTGATCTACATAAACATGTGTACATTTGCATTCTTCCGTAACTTCACGCCAATGAATCCCATCATTGACCAACATCAACAAACGATGATGAAGCATTATATACGAATAATAAAAGCGCAAATTGTGAGTGAAAACTGCTAACTCAACATAACTCGGTCACTTATTAAGTAAAGATTAGCTTATCTTAACCTACTTAAGCGTGTCGTAAGCAAATGAACCAAAAATCTATATGAAACGAACAGCAAGCCACAATATACCTTAAACGGTGAAACTTGTCGCGACGCCGCCGGCGCAGCGGCCGTGGCGCCGCCTGGTGAGTCATACAGTCAGTACACATACGTGCACGGATTGCACCGTGTTGATTTTATGGTTCGCGGGTTGCATAAAAAGTGACGCGTCATTGGTTAAAGAAATTGTAAATGCAAGATGGTGATCTACTTTTTAGATGGACTGGGCCAAAACCTTTGTAAACCCGATACCTGTCATACCGCGTTGACTTATAAAAAATATCGCTTTAATTTTTCAATATTATTTCAGAAATAAACTGAACTTACTCTAAAATATGGTCCATCACACATTGTCGGAAGCCTTCGACAAATCGGACACAAATGATTGTCTGTCAGGAAATCACGGAAAGTACATTATTATTAGCAATGATAATAAATTAAACAGATAATTATGTTGTGAGCGCGCAATCGTGAAGACTCAAAAACGTCCTAATTGGGACGTATTTCTTAGTCTGTGATGCCAACATTCGGTGATTGGTTGTCAGAATAATGTTTGTTTACATTCACGCGCAATTGACAACACTAGCTGTCTCTTTTTTCGTATTGTTTTTATCAAGCCATCTCTTTTCTATCATTTTTACTTGTAGTGAAATGTAAAATGAATGAAAAGTGGGTATGTGTGCTGCTGCTGCTTCGCGGAACACTTTTTACGGTTGTTTTGTGAGTGTAACATATCTGTTTAATATATTATCATTGATTATTAGTCACTTAATGCTAAAGCTAAACCTAAGTGATTCACACATCCTGTTACACATTTTTATGGCCAGTAGCCGGGCAGGTACCGTTACACAGAGCACACAGTGTTGCTTGCTGGAATACTTACACTATATGAACGCACGCAGCCCGCATATTGCACAGCTGTAAGTCCGAATAATTTTTCACTGCGACGGCAAAACTTTTTGATGTCGTCGATGAATGATGACTATGCTTGTCCCTAATCGTATGATACTAAAATTGATTAATAGATATGTGCTGTGTTTTGTAAAACACATATTTATTAATTCTGAGAATCACTCTCATCTCAGTTTGGTGCTCATTGTTGTGTAAATTCGGCATAACTCTGCTAATACTTATCAAACTATTTGTGAATTCAACCAATACTATAATCAGCCAATAACGTTCCCATTGCTGGGACATATGCCTCCTCTCTGTTAGAAGGAATGTGGCATCCACCACGTGGGCCCAGTGTAGATTGGTTACTATATCTACCACATATGAAACAAACCAAAGCTTAATCCTTCTTCGATGATGTAATACTGAATTATAACTAGCAAAACTTCGGACACAGTATCGCATTGAAATACATTGTCCGTATGAAACACAAGAGCTTTGCACCGCATCGAATCCAAACAATCAGCGCATGCACGGAAATGCAAATTTTTGAATGCGTGCTCGCTCACGCGTGCGAGGCGTGGCCTAGTGATGGCGTTTTAGTAACAAATGATTCAATTAAGTTTGTGGGTAATGATGGGGAAAAGGCATGATGTCGGGAATTTGTCGGTACGGTTAACAGTTTGTTTGACGAGTCAGAACTATAGGCGTTTTTTGGGAGAAGGGTACAAAGTTCCTCCAAAATGTTATTTCATTGCACTGTGCTTTTAACACACTTCACATTGTTATCAGACTCATTTAATTAATTAGCCTTTAAATCACCATCTATAACTTATAAATTCTTCCCCTGCAGGGAAAAAAACCCTCTCTATTCTTCTATACGCTTTTTTCTGTCTAGAGCTTCTAAGGACCAGTCCATATCCATAATTTCTAAGCAGTCTTTTTAAAAGACTATCCATTATACACAACTAAATCTTACCTTACTGAAACTCTTCAATGTATCAATCGCCATCACTTTTAAAACGAACACCTAGCATAACCAGCCTATAACGTTCCCACTACTGGGACATAAGCCTCCACTCTGTGAGAGGGAGTGGGCTGTAATCCACCACGCGGGACCAGTCGTCATCATCAGCCCATTGCAGTCCACTGCTGGACATAGGCCTCTCCAATTGCACGCCATTCAGCTCAATTCTCGGCAACTCTCATCCAGCTGCCACCAGCCACGTAGCCTGAGGGCGTCCTACCTTACGATCTCCACTCAAGAACACGTCTACCCCAACGGTCATCGGTTCTACGGCTAATATGGCCGGCGCATTGGCACTTCAACTTTCTTAGACTTAGCTTGCGGGCCCAGTGCGGGTTGGTAATCGACACCTAGTTCGGGTCAATACCATATTCATACTACCATATATCAACAATACCATATTGTTGATCGAAGCATTCGTCCTACAAAACCAAATTAACACACCTAAGCCCTTTAGCAAGAACAATAACCTCTTTACATCCACGCTTTTACTGAGGCCACTTTACTGATGACGTTAATATAGAACAATTGAATAAGTAGCTTGTGGGCGGTCATTGAAATACCAAGGGACTCTTGCTTTCATTCCACTTTTAGAGATTATTTGTTACATAATTGTGAAGAATGAATTAGAACAAATGGCTGTTTATTGAGCTATAAACCCTGAGAATACTGGAAAAAATTTTGAGTTAGAAATTAGGACATGATGATTTGCAGCACCGATTTTCTTTTTGGTACTTCTTAAACGCAGGTAATTCTTATTACTAAATTTTCAAGTCTCTATGTTCTTCGCAAGAATAAATATAGTAAATGTTGCTTCCGCTTCTGTAATTTTCATCTTTTCTGTCTGTATTTTTTCTCTCTATTTGTATTTCTCGGTGTGTATTTTTCTGTTTCATTTAATCTCCATGTTCTCTGGAATTTAAACCCCATCAATAACAACCGAATGTTTTAATAACAACCTGCCTACATTTATGAGACTTTCAGACATTTATGAGTGTATGTAGTATTAAACGACATCTTGGATTTCATTAGCCTGACAGATTTCTAACGCCCACGACCATCATTAAGAAACAGGATACTTTCTTTACTTCACTCAAGTTACTCGCGACGCGGTGACACACTTAGAAATCACAGTTTCAGAACAAAATGGTGTCTGTTGATCCAAGCTAGTTTGCTTTATCAATACTTGAGATAATAATAATGAAAGAACATACCTAATATAACTCCTGTATACCTACAAAGGGTAGAAGTGTACAGTCTCAAGCCAACATTTAGATAGAAAGAAAGAAATCTCATGCAAATAGGAGAACAAAATCGTGCTCCGCGCTGCTACAAAAAAATCCAAATGGATAACAAAAATAACACTGCTTGTCCCGGGGAAATTCAAATTCTCATTCTCAGCAATCGCGCTTGTGGCCAATAGACCAGGGAGGTTATTTCTAAAGAGAAAACAAAGAAATTGGTTAATTCAGTAAAGGGCCCAAAATAGTACCTTGAAAAACACAAATCACTAACGCTTGGGGAAACAGTTTAGTGACCACACTTTTGAATGTCGCAATGGGTAACATTCTGAAGCCAAGTTACAAAATAACACTTTACAAAAAATTTCACTTGGATTCTCGGCTAACATCGAATTATAGGCATTCCAATACCTACCTTAATTCGGATAATTCCTTAATCGAACCCTTTTTGCGGGTCATTTAACGTTTAAAAATGCTGGTAGTTTCCTAAACAGGTACAAACAGGCAGCTAAACTGCATTTATGTGTGATTCATCTACACTTATGTTATGAATCATGTGAGTAAACTCTATGTTGTAAAAAGTTGATAACGTAGGAATCGTAAAATTTATAGGCCACACTCTTGATTTTATGGAAGTAAGATTGTTATTTTAGTGTTGTTTGTCATTATGTATTCTTTCTTTATTCTTTATTTGCCAGAATATAGGTACATTGTATATGGTAAATTTTTTATATGGTTTCACTATATTCGACTTTCTAGTCGTGCAAATTTTTAAGTATACATAGTAAAAGCTTTAAAAAAAAATTAAATAAAATTTTGGTCTTCCTACATTAATAACACAAAAAATAATATTAACATTAACAATAATATAAAATAATAAAATAATTACTATGTCAATTACAGTATACAATTACATTTTTTTTTTTGTCTTCTTACATTATTAACACAAACAAGAAAATTAACATTAACAATAATAAAAAATAATAAAATAATCACTATGTCAAAAGTATTTCAAATTCATTAAGTTTTTTATTATTTTTAGGGTTCCGTACCTCAAAGGGAAAAAACGGAACCCTTAGAGGATCCGATTTGCTACGAATCTACTGGACCGATAAATTAAAATTTGGTACACATTTATGAACTTCTGTGACCCAAACACGGACGTGTAACGTAAATAAATGAATTTTGAATATTGGGTCACTTTTGGGGAACCAATTAGGAAATTAAAAAATATTTTTTTGTAAACTGTACCGTGTGACATATTAAATGGGCTATCAAGGGCTCGTTGTAAGAATTTCGGATATATTTATTTTTTATAATCTTAAAATAAATACTTTAAAAATGATTTAAGAAAATATATGAAAATTGACCATTACCCTTTATCTCCGGAACTACTGAGCTTAAAATGTTGAAAAAAATACAGATTTTTTTTCTTTACTTATAGATACAGGAAAACCTATAAGAAATCTATAATTTTAAAATAACATGGTAAATCTCTCAATATTTTGCGTACAAACTTACGTTTGCAGTTGGAATGTATGACGGAAAATGTTTTTCAGAAGCAGTGTTAAGTTTGTTCTTAGCATAACTTAATCCCCACTACGGAACCCTTCATTATGCGTGGTCCTACATGGACTTGGCCGGTTTTTTTTTAAATATGATTATAGAACATGAAATGAGAATTCTGAGGAAGAATGTAGTCCTTTTAAATTAGGAACATACCACCATTGGGTACTTGTTGTAAGTCAAGAATGGAGTTCCAAATAGTGTTGGAGTTATCAGGGTAGGTTCTCAGTACTGTAGTGTACAGGATGTGCTACACTACTAAATAATAATACCTTTCGATAAATAGATTTATATTTATTTATATCTTTTTTAAATTCAATACATATTCGTTCGTAAGCTGAGTCTGTCCCTCTGTCAATCCATCCTTTCAATTCTTCGTTCCAATTTTTATATTTATTTTTACTAAGCTGCCAGTGCTAACTAGCGGCCAGGATGATGCATCATCATAAAACCTCTACAGTACCATGGATATACCAAACATTTTAAAAGTGAAAGAAACACCAAAGTTCTCTTATTCGAAAGGGTTTCAACAATTCAACAACAATTTAATCGTAAAAATATCTCGAAGAATTGACACTCAATTAAATAAAGAGTTGAAATCGATTAAAAAACATTTGTAAGACGCCATTGTAATAAGTATTACAATCATGTTAACTTACAAATAACCCATAAAAGGAGAAAACTTGCGATTTTACTAATTAGTTATGGATATATTATCAATTGCAATTAATTACTGTCAAACGAAGTACACTTCAATCCCCGATCAACTATTTTTATTACACACTTAATTTTTTCAATAAAAAGAACTTTCCAATCGATAACCCATAAAAATATCGATATATTATCGATAAAAATAGCAATAAACGTTTAAGTAGCGTTTTTAAATTACGCAATATTAATTGTTAGCTGAATTTTATTAATTCTGTGACACCTTGAAAAGTAGGTGTTAATTTATTACCAGTGTCATGTTCTTTTAATTTTTTTCACATTTTAAGGTTAACCTTATGTTGCCTTTCACGAAAGCGAGTGCGGTTTTTAAGATTGTTATTTTACGATATCGACTTATCGATAATTTCACAGCACTAAATGTAAATTTTAAGAGCATAAGTAGTGTTGTGTGCATAAAATTATGAATCTTAATGATGACTGATGAGGGATGACCTTTACACCTTAACCATACAACTGATACGACGATTATTACCTGTCTGCGGAGTGCCTTGTTTGTCTAGTGGTCCCAATAGGTAATAGGTAAAACGCGTATTTTGCGTACGGGTGGGAAAATCGATTATTCGATCCACCCCAGCTCCTCGAGGAAGGCCAGCAACGCCTTGGTGTTACTGACAATCTCACAGAGGATACCTGGGTTACCGAAGTATTTTGCCCTGTATGTGGCGACCACCGGGCAGTATAGTAGCAGATGCACTGCTGCCTCGTCATCCTCCATGCAGGCCCTACACGGCGGACTGTCTGTGACTCCTATGACAAAGAGGTGTTTATTAAATAACCCGTGGCCAGTCATAGCTGCTGTCACTGTACGCAGGTCTTGCTTAGTTAGTAGGAGAACCTGTTTCGTGAGACGGGCATCAATTGTAGGGAGTGCTTCCTTGGTCTGCCTGCACTCACCTTGGTCCAACCATAGTTTGTGACTATGGTAGTGGTCCCAACCGATACTGCTAAGCGTGAGGTCCGGGGGTCGATTCCCAGGTCGGGCAAAGTGGTATTGGGTTTGTTCATTACGAACTTCTCAGTAGCAGCCCAGTCTGCATTTGTGCCCGGTTGATGGCAATAGGCTCGCGCCCTGTAACATGGCACAAACTTAAACATAACTGGGGAAATATGAGCACTGTATCCCTTCGAGAAATATAGATGTGATGATAAGTTATGTTACATATTTCCTGTTCCTATACAAAATATTGTAAAACATTTTAAAGGAGTAACGGTGGAGTTTCTTGCCTATTCTTCTCCATACGAAACTACCTTTTGGAAGGGGCGACTAGAATCAATTAAATTTTTTTTTTTTTGTAAATTCTGATGTTTATAAGTAGTTTGATCGTCAAAATCGTCTTGTTTCAGAACATTAGCCGCTCTGTGATTTTCAATAAGACATGCTTAAGTACCGTTGAAGCTAACAAAGGATAGTTATAGAGATCATGAATTTGAGTCATCACCTACAAAATGTTCCCAAATACTAACCTAACACCGGAATATCGTTTCCTATAGACGCTTTCATCGTTTTGACTACTATAACAAGTTGAAATGTGTAAATAAACGGAGCACTAATGCATAAAGTAATCAAAGAACTATTAATTACTAATACTGATTGGCACTGTGAAAGCGTGGATATCTAAAATGCTGCAGGTTTTATTACGAAGTAATGAGTGCAAGAAAAGTTATTTGAAATACAGTACCTTAGGTGAAAAATCCAATACTAAAACCATAGCAGTGCCGCAATTTCTCATGTTTTGGGGAATAATAAAATAAAATACTTTGAATCCAATTTTTTTTTTAATTTATTTGTTAAGTATGAACATTGATTTCATAGGCAATCAAACAGTAAATAGTTTTCCTAAATGAAAGTTATATTCAATTATTCTTACTTCTTAAATATTTAATTAATTGAAATTAACTACTTTAACGCCACATTTAATTATTATTTCCAAGTTAACGAATGGATTTAACGACAGATTTACTAAAAACTATACTTTAATCAATGATAAAACTTGTGTTAATTACATGGCAATTTGATATTGCTCTTAACGGAATCGACATGTTTATAACTTTGATTACACTCTATTAATATTCATAGGGCATGTTCGGTTACACTGATATCTTAAACCGTAGTAATTAACTTCTATTTTGAATGGTTGATCGTAAAAATAAGGAAAGTCTAGACTTATATGGTAGAAATTCATTACTAGTTTTCCGTTGTAGATATGTGTGTATTTTACTATCAGATGGGGCTGAGTGGTTATTGGTTTGATTGGCTAAGCTGTCTCATTTGAGAATGATGTAAAATGACAAATCATCAGAATCAGATATTGAATCTAGGTAATATGTCTGAAATAATCAAAATCTTTTTTTTTATCGTTTAATTCAGGTATTAAACCCATAGTAAAATTACAAAAATAAAACAAAATTACAATCCATTATAAATTAAAATAGAATTACATGCATCAAAATTAAATTAAATTACAATATAAATTAAAAATTTAATTAATTACATTAAATTTAATAAAAAAGACATCAGCGTCTTAGCATGTACACACAGTGAAGTATTACATACACTATTTGATTAGTACATGCACAATATGCAAATAGTCGAGTCAGGAAGGATGCCTTGAGTTTCCTCAAGAGCCCGTAAAAATCGCTAACTCGGTTCTCAACGAACATGCCAGTCACACTACATCGCCAAGGCAGCTTTAATACAGCTTTAAAGGCGTTATTATATTGTACACGAAGAGTGTTATAAGCACTCTTCGTGTACGTCTTTAGTCAAGCTAGGCTGAGATCAGCGCTTCTTGAACGTCAAAGTTAAGTTACATAAGTCCCCAAAACGTCCGCGATTTACCACTTCCTAGTGCTTTAGCTGGGCAGTAGAAGTGGCACAAGCAACTCCCCAGCAACACAGCTGTCTGATAAGTAAGAAGAACTTGATTCAATATACTAGTATGCAAAGTAAGTAACTTAGGAAACATAAAAATATTAAATTATTTGCCATAATATTATGTCAGCTAGCACACGCCAATATAAGTAATATACAAAAACATTGAAAATGAAAGAGATCCAGCTGAGTTGCCTGAATAAGGATTCTCATTATCTTGTATCAATCAACTTGGAAGATATCGCCTGAGAATAGAATAGAATACTCTTTATTATGTACAGCATAAACATATCACATACAAATGTTAAAATTTTACATAGATGGGCGGTCTTATCGCTAAAAGCGATCTTTTACAGACAACAAGGAGAGACAATACTGAAGGTAGTCTGTGGTGTACTTACATATACTATAAATAAATAAATAAATAAATACATACATACACCATATAATTATCTATTAAAATATATATACAATAATAAACTTTAATCAAGTGCAAAAAGAACATAAAAATTACGTTCAGTTATCAATCAGATATTGATCTGATCCGTCTGATTGATGAAACAGGACCAGCAGAGTTGCCTGAATAAGGAACCACATTATATTGTATCAACCTGGAAGATGTCGCCCTATTATCCAAATGAATAACGATGAAATCCTATTCAAATCTACAAGACAGCTTACGGCCTGAACAATTCTCCTGCTCTAGGAAGAAAAGCCTAATGTCAAGCTGTGAAGAAAGAAAGATAGAATATAATTAATTTGGCACAGTTCGTGACACACCACACACATAGTTTGTGATTAATTATCATTGTACGGCGTGTTACGGAAATACTATATGCATATAAACACGGTGAAGAGTGCATCTGGTTCAGAAGCTCTGTACAAAATTTCAGCTCAAAAATAATAATTTTGAAAATGTGTGAGTTAGTTAGACCTTTCCGTAACACGCTGTATAGTGAGATCTTAATAAAATGCTGTACTTACATTTAATGCAGATGCCTGCAATGCTACTGTAGTAAATGATATGTACTTTTAACGTCTTTGTGTGTATTTAGTTGATTTGCCTAAATAAATAAACAAAATCACACTCGTCTGTCGCAAGAAATTCATGTGGGTGATATATTGTATGGCTGCCTTTCAAATGTGATCCTAAGTCAGGTTAAATCCCTCATTCCCGCTCAGCGTAGACTGTCTGCGTTAGAGCGTAAGTTTCATTCGCTTCCTTCACTACATCAAGCTTATAATGACGTAATTACTGATTATATAGATAAGGGTTACGTGTCGGTAATACCTTATTCATCCTCCGCTATAAATGAAGGCTACTGCATACCGCACCCCGCTGATGTTCGTATGCAAGTCGATAGCAAAACCACTCATCGGTTTGGATGCAAGCGCTAAAACTGATAGTGGCACATCGCTCAACGACTTCGCCTAAGCTTATTCACTTTGTGATTTCTCCGAATCTATTCAACTCTAGTTTTCCTATATCTCAATTTTACTTTTTTGACATGTATTTGGCTTTTACTCTTCTACGGCAAAGCTCTGATTCAATACGGATTTTAAGAATCTCGCCATCGCTTACTATCTATATATAATAACGAATATATTCTTTCTTCAATGTATCAGAGAGTGTGGTCATATTTAAGGGTCTGTAATGATCAAATTGAACAACCTTCTCCATGGGACCAACATCGTTATCTCAAAAAAAAAATCAGTTGTCCCATAAAAAACGTCCTATGGAGAAATTTCTTCAATTTAATCGTTATAGACCCTTAAATTTGACGACACATTTCTGATACACGCTGTATATGAACTCTTAATCTCACAAACAGGTTGGTCCTTCGGTGCCACTGACAAAAATTCCCGGTCCTACCCCTCCCACTTAACCGATTGTCACTATTTACCTATTTACCCAGGTGAGCCATTACTGACAGTGTTTAGACAACAGTTTAACGGGAGTTCAGACGTGATGTCTTGTTCTTGCTTTGTTTTGCTTCTAGTTGTGTTACTATTGTATTAGTAATGGAATTTCCAAAAATTATAATAAGAGGAAACATATTACAGACAAATTCTAACATTATAGGGGCTTAGCCTTCGTTAATGACTTTGTTTGTGACTTACTTAAGACGCTGTTCCATAGGTATTTTCTCTAGTACACGTTCTTTTTCTAAGCCTTCGTGTTTTAAATCAACCCAAGTTACTGCTGTCAAGCTTCGCTTTTCTTCAATATAACATCCCTCACAAGAAGCATACAGATCAGGATGCATTATTTATTCATCTATAACATTATTTCTCTTTTCTTTTGATACCTAAATATAGCAACGGAAATAAAATAATACATAAAAGTCATGCCTTTTCATGAACTAAACCAAATGCTAACAGTACTTTTTACATCCATATTATTATAACAAGTCAAAAATAACCTTAATTCCCATTATACAGTGTCTGTTTATTATAAAAAGGATGATTAATGTGCTCATACACGAACCAGATTTGGTCCTTCGGGACATATTTCTTTCAATGTTTGGTTATGCTACTATGAAACTGTCGTTTTAAATCAAAATTATGTTTCGTCGGAGCATGCACTGACAGTGTGGAGGTGGGCGGATTAATTTTATTGATTTTATAAAGGCTGAAGTATGTAAATTTTATTTTATGTAACTAAGTATATTAGTAAAATAAAATAAAGTTTATTACAAATAAAAATGATAAATAAAAATGGTAAATAAAGTTTTTAGTTTGTATAGGTTCCGTTTGGTGCCGGACGTAAAGAATAGCACCATCCCATTCGTTCCCATGGGTGTCGTAAAAAGCGACTAAGGGACTTAATAGAAAATGGGCAGCAGCGTTCTCTATGCATTTTTTAAACCATACAGATCGCCAACCCGCTTGCCAAGCGTGGCGATTATGGCAAATCCCCCCCTTGTGGAAGAGGCCTAGAGGCCTTTCGGCTGAAATGATGATGAACTAAGTATATTTGCGTAAAGTTTTAAGCTCATGTCAAAGGAAGAAAATGTTTAAGCTGCTCTCCTATTTTATCCTAATGGGCAAAGACAGAAAGGATATTACAAAATATTTAATCATTCAAAAATAGGTACCTAATATTTCGATTTATTCAATAAACTGTGTACTAATAATATCTTTTCTATTGTTACAGGTAATTATTGTGTACAACTACTTATGAAACTCTGAAGCTAAGGTGTGATCTTCGTATTTTCTGGTAAATAAATGAACAGAAAAAAAAACGCATCGTAGTTACTTTATAACTGTCATAATAAGAATACAGATACGAGTTTTCTTATCATATTAATGATGCTACCAAAGAAATAAATATGTTCAATACAAGTTACCTAATCAAGTCTCCCCTCATTCGAATCTTAAATCTCAAACTTACGAATAGATAAAAATGCAAATCAATCTGTATCGTCCTCAAAATCGTTTTCTTTTGCAATCACGATAAATATCACGATTATAATTGTTGTTGCAAAATGATACGATTTAAATAAAACTCACATCTACAGCGACAATTGGAGTGTAAGTTGAGGATTTAATTTCGCAATTTCCCAATAACACTTTGCCCGACCTGGGAATCGAAACCAGGACCTCAAGCTCAGCCACTAGACCAACGAGCTAGTTAGAGTGTAACTTGAGGATTTAATTTCAAATTAAGCATTACAAAATGTATATGTTAAACTTTGCACTTAATCTGATATTTATAGCAACAAGCTTCAAAAGTGGTTTAATACTGGATAGCTGTGGTCTGACCATGTTTTTACTTAAATAGCTCCTTTACTAGGTGTGAATAAATACTATTAATAGTGCATATTAACATTACATGTTCAAACTAATCTTGTAATGACAGGAAAACGTTCGTTTTAACGGTTGTCCAAGAAAATTAATATGCCACCTACTTTGTGAAGGCTAGTGTTAAATAGTTCTACTTAGCAATGTCTTGTATACTTTAGGTTTCATACGTGCATTTTTTTTATTTTCGATAAATAGGGTTAAATTTAATGAGCTAGCGAAATTCCGCAGACTTATGAAAACAAAAAATAAATTAACTTGATTAGTTTTATTGGGGTCATCAACCGCAGGTAGTGTAGTCACTTAAAATATTGTTATCAGTTTTAAACAATCTTTTTTTTTGTGTATACTTCACAGGTGTGATGGGTATCAATATTCAAACACGGTAAAACAAAAGAAAATAGATTTTCTCAACTCATACTTCAAGTAACTTCTAAAAGCAGTCTTTGACCTTAGAAAAAAATCATCAAATATTTTTTAATTTAATTTTATCGCCTTTAGAATTAGATATACATAGATACCCATCACGTCTGAAGAGTTTCGCTAGTCAATTTATTTTGACCCTGTATATTAAAAAAAAATATTACAATAAAATGCATGTATTAAAATTGTAATTTACACGTAAAATCATAAAATAAATTTATTAATAGGTTGTTCTCTTTTATGGTTTATAAAAACTTAGTTTTATGATACTGTCATAATATCAGGTGCTACAATGTTGTGTCGTTACGTCAGTAAAATCATATTGAACATTATCGGTCATAAAGTAACACCTTTTATGCTCTCAAATTTTATTAGTGCACCCATATAAAATTCATTATTTTCTATGTATTTTAAGGTCATAAGTTACAATGTCCCTTCCGCTGGTATATGCCGTGCAATAGAAATGTCAAAACTTGACTTGACTGGTATTTTTTTTTGGATGGTATTTAAAAGTACTTCAATTTATTCCCATTTCATTTACCTAATTTTGCCTGTGTTCCACCAAATATACTGAATGTGCACCAAAATAACTTAATTAAAATATGTCATAACGAGCATCTATTTAACAACTGTTGCAAATTTGTAAAAATAGTAATACACCTAATTTTAAAAACAAGCATTTATTTTTTTAGTTTTACTTCAGATAATGCACTGCAAAATGTATTTGAATCAAACACCAATTAATGTCCAATGTTACCGGCCAAACCCGATTTCAGGACAAACTAGTTTAGCCTAGGCTAAACTAGTTCTTCCTATCGGGCTTAGGATTAACTAGTATAGAACCATATAAACCACCACTTTAGCCTATCTAGTCTAATATGATAAACGTGAAGCAAGCATGCAGCAGGCATGTTTTCTGTCACGGCTCCGGTGCTGCAGGGCTTCAGCGGTCCCATGCGAGCTTATCGTCACAGATGTGTTTCACGCTCACCACCGAGGCTTCGGCTTGCTGGCCGGCTCAGCCGGCCAGCCTCAGTCGCGGCGGCTAGCGTTGAAACCACCTGCTCCTCAGCTCGCGGGCCGCCTCGCCCCTATGCGCCTACGCGAATTTAAATAACACTCTAGGGGTAGGGCAGACAAGACTACGTGGAGTCGGTTTTGCTGCGATTCGTTTCTGTCACGCCGCTCCCGCAGCACGCTCAATCATATTTCAGATTAGGACGTACCATTTTATCCTAAAGCATGTAAATTATAACTAGGATAAACCGATTGGACCTAGGCTAAACTGGTTTATCCTATCGGACTTAGGACAAACTAGTTTAGCCTAGGCTATACTAGTTAATCCTATCGCGTATAGGAAGAACTAGTTTAGCCTAGGCTAAACTAGTTTGTCCTGAAATCGGGTTTGGCCGGTAACAACCCAAAATTTTGTGTAACATTCAGGAATATTTGGTGCACGATCAGTATTTTTCGAGGAAGAATAAAATAGTTATTGTTACAATAGAATATTTGCAGCGCACTACAATAAAAAAGTGTTATATCTTGGTATTAATTTGGAATTTGTTTGATGTAACATATTTTGTTGGCCGAGTAGTTTAATTATAGTAAAACAATTAAACGGGTTTATGATCAATATTGTAGAAATGCATACATAGATGTACCTTAAGATTTTTGGTGAACACAAAAATATTATCCTTTTTTTTGTCATGTAATTCTAAGCATTGTCTCCAGTGGGTAGCTACTAAGCTTTATAAGCGTAACAAAGGTTGATCAAATGTCTTGAATTTAAACCAGCTCTAAATAACTGACAGCAAATCATCTATTTATTTCATTTCCTTAATCTAATATACGAACTTAATGTAGTCCAAACATAATGTTATACTTTCAATCATTTTAATCCAAATACGCCAAATAAATTTCAATTCTATGCTTAAATACGATAAGGTTGATAATGCTATGGTAAGTTAATCAATTGTTGGAACCAGGGTACAGCTCTCGCGTTGGCATAATTGAATAATTTGCGTCTATCTAGAACAACGCTACCGGGAGTCGACGTTAAAGAGTTAACAGATAGAAGTTTAATAATAAAGAGACAAAAAAAAATAATATTCTCTAACGATTCTCTTATAGCTGAAGATAAAACCAGTAGTCAACTACCAGGTGCCTAGTCTTAAAAAGAAAATATTCTTGTAGGTTACTCATTGTAACCAGTTAAATCTAAAATTAATTACTTACTCAGCTAACTCACATTTTTGTTTCATGGTAGAATTAGCATCAAATCAAATCAAATCATTTATTTTCATAAGACACGGTATAAATAAAATGGTGTCGACACTCGAAACCTAAGATCCATCATTTGCACTTCAGCTTGGTAGAATCACTGTCTCCTAAGATACAGGCCATCCCTAGTTTAGGAGACAAGATTTCAATTTTAGTTTTCATAGACAATAATTTCATTTTATTTTTTCCACTTGTGTCCATTGTTCGTTGATTAAGTCTTAGCATGTAACTAGTATACAACCCGTGCCTATGTATATTTTGAATCAATAAACTTATTATTACTATTAACCTAAAAACACAAACGGCTATCTTGACAAAAACCAACTTAATCATAATTAACATTAATTAAAAATATTTTTTTCAGTATTCAATAGGGAATATGCACGTAATTCAAAACTTATCCATTATTTTAATATACTTACATTGTGTAAGAGTCAAGAAACAAATTCCTATTTTTTACATCTATAATGCATTACATATTTCATAATTAATTAATTTATGATGCTTTTTTTTGGTGGAACGGAACACAAACTCAAAACGCGTCCCCTTCGAAAATGCAGTGACGAAAAATACTATGTGAATAAAATCTATTCTTTGCTAAGTACTTGAAATATCACTAAGGTAAATAAGTAAGTACGATTTCTGCTCGAATAAAGCATAAACAATAATTTAATTTATATGATTTAAGGCTAAAAAACAGATGTAAACAAAGCAATTTTGTGGATAATGACGTCACATCATGACCGCTACAGAAACGGACGTTTGAACTGTAGTAGAAAATTGTTGGAATCATAATTTTTTTGAGCAACAAGCAGTAGTTCAATTTAACTTTTTGTACTTTTCTTGGATGTATATTACTGTATAATATTGATTTAGTAAATAATAAAATTACATGCCTATTCCCTATTACCAATCAATTATAACTATAACACAGGAAGAATACTTTATTAAACAAAAAAACATAAAAAAATAATTTAATCTTTGAAAAAGAACTAAATTAGATTATACCAGTCCATTATAAAACATTATCAATCCCCTTCTATTTCAAAGAAACAAAATAATACTTTATCATCATCATCATCCACAGCCCGATTTTACCCACTGCCTGAGCATAGGCCTATCTTTCAATGTACCAATTCACACTTTCCTTTATATTTTTTTTGTTCTGGGGTGGAAAATCCTCATGGATGTGCTCAGTCCTGGGGCGGGTGGACGGGTCTGTCGGCCTCTTATTGACTAAAAACCACCCCCTGTGCTCCCTTCCCAAACTTGCACCGGGGATCACGGGATCTTGTGCGACTTTCGCGATCCCCGGCCCGCCTTTGCGGCCCACCTCAAGTCCAAGAGGTGTTTGACCCCCCCCCCTCGTGACGTCTAAAAGGGACGCGCGTGGAACACTAAGTGCCTGGACCTCGGGCTACGCGCTGCCACCTCGGGAATCCCCACGCTCCTGTGCCAGCCTCATCCTAGTTCTGCCCGCGATGGTAACATAGTCGTTCACCCATCTCGCCGCGGGACGACCGACGGCACGGTCTTATAGGACTTATGCAAAGCTTGGAACGCTCCATGGCACTCTGTGCAACAAACACTAAGCAGACTCTAACCCCCTGCTCCATGGACACAGTCATCATCATTTCAGCCGAAAGACGTCCTCTGCTGGACACAGGCCTCCCCCAAAAAGGGGGGGATTTGCCACAATTCGCCACGCTTGGCAATTGGGTTGGCGATCGCAGTATGGTTTCAAAAAATGCATAGAGAACGCTGCTGCCCATTCTCTTGTAACTCCCTTAGTCGCCTTTTACGACACCCACGGGAAGAAATGGGATGGTGCTATTCTTTACGTCCGGCACCAAACGGAACGTGACACAGTACCATTAGGTAATATTGTATAAGATAGTATTTCTGTAAGCTACCTGTGTTACGCACAAGTAGTTTAGGAATACTTTCTAGTAGAAACTGGCAGGCTAGAACCGCAGGTTGTACTTCCGACCGCGTCTGTCTCTCTGATTGAAGTATTTTTAGTAATTGAAATATTACATAAGATTGGAGAAACCTATTTACTATGCTTGGAGTTTCTCGACGTGATCGAATCAGAAATAAAGAGATCCATAGGAGAACCAAGGTAACCGACATAGCCTGAAGAATTGCTCATAGAACAGATGGCTGATGATGAGATGGCTGTAATGGCGACCACGTGCCGGAAGACGTAGCTTTGGAAAGCCTCCCATAAGGTGGACCGATGGTCTGGTGAACGCCGCAGGAATCTGCTGGATCCAAGAAGCACAGAAGCGGTTGAAGTGGTGGTGCTTGGGCATGCCTATGTCCAGCAATTTCGGCTGAAATTTACATTATGGTGGAAGAAAATCAAGCTCAGCTGCACTGCCCTTCCTATCATTGCAGTCAGCCTTTCTTCTAATCCACCTAGCTGGTCAATATTTTCATCAAAGCATCCGTCTGTCTCGATTCGAACGTGTCGATAAAACAGAAAACAAATCGTAGAATCATCATAACAGATGATAAAACGTCTGTTTTGTTCACAGTATTCATAATAATATTTGCGTGCATACTTAACTTATCCGCCATAAATACTCAAAGAATGTGCAAACACAGAGCCTCGGGACAAACTATTAACATTTCTGAGTATGTTAATACTGTATTGTTAACTTTTCTTGAAACAAATTGAATATAATCATGTGCACTTGTATCACCGGAGGGTGGAAGAAATAGCGTTCAGAATCGTGTTCAGAGGTAATTGTGTGGAATGAGATGTATTAAAATGTGGAGAATCGTAATTATGAGGAGAAATATTGTAATGTGGGGGAAATATGTACAAAAATGGAATTAGAGAGAAGTGACGATACGACGATAAAAGTAAATTAAGATTGACATGGATTTGCAGTAAAAGTAAATGCAGTTGTTGAAGCTACACTTACACATAATACCCCAAGTGTAAGTTTGCAAGGGAGTAAACGTAACTATTTCGTTTTCGTTAAAATTTGACCGATAGATCATAATGCTAAGAATATAAGGGTGAGAGCAAAAATCTTAACGCAAACGCACTAGTTACGTTTACTCACTTGCAAGCTTACACTCGGGGTACTGATCTGGGTGACGCCTGTGAATCAGAAGAGCACGTGCGCAACGGTTTCTTAAGCCTCCATGCAAGCCCTGCCCTGAGGGCTGTCCATTATGCCTATTGTGTGGAAGTGCTGCGGCGATGATTGTATTTATTAAACTCGGTCTATTTCAAAAACGTTAAATTATTTTATTTTATAGTTATTTATAGCTAGGAAGAGCTTAGTTACCAGTCAAATATCACAAGTAGGTACTAAACCCTACTTTTCCAAGTAACAAATCTAAAGCTCTGCCTTTAATTTCATCAAAATAAATTCGTTAATTTAACCGCAAAACCGCGGACCCCAACTATCAGAGTTAAAGTTTATGAAATCCATTGATTAAATCAAGCATTCTTAAATAATAGACGTGAGGTGACGAAATAGTTGTAATTATTATTCTAAATTCCTCAATTACGACCTTAATTCATTATTAAAGTCGCAATTTGTTTAAATGCAACAAATCATAATAATTGACAATCAACACAGCTCCAATTACAGACAAGATATAGTAACTCGTTTGAGAATAAATTCCATTGATATTAACTACATAAGTTACTAAGTATATCCAAGTTGTATCTCAGTCTGTTTGTCTACTCGTAACTTATAAACAGCTAGGTAGAAACTGATGCAAATGACGCCTAACAGTCTAGTTGTAACAAACAGTACTTTAGATTGTTTCACCTTTGCAGCCTAGTTTCCAGTCTAATCATCGTCGCTGACTATTGCACATTTGACATTTTGCTTTAATAGCCTTCGATCAAATAAAATCTAAAATGGTCCTAGGAGTTGGCGTCGAAATAATTGGTCCTCTGTCAAATTGTGTTTGTAAAACTGGTCCTAAATCTTAGGTTCAAAACTAAGATGACGTAATTGAGAAGGTGAATGTAGGTTGAATTCATTAATACAGAGATTGTTCGATATAAGATTATTCAGGCATAAAGACAGTCCCAATTCAGTTCGAAATTAAAGTTCAATGAAACTCAATACAAATAGATGGAATTATAACGCATCTATTACTCCTACACGCAACAGAAGGGCCGAATCGTGACCACATACATCATTAATAAATCTTGATAATACATTCATCTCTATTCTAACACACGTATTAGGGCGTAATTATAGAGAATACTAGAAGAGGAATTCGATTGATTCTTTCTATAGAAAGTGCTGATTACGGTCATATAAGTACTATTAGAAATTGTACTAAGAATTTTTGCAATGGCTATGAAGTTGTGTCTGATTTGATGTTTGGTGTTATAGGAATTAGTATTCAATACTGAAGCTGTCAACTGTTGATCATAAACAGAATTAGATTTGAAAATCTCATAATTTAGCTCAGTGGAGTCGTTTTAGGATATTCGGTCATTTCTGAAAGCAGCTCAAAGGTTCTAAATATCTTCATCAAGCTACAGAACTTTCGCATCTGTTAATTCTTCTTCTGCATCTTAAACTAGCGTTAACCTTTACTCCTAGATATACAAAATCATTTTCAACAAATTTTAAATCACGGTTCTGCATATTAATTCCTATCTTGACACTATTTCTAAGCATATCAAGTAAATCGGCCTTCGTCAGGCTTCATCAGTGTCCAACTGGGTCAGGGCGTGCCGTAATCCATGCTGTAAGGTTTCCGTTTATCTGATCATCAGGACATGCGTTTCATACAAACCACACATACGCAACTTTATTGTTGTAATTGGGAAATCGTTGAAATGATGGTGGAATACTCATCAAAGATTATGTTTAGGAATATGAGGAGGTTTAGGATTTTAGGGTGCAGTGAACTTTTGCATTGAAAACTAAAGTTACAATGTACATATGTATGTATATTCAGGTTTGGACACTTATCTATCAAGCAAAATTTCATACTATACTCAAATCGTATTGGAAAAACCTAACATAAAGTAGCTAGACTTCCAAAATAAATTAACAGAGAAATGTCGTGTATATATGAGCTGGTATTCAGTAACTGGAAACCTCATTATATATTAGACGTTGTATACAAAGCAGATCCTATTGGCAGGTCGGGAAAACCCTTGGATAAAGAAGACGAAAGTAAACTGATCACTGACATCATCCGTAATCGAGTTGCATTCGCAAATAGAATACTAATGAGATTGAGTTACTGTAGACACTTGTTTGTGTGTACCTATTTGTTTATTTATTAAGACAGTACCTGTAAGTGCACGTCGCTGTTGTAAGGTCTGTTATGTCATCAAGTAAATCAGATGTAAGCCCATATTAGAATGATTTTTTGATGATTGGGTAGGCAAGGTGCCTCTAGTAAACTCCATAGGTTTCGGTGATCGCTTCTCATTAGGTGGGCCACCCGTTTGTATATCACTTCAGGGCATTAAAGATGCATAAATTTAATTTTTTAGTTACTAATGAGAGCATTCACAAGAATTTGATACATAGATACAGTATTTATTTATTTTTGCTTTAGGTATTGAAACTGATACACAAACTAGCCTAGGGCTTGTATTTTGGGAGTCAGTCCTCAAACCTGGAGCATTACAGGAGGAGATCGTGTCAACTTGAACGTGACGTATTAATATAGCATATTAGTTTGTACTTTTAAGTGTGGGTGTGAGTGCGTGTTTACGTGTGTTTGTGTTTGTGTGGGGGTGGGTGTGTGTGTTCGTTTGTTAAGTGTAGTGAGGTGTTCGTGTGTTTGCTTAAATACTGATTCGAGTCTTTTGACAGTGATTGACGTCAGATGGACCACAATCATGGAATCCAGTGAAAGGAGGGTTCGGGAGGTTCCTGTTCAGGATAAAGCGGGAGGAAACGCCCGGGTGTCCCCACTGTGTGGATCGCCTGGAGGACACGGTGGAGCATACGGTGGAGGTCTGCCCGGCTTGGGCGGAGCACCACCGTGTCCTCACGGAGGTGATCGCCGGCAGGGATCTCTCGCGTCCGGCCCTGGTTCAGGCCATGGTTCGGAGCGAGAGTGCATGGGAGGCCGTCACCTCCTTCTGCGAAACAGTAATGCTCGCAAAGGAGGAGGCGGAACGCGTGAGGGTGAGCCAGGGTTCGCGCCCTCACGCGCCGCAGGAGACGCCCCGGGCGTCGGGAGTCGCAAGCTGATTTCCGGCCACCGTAGGCACGGGTCTGTGGACGTTGAGTGATGGGTAGCTCGCCGTCCGATAAGGACCAGGCCCGGGTCGACGGCGCGTTGTGTTTCACGCGCGCCTCAAAGAAATGTCAGCACCAACTGACGGGGTCCGTTAGGCCAATGCCTGCCAGGGTTGCGAGTTTGGCCGAAAGGGATATTGTGGCCCCGACACACAGGCAACGGAAGGAACACGGGTGGGTTTTAGTCAGTAAAAGTCTGACACGCCCTCCCGCTCAGCCCAGAGCGGGAGAAATTATTTGATAATTTCCCACACAAAAAAAAAAGAAGAAAAAAAAAGTGAAATCGAACTGAGAATGTGCCATAATATGACTCACCTGCAAAATAATCGGGTGATCATCGTGTATGGCTGGGAAATTCGGAAAATGCAAGTAGAATACTAATCAATGTTTTAATTTTGTATGTACTGTGGTACTTGTGATTCAGTGCCTCTCCTGTAGATACATATCACCCGTCTCTCCACTATTCCAATGCTTGCTCAAGGATGCATATCCGGTAGGCTCCAATAATCCTTCCATATCCCATGGGCACGTCTTCCCTATCATTAACGCGCCCCCTGGTCTACTCTTTGATATACAATGATCTTTGTAGTCCCATGAAACATGAGGCTTCAGGGGCCAGGGTGAATCTTTGGGTTCATTCGAGTAATCGAGTCTGGTACGACGCTGGGACCGGTGGACTTCATTAATTCATTCATACCGTGGTTCTTGTGGTACAGTGAACTCTTGCTTTGAGTGATTTAAGTACAAAGTTTAACACTGATGCTTTCTGGTAAAATTAAGAAAAATTTGGCACGAGTACATACATGAAGTGGATTTAAGTAAATCTACCATTTCAGGTCCGAAATGTGTATATTACTACTATTTTATGTGCAACAGTAAATACAGTGTTACCGTTAATGCCTACCATGGTCTTGTCAACCCCACCTATCACTAGTGTTGTACGCGCTCGCTTAATAAGTGTAATCGATAGTCGATACTTGACAAGTAGGTCGCTAGTAAATAAGGTGGGAGCGGTGATTTCGCGCCGAGATTCGGTTTCCAAGCCAAGAATCCAGTTCAATGAGAGATTTTATTGATATAAACTTTTTTATTTTATTTGCATCCTTAGTGCATAATGATATTGGCAATGGACTTGTTAATTTTAAGAATGTCCTTAATTGTATAAAATAATAATTTAGTAGGTATATTTTATCCATCCGCTTTTCTTAGTCTTATGTGGAATAAATATTGATGAATCTTGGTTTAATCCATCGATTAAAAACACAATAATTGCTCGTACATACATAACCGGTTATTATTTACTACCGAACCTAGCTTCCGTTTATAATCACTATGCTTTGCAAGCGGACGATGGCTGTATTATTAAGATTATAATGGTGTACGATGTGTTTTTATCTTCATACTTAAGCTAATCTACTGATTTCCCAAGGCAATCTATAATGTCAAGATGAAACAAGACTTACATAACAACACGCTTTGTTTCTCCGAAGGGTTGGTTAGAGGTGTACCTATAGAATACTCACATTTCGTAGGTGTTTAAGTCCCATGTAATAAATGGCGAGCCTTTGCCATCCGGTGCTAACACAAATCCAGACTCCGGGCTGCCACTGAGAAATTACAGATAGAAAAAACCCAAAAACAATTTGCCCGATCTGGGAATCGAACCCAAGAAAGACGTCATGCTCAGCAGTTATAGCGATTGCGACAACTAAACCAACGAGGGAGTCTTTTCACGAAACAAAACATCCTGTACATAATAAACATTCAGATGTGGATGTAGTGGTGTGGTGTGGGGGGAGTGTTCAGGTGTGGTGTGTGAGGGCCATAGCTCTACAGGAGGAGCAGTGGTAGCCCGGTGGTATCGCCGCGACTTATGAGTTGTAGGACGTAGGTTCGAACCAAACAGTTTTAATTTGTGTAAATTTTCATCACCACTGCCCTCAAAACCGTGAAGGACAACATCGTGGGGAAACCGGCATATGTCCTAGAACCAAAAATTTGAAGACATGTGACATCTACCAACCCGCATTGAGCCCGCGTGGTGGGCATTCCCTCTCATCGAAAGAAGGCCTGTGTCCAAGCAGTAGGAACATTATAAGCTGATTATGCTATGACCCTACACACAATAGCACATAAAAATACATAAATACCTCAGCCGCATTGTCATTTAAATGAAAATGAATGTGCAGGCGGCAAAATAGAGTATTCATTTTGATCGCACTGAATGACATATTGCCACACAATATGTCCTTTGTAAGCAGCGCTACTTTGTAATGCAAGTATTTGATAGAACGTGCAGGTCATATTTTTTGCATAAGTGTCAATGAATATTTGTTAAAGAAGTAGAAAGGATGGATAGATTGTGTGATAGAAGATATAGCTAGACAGAACTCCTGTTTAGCGATGACATATACTAGTAAGATGACGGGATAGAGATGCATGCTGTGGGACCCCAATATACAACCTGTTTTTTTTTATATCTCATAACTCTAGGGTTATATTCTGTAGGTAAAAATAATACTAAAACTCCTAGAATAGGTGGTCCAAAAATGCATCGTTTCGGAGATATCATCAATCATAATTAAATTAGGTCAAAAATTGTCACCAGTATGACGAATCTTTACTTTTGCGAGGTTGCCAAACTTCGCAGTAGTGTAGTAAAATAAATAGTAAAATAAAATATGTAGGTATGTTGGTATCGGGGCTTCCCGGCGGCAGCTAGTGAAGGGAAAGCTACCTTGTCGACGTTGTCATATTTCACGTAAGGGTGTTTTACATTAATAATCGTGACTTTGCCGAATTATTTTGTATGAAAAATGAAAAAAAAAATAACGAAGGATTGGAACATAACTCATATGCCAGTTGATTCTTTGATATGGCCTCAATCATAACTTAGAGTTATGGGATATCAAAAAAAACACGTTGTATATAAAGGCAGAAGGATAATGATGTCAGTGAATGATTGTTAAAAGTGATGTCCATTCTTTTGGAGATGACTCGAACAGTACCTAATTGTGAGGTATGTGGCGCACTGGAGGATGTTATCCATTTATTGACGGAGTGTGTCAGATTTCAGTCTGCAAGAGAAGATCTACTTAGAGAGTTTGAGATAAATATGTCCGATGTTTGCATGTTCCATCATATTTTGTCGTCACCTAACTCCGAAGCTGCTCATGGTCTAATTAAGTTAGTGTTGTTACGTTTTACATTATAAGTTCCGATGGGACTGGCATATACAATTGTATAAAAGTCCCTAATAATAAATAAAGAGAACAAAAAAAATGACTCGAACAGTGGCACTTCTAGATCACCTACAATATCTCTCTATACGCGTATGTTTTATTGATGATAAAGTATCTGCCTGCATTAGTATTTGTACAGTTTTTATTTCCATACATTTCGCAGGTCTGTATCCTAATATAAATTAAAGTCGCTTTTTGTGTCTGTATGTGTGATCGCGTTGTTCTTCTAAACTACGTTTAGTTAGTTTTCACCATCATTTACAGAATTTATTCTGCATGGTTTATGTGTACAATACATTTATATTTAACTTAGATATAACCAATGATATTATATGTTGTGAGCGCGCAATCTTGAAGACTCGAAAACGTCCTAATTGGGACGTATTTATTTGTCTGTGATGCCAACATTCGGTGATTGGTTGCCAGAATAATGTTTGTTTACATTCACGCGCATTTGATAACACTAGCTGTCTCTTTTTTTCTTGTTGATTTTATCAAGCCATCTCTTTTCTATAATTTTTCAATGAAAAGTTGGTATGTGTGCTGCGCGGCGGTTGTTTTGTGAGTGTATATCTGTTTAATATAATATCATTGGATATAACATAGATATTGCACCCGAGCGAAGCAGGAATGGGTCGTTAGTTGTTAAATAAAAACATATATCTCTTTAAAGCTTTTCCTCAATCCTGTAGTATTAAACCATAGATAAATACTTAGAACTACCCATAAAACAAGATCTAGTATTTCTCAGAAGCATAACATGTTCAGTAAAGTGAGTCGGATGGTTTTTGCAAGAAAAACTAAACTCCGGTGAAAGGCTAGGATGTATATCTGGATTGGAACGGAGGTGAAAAACTGCGGAGAGAAGTAATCGTGTTGTGATAAAGGAGATATATTGAAGAGGCTAGTTTATGTGCTATTTTAATGTATACTATGAATAGTACTACTAGTAGGAATACTATGAATAATAGGCTGAAAAATTATGTGATAAGGCAACAGTGCAGTTTAAAAAAAGATGTGGGGACGAAAATTTAAAAGAATATGCTTAGATGGTTTAGTCATGTTGAGAGAATGAGTGAAAGACGACTAACAAAAGGTATTTACAAAGCAGAGGTGAGTGGAAACGCCGGGGGGAGGCGCCCTAGGAGGACATAATATAGTGGCTTAATTGGTGATGTTCTGAATGGTCAGAAGGTGAGAAAAGATGCGTAGTACTCGCAACCGGCGAACGTGCGTATATAACCAGGGCCTCAAGACTGCTATTACAATAGTGTCAGAATGGTCCATCATTGATTTCATAATTGTTGATTTTGACAAGCTTGGTAATCTACTATTATAATGGCGTCATTATGACTTTCCAATGGTCGGCCACTGACACTACATTGAAAGAAATTGCATTTATTGGTAATCTCGTACATAATGACAAATGAATAAAATTTCTACTAATGGGTTTTATAATAATGGCAATACGACAATGCCATTATAAGTAACACAATTCTATTACTAGAACATTGACCGACCAATGATCGACCATTATGAATTTAGCAGATTACGAACTTTTAGCAAAATGACAATGGGATCGTGTTGGAATGACTGAATTTATAAAAATAGCAGACTTGGGGCCCAGATGTATGAATGTAGACGAAGCAAAAGGAGTATGTAAGGAGCGTAGCAGGTGGCGTTCTATAGTTTCTACCTCTACCCCCATGGGAAGAAGGCGTGAGCTTATGTTATGTTATATTGAATGATATATTTTCGTATAATTCACATAGACCCGCTTGCACCACTAGTCACTAAATGCATTTAACGCTAAACGTATTTAAAACACCATTTTGTCACTGTGAACTTCAAACTATTAACATAAATAGAACGATGTTTCAAATAGGTTTAGTGATGAATGTATTTAGCGCTTTGAGGTGCAAGCGGGCCTTAGAGAGTTCGTTTTTAAGAATATAATGCAATAGTGGCTGTAATTTTCTTCGGCTAATGCAATTTCTATCTCTCTCACTGCCACGTTTGGCTCTGATCTGCAGAAAACAATCCTTTTACGTCATTTTATTTGATAACCTTACCATCTTAAAGAGTAACATATCTTTTGCTCTGTGCAATTAGAACTGATTGTGACTTGTTCTTTCGTGTTTGTGTTTTTATTTATTTGCGTTATGTTTACCGCAAATAAACCTATTTTCTTTCTTTTCTTAGAAAAACTGTCTTTATATTAACTTCATCATCATCATCTTCCTGCGCTTCTCCCATGTTAGGTGGGGTCGGCTCACAACACATTTTCTTCTTCCATTCTCCCCTGTCACAGAATAAGTAAAAGTAATAACGTACCCTTGTCAACCGTCACGCTATCATTGTCTCCCTTCTCTTTCATATCATTCCTCACACAATCCACCCATATATGTTTTCGCCTTTTGTCCCTCTCCATATCGTCATCTCGTCTTTACATTTATTTCATCATCATCATCATTTCAGCAGAAAGACGTGCACTGCTGGACATAACCCCCCCAAAGGGGGGATTTGCCATAATCGCCACGCTTGGCAGGCGGATTGGCGATCGCAGTATGGTGTTAAATTCATAGAGAACGCTGCTGCCCATTCTCTAGTAAGTTCCCTTAGTCGCCTTTTACGACACCCACGGGAAGAAATAGGGAAATACACTTATTTACTAACTAGCTTTTGCCCGCAGCTTCGCTCGCGTTAATTTAGAATTTGACAATCAATTCGGGTTGTGTACACTGCTTGTTGTTTGACGTTTGGTGGCAAAAAACTCTTAACACACTATTAAAGTTTCTGTATTAATATAATTCAATCATGATTCGAAAGACACGTGGCGCCATCTATTATCATAAGAACGTTATTGTTGTTTTCCTCGGGAACAGTAATTTTTTTCGGGATGAAAGGAACCTATGTCCGTTTTTGTACACCTCACAACATATATGCAAAATTTCAGGATGATCGGTTCAGTGGTTTAGGCGTGAAAGGGTAACAAACAAACAAACTTACTTTCGCATTTATAATATTAGTACCTATTGGTTGTTAAATATACATAAGTCCCGTAATACATACATAAGGCCTCTGCAATAGCTATAATAATTATTATTATTAATCTTAAACAATAGTTCAACGGGTAGGGTTTAAACTGCGACCTGCAGTACAAGTCCTTAGTCACTGCCCTTTTGTCTTAAGGTTAAAAATATCATGTTACACAAAGTAAACGTACTGATTTTATTAACATTAACATATGGATTTGCCCTTTTATTAATGTTAATAAAATCAGGTACGAACTACTTTAGCATAACATAACATCACGCCTATAATCCCCGAAGGGTAAGGCACAGGTGTACCTACCGACATTTCGGCAGTTATGTTTAAGTCCAATGTAATAGGGGGCGAGCCTATTGCCATCAAGCGAGCACAAATCCAGACTCCGGGCTGCTATTGAGAAATTCCTAATGGAAAATCCCAATAACACTTTGCCCGACCTGGGAATCGAACCCAGGACCTCATGCTCAGCAGTGGTGCTTGCAACCACTAGACCAACGAGGCAGTCCACTACAGTCAGAGGCAGTGAACTACCGTAGTTCAGGGAGATAATCTGATAAGGCTTACCTAATGTAGGTAAGCCTTATCAGATTATCTCTGAAGCTCTAAGCCTCATCATCAGCCTATAATATTCCCACTGCTGGGACACAGGTCTCCTCTCTGTGAGAGGGAGTGTGCCATAATCTACCACGAGTGCCCAGTGCGGGTTGCTGGATGTCACATGTCTACGAATACACCGAAATATTGGGATTTTTAAGGCAAAGAACAAAAAAAAAATTTAAAAAAATATTCATGCCACGAAAACAAACAAAGAAAATAAAGAAATAACTATAAACGTAATTAGAACAACTAAACATAGTCGTGTATCCTTAAATTAGCTCCAACATTCCAAAAAACCATATGAATAAATAACATTGAAGTTTATTAAACCGATTTTTAATTAGTTGAATTAATAACAGAAAATTCTTCTTATGGATGGTTGCTTATAAACAGATACGGTCGACCAAATTATCCAACTCGATCATCATTATTTTAAATAAAATTAAGTACCTAAATAGTCCCTAACTTCGTTTTGAAATGTCTTAAACATTTCCTTATTTCGACAGGACATACTGTTATTGGTCTAAAAATCAAAAGAAACCCTTAAGTTGCATTTCCTACCACACTTCACACACCCGTTCAAAATTTAAAAAACTTTCCGTCCCATTAATTTGTAAACACATCATTAATTCGAGCGCTCATTTCGTTCAAACGTGGTAAAAAAGTTAAAGCTAAAAAAGTAAGTGTTGACCATTCTTTATTACCGTATGTCACACATAAAAATGGAGATCGGTATGCTGTACTCTTAACGATGTGATTTTTTGTTTCTAGTGGTGTTTATCGCTCCTGTCAATGATTTCAATGAACGAGAGTAAAAAATATGTAGTGTCATACTTATCCCTTGAGATGGAGAGATATTTAATAGTGTGTCAGTGACGGAGGGATGGAAAGAATTAAGAATCTTGAATTTATACTTGCTTGCTATCCAGTCATCTTTATTTTCTACCGTTTTCTAGCCATCTCCAATTTTTTTTTTACCGACTTCAAAAAAGGAGAAGGTTAAAAGTTCGTGAGTATATATTTTTTTAAAGTAAGTTCATCTATATTTTCGTCAATTGAGGACCAATTTTGAACATTATTTTTTGTTTGGTAGAAGGAACTTGCGTGGTGGTCTCAAATAATTTTTATTAACTTTGCTGGGGTAGTTTTTGAGTTAGCTTCGGTAATACGCATTTAATCCACTTTGTGTATCTTGATGATATTATAATACGTCCTGACAGGACGTCATTTACTAGCAAGTAGTGGTATACGAATTGGTGTGGGGTTGGTATCATAACTAAAAAGTGAAAAATAAAAAACGTTTTTACAAAACAAAACAACTGTCTTCCTAAAAACTAAAATACAGATCCAAAGACGACTTCCGAAAAAAAAATTTTTTTACACTGTAGTGTTTTTATTTTTTTAAGTCGGATGTATTTTTTTGTGAATAGTTTTTTCTTTTTTGATAACTTATTAGCCTATTTCAAATAAATTAGATTTTAACTATAGGTAGGTACATTTTCTGTACCTACTTCTGGCATTCTTATGATACTTTTTGCCATCCCTATTAGTCTAGATGCAGAAAAGCCTACGCAATATTTATGTAGTATATTAGTCTATGAACCTATAAATTAAAAAATAACAAAATATTGTCTATAGCTCCCCGTCGTCCGACTGGTGTGAATGGACGCTGGTCCCAATAAAAGATTATATTTCAAGAAGTCGTCTTATTTCAAGAACCTCGCTCAGCTCCACCAGAACGCAGTCAGACCCTAATACAACATGAGCTATGCTTATAAAACAGCTTCCTTCCAATATTCAATGTTTAATCCTACTCTGCGTACATGATCACGATAATCAAACGATTATTATTCATAAGAAGACGCTAATCATCGTCTACTGCAGAAATATCAAGTTACTTGTATATTTAGATTCAGTTATATAACTTAGCTTATATAGCCGCTGTTGTGAGCGGCTGCAAAGATGTGAAGGATAAACGTAAAGTTATGATCGAAGCGCTGGATGTGGATAAAACTGCTGTTAATGTTTTCCGGTGCAATACAGTTATTAGTATAAAGAATGATAATGAAGTTTATGATACTGTTCTAACGCATAGTAAAGCTGAAGGCGCTGGAGATAGCAAAGTATTAATAAAACTTTAAATAGTGCATAGTGAAGCTATAGACGCTGGAAGTAGCTAAGAAGTGGCCTTCAGAAGACAAAAAAAGGCAATATAAAACTAGCACACATCAAAAATAAAAACAAATATTCAACATGAGAAATAACTAAAGAAGCTTATCAATATAAACTTCAAAGTGCAAAAACGAAGATTGCATAAGTAGACATACATAATGCAAGTAAAAAGATCTCATAATAACATGAATAAGCACTTCTCAAAAGATTAAAACATCAACAAGTATGGACTTACGAAGTTAACAGTTATTTTTATCGTGTCTAATTTCGGTCGGCTTTCCGCGAACTGCACAACAACGCCGAGATTGTCAAGAGAAGCCTTTACAGCGCTGATTCTACACGACCGGTCGTAATTCCACACCTTTAGGGATGAGACAGGTTTATGTCGATAGATTATGCTCTAATTCTAACATCAGATTTATAAAAATTACGAGTTAAGTACGACAGAAATCTGAACATGTTATGTTGTGTAAAGAAAGTATGAAAAATTAAAATTAGGGAGATGAAAGGTGATTTAATTGCAATTACAAAATCGATGTAACAAAGTTTAGGAAACATGATTTTCGAAACAATTTATTGACGATATGTTAAAATACTCTGTTTCCTCCATCCATAAAGTAAATACCTAACACAGTTTTGGTAACAGAAATATCATTAACCTCAGAAATAGACACAATTTAATTGAGCCGTCCCAATTTCACCGAAATGATACTATCATTCACGTCACTATAACACTGTCACTTAACAACGACACAAAGATTGATAACACCTCCAAATTTTATAGATCATTTGATATTTATTACCACTATAAACCCTGACAAATTCCAATTGTAGAACTAAATTATATCTGGTATAACAACAAGATAGATTCAAATGAACTGTTTGTGTGTTTACGTCAGCTTTAGTAATAAAACAATTAAATATAGTATTTTATCGATACTGGTTGGTGGTTACGGCTGAGGTAGATAGTCGACTCTATTATCTTGCAAAACAGTGCCTTTTGTTTTTCTTTTTCCTATTTTTTTGAAATAACCAACGACACACGTAATGATTTTATAATGGAGAACCACTGACTCCCTAGTCACAGGAATAAACTTAATCTATGTTTAAAGGCTTCTATATACTGTCGCGACTTGTCGGGCGACGCGACACCGGTACAACAATTTCCTTGAATTTTTTATAGAAATTGTTCTACCGGTGTTGCGTCGTGCGACAAGTGGCGCCAGTATGTAGAAGCCACTCTGTGTGTTGTAATTGTCTGTAACAATGTTGACACTTTTTTTTAACGGATAACAATATTTATATTTCACTAGAATTTAGAATTCATAATATTATAATACTTTTCATGATCTATGTATAAGGCGCTAACATGTCGTGTTAAGGAAACGTGTCTCAACAAGGCTTAAATTTAACTCCTTGTACAAAATTACGACCAGGACAATTTATCTTACTTACTATTTCAACATCGACAAACCAATTCCATAACGCATCCAATCCCTTACTGCAAAAAACTGGTTCGTAACGAGAGCTCTCGTTATCGACATCGATAGTCTATCGCACATCACTAGTGGCCAGACAGGTATTATTAGGTCTTCCTGCTCTCCATTCGCAGGCTAACACGACAATTGTAAGCTTACTCGCTTCCAGACACAAGATGGAATGATTTGTTAGTTTTACCGTTATGTGGTTTGATGTTGACTTGTGCCTACTTCTTTGTACGTACGTATATATAATTCCGCTATAGCAATCTAGGATAGTGCTATAATCATTGCGGCACACTTGATGTACCTTCAGATTTAATTTGTGATTGCTGTTGAATATTATTACGCTTCATAACATAAAGTGTATGCAGACTTGATCGTTATAAAGGTGTCAGTGAGGTTCATGATCATTGGAGGGAGGATGTAAATGATATTTTGATAGTAGACCGTTTAAATAGGTAAAAAGTTAATATTGGAAAGGGTAGAATAATGACAAATCCAAATATATACTTTTATGCTACTAAGACTATCGTACGTAAACGTTTTACAGCTAGCACAGTGCTAACGTCAAGTCTAATATTCATGAAGTCATCACTATATCAATTTAAATGAAAGCTCGTATTCATCAGCTGACATTCATAAACATAAGACATAAAGGGCGTGAAGATAAACATAATAGTAAAGCTAATACTCACTCATTAAATCAAATAACCGATTTCTACTACATAATCAGAATAAAATACTAACAATCGAAACAAATCGCTCCAACATCGATTACAAAGTATTAAAAACAACATTAAGACCCTCGAGCTAAACGATACTATCTAAAATAAAAACCACACATAATCATACGGAATCGATTATAATCCGTAAAACGCCCGAAGACAAAAATGAAAGTCGATTCCTAAAAGCAATAATCGTTATGAAATCTCGATTCTAGATTTGCTTCTCGGATCGTATGAGCCTTATCGAGAACTCGCCTTTGCTGGATGTGCTGATTAGTTCCGTTTGTGCTAAATAGTGTTTTTTCTGTCATAATCATCAGTTATGAAGTGAAGGCGATAAACTGCGTTATTGATTTGATGAAGCCAATAAAAGACGTAACGATGGTCTTAATTGACCAGTAACTTGAAATATTTGATGTCAATTTGAAGAACACAATGATACAATTTTCAGCTACAGACAAACCTAAGACTAGTAAAGACTCTCAAAACCAAATAAGGGGTGACAGTGAAGACTGTTTTCACAACTAATGTTAAATCTATTACTGAAGCGTAACTAATAAAAAAGCCAAGAAAAATAAAAATTCAATTACAGCACTCCATAAAAACGTAGAAACATCAAGTTTTTAAGCGACCATTTTAACTAAGAAACTAATTTTGCGATAACAATGGCCCAGTAACAACTTCCGTTGACTTACGTCATTCTCATAAGAAAGTGTATTGACCTCAACTATGTTGCTTGAACTTGACAGCTGATTTTGTAACTAGCTACTGTTACCCTAGCTCTAGCAAAGAATCATGTATCCGTATGTAACTGTTAGAGTTAATTTGTTTTATTTGCGAAATCATAATCAGTTTCTGTCTCCCTTTTCTGTTTCTTCATCGTTCTTTTCTGTGTTTTTAGTAGGAAGATTTTGTCTCATTTCTGCTTTGACTCTGCCAATGTTATTGTGGTGAAGTCTCTCAATATTGTGCTTGTACAATTTGATTTCTATCGGTCTTACCTTAAGTCTTCATGAAACCATATTCTTAACACTAAAAACTGAGCATATTCAGATTACAAATTTAGCACACTGTCCAAGCAGGCAAATATACATTTGCGCACGTAGAAAGAGACACACCCCCCAATGAAAGAAACCTTGGACACAATTCCAAAGATCAATATGCCAAGTTGCCAACAGACTGCATGCGCCATCAAATTGGTCATACGAGTACGTAGGCTTGTCATAGACGGTATCAATTAAATCAATTGCCTGCGTGCTTTCGATCATGGCATGGCGGGTCCAAATTCCAGACAGAATTATGTCATGCCAATTGATGTCTGGGGGCACGGCTGTATCCCGCCAAGTCATACACATGATACACACTTTATTCTCGCATAAACACGCTCATATGTAGGAGTATGTCGTTATATCTCGAAGTCTAAAATCAATATATAGGGTAAGAAAAGAATATCGCGAATTCGAATTGCGCTATCGCACTAAGGTTTGCTTTTAAAGAACCCAATTCTGGGTTAAGCTCGTTTTTTTTTTCACAAGCTGTCCTTTTAATATTATTACAATGTGTCTGTAATTTATCTGTACAATAAAGAATAAGGCCCGGTTTCCACCGAAGCGGAGAAGAGCGGAGAGGAGAGGAGATGTTTTGTAAACGACCATTACCGACGATACCGTTATCGTACCATTGCATCGAAATAACGATATCTTATTGATGTTACAAAACATCTCTTGTTTTGAATATAATAAATTAATAATGCGTCAAATTGGGGACAGCGCTCCTTGATGGGCGAGTCCTATTACTAGCTGAACGTACGACGCGTTGCGTGAGCTCAGTACAGAACACGCAAGCTAACCACTCAAGGTCACTGGCATATATCTGCGTCTTAAGTCTGATTGAACTTTAGAATCGAGAACGCGGGACTAAGTTTTACATGAAATCTCACACCTCGTTATATTTATCCGTCGAGTCTCAAATTGTTTTTCTAAGTCAGATGATTTGATGGGATCATATTTTATGTTCAATGTTTTGCTTTCTTTTTTATGGTGTTAATAAATCTTCGTAATTAACAAGCCAGTATGTGGTTTGATTTGAAAGTTTGATTACGTTTTGATTAGCGGAAGTGTGAATGTTTCACGGTTTTCTTTTATTGCTCGAGAAGAAAGAATCAATGCGGTTATATATATGCTTCGATTTCACACTCGATTTGCAATTAATTGGATAATGGCTCAGGCCCTACCTTTCTATAGATACCACGCTTCGTTCCCAAGTACGAATAACGAGACGAATACGAGTTTGTTTTTGGGTCTTCTCCATAGGAAACGACCAATTGGAACCGTGCACCTAGATTCTGACGTTTCATAAGGGCCCATGTAGGCTTATGTGAAATAAAATATTTTGATTTTGATTTTTGATTTCGAAAAGTTGTTGTTGATTTTTGATATGTGAAACAATTCATTGCAGTAGTACATATGTATAACGGGATTAAAAGGAAAACTATCACAGATAAGTAGGCTTTACAAGTTAAAAACGAGTAATAGTCGACCAACTTAAATTTGTAGTTGGAGAATTGACCGTGAAGTATATCGATGTATGGGAGAACATGTTATTCAACTACAATGCTAAGTTTGTTTTTGGGATAAATTCATCCTGACTACCGAACCCTTCATTATGTGTGGTCCGACACGCGCTTGGCCGGTTTTGTTAATTTTAGATTAAGTTAACCTGTGTAGGAAAAGTTAGAAGACTTATACATTGGTTTTCAAAACAACGAAAGTCTGTAGGGATGCCATGCAAACCCCACGATAACGCGACTTTGAAATAGATTTTTATGGCGACGTTAACTGACTTTTAATGATTTTATGCCGAAGATCACGTCTAAACGAGTAGTGTTAATGATTTGAAAAAAATATAGGTATGATAAATTAGAGCATTTTCTCAATAACTTAATATGTGAAAATTTTAGATTATATTTATATTACATAGTGAAATTAATTTGTAAAGTTATGTCTAACGCGGATAAAAAACTGAGAATGGCGCAAAATCTACCAAGCGTATTTTTCTGAAACCTTCACCAATTTAAAGATAATTTAATTATTGATCTTTTAGTAAACGCGTTTTATTAAAATTCCTTTTGCTTTGTGTATAATAAATTAATAATGCGTCAAATTGGGGACAGTGCTCTTGATGGGCGAGTCCTATTACTGGCTGAACGTACGACGCGTTGTGTGATCTCAGTACAGAACACGCAAGCTAAACACTCAAGGTCACTGGCATATATCTGCGTCTCAAGAGTCTAATGTTGTACGCGTCATTTGAGAGTATAGGCGGATAGAATATACATATTTTATTGTATAGAATTGGTACCCACCTTTATCTGGGTCTTATAAATTATGTATTTGATCCAAATCTGTATGGTGTAGCTAATTTGTATACGTAATCGCACCTACACAGGGACAAACGACAACTAGGCTTAATAATAATCTACGAAACAGATTGAGTATTTCTGCAAGCATCCTTGAAGTAGGCACAGTCAACTGAACTTTAATGATACCAATTGCTTTACGAAAATCACCCTTCCTGCTAAGACATAAAGACGCTGTCAATGTTAAATTGTTAAAAAACTAAAAATAAAACTATACAATGTGGCACAAGTACAAGTTTTGTATCTTCATAAAATCCATCACCTGTTAATTTTAAGGAGCATTTTATTTTATTCACACCCTTTTTACCCGATGGCCCAGAAGAAGGGTTATTGCTATATAAAAATCAGTCAACGGTGTCGGCCAACTTCTTTTGCAAAAACCAAAGACATACAATTATTTTTTACACAAAAGGCAGCTGTAATAAGCGTGTGCAAAAACATTTTGCAGTCACAGTAAGTCTTATGGTGCACTTACACGGGCAACTTAAATTGCCCAACTCTGTGCAATATTGGTCAAATTATTATCTCTTGACAACATCAGACAACAGATACCGCCATACAAACCGCGGAACAAATATTTGTATGACCTACAAGTAGTTGATCCGGGTCTGGCTGTTTGTGTATGTGAGTTTAATGTTTGTAAACGCACCCACGATACAGGAGAAACTCCTAGTGTGGGGCAACGTTTTAAAAAAAAAAAAAAAAAAACTACACATAACATCATGCGTATATTCCCCGAAGGGAGAGCCAGAGGTGTTCTTATAGCACACCTACATTTCGCCAGTTATATTTAAGTCCTATGTAATGGGGCCTACTGACATCAACCAGGCACAAATGCAGACCTCGGGCTGTTACTGAGAAATTCCAGATGATACTAATGATATTTGATGACGATTGGTTTGATACTAAACGGGCGATATGGAGCAGCTTAATATACGGGGAATATAATGATTTATTACCATACTGAAAAGGTTCGAACCCAGACAGGCCCATTATTTTGGGTAAATTATTATCAAAACTGCTCTCAAAATGGTGAAGAAAAACATAGTGAGGAAACCGGCATGTCCTAGAACCAAAAATTCGGAAGACATGGTGTGATATCCACCAACCCGCACTGAGCCCGCGTGGTGGATTACGGCCCACTCCCTCACCGAGAGGAGGCTTGTGTCCCAGCAGTGGGAACATTATAGATGACTGACTATGATGATGATGCTGAAAATATGGAGATATTTTTATTAGGAATTGAACTACAGGGTCAAATTAAATTAGCTAGCGAAACTCCGCAGACGTGATGAGAATCGATATCTAAATATGATAAAACGAAAAAAAATATTCATTGTTTTTTTTTTGAAATATCAGTTTCAAAATCAGTTGTTTTTTCTGTTTTAACTTCACAGACGTGATTAGTATCGTTATCTAAACACGATCAAAATAAAAACTGATTTTCTCAACTACTTCAAGTAACTTCACTACTAGTGGTCATTGTCCCCAGAAAAAAAAAAACATCATATTTTTTTTTTGTTTGTTTTATCCTGTTTAGATATCGATGCCCAGTAGGTCTGTGGAGTTCCACTAGCTAATTAAATTTGACCCTGTATAGTTTGCTCCTCTAGGTACTTATTAAGTGTGACAATCAAGTTTAATTGTCGACTGCCACCTGTTGCCGACCTTTAATTGCCGAAGAGTTGCCCGTGTACGAGTACTTGTAAACGTAGTTTTACATCTGGCTCAGTAGTATAGAAAGCGTTCACATTGTGCGATCAGCCCGCGGGCCGCGAAAGTGCCGACTTGAACGTTTTCAATTGAACACTCACTTGTGGCGAATTGTATGGCCGGTGTGTATGAGCTTTGTGAATGGTTTTGGAGGTTGAGGTTTAGGCAACGTGTGTATTGTCCAAAACCGAAATACATTGTTGATCATCAGCTAACATAATAACAGCACCACATCTTGAAAGACTTCTCTCGATTTTAAATCAGTTACCCACTTTGAAAGTCAATGTTGTTTCTTTGATGTGTATATTTGCTTCTACTACATCAAATTATGACTTATTTATAATACATACCAAACTATAAAATACATTTAGGTACTAATATAATATTATTTTATCATCTCGAAACATTAACAAACTTAAAAATATTGATAGCTTGCTACTACAATTGACTATGTGTAATTGCCATTGACTCGCCATCAAGAAGCGATATGTAATTGTACACTCACTTTTTCTTGTTACCCACAACATTGCAAGAAAAAAAAAATTTGTGCAGCTACCTACTACTGACTATTATAGATTATTTACGAGTACCTACCGTTTCTTCATAAGTTCCTTTATTTAGTACTAAGATTAACTTGTATTTCTCATGTCAAGTGAATTATGTTCTTTTTGAGGAATAAATGTCTTGAACCATAACATAATAACGACACGGACAGAATATAATTTATGGCTGACTAAAAAGTGACTTGCATTTGAAATTCAGCTATATCAGCAAAGCTATTAAAAAAAACCAAACGAATAAAGGGTGTAAATTACAACAATAACAACTGAAGAACTACTTACCTGCTCATCCAAAATAGTCCGTTCCGCTAATTTCAGACTCATAATATTTCACGCTTTTTTCCACTTCTATATTGTTGTGTTTTATAGTTTTTTAGGATTCCGTACCTCAAAAGGAAAAAAAGGAACCCATATAGGATCACTCGTATGTCTGTCTGTCTGTCTGGCTGTACATCTAAGTTGAAACTTGGTACACATATGAATGTCTGTTCCCAAACACAGACGTGTAACGTAAATAAAGGAATTTTGATTATGGGAGTCACTTTTGGGAAGCGAATTAGATTTTTTTTTTTTTAAAGTTGATACCATGTGACATATCAAATGAGACGACTTGATGTAAGGATTTCAGAATTTTTTATTTAATAATTAAAAAATATGAAAATTGGCCAAGACCAAATTTTAGGCTCAGTTGTTTCGGGGATAAGGGAGCCCCCCTTATCTCCGAAACGACTGACCCTAAAATTTTGAAAAAAATACAGAAAATAGTTCTTTACTTCCAGATTACAGGAAAACTTATAAGAAGTCTATGGTCTTAAAATAACATGGTAAATCTCTCAATATTGTGCGTACAAACTTTGCAGTTGGAATGTATGAGGGAACATGTCCTTCAACTACAATGTTATGTTTGTTTTTTGGCTAAATTCATCCCAACTACGGAACCCTTCATTGTGCGTGGTCCGACACGCACTTGGCAGGAGGCTTGGCTTTTTTTCACATTAATTTGGTTTCTAACATTAATTTGATTTTGATTTATATTGTCAAAATCAAAAGTCATTTATTCAAACTAGGCTGAGAATCAGCACTTTTCGAACGTCAAAAATTACATGAGACAGTCCCCCAAAAACGCCCACCCTTCACCACTTCGTAGTGCTTTAGCTGGGAAGAAGAAGTGTCGCAACAAAGTCCCCAGCAGCACAGCTGTCATGCTCAGCTCCTTCTCTTTTACTGTATAACTAACACACCGTCTGGTCTGACCCTGGTGCACCAGTCTGCACTAGGAAAACCTGTACAGCAGATCACCAGGCTCTTACAAACTTCGTCACGTATGTTTTAAGCTCGTTTTAAGTATTTATCATGCTAATTTTTCTGAAGACAAATAAATTATTTGAATTTGTGTTTAGGAAACAAAATTGATGAAGGGCGTTACATAAATTAAGTAGAAAAATTGCTATTAATAAAACCTTCTAAATAGATTTCAATGCAGTAAAATATTACCACCAATAGTGCGCTCGATCTTCAATAAATTTCTACATGTCCAATATTACACTTTCCTTCCGATCTCTCAACTCAGTTCCCAACTTGATACAAAATTCCTATTTCTTTTTAATGTTTTCATCAATTAATTCAGTTGTGCCATAAATAACAAACACAAAATTACAGCTTAGCAAACTTATAAAATATTAATAAATGATCATCATACCGTATTGATGAACAGACTGGTTTGAATCTGCTACCGAACTGCGATCAAAACTTTTTATATTAATTACTGACTATGTTGGTACGGTTCGTAATTAAATTGAAAGATAGATTGATTTGATGGAGGTATGTTAAATGGGTATTCAATAGTTGTTGTGCAAGCTGGGAGTAATTTTGATCACATAGAATTTATCAACTGTATCTCTTGGATACGTCCCTCTAAATCTAAAACCTGTCAGATTTCGGAAACGCATAATTATAAGTAAAGTAGGTGTACTACCTACTTAGTACCTGATATTGTCTTTTATTTATGTATCATGTATGTAGATCTTTTGTTTGAGATTCCAAATCAATAAATAAATAAATAAAGGACAATGACCAAATCACTGTCGGAAGTGGTGCATTTGGTTTTATACCGCGGCCATCTTTGAAACCTTAGTCGGTATTGGAAAAACCTATCACAAAATGAATTGATAAACGATTTTTGTACAAATGCAGTCCGAGGTGATATATTTGAACTTAAATTTTTATGAATTTACAAACCTACTTTCAGATAATAAATAAGTTAAAATAAAAAAAACTATATAAATCGGTTCAGACTGATGTTAGGTTATGTTACCACATATTTACTTTTGTTCGTCATATTATTCTGCATAGATGAATAATGTTTGATAAATAGCCGCGAAAAAAAAAAACGCGCCATTTTTGATCATTGGGTTTTGCTAAACACAAACTTGAAGTTAAATTTTGGTTCTTACTCAGTTATAGGAACTTTGGTAATGTTAGTGGCTATGCCTACACTGATTGGAATTACAATTAAAGTGTATTTAATACACCACTCTGATACAATTTTAAATTCTGTTCAGAACAAAAGGTGCGAAAATTTCAATTTTTAAATTTTTCTCAAAAACTTCCAATTAAAGTTCATCTAACTCTCATTACGTTGAGATACCGAATTTTTACCAGCCACTTCTCCATCACTCAATTTTGTATCCTATGTTCTTACAAATAGAACTGCAATTGCATTAAAAATGACAATAATATTTCGCCCGCAGACAGTGCTGACCATCCTGGGACTGAACAATCCCGGGACACATTCCCTGACACAAAACATGGAATGCATTGTTGTACTAATGAGTTTTTAAAGTCTTTTTAAAGGAATGCCACTTTTAAACTGGTCGCAACGACCTTTGAGGACTTTAAGATTGGAATCCCGCTCTTAAAAGCGAAAATGTGTTTAAATTTTAAATTTTATGGAATGAGTTCTTAATTTAAAGTTTATATAATATTTGCAATTTCAGTTCTGTGGCGAAAACTTTAAGATTTTCGTCTTTTCGACGAGACGGAAATCTTAAAGGTTTCGTGTCTCTTTCATAATAATAATATATTCAATAAAACTTGTGGCTAATTAATAACAGCCACGTGGGTCGATCGATCAGGTTAAAGCTACGCTTGCCGCAGTTGGTCAAATATTCGAAGACATGTGACATCTACCAACCCGCACAGAGCCCTCGTGGTGGGTTACGGCCCACTCCCTCTCACAGAGAGGAGGCCTGTGGCCCAACTGTGGGAACATTATAGACTGAGTATGTTATGTTAAGACATATGTCTAAATACTATTACATTTCCAAAACAATCCAAGTTTCTACCATTACAAATATTTATTTAAGTTAAGTTATTCTGAATCAAATCAATACTTCTCAATAATTCGTCTCTTCCGTTACCTTAATTAGCTAGTTATAAAACCAAATATTATAACTAAAGTTCATATCATAAATAACTATAAAGTGTAAATAAATATATCAACCTCATTTAAATCATGTATTGAAATATTCATTCAACTTTTAAGGCCTATGAATTTTGATCTATAAAATTTTATAATATTAGTATCGAAGAATGTCATATTTTGACACCTTATTTTAATAAGTTAGGTTTAGTAATTATGCATTGTGATTTTTCCCACAGTTTTTTTATGGTAACGAGTGAGTTTAAACTACAAAATTAGTTTTTTTACATAAACAAGACACCCCATAAACAAGAAATATTATGACTTAATTACAGCCTTTTCCAAAGGCTGTCAAAACGATAGATATCGTTAATCAGGATTGTGGCTAACGTATTATTGATCTTTGATATTTAGAGTAAATCAAGAATCATCTAAAAAACCAGTGTCTTAAAATTGTAAGCTTACAACAACGTAGTTTTATTTTAAAAATTAAACCAGACCACCAGCGTATAATAAATCATAGTAGTTACCACTCATCACTCTGCGCCTCCACAAAAGATTAAACGTAATGATACCAAGAACATCTGAAGCTAGCGTATTTCATCCAAATATGGCAGAACTAGGAAAGACTAGATGTCTAGACGATTTCAATCTACATGCATACTGCGACTTATTGAGTCTGAAAATGGCCAAAATACATTTAGCAATATTACTGCTTGTAAGTACTACCGTAACCTAATTCTCTGGAACTACTTTTAGGTTTAGTAGGGAAATAAATTACCTCTTCACGTTCACTTCCGTATTTAAGTAAAAGGCACAAATCGTAATCTATGAATTGCTTTTTTAAATAAAAATGTTCTAATTTTAAATTCTCTGTAGTAAAAACTGTTTTAAAATTAAATGTGGTTCTAATTCTAAAAACTACTACTTTAAAATAAATGTTAGTTCTAATTTTAAAATTCGCAAATCGAGTTAGGTTTTTAGAAATGGAGAGTTTTAAAAGGTGAACAGTGAAGGTCTGACAGTTGTCATCGTCGTCGTCTGACCGGATTGTCCAATCCTGTCAGACTGTCTGAATGTAATGCTCATTGGTTTTGTTATTTTTTTGTTACAGGTAATATTTTGTTCTTGCTACCACAAGAAAAATAAGGTAACCTCACATCAGTCAAGCGGAAACAAACTACGTATGTGTTAATTTAGTCATTATTCATTACAGCAATATTTCAATGTCTAGAAGAGAGCAAACATGGTGATAAAAATATATTATTTCCTTGCTAGGCAGTAAGGAAATAATTCAGGCTCACTTAGTCAGTCTTTATAATAATCTTTACACCTTTGATTAATTATATGTCTAGACTTCTAGGAGTGTCGCGCAGCAAAAGAACTAAAATAAACAGGCCAACTTTGGTCGGCGCGTGACAGCTACATCTTACACTTGCACCACGTCATTGTGCTGTCATTGTGTTATTCTAGTGCTCGTGAATTTTGCGGCCAACTGTTGGACGCAATTTTTTTTCGACGAGTTTACAGCTTTTACTGTCTATCTAGACATATTTATATCTTTTATTTACACAGCTATTTATTAGGTGTGAAATATTATTCCATATTCCATGTATAGTAATGACCACGTAAACTAGTATAATATCCGTTATTAAGAAACATATACGGCAAACAGTTTTACAAGTATGTTAATCTAAGTAGTTTAGTCAGTCTCAGTTATCTTGCCATCTGTTTCTATAAACGGTAGTTATTTTCTTTGTTTGGCTATAAAAAGCAAAATTTAATAATAAAATTTAAATGAGTAGTTTATGTTTACGCTGATTTATGCATGGAATATGGAGCAAGTTTAGAAGGTCCAATCTATGTAGTTCGCTGTTTTGAATACAAGCAGGAAAAAAAACTTAAACATGAATGAGCATTTTCAATCTAGTTCTACGACAAAATAGTTGACAGTCGATTTATCAGTAATTGTTTGTTCGAAATTTAAAAGTTCAGTGTTTTGTTTTTTTTGTCAAACAATTTATTTGTTCGAAGTTTAAAAGTCCGGTATTATGCATACAGTTGACTATTTCTACAATGACGGTTACGTTACGCGTTTGACTCAAATGATCAGTTGAGTCCATTGTCTACTCAGGCCCTTAACTAAGGTCAACTAAGGGAAATGAGCCATCATAAAGTCTACAACTTCACATGCAAATTGTATGCAATGGACCACCATCCTGCTACTATTTCAACAGACCATTTTGTACTGTTATAAAATATTTGTGGTGTCAAAAAAGAAAAATATCTTTAGGCTTTAGGCATATAATAAATCAGGGAAAAAACTATATGCAAATAAGAACTCAATTCGATCATTACTACAATGGAAAGTCGACCATAAAAATCGGTCTTTAAATATACGATGTGAAGTCGAATAATAATTTATTCGCGAAGGTATTAGCCACAAATTATGCGAAGCCCCCATGCCTCTCTCGGTTTTGATAAACGAGTTCGTTGACCATACCCCATCGATCGAGACACCTTGTGGAAGCCATACAGACTACTACTTACTATTTTGTAAAAATACATATTTATATTTATCGTTTTATAATCAAAACTTTATAAACAAAATTTTAATTACGTTCACTATATTTAAACTTTTAAACTTTACTCTATACTTAATTTAATGTTAGTTTTAAAACACAATTTGCGAATGGCAAAATATTGATTATTGTTTTATTGACACAATATTATTATCATTTAAGATAATATTAAATCTAAGCAGAATCTTAGCCTTGGGGTGTTCATAAAGATAAAACTAAAATGGCCGAAAATACGTTAGTGCATTTATTAACTATAGCATTAAACGTTGATGATCTCAACAAAATATCCGGGTTTATAAACGCAACAGTTACATGGTAAAGGTAAAAAGAATTTAAGAAACGGTCTGTAACTGTATTTTAATTTAATTTAAATATTTGCTTAAATGTCAGAAACATTAGTAAAGTTTAAAGAACACTTGCGTCCGCATATTTAGTAACGATATTTATTTTACTTTAATGGGCAAGTAAATAGACCTCTTGTCGCAAACCGGTAGAATATTTTGCGACTATTTGCTACATACTGGCTACTAATAAAATAAATAGCAATGTACCGGTTTTATTTTTTGGCTGCTTAAAATTTTACTTAATGGAACTGGCATGAAACGGGAAGAAAATAAAAAATAAATGGACCAGTCATCTATAGGTTTTTGGACCTTCCTGTCATTTAATTTCAAAAAGCAAAATTGATAAACAATAATACACAGAATTTTAAGGACGGAATGTTTTTAAATAATATTATTTAATTGTTAGTAGCAGACGACATCAATTTTGAAGAACACAGAATTTAAATAAATTGTTCACGCTCTTGCTCATATTAATTATTTTTTTAATACCAAACTAGATGTTATTTTAACCTCATACATTTTAATAGCTTTTCGCTAAGAAAATTAATATTTTTCTAGAACATTGTGGGCAATATAAATACGCGTTTAAATGATTTATGTGATTTCCAAGTGTTTGTGTAGACTGGTGTCATGTCTCATAAAATTCCTATACGTTTTATGTCAAGGAGCTGGTTAAAGATTTATTTGTTGAGGCGTTGGCCCACAGAAATGATATACATATAATTATATGTTTATAGTGATACTTACTTGTGTAACGCAAGAACTTGTGTCACTAAGAACAGTAGATTTTTTTTAATAAAAAGTAAAGATACTGTAGTTTATACTTATTCCTTACCTTGGCATACAAATGTGACTGTTTTAAAACCTCAGCAAACGTTCATGAAAGGACTTTAAACTTTTAAACTTTATTTTTCTAACTTTTGAACGAAAAGTTCTTGAATGAGTGAGTATCATAAGAAATAACAATAGTAATGAAAAAATAAAAGTGTCGAGTGTGCTTTAGACCACACGACTGAAGTAAAACTTACAAATATTAAACTAACTAAGCTTCCGTAACGCTCTCGTCACTTCCGTAACGCTCTCGTCATTGCATTCACCAGCTTACTACCCAAGTCAAGCGTGCCTAAAGAAGTTATACTTCAAAAACTGAAATGACTAAACAAGTTTATGAGTCAATATATAAAGCTATTAATTATCACAGAAAGACAAAAAAATACACCAAATTGTTATAAGAACTCACAAATAAAATCTTATACCTACCTAATTAATAAATACAATAACTATATAATATTAGGATATTATATAGTTATTGCCTCTACCTTAGCTAAAACTATTACCAAACTAAAATATGGCGTCGAAATAATCATGCGCATCGCTGTCGACTGGTAATGAACCCAAGAGACGGGCGGCATTGCCAAGAAGTCACAATAATATTTACAAAATATCACATACAAAACCATATTTGTGAAGTATACCACTATTTTCTCATAAGAAAAATTTTTTTTTTCATTTCCAAACCTGTCGCACAACTGCAGCAAGAACAATCTTTATTTATGTATCAAATAACTTCCATACCAAAGATCATTATAAATTGAATGTCTGACGAACTTCAAATGACATTAGAAAAACATTAAAACATCCATATTAAATAGTAATTTTTCTTAACGACTTTCTAAGAACTCAATTAAAAGTCAGTGTTTTTTATCCACGAGTATGACTGGACTAAGGGCGTTTGTCCATCGCCACCGTCACTGGGTCGTCATCATCAAGAGTAAGATGACGGCGCCAAAGTAACAATATCATACTATGGCCGTATTATTTACTATGGCCGTGTGTCCACCGCACGTCCGTCACCCAACTCGGTTTGAGATTGTGACGGGCCAATGTGCCGGTAATACAATACACGTTTGGTCTTGTCTACACATTGCCGTGTTGCGGCACCGGTTGGCCCGGTTTTTGTTTTGTCTATCATAAAACACTGAACCAAGTTCGGTCGCGTGGGCACACGATCGCCGTCACCGGGACGTTACGTTTGATTCGAATAATCTCGTTTTTTGGTGACGTCCTGGTGACGGCTGCAGTGGACTAACGCCCTAAGTGAATTATTACGATTGCCTTTTCCCTTAGTTTACCCCTCAAGTTTTTACGGTGTGACATTTGCTATAAAAAACTAAGTTGATCCCTCAACTGCAGTCGTTACCACGACCTTTCAACTGGTATTATTTATGAGTTTGTGACATTAGATTAACCATAGGACGGGGTCTTTTTTATAGGCGTATGTGTCGTCACGTTTCAATTACATGGCCCTCCATGCCCTTTGCGCTTGTGAACTGTGAAGTTGATGAAGTACGTGTTCATCCTGTTTTTATTTTATTTTATTTTTTTACTTTTTTTTTAAGTATAATTAATATTTATTTAAATATTTCTTTTTTTATATTTCTATAAGCGTCTTTAGTTTAATTTGTGATCTTCCTGTGCGAGTCGCAAAAAGTTATTTTACTTTCTATTTTTCTTTTTTTTCTTACTTCGACCATAAATTCACAGTTTTTACGCACTCATTCCATTAATAATCTCTCATTAGCAGTCTACTGTTGGACGTTGTCCTTTTCCAAGTTCCTTCAGAGAACTCCGCTCAAGTCAAAATAATTGAGTTCAAATCCAGACCCCACTTGGTTTCGAATAAAGTTGAATTTCTTTTGTGTCACTCAAACAGATTTTGTGTTACATTTTATTTTTATTTTTTTACAAAAAGGCAAAGGCTCTAAAAGCTTTTAACAAGTATTACAATAATATCATACCCTTCAGAAAAGTAATCCCGCACACACACACACACACACACACTCTCACTCACTCAAAACAAAAACTAAAGCCCTATTTACACGTCAACACTGTAATATCATGTCAATCAGAAGTGCTAAAGGAAGGCGTGCCTCATTACCGTTTGCATTCAATTGTGTTTATGGCCTTATGAACATGGTACAGTCAACCACACTCCATGGTAACAATTTGTTATTGCCATCGTCTTTAATATGGCTCATTTGGCTCGTGTGATACAGGAACTCCTAGTACAAGAGCCAGGGCTACACAGATGTTTGTGACTTTGAAATGTAAATAATAAAATTATTAAAAAAAAAAAAAACTAGTGTAGTAAAAAGACGCTTAACGACACCAAGAGTCACATACATCAACTCCCGTCATTATGTTTTTTTTTTTATTCTGGGTCCAGAAGGTTCTCAGGTAAGGTCCGGTATAAAAAAAATCTATTAACCAGAAGGTTACATTGGAGTAGTCAACGTTCCAAATTCTTCTTCTTTCACGAAAAAAGTTCTATACCTATTTACACAACTTTAAATAAGGAAAACTCCTGCGTGGTAATTGCGTAACACACTATCAGTAGCAATGGGTGATACATTTTGACAGTTCAACAACATTCATTGTATTATTCACGTTGTTGAGCAGACAATTTTTTTCAAACATATGAAGCAATGGATTACTTCAATTGATAGTATGTCACGCAATTAGGGTGCTGTACCGTTGCATGCACATTAGTACAACGTATTGCGTTGCTTACGTTGCGCGCTGCAAAATTAAAAATCTTTGTCGTACCCCAACAATGTATTGTTACTTAGAAAGAAAAGTAAGAAAAAGAAAGAAAGAAAATACGTTTATTTGCGGTAAACAAAACACAAAGAAAAACACAAACACGAAAGAAATGTACTACTAGTAGTACATAGTTTGATGTACAGAATGCGTAGATAACGGCTATGTGATGAGTCTTTTTACACTCTTTATTTCCTAGCTTAATGGCAGTTTTCGTTCAAGAAGTGCCACTTCGAAGGGCGGGTGACTGTACATGGTACTAAAGTTGAATGCCATAGCTGACTTTATTATTTACGAGCTTATATTTAAGAGGACCACACACGTTTGAAAAGAAAGTTTTATGTTGATACCGATTAGTATTTTAACGTCTATGAACTTGATTAGACGAAACTAACTAAAAGTACTTAACACAATGAGTAGAAAATATGACTTAATTATGTCACATAAACCTAACTTTATTTTCTTATTTTTAGGGTTCCGTACCTCAAAAGAAAAAAATGGAACCCCTAAAGGATCACTTCGTTGTACTTTTTCTGTCTGTCTGTCAAGACCCTTTTTCTCAGATATGCGTGGAGGTATCAAGTTGAAATTAATATCAAATACTTACGTAGGTTTACGGTCCCTTAGTTCTCTAAAAATATGAAGTTTCTATGTCAACGCAATAAAAAAATACGGCGATTTATGCGATATATTTTGATACTCGCAAATAAATCAAAACCTACAGAGTACTTCCCGATGACCTAGAATCATGAAATTTGCCAAGAAGCAAGGTCTCACAGCAGAAATAAAGGAAAAAGTCCGAAAATGGTCAATTTGTAGTTCTATCACAGAAAAAAAACTTTTTTTGTTATTACAAACTAACATTTGCAGTTATTTAATTGACCGTGCTGTATATTGTTGTATCGGAGAACAAGTTTTTCAACTACAATGTTAAGTTTGTTTTCGGATAAATTCATCCCAGCTACGGAACCCTTCATTGTGGGTGGTCCGACACGCACTTGGCCGGTCTTTTTTTATGTATGGCATCTCACAGGTCAATCTCGGAGGTTGTCTGCTTAACCGGGCTTTCCTGTGGGTGCCTCAATAAATTAAGGCCTCCAGCCAGGGCATAAACTTATAAACTAAGCGACTACACGGTAAGGGCTCCCCCTGAGGGGTACGGACCTCGGCTTAGGGCGTTGCTGGGGGAAGACAGCAAGGGACAGGTTGGATCGAATTAATATTATTATTTGGGGACGAATTTAAAGCTACAGGCTCAAAGGCGCGGGCTGGCTCGAGCAAGGGTCGGGGCTGGGATGGACGTCGCGCGAGCATCGGCGCGCACGGTAGGATTGGATTTTCGAAGGGTCGGATTTTATTTTTGTGTGGTTTTACACTTTATTTATTTTTATTTAGCCAATCAACGGCGATACATATAGTAAAAGTTTTATTGGCAAAAAAGGAAAAGGTGATGACAGACAGTGATCTACATAAACGCAAATGAGTTTATACATCACAGTATTTTGTTTTGATCATTGACCCCCAAACTAAGCAGGGCTTGTATCTTGGGGGTCGGAGTGCGATTGAGCAGGAAGAAATATATCAGTACGAGGCTAGTTTAGTAAAGCGTGTTATTTTGTGTGTGTTTGTGTGAGTGTCCGTGAAGGCGAATGTGTCAGAGAGGGATGTTGGTTGCTGGCACTTGTCGACAAACATTAGAGCAATGATTCAGAGTTACAGAGTATGTGTGTCAAAGTATTGTATGGCTAATAACCCAACGGCTTAACGTGTTTTCCGAGATACGGCGGGGTCTTGGTAAGTAAAGATGGTCACCCATCCACGGACCAACCGCGGCTAGTGTAGCTTAACCTGATCGATCAACCCGTGCGGTTGTTAGCCACAAGCCCCTGCTCAATGCATATTGTCACTACTAAGTCCACAATATCTCTTACAAAACGAATTCCCCTTATACTCTGTTGGTTTAGATAGTTAAATAAAGGTAAATAAAAAAAAACACGTGACGACAGCTGTCAAGTACCCGAATAAATGTAATACCTGTCACTTCAGTTGTCATTTTACGTCGCAGTTGTACTCTTCAATTTAGCAACGTTTTATTTCGTTGACGTATAAAGAACCTGTCTTTTTGGGCTCTTTATAATAGACTGATTAGAAAATATTATAGTATTGTTATAAATCTAACAAACAAATTGTACTCAAGTAATTACATCTGCGAAGAAGTAGTTTAAGAATATATTTTTTTATTATTTGGGATGGGTTTACTCTGGACCTTAGTCTAGGTCAGAGGTGACAGAGACAAAGAAAGTCGACGATGGAGTGAGCTTACCCAGAAGAAGCCTGTGCAGTCTCACTTTGCAAAGATTAGGGTTGTATGCGTTCGGAAACACATACGCAGGCAGAGAGTTCCACTCCCTTGCTGTGCGCATTATAAAAGACATGTGGAAACGCTTAGTGCGAATTGTTAGAATAGCAATATAATTATGATAAAGCTTAACATACAGTATTAAAAGTGGAAACTATCGTAAAAGTATAAAATAAATTTGGTTATAAACTTTTAAGTTACAACCAAGAAAGTGTCAACTATAAAAACCCTTTTTTATGATTTGTTTACCTTTATTTAACTACCTAAATCAATGGAGTATAGCTACAAACAAACAGTAATAAGCAATAATTAATTACTCATAGCCGCGTATCTCCGAGGCCCACGCGTGCGCATACCCGAGGGGTATTATTCCGTATTATGGGATTAGCTCTCGATGCCATGGTACGGACGAGAATGATATATGAGAAAGCGCGTAATAGGGTATATGCATGTTATTTTTTTATTCTCTAAATCAGTATAGACGGTAAATAAACCCAAGAAAAGTATTAAAAGTTAAATTGAACTACTGATTGTTGCTCAAAAAAATTATGAAACTCCAACAATTTTCTACTACAGTTTAAACGTCCGCTTGCGTCGCGGTCATGGTGTGACGTCATTATCCACGAAACTGCTTTGTTTCCATCTGTTTTTGAACCCCAATTCTTAGACATAAAATTATTGGTTATGCTTTATTCAAGCAGAGTTGGTATTTACGTATTTACCTTAGTGAGATTTCAAGCACTTAGCAAAGAATAGATTTTATTCACATGGTATTTTTCGTCACTTTCGAAGAGGACGCGTTTTGAATTTGCGTTCCGTTCCACCAAATAAAAAGCAACATAAATGAACTAATTGTGAAATAAGTAAAGCAATTAAAAATGTAATAAAAAGAATAGGAATTTGTTTCTTGACTCCTACAAATACGTTTTGAATTACGTGATATAATTTTTCGTCTTTTGTTTTTTTTTTGCTAAAAGACCTAAATTTAAAAATATGTTCGTGGTCTACCCACCTTAACTCTGAGCCTCCACACCAGTGTTAAGGTAGGGAAATGTCTAATTAGCAAAAGTCAAAGTGAGAAGTGTCAAAGGGACAGGTGTCAAAGTGACAGGTGTCAAACTATGAAATGTCGATTAGGAGTGTAACACGGGTAAAAAAAAACTTCCCGTGGTACTACTGGTTCGCTTGGTAGTTCTACGGGTTTTTTTTTTACCCGTGGTACTACCAGTAGTACCACGGGCAACAAACGCTATTGAATGTGTATGAACGTTTCATGGTAATTAGAAAACGAGAATAAGGGTGTTTTATTTGGTATAGCAACATCATCTGCCTATACTTTTCCCAACCATGATGGGGTCGGGTTCCGCAGTCTAACCAAATGCAGCTGAAGACCAGTATTTTATTGCATGGAGCGACTGACCTCTACTCTCTCAACCTAGCGGGCCGAGCACGGGTGTTTGTGACATGATAAATTATGTCCATGTCAATTTGTACTAGCATTTTATGGCAAAACAGTTTTATCGCTCAAACTTAGGGTTGTCAGACTTTCGGGCTTCTTGCGACCCGTAACGACTGCCAAAGATCCACGAATGACAACCGAGCTCAACGGCTTAACGTGTTTTCCGAGGCACAGTGGGGTCTTGGTAAGGCCCCCTTCAGCCTGTATTTGGTATAGTTACATAGTATTTAAAATAAACAGAGGTTGGTAAAAATAAAATCTAGCTCTTGTATTCTGCAGAACTTACATAGCACACAGATACTCACATTCTAACCATAAGTAATGTAATCAAAATTGAAATCCTTATTTTAAACTCAAAATCAAAATCAAAAGTCATTGACAAAGCCCCCAAAAACGCCCACCCTTCACCACTTCCTATTGCTTTGGTGTTTGTGACATGATAAATTATGTCCATGTCAATTTGTACTAGCATTTTATGGCAAAACAGTTTTATCGCTCAAACTTAGGGTTGTCAGACTTTCGGGCTTCTTGCGACCCGTAACGACTGCCAAAGATCCACGAATGACAACCGAGCTCAACGGCTTAACGTGGTTTCCGAGGCACAGTGGGGTCTTGATAAGCCCCCCTTCAGCCTGTATTTGGTATAGTTACATAGTATTTAAAATAAACAGAGGTTGGTAAAAATAAAATCTAGCTCTTGTATTCTGCAGAACTTACATAGCACACAGATACTCACATTCTAACCATAAGTAATGTAATCAAAATTGAAATCCTTATTTTAAACTCAAAATCAAAAGTCATTGACAAAGCCCCCAAAAACGCCCACCCTTCACCACTTCCTATTGCTTTAGCTGGGAAGAAGAAGTGGCGCAACAAACTCCCCAGCAGTAACTGGTGCCCGCGGCTTCGCCCGCGTGGCTTTTTCTATACTAAAAGTAACTAAGACTAAGTTACTCTCTATAACATCAGCTATCTGCCAGTGCAAGACCCGTCAAAATCGGTTCAGCAGTTTCGGAGATTAGCCGGAACAAACTGACACCCATATTTTTTTTTCGTTTGTAAGTTTCCGTATATACATTCAAAATATACATGTAGTAAAAAACTGTTATTTTGACGTTACAAACAGACACTTCGTTTTTATATATTTGTATAGATAGGCTTAAACTAGGTTACTCAATAAAAGCCACGAAAAGCCACTGAAGTAGGTAGAGATAGGTACAGCATTACCTGACCCCTTTTCCATTATTCTTCTTTGTAAGAGGGGTCAGGCAATGCTGGTCACCGACTGTACTAGGTAGTACTTTTATGATTTTTTTTATCTAAAGTTCACTATTTTTAGTGATCGAAGTTAAAAAACAACCTTTAAGGCTTCTACATACTGGCGCGACTTGTCGCGCGACGCGACACCGGTAGAACAATTTCTATGAGAAATTCAAGCCTTTACTAAGAGTCAATGAACTTAACGTGATAACTAATTATGAAAATGTAAACGCCCTTCACCTCGTAAAAAGTATAACAGCTATAAAAAAGACACCACTAATCATAAAAATAAAAGCTATAAATTAACACTACACTTCAACAATTTATTTAAAAAATTTAAAAATGGCTCCCGTTTCGCTAATTTATTCGCCACTTTGTAATTAACTGTAACAAAAAAACGCTAATAAATAAAATTCTAGCCTTTGCCTCAAGGCTTGGGCGCAATTAAAAGCAAGTTTTGGTAAATAAAGTAATTCTTCTTTGACCTTTTACTTTATTTTAAATAATTTTACCATCTCTTGGTCTTGTCTGGGCGAGATCTTGGCCTACAGGAGTGAAGAATATGCGGTCAAATTGTCCTAGAAAACAAAAAACAAATTAAAATATATTAAATAAATTTTAAGGTGTGCATAATAAGGTATTCTTTTCTGAAACGAGCGAGCCCTAAGGATTCTACAGACCAAAGCGGCTCGCGACGCGACACAAAGGAACCGCTCGTCGCGCGACACGTGGGGGGCCTTTGTGTCGCGCCGGTCTGTAGAAGCCTTTACAGTATTCGAATTGATGTGTAACATCTGACATCTCACCTTGGTAATAAGCAACTCGCTGGTCCCTATTAAGAATAGAGTCTAGACAAAATCAAACTGGTTGCTATTTTTACCGACTTCCAAAAAGGAAGAGTTTCTCAATTCAGCGGTGTTTTTTTTTTGTTTTTTTGTATGTTTGTTACGCGATTACTCCGTCAATTATGGACGGATTTTGAAAATTCTTTTTTGGTTTGAAAGGGTATACTCCCGAGGTGGTCCCATTGCCACCAAATCAGAATCTGATGAGGGGATCCCATGGAAATCGAGGGAAACCCTCAAGTTTTATAGGCAAACGTATAGCAATTTGGGTATTTTTTATAGTAACTCTTGCATTTGCTCTCGGAAAGCACCATTTGGTGAAGTGGAACTGATGATGGTGACCACAGATGGCCACTGGAACAATTTAATAATGAGTACCTATTTAACGGGTTGCGATTAAGCAATCTATACTCGTCACTATGAATATGGTGAGTGGCAGTTCTCTTGGTTCTTACAAGGAGAACTCCTCAACAATCAACGTCCCAGCATCGAGAAAAGCAATATTTTGTAAAAGGTGATGAGCAGTTAACTTTAGGCTATTGTAACTTAGATAAATTCAAAACTGACCCACTACAAAAAGTAAAATAAAAAACGTTTTACAAAAAAAATAATAACCGACTGCCAAAAATAACACTACAAAGTGAAAAATAACTTTAATTTCGGAAGTCGGTGGCAATAAACTCAAATACAGACCCAAAGACACGGACTTCCGAAATTAAAGTTATTTTTCACTTTGTAGTGTTATTTTTGGTAGTCGGTTATTATTTTTATTGTAAAAAGTTTTTAATTGTATAATTTGTTATTTTTATGACATTGATTTTACATTATGTGATTACCTATACTCACACACTGACTTATTATTTTTTTTTTTTTTGGAAAAACATAATATAGTTTTACGATGTTTGTAAATATGTGAGCACCATGTATCATCTCATAATTAAGTCATTTTTAATTGCTTAATTATGAATTATTTTTACCTATTCTGGTATAGTAATTTTATTCTAGGTGCATCGTCTTCACATATATAATAATATTGACACAAACAAAATATTGTAAAACATTTTTAAAAGAGTAACGGTGGAGTTTCTTGCCCATTCTTCTCCATACGAAACTACCATTTGGAAGGGGCAACTAGAATCAATTAAGTTTTTTTGTACATTTTGACGTTCATAAGTGCCTCTTATGTGCCTATTTGAAATAAATAATTTGACTTTGACTTTGAATGTCGGAACTACATTTTGTCGAATTTTCATTTTTTTACATTATTAGGTTCTAAATATCTTTGATAACCAATAAAAATAATCTAGCTTTCATAAAAACAGATTTACCAAACTAAATAAAGTCGATTTTAATTTAAATGTCGGCAACAAAACGAACTTTAAACCACTCTCATGAAAAGTATATTTGCAGATCCGACTTTCTTACTAGGGACCAGCGAACTGAGCAGCGTATTTACTAATTTCATGAGTACCCGCGTTGCTTTGTCAAAAAAAGGACGATCAGTTTTTCCCGAATTTGAAGGTTTTCTGGGATATTTTCCTATTTCCGTAACAACCTGGAGTTCTACTCCGAACATAAATCGAAGTATCGGCCCAATGTTCGGCTGTTGCTTGACTACGGCTAACTATGGCTGACAACGGCAACGGCGAAAAAAAAAACCGACAGTCAAAGAGATAAGCCAAAGTCAAAGATTTGACTTTAAGTCGGGTAAGGATTCAAAGTCAAAAAAGGAAACTATGGAAGTTATAAAACGACCGAACATTCGGCCGATACTTCGGATTAACGCTTCTATTCCGAAGCGTTAATCCGAAGTATCGTATACGAGTATATCCCCCTGATTCGGACTATTAGGAACATTTCAAAACAAAATCAAATTTCTTGCAACCTTATTTCTTGTCATATTGTACTTCTGTTTATATAGTTTGAAACCACATAATTTTTATTTTTTATTTTTATAAGTTATGTTTAATTTCGTTCTTACCTTAGGTTATCACTGTATTTGAGAATGCTGGTTCAACTGTTATTGGCAACTGTATAAGCTCATGACTGTAATCTACTTTTATTTGATATTTTGTTTACAGAAGCTGTTGGTGTACCTTTATAAATAAATAAATAAAACAAAAAAATTCCAAATCGGTCCCGCTGTTGTCAAGTGATGCGCTTACCAACGAACAGCATTTCATATTTAACACATAAAACATAACATCACGCCTGTAATCCCCAAAGGGTTAGACAGAGGTTTACCTATAGTACACCCACATTTCGCCAGTTATGTTTAAGTCCCATGTAATAGGGGGCGAGCCTATTGCCATCAACCGGGCATAAATCCAGACTCCGGGCTTTTACTGAGAAATTCCTCATAGAAAAGCCCGACCTGTGCTCAGTAGTAGCGCTTGCAGCCACTAGACCAACGAGGCAGTCATTCATTTTAGAGTTCCGTACCCAAAGGGTAAAACGGGAACCCTATTACTAAGGCTCCGCCGTCTGTCTGTATTTCCGTCTGTCACCAGGCTGTATCTTATGAACCGTGATAGCTAGACAGTTGAAGTTTTCACAGATGATATATTTCTGTTGCCGCTATAATAAGAAATACTAAAAAACAGACTAAAATAAATATTTAAGGGGGCTCCCGTACAACAAACTTGATTTGTTTGCTCGTTTTTGCTCTATATTGATAATGGCAACAGGTAGACGCTTGAAATATTCACAGAATATTTAGTTGTACTATATTTACTTTAAAAATAAATAATTAAATTAAAATAAAACAAACATTTAAGGGGGGCTCCCACACAAAAAATGAGATTTTTTTGCCATTTTTATAGATAATGGTACGGAAACCTTCGTGCGCGAGTTGACTCGCACTTGGCCAGTTTTTATTATATAGATAAATATAGATTGATAACGAACCTAAGCGTTTATTTCATTTTATAAACATAAATAATAGAGGTTGATTCAATTAATGACATTTGCGAAGTAGACTATCCATCAACTCCTGACCAAAATTTCAATGTACCTATCACAAACGCCAATGTATCATTAACATGAATACCATATTGCGTCCATTCGACACTTAACCCGCTATCGCTTGCCAAATTAGCACGCGCGTTGAGTGGCCACAATAAATGTTATGATATGGACCGCTGACCGGTATAAATGATTGGGTTATATTGATAGCGACAAGCGATTTTAGAAAAGAAAGAAAGTAAATACGCTTATGTGAGGTAAACATAACGCAAAGAAATAAAAACACAAACACGAATGAACAAATTGAGGGAACATATGCGTCACATTCACGCAAAACGGCCATCGCTCAGCATAATAATATTTTTTTATTGAGGTAAATAAAGATATTGATGTACATAAGAGACTTAAAAAGTATGCATTATTGTAAGATGGTGTAGGTACATATAATCGTTGGGTGAATCGCTGCTCTCCTAGCTAGATTACTGTGTAATCTGTATTTAGGAGCAATGCTGCGACCCAATGCGAGACAGAGCCCCAGCCAGCAATTGATTGCTATCAAATCTTTAAAATTATTGAGATGAATGTGTTCTGTGTTAGAAAAGTACCAAGAAACACGCTGCTTGTTGAAGATATATCACCTGCATGTACTAACACTGGCTAGTTATAAAACCATCTAGATAAAAGTTGACATATTTTTGTACCAGATTCCATTTTACACATTCTTCTTAGATAAACATTTACACCTTCCTATTAAATGATTTACAGTATTTCCTGTGTTTTCGCTCTGCAAACCTCCCCAACACATCGCACCTCCGCTCAAATAATGTCGTAAGTCAAAAAATCAGTCATAAGTATGACACTATTTGAGATAAGATTTTGAGGTTTTCTGAAACGAATGCAACATTATAAGAGAATTAAATTTTTTTGAGTTGTGACACTATTTGAGCGGAGGTGCGACATCTCAATACGACAAAATATAATATAAAAAGGTTCCGTCCATTTTTAGTTTAAGTATCGTATATGCATACCGTTTGTAAATGTTTTGAATCAATAGGACAACTTAAAATGGGTAAAATACATCGCCAAATGATTTGGATTGGAAGATAAACAGTTCAGTAAAACTTCAGCACTACAAGAAGCTATTGATACCTATCATTATGTAGGATTATATAGTTATATGGCTCCGTTTGGTGCCGGACGTAAAGAATAGCACCAGACTAGAGAATGGGCAGCAGCGTTCTCTATGCATTTTTAAAACCATACTGCGATCGCCAACCCGCCTGCCAAGTGTGGCGATTATGGCAAATCCCCCCTTTTTGGGGGAGGCATATCCAGCAGTGGACGTCTCCCATTTCTTGATTTTAAACTAGTTTTGGCCACCAAACGATACACAATATTGTGTCGATTAAAAAATACGATGAGGTTGTCCTCAGTCGCTTATCGCTAACAGAAGCACCTCGCCCTCCTACCAAGTATCATATTGCTCTAAGGAATTTTTATTTTTATTTCTTATCATTTGGCTTCCGTTTTACATTTTAATGATCCAACAAATTATGATGGATATTTAAGTATTATGTTTATTATTTAAGATAAAAATATAACAGTTGGTAACGGTAAGTGACTTAAATAATAACTTTATTAATTAAGTAATAAAATAATTAAATGTGTGTTTTTTATGATTTAAATAAATTGCAGATTTTAAGCTGTTCAAAATGTCATAAAGGTTTTATTTTTGATGTGATAAAGTTCTCAAAATACAGTAATCATAAACAATTAAATGTGTTTATAGCTTTTAGGTTTTTGATACAAATCCAATGTTATTTCATTTTAGTTTAATGTTTTTCTGTAAATATTTAAAAAAGTATTGGTTTTAAAATAAAGGGTTCTTTTTTAATTTTATTTAAAATTTCCATTGAGTTCCATCTCAACAATATTAACCATACAAATAATTTATTTTACGACAGGCAGCAAAACATTTTTATTCAAAATTACGTCTTTTCCCCGCCTAAACTCCATTAACAACAGCAATGGATGTCAACTCTCTTTCACAAACAAATTAAATGTCGCTTAGTATCGTTTACCGTCAAATTAAATTAAATATGCATCAATATTATGTTAACATGGTGTTGCTAAATACTAATACAGAAAAAGGGGAAAAAAATTGGTTTTCACTTTTATAAACAGCGGGATATCCAACGCAAATGGCGTAAGTACATCGAAATTATTCATTTGATTTAATCAAAATATTTTAAATCGATAAAAAGAGCAATAAGATATAAATATAAGCATTAAAACTTGCAAAACGATTTTTCCTTGCTTTGAACCAATTTGTTTGGATACATAATTGTACTTAGTGATCGAGTGAAACTGTAATTTTATTTATTTATGTTATTATAGCATCACCTTCTATGGGATTAAGAGTTACTGGGAAGGGTTGATTGCCCAGTTGTGAGGCACTGGAATATCGTCCTCGGGTCTGAAGGTGCCCTGTATAATATTAAGTAGCGCAATATTATAACAATAGTAAATAATTAATTATTAAGTCTGCCAACGAGCAATGGAGCGCAGTATACTAGGCGTTAAATTAACTGATCGTGTTCGAAACACAATACTGCGCTCCAAAACAAAGATAGCTGACGTGGCTCAAAAGGCTGCCCAACTTAAATGGGACTGGGCAGGACATGTCTGCCGCATGAACTGTGGGCCCAAATGGCACAGAATTGGTGCCCTCCTGAAACAGTGCGACGGGGTCGCGGTAGGAAATGGCGGGACGAATTGGATAGGTTCCAGCAAAACTGGAAGGAAGCCGCGCGGGCTCGCGAAGGATGGAAGGAGTGGAGGGACGCCTTTGCCCAGCAATGGAACAGCGTAGGCTAGAGAAAAAATTTTACTAACATAGGTAGGGAATGTTACAAAACAGGCAGGCAGGTTAATAACACAGGTCTTCTCTCTTCGAGAGGTAGTGGGCCGTAATCCACCACGCGGGTCCAGTGCGGGTTGGTAGATGCCACATGTCTTCGAATTTCGTATGGTTCTAGGACAATCCATCATTCCAATTCTATATTCTGATATAAATATTTATTTTTATTAAGCTGCCAGTGCTAACTAACGGCTATGATGATGCATTATCATAGAACCTCTACAGTACCTTCTAAGTTATTCAATACATGCAGTCATATTAGAATAGAATAGGTATACTCTTTAATAAGTACACCATAAAAATTATATATGTGTATAAATGTTGAAATTAACAGAGGTATACCAATGTTTTGGTATTTCTTAATTGAACTTACACAACTTTAATAATAATTGAGGCACAAATACATAATCCAAAATTATTAATATCTTTTAAGTAAAACACAATAATGCTTACTGAAATCCAGTTGAGAAAGGTACAAAAGTAACGGCAATATCTTTTGGGGCACAAACATAAAATTAATGCAAATTATTTGTTAATTTTCAATGAAAACGGTCGATGCGTAAGTTTCGAGTAAAACCGTTTTTTGTATTTATGTAGCGCAAAAAGTCACAGATGTGCGTAAATATTCGTGTTATGTGAGTTTTTCTTCGAATTTTTAACGTTTTTAAGAAGATGTATTCGTTTTATCAGTAATGGATGTTCGATCGTTATTAAATATATACGGAATGTATCATGTTTACTTTTTATGGAGAAATAAATTGAACCTTATTTGTTGTATGCTAAAGGATACGAGTCGCTTGGATGTTATTATTTTACATAAAGATCAATCGGACTTGTTGTATCAGTAAAACGGCCCGATGGAGGTTACAGGTAGCTACGTAATTAATTTAGTCGTGTTGCCTTTCAATTTTAAATATTTTTTGCTCTGGCTGGATTTTAAACAGGGTTTTTAATAACAATTTCAGCTCTTGGTTCCACAATCTACATTATACAACATGTCCCGGAATTGACGGACACCACCAAACACCCCAATTAGAATATTATGTAATAATCGTAATACATACACTGAATTTTTACTATTATGTATAAAACATTGTTGATTTAATAAATCAGATATACTGATTGTGAGAGATTTTTTTTAAATGAAATGAAATTTATTTATTTGCAAGAATATAGGTCCTTACATAATAACGCGATCAAATAATTTTAGTCTCACTATATTCGACATATCAGTCGTGCAAATATTTGTAGGAGATGCATAATACATGAAATTACATCAAATCATATACATCATAAGCATAATAAAATTTACATCTTGCTCCGTTAATAATTAGGACTTATTATTAATTTAGTCACATTACAAATCAAAAAGCACTATTAAAGCTTGTCTGGACATACGGAGTCGAGCTGTAGGGCTCTGCGAGGAACTCAAATGTGGAAATTCTTCAGCGATTTCAAAATAAAGTTCGTAGAATAATAACAAATGCTCCCTGGTTTATGAAGACCTCAGAATTACATGAGCATCTACAGATCAGAACTATAAAAAAGAGGAAATAGAACACATGATACACTCATACAAATATCGAAAAACGTCCCATACCAACACCTTAGCCATAGCCCTAAGTGAACCAATGACCACGAAAAGGCTCAAACGCCACCACATATGGGACTTGTTTGTTAGTACAGTAGTTATTATTTTTTGATGTTATTTTAAGTACTGCTAGTTTATTTTTTTACCTTTTTTCTTATTTTTTTATTGTACATTAATTATAAGACCGCGCTATCGCATTAGGTATTACACCTGTAATGATAGTCGTAAGGGAGATGTTAATAAATAAATAAATAAACTTTATTGAATAAAGTCTAAACAATTTTGAGAGGCAGATTCTTCGCTGGAAGAATGGACCTCAGCAGTAAAAATCCCCACAAAAAATCTGCTAAAGGTTTACAACCGATTGCAAAAAAAAAAACATTACAAATGCACACACACAGTCGTACACGTTTATGGGTCTAGCGTAGTAGGTTTTTTTGGAGAAAGCATTACGTAGGTATGTAAATAAATATATATATATATTTATTAATTCATAAAATTCAGAAATCTATTCTGTAAACGATTCTGAACGAACTACTTTCATAATGTGAATTAATTCAGTTACACATTGTATATGCATAAGCACAATCTGCGTATAATGTTCCAACCGCTAGGATAGAGGCTGGAGGCCTGGACTCTCTGGCCCACTGCAGGTTGATTATCGATTATACATTTTTACCTGACTTAAGTCCCCAGTTTCTTCCAGAACCATCCTTCTACCACAGTATTCAGGAAAGTGCCTATGCATAAAACCGTTATCTTGAAAGCCTGTTTGTCAGAAACACTTGTGGATTGTCGATGTGTAATATAATGTTTTTATATGCGTGGGTGGCGTAAGCGCAGAGGTGCGGTAATCAAATCGAGAGTGTCCTTATAGTAGCTTCATAAATAGATATGTTGGAACTGTTTGTACTCCCTGTCACTTGTCCCTTGAGCTTCATTAGAAAAACCAGCGACAGACAGCATGCAACCATGAGGCACACAGTATTGATAATAAAACAAATTATTTTAACTTTTTTATTTTGTTATTTGTATTTCACGAACTGTGTACAAACAGATGTAAAAAAAAATAGGAGTTACCTTGTTAGGTGTGTGATAGAAGTACAAGTAATATGGAGGAAAAATGTATAAACAACTCGTGTTTATTTCTTGAAAGTCTTATTTTAGGTAATCTCTCTCTCAGTGGTTACCTTCACGAGGTAACCCTTGTCGAGGTCACTTTAAGTCGCCACCCCGAGGAAAACCTCGTTTTTCTTCGTTATTCAGAGGGTATTAACTCATGAATTAAGATAAATAAACTACATCTAAAAGCACTTTATTAATGTTCGATATCCTATCATCACATTGCACGTTCTTATTTGTTTTTGTGTTATACATATAAAATCACGTTGAAAATAAATTACAAAAATTATTAATTGCATGCATCTTTTGCTTGAAGTTATATTAATTTGAGGATTACAATAATGGGTAGATAATTTAAAAATCTAAATAATTCACGTTTTATTTTGTTTCAAAATATTGCTTTACTTTTTTTATTAAAATAATTCTAAAAGCTGAGTGACTTCGGCGTGCGCAGGGAGCGGGACAGAGAAGGACTGAACGCTCAAGTTCGTTTGGGGAAGCGCTTTAAGTTGGACGTACATAGGGTCAATACTAGATTAACATTTCAGTTATCTTACTCTGATATGTAATTATAAGCTATATTAACAGACAGAAAAGTCCACAGTTATGTACAGTCTATTTTTTATCACCATAAGGTTCAAACTCACTTGCATGTCATTAAACGTCAAGGTCTATTTGTCTATGTGACAGTTAGGTAGTAGGTATCATTATCATCCTTAGTGCAGTTCCAATTCACTGGGATTTTTTGTCAAAATTGCTAAAGCAATTTCGAGGTCCACTATATTACTTATTAGGAATTCTACTCTACTTTGACCAACCCACCATAATGACCCTAGCTTCAATTTCAAAACAATTATATCAAATTCCCTTAAACCATTTACGTAACTCGCGCCTGCAACCATTGTGCGGTAATTGTAAAATTATACAACCTTTACACGACGGCTTCATATATTACTTGTTTTTATAATAAAGTCCTTTTCAACGGCTCGTAGCCTTGCGTCAGCGCAAATATTACTGGTGTTATGTAAAGAGAAACAAAATAACGTTAATTTCGATTTGATTTTAGAACTTTAAGCTGTATGTTGTTGTTCGCTACAGGGTTATTTTGGCGCCCGGCCAAAATCCGAACAAACGCAGCCATCTTGTTTTTTTTTGAATATTTGAAATGACATTTCACAAAACAATAAATTGCCTGTCAACGTAATTTTAGCGCCAAAAGATAGTACGTTCATTATAACTTTACACGTGACGCCTAAGGCAGTACTGAATTTTGCAGACTTAGTTTCAATACTAATAGAGTTCAAAATGGTGACTGCTAGAACATAACTACCAATCACACGACTGCAAAATGCAGTGCTACCAATCGCGTTACTGGAGTGGAGACCGCTTATCGGTAAGCGTAGTGTGGGACGCCCCCCAGCTAGATGGACCGACGACCTTAAAAAGGTGGCTGGGACAGACTAGATGCGGAAGGCGGAGGACAGGGTGTTGTGGCGCAGCCTGGGAGAGGCCTATGTCCAGCAGTGGACTGCTATAGGTTGAGTTAATTGATTGATTGAATCGCGTCACTCTTCAATTTATACTAAACGCACAATAGCAGTGTACTTCACACTTCAATTTCAATATTCTCCAAGTATTTAATTTTGTATCACTCTGCCAGTCTTCTTGCTTGTTCCTATTTGCTGGCCTTTAACATGTCTACATCGAAGCCGCCGCTCCCAGACATTCGTTTCCAGCATTCCATAATTATTTTCTTGTTTGTCCGCACGATCTATTGCATACTGAACATCTTTTAAAGTAAATACTAAAGTAGGTATGTATAGTTGACCCCGTAATTTCTTTATCACCTAAGGTCACTCGCATGTCATAAAACGACAAGCTGTGTTTTGTTTTTGTTTAAGTGATAGATAATTATTATCATAAAGAATAGCACCACCCTATTTTTTCCCGTAGGTGTCGTAAAAGGGACTTACTAGAGAGTGGGCAGCAGCATTGTCTATGCAGCATCTCAATAGTCTTAAATTCATTAATTATCTTGGTTTAAATAAAATAGATTCAATCACTTCTTTAAACAAAAGAAACCTACTTGTCAGTAACAAGCATGATCATATTTGTCTCAACTCGAAATACTGCACAGTCGTGAGTGTCGTGACCATAACGTGACCAGCCTTTACTTCATCCACTAGCATACATTACCCCATTTCTCAAGACTGACACCTCACAAATGACACAGCTTTTAAATTTAAATAATCGCCACTGCTGGAAGCATAATTGGCAGCTCTTATCTACCAAAAATAACTACTTGTACCCTTCACATCAGTCACTGTGCAACCTTAATTCAATAATAACATACCACGATTATTTTAAACCTTGAAGATGGTTCTTACAGACTCTGAAGCTATTAAAACAGGTTCTTTTGATAACTTTGGGCATCATGAAAGTCAAAATAATGAAAAATCGAAGACGAAAATGTAAATTTTTGAAGTAACTGCACAATAAATATTTGTGACATTATGGAAGTATGGACTTTTTAAATGTCGACAGCGCCTAATGACAATTTTTTATTTCATAAATCGGCGCAATTTTTGTTTAATATCAATTTCTTTGTCCAATCGTGTACAAAACCTTTTTCATCGACTCGATTTGAACAATTCAACCAATCTTTTAATTTTCTACAAAATAATGGCTTATTATAATTTTTCGTTTAACCACAATACTCTTTTGTCGCCAACGGCCAAAATCCTCAGTAAATCTTGGCCTGATAATCAAAATGGCGTATGGTCAAACTGGTTGTTGATCAAACAAGACGATGGCACCCAAAAGGAGTAACTAATAAACGTGAACCGAAATGAACACGACGCAACGGCGACCGATAATTGGGGAAAATAATATCGGCTTAAAGAGCAGAATGTTTGGCGAGCATGTTGGCGGATTTGTTGGGTGTACCAGGCAGCAGGTGGGTGAAATCTTCAAATCTCCGTTTACGTTATGGGTTGGTCACTTTGTTGGGCAAGTTGTTGGCGTATTTATTACAAATGGGGATGTAACTCAATAGGCGCTATGGTCACAAACTCACAAGTTGATTATAACTACTGCATTGAACTTTACTTCCAAGACCTAGGAAAATTACATTTTGTTTCAACTACTTAGTAATGTTATCACTAATCACTACAACACCGATCACAAAGGACATGTTTTTTGCTTAGAACCAAAACAGTGCAGAAATGTTATATGAAATCTCATTGTTGCACTGTTCTGTCTCCCATTAAGTTTAATATAAAATGTATGCATTAGATCAAAAAGATACTGGCTGAAAATAAAAATCGGCTGAATAAAACCGACTTGGTGAAAAACTATGTTTTAATTAACTTCAGTTTTTATTTTGAGTAGGTATATTTTATCACAGTAGGTAGATTTGTAGTTGAAAAACCACGCACCTTGCTAAAGTGAGTAATTAATGCACTCGATCTAATTTAGTGCCCTCGCATGCGCTCGGGCACCAACATAACACTCGTGCATTAAGAACTCACTTAGCGCTCGGTGCAACAATCAACAATTTTTTTTGCAAACTAGTGCTTTTCTATTTTTATGAGGGTACATAAGTGCGGACAAATTAGCGGGCTGATTGCGTAACACACTATCAGTAGGAATCGGTTTCAATTTGACAGTTCAACAACATTCACTGCGTCATTCACGTTGTCGAGCAGACAAATTTTTCGAACTTAAGAAGCTATAGATTAGCAAAACACTTCGAAATCATTCAAATTGTGATTGATAGTGTGTTACGCATTAGGATGTAGGTCTTTTTAAACATTTATGAAGTTCTGCAGTCTGATAGTGGACATCCTCGCAATAGGAAACCAATAAGCGAAGGTTTTTCTAGAAAGATTTTAGCATGGGAAAGCTCGAAAGTACTTATGTAAAATCACTCCATAGAACGAAAACAACGAAAGCTGTCCAAGAAAAAAAGCGGCAATTTTCAACCCTGTTGTTGCTGTGAAACTTTGTATACACTTTAAAAACCGGCCAAATGCGTGTCGGACCACGCACAATGAAGAGTTCCGTAGTTGGGATGAATTTATCCCAAGAACAAACTTAACATTGTAGTTGAAAAACATGATCCCCATACATTCCAACTGCAAATGTAAGTTTGTACGCACAATTGTGAGTGATTTATTATGTTATTTTAAGATCACAGACTTCTTATAGATTTTCCTGTAATCTATAAGTAAAGTACTATTTTCTGTATTTTTATCAAAATTTTAGGCTCAGCAGTTTCGGAGATAAGGGGGTGGTCATTTTTCATCTAATTTCTTAAATAATTTCAAAAGTATGTATTTTAAAATTATAAAAAATCCCTAAAACAAGTTCTTTCTTTTGATATGTCACACGGTACAGTCAGCAAACTCGTTTTTTTAATTTTCTAATTTGCCCCCTAAAAGTGACCTCCATATTCAAAATTGATTTATTTACGCAAAACGTCCGTGTTTGGGTCACAGAAGTTCATATTTGTACCAAATTTCAACCTAATCGGTCCAGTAGATTCGGAGCAAATCAGCTGTGACAGACAGAGACACACTAGTGATCCTATAAGGGTTCCCTTTTTCCTTTTGAGGTACGGAACCCTAAAAATATGAAATACTGATGTAAGTACCGCAGAATATTTCTTGAATAATAATTAGTATCAACACCGTTTATAGAGTAGCAAGGGTTAAAAGCTGATTTTTTTAAATTGCCGCGATTTTTCTTGGACAGTATTCGTTGGTCAGACTCTAGCATCGATAATCCTAGATGTCTTGTTGGTCTAGTGGTCACAAGCGCTACTGCTGAGCATGAGGTCCTGGGTTCGATTCCCAGGTTGGGCAAAGTGATATTGGGTTTTTCCATTACGAATTTCTCAGTCCGGAGTCTGGCAATAGGCTCGCCCCCCATGGAACTTAAACATAACTGGCGAAATATGGGTGTACTTAGTATGGGTACACCTCTGCCTATCTCTTCGGGGAAACAAGGCGTGATGTTACGTCATTCTAGATGTTTTTCTTTACGGTCCACACAAATAACTGTACCCTGAGTGTAAGTTAGCAAGTGAGTAAACGTAACAAGCGCGTTTGCGTTAAGATTTTTATTCTCACTCTTATACTCTTAGCATTATGATCTATAGGTCAAATTTTAACGCAAACGAAATAGTTACGTTTACTCTCTTGCAAACATACACTTGACCACTGTTGGCCATTCGGTCCGTCCGTATGTCACCATTGTAATACTTAACATAAACTTTATTGGGTGAAACTTAACTTTTCCCTTAACCGGCGATTGTCACGAGAGTAACTTAACTTCAACAGCTTAACAGTAACTGTAGTTAATTGTACGGTTAATTTTAACCAAATAAGAGTTGCATCTTGTCACGAAACATTTACCAAGTCTTGCCTGATTGATTGATCATTATCTGATATGTAAGTACGACATTGGAATCTTTTTATGGCAAAAGTGGAAATATAAAGTTGGGTGTATTTACATGGTTAACCCAAGCACTGTGTAGTAGTAGTTTTTTAGTACTTACGTAAAAAAAAAATCTACAGTTATTCAGAAAAATGCATTGGTATAACTTATAGGTATTGTGTTTTAAGTGCATCGGCCACTGCTGGGCAAAAGCAGTTGTTGTTTCCTCTTTACTTTTGCCTGCTGCTAAACTACGTATATATAGAATCTTATAATATATATTACAAAAGTATAAAAAAGTCAAATTATTTATTTCAAATTTCACATAGACACAAAAATAGAATTGATTCTAGTTGCCCCTTCCAAAAAATAGTTTCGTATGGAGAAAAATGGGCAAGAAACTCCACCGTTACTCTTTTAAAAATGTTTTACAATATTTTGTTTAAGTACAATAATTATATGATTTTAGGTGAAGACGATGCACCTAGAATAAAATTACAATAGGTAAAAATAATTAAAAGGAAAGCATTGAAAAATAACTTACTTATGAGATAGATACATGGTGCTCACATATTTACAAACATCGTAAAAGTATGTTTTCCTAAAAAAAAAAAAAAATGTCAGTGTACTACTACTACTATTATTATATTAGTTATCTCCGCCTACATCTCTCTCGTTGTCTTGTAATAAAATAGTCGCAATCTCTTAAAGAAAGAAAATGTAGAAAACTGAACACACTGCAATGTCGGACTGAAGCTAGGAAGATAGGCTTTTGTCCAGCGGTGGTGCATGCACTCCAAACAAAATACAAATGTCGCAATGTCTTCCTAGCTTCGGTTCCACAGGACTGAAGCTAGGAAGAGATTACAGCAATTTTATTATGTTTGGAGTACATGTACCACTGCTGGGCAAAAGTCTCTCTTGTTTTCTCTTACTTTTGTTGCTGCTAGACTGTATAGAACCAAATAATGTTACTTTATACTAGTCATCTCCGCCTACATCTCTCTCGTTGTCTTGTAATAAAATTGTCGCAATCTCTTCCTAGCTTCAGTCCTGTGGGACTGAAGCTAGGAAGAGATTGCGACATTACTAGCTTTAGTCCCACATTGTAGTGTGTTCAGTTTTCCTCATTTTATTTCTCTATTTCGCCCTTATTAACTTCATCTTTAGAAACATAACATTCTATTAGGTCTTTCTTGGCCGCCATGCATACACAAATCTTCAGAATTCAAGTTAATTATATTCATAGACAGCACATAATATATGTTTTCACTCGGGACTCTAGTCGGCGACCTCGAATCCAGTCTCCCTGCCTACCTACCGATAGATCTACATGTTGTAGCCGCATCACTAAGCTATTTAGGTCACAGTCGCAAGCGCATATTATGATTACCCGTATCAAAATCATATAAACAACTAATAACATGACGATATAAGGCAGGGACGTTTTATTTTATATACTTCTTACCAATTTTGGTGAACCTAATCATAGGGTATCGGTGTAATTCAGAACTAAAGTAGGCGTTTAGAATTTAAATGGTTAATTAGGAACGTAAAATATTTCAGATCCTGACTCAGTTATACTGCATTGATTAGTATTTTAGATTATAATATATTTATGTATCGATATCTTAACACGATGATACAAAAATAAAAAAGAGTAGTTGCTGCAAGGGTTTTCTCATCGTAGGTCAATTGACAATCTGAGTCATTAGTGTGTATGACCTAAAGATAAAAATCGTACTTTTATCGTAGTCTCTTTTTTTATTTTATGTAGGATGGGTTTGCTCTTGACCTTAGTCTAGGGCAGAGATGACAGAGACAAAGTCGACGGTGGAGTGAGCTTACCCAGAAGAAGCCTGTTCACTCTAACTTTGAAGAGATTAGGGTTGTATGCGTTCAGAAACACAGACGCAGCTAGAGAGTTCCACTCTTTTGATGTGCGCATTATAAAAGACATTTGGAAACGCTTAGTACGAATTGGTGGAATAGCAACAAGGAAGGGATGGTAACCTGTAGTCTTTCAGATTGCTTTTCCGGTTATAATTATTTATTACTACAACGTAACTACTTGTTACAAATGAATTAGACATCTGTGGCCGAACTAGACGAAAGCCTGTATTTCGGCTATCAGCGCCAACCCCTCAAACAATCTTAATATAGCCATCAAGTAGAGATAAATGTTAACATTTTGTAGATTAAAAAAAAAGTTGATAATAAATAACATAATAATTCGATACAATAAAATAATTTTATCACTAAAGGCAATATTTTCAGAATTTGCCAAAAATTTAAAAACACATCTGACAAATCAAACATCATCAAACACAAACAAAACATCAAATAAATGCGGACGAGTACTTCGACGCTTAAGTGTTTTTTTTATTTATTTATTTTTTTCGGGTTGTAATTTTTTTTTCCTAGTAAGTATCTTCTTAGTGTAAATAATTAGCTGTGTATTTGTAATTAGTAAATAATAAAACATTGTAAGTTGTTTTGTAAATATATGCAAATAAATACTTGACAGTAGAAAAAAAAATCGATAAATGAATAAACAGCTCGTTAAAAGTGTAAGTAAACAAAACCTGAATACACATAGAAAAATGATTTTTATAAACTCTTGTAATCTTACTTCAATAAATCAATACATCGTAGTCGCAACACCTCCCGTTTAAATTGAAGCTATGTCCGGGGCATCAATAAATAAATCCTATTGCGAAAAAGCTTATTTTCTTCGACAGTAACTATTACATACCCGGGATCAAACCCAGACCGTTGCGCAAAGGCTGCCTGTAACGATCATACCATAAATGGACACCATAACATGGTTGCCAAAGTTTGTGTAGATATTATGGTGTGGCTGGGAATGTTGGCTTTTTAGGTTATGTTTTAAGAGATGTAATGTTAAAGAATCTGCTGTTAATGAGAAGATTCGATTGGTAGAAGTCAAGGATCAACAAAAAGAGACAACATAATAGTGGGAATTCATTTGGCTATATTTAAAAAGACAAGGAAAATCTTTTCTTTTTTTTTTACTTCTTTGTCTAAACTATTGTACAGTAGTAGTGCTAAATCGGCCACAAGACACTTACTCGTATGATAAAATGTTATCAGAACTGTAGATCGTGTGACTACATACCGCATATTTCATTTATTTTTATGTACCATGGCTTCCTTGAAGACTCATCATGAACTCAACAGATTATTTTACCCCCAGAATGTATTTCAGACATCAACATTTTATTGAATGTTTAATTATTTTAACTTAATTTAATTAATTTTACTTTTTTTTAATTATTTTTACAGTCTGAACATCATACAATGCTCTCGTTTTTAGGGTTCCGTACCCAAAGGGTAAAACGGGAACCCTATTATTAAGGCTCCGCCGTCTGTCTGTCTGTCTGTCTGTCCGTTTGTCCGTCTGTCCGTCTGTCACCAAGCTGTATCTCATGAACCGTGATAGCTAGACAGTTGAAATTTTCACAGATGATGTATTTCTGTTGCCGCTATAACAACAAATACTAAAAAACAGAATAAAATAGAAGAAAATAAATATTTAAGGGGGCTCCCATACAACAAACGTGATTTTTTTGCTCGTTTTTGCTCTATATTGATAACGGCAACAGGTAGACGCTTGAAATATTCACACAATATGTAGATATATATTGACTTTAAAAACAAATAATTAAATTAAAATAAAACAAATATTTAAGGGGGGCTCCCATACAACAAACGTGTTTTTTTGCCATTTTTATAGATAATGGTACGGAACCCTTCGTGCGCGAGTCCGACTCGCACTGGGCCGGTTTTTTAATTCTCTAATGCCTCAACAAAGCCTGAACACGGCTCTTATCATAGATGTCATATCAAGAACATCCTCCTATCAATCAACAACGCTTACATGAACAGCATGCCTCCTTTTTCTTCTACACATAACTTGGCAACACTCATATTTATTCATACAAAATTGCTAACCTAACCCATAACTTGTTGCTAACAGCCCTAACTGTCACTGCATATGGTCGTTGACATTTTAATTCGCGTACCTTTCTACATTATGTCTGAATCACATAATATTTAGAATTACATGATTTCTAATACGCTTTGGTCTTGTTCATGTGCTGTTAAATTAGCTGTTGGAATTTAGGGCTGTGTTCCACGAACGATTTGTCAACGAAGGGGAGATTCATATCATCATTTCAGCTGAAAGACGTCCACTGCTGGACATAATGGCTAGTGCAGACTCGTGCGATATCGCGGACACGACGGGACACTAGTAGGACAATTTCTTTGTCGGTGCCTCTCGCGGCCGCAATATCGCACGAGCCTTAAACCTCCCCAAGCGTCCCCACATCGACCGGTCCTGCTCTTTGTCCATCGTCGGAGGGGAGATTAGTCACATACAATGATTGTCTCTTGAATTTGTTTGTTTGATCTTTGCATGATTGCGTTGACGTTGGTTTTAGATGCGTCAAAATCGCTATAATTTACACTTTTTCAAATCTAACTGAATGATATCGATATTTAAAATAATTATCGGGAATTCGGGGTATTTATAGTTGAAACTCCATAGATTATAAGTACTTAAAAAATTTAAGTAAAAATAATTTTGTTTAGCTCCACTATTTTAGACAAACTTTTTACAGTGAACGAAGCAACGTCATACCAATTGGCGCGAAATTAATTAAACCAGAGGTGACCAATATTTATAGTCTAACTATTAGCTACAAAATGAGCCAATGGCATAAATAAAATGCAGTATTAATGTAGCTTATAGGTATAAGAGAAACTCTCGCGATTTATTTGCTATCTGCATTAAACGATGTTTGAAAGTGACATCTGTCGGCAGCAAGCGTGCAACTTTCCTTTTTAGTTTTTATTAGCTAGCGCTAACTAGATTTATATTACTTTAATGTCTCCGCTTTGCCTACTTTTGCATTGATCTTAGGTTTATTGCAAAGCAACTATTATGCATAGAAGTCTGAAGAGAGTAGGTATTTAAAAGAGATCTGGGGGTCTACTCCGCAGATAAATCTGAAGTATCAGCCGTGACCTGACTACGGCTGACTATGGCTGAATACGGTGATAGAAAAAAAATACGACAGTCAAAGAGATAATAAAATTCAAAGTAAAAAAAATAACCGACTTCCAAAAAAACACTACAATTTGAAAAATCGGTGTCTTTCGATCTGTATTTTAGTTTTTGCCACCGACTTCCGAAATTAAAGTTATTTTTCACATTGTAGTGTTTTTTTGGAAGTCGGTTATTTTTTTGTATAAAAGTTTTTATTTTTCACTTTTTAGTGGGTCCATTTTAAATTTATCTAATTTACAATAGTCTAATGTGAAGTACTCATCACCTTTTACAAAATATTGCTTTTCCCGATGCTGGGACGTTAATTGTTGAGGAGTTCTCCTGGTAAGAACCAGGAGAACTGCCACTCACCATATGCATTGTGACGAGCATAAATTGCTTAGCAACCATATTAAAGTACCTAATCGAATCGCAACCCGTTAAATACTTATTATTATGTTGTTCCGGTGGCCATCTGTGGTTTCCATCATCAGTTCCACTTCACCAAATGGTGATTTTTGGAAGCAAATGCACGAGTTACTATAAAACCAGTTGCCTATAAAATTCGAGGGTTACCCTCGATTTCCATGAGATGCCCTCATCAGATTCTGATTTGGTGGCAATGGGACCACCTCGGGAGCATACCCTTTCAAACAAAAAAATATTTTTCAATATCGGTCCATAATTGACGGAGATATAGGTGAACAAACATACAGCCGAACATATAACCTCCTCCTTTTTGGAAGTCGGTTAAAAATGATGGACTAACGTGAGCTACCGAAAAGCGTAGGGCAATCCTGTTGAAAGCCGATGTTGAAATACGAAACGGTTTGTAAGCGATTGTCACTTGTATAGGCCGTCTGAACATATTGTACGAGTATCCCCATCCACCAAAACTAACGACGTTTTGTTCTGCTGATGGTGGTTTTATGGCTTAAAATAATGCTAAACTGAATCCTGCAAGCTATTTTCCACCAATTTTAACAAAAACCTTTTTGTCACTATATTTTGCATTCTGCTGCACAAATAATTTGTCCTTGGACACATCTTCCAACAAATAGTATATAATTTGAAAATGGGTTACTTTTGATATAATTAAAAAGCTAACTGGATGACATGCCAATTGTCTTTAGATGCATCCTCTTGATTGAACCAATGTAGAGCACAAAAGAAAAATCCAACAGTGCACTATTACAGAACAAGACGAATTAACGTCAATAACAGAAGCTAATGCGCACAACTATTACCATTGATTATGCGCAATTGTATTCACAATGTACTACATACATCACCCAGGTCCGCTCGCTCGTCGCAATGAGAAAGCGAATGATTTATTACAAGTCAGTGTTGCCAGCTTGAATCATAACGCGTTGATTTTCTATAGACGTCATTGCTTAATGATGGTTGGATGTAGGTCTTAAGGTTGCTACGGTTTCTTAAGAGCGGTGCCGCTATCCAGCGGACCTGTAATTTTAAGTAAACGGACAATAAGTTGAGTCTTAAGTGTTTCGGTGTTTACCTTAATTTTACTGCTGTTCCTGCTGACTTTTTTGATTCAGTTGCAGAAGTCAACAAACATTTTTTTTAAGGTAGATGGTGATGACACCAACTTAAGAAGGTTCACATTTTAATCTCAGTCACAATCCCTACATTTTTGACATTTGATTGTCACTGAAATAAGATTGCTACTAGATTTTGAACGTTTTTAATTACGCGAATTGATTGGTCTTCTGAACACTCAACTTGGTTCTATGTTTTCTCGGATTTGGTATCCGCACTTAGTCCTTCATGTGGACCATTGTGCGTGCACTCAACTTGGTTTTACGATATCCATATAGCTATTGCAGATTCCTTTGACCTAGGTACATTTAGCAACTAATAGGTATTAGTAAATAAATGTATTTCCATATTTCTTCAAGGGTGTCGTAAAAGGCAAATAAGGGGCTTACTAGAGAATAGGCAGCGGCGTTCTCTCTTTCTTATAACACCATACTGCGATCGCCAACCCGCCTGCCAGGCGTGGCGATTATGGAACCCCCCCCCACTCTTGGGAGAGGCATATGTCCAGCAGTGGACGTCTTTTGGCTGAAATGATGATAATGATGATGAGGAATGACATTCATCACGAACATTCATTGAATGACTGTACTGAATCAGACTCGATTTAATCCAAAGATTCACACTAGGCCCTGGAGCTTCCTGTTTCATGGGATTATAGAGACCATTGCATATCAAAGAGTAGACCGGGGGGCGCAGTACTGGTAGGGAAGACATGCCCTTGGGATATGGAAGGATTATTAGAGTCGTACCGGATATGCAACCTTGAGCACGGGTTATATTTATCTATGGGTAAGCATCTTTTAATGACGCATGACGTCGCCAACAGGTCCAGCTTTGCCGAATCTTGAATGGTGAATCGTTTGACGGGATTAAACAGCTTTTTTGACGCTTTTCTAGGTCACTGCTATCACACGTTGCTGTTGCCAATGTCTTCATCCAAGTTCTCGTTTTCGTTTATGTTTTTTTCGGTGTAGAGTAGTAAGTCGCAGTTAATAGCCCATAACTTCACTGACTGATATCCTACCTAAATAACCTATTGGTATGCAATTTCAAGGATCCTCCTTTCGATTTGCGTTGACACGACAAATGTCTCAATTTTACGTCGATCATGTATTTTATTTTCGTGCGCACTCAATTCTTTGCTCACGACCAAAACCTTCATATCTCGTTTGTCATGAAAGAGTACTGATTTACTGATTTTACATAAAACCTTTTTGTTATGCACCTTCGAGGAATAAGCTCAGGTCAATCACACACTACTTACTCTTGAGTATATTAAAAGGCCTCCAAGGGTTACATTTTAAGATGATGAGCACCTTCTCTGCCTTCTTTCACTTCTTATTCTTTTTCTGCTTCTGTGATAGCGACTAATATAAATTTGACACACTACTATGAATTGGTCAACTTGTTAATAAAGGCAAGGACAATATTGCTTTTACAAAAACAGTACGAAAGCCAGTAACAGGTTTACTTACAAATATCTGTTAGCTTATGCACAACCCAGCTTTGTATCACTTTTAAACCAGTGTATAAAACAGGCCAAAACAAAAGAACTAATACCGCCTTATTACAAAACAATATTTATATTTTGACATGGCTTAAACCATGGAGCCAGTTTTTGTAATAAGACCGTAACAGAAATACCGTTATTTATACAAAACTGAAAACTTAGTTCGGTACTAAGTTGTCAGTTTTGTGTTTAGGAACTTACCATAGTCGTAATAAAGTTCGAAATTCAATAATGGATAAGGTTTATCTTCATTAAACATCCTTTAAAACAGATTCTTGCACAATGCGACACCAGCGCCATCTGTTTGCAGTCAATATGACATACTGCTCATAATTTATTATGATCGTGTAGGCTTGCTTGAATCTATTAATAAGGTTTGATTTACATAATATGAAATCAAGTTAATCAAGCCTAGATTCCATATTTGACAGTGACACTTTGTGGTCATTAAGTACATCGAGTCGTTGAAGTTGAATGTTAATTATGCGATTTCTAATGATTTCTTTGTTTTGTTCACAGGTAAACCACAACAAATCTTGGAGTTATTTAAGTCGGAATGGGACTTTTCGTGAAGAAAGTTTGTATGCCACTCTTCTTAAATCTTGTCAGACTGAATCAAAATGAAAACTAAATAAAACGCTATCAGACTCGTACTAACTGCTGAGTCTGGTTGACCGAAATAACCTATCTCTGTAGCTATCAACTCAGCCTATCGCAGTCCACTGCTGGACATAGGCCTCTCCCAGGCTCCGCCACAACAACCTGGCCTCCGCCTTCCGCATCCAGTCTGACCCAGCCATCTTCTTAAGGTCGTCGGTCCATCTAGTTGGGGGTCGTCCCACACTACGCTTGCCGATACGCGGTCTCCACTCCAGGACTCGTCTGCTCCATCGGCCATCGGTCCTTCGACAAACATGGCCAGCCCACTGCCACTTCAGTTTGCTTACTCTGCAAGCTATGTCGGTAACTCCGGTTCTTTTCCGGATAATTTCATTCCTGATTTTATCCTTCAAAGAGACTCCAAGCATAGCCCGCTCCATAGCGCGCTGGGCGACCTTGAATTAATGGCCCAGCCCGACTGTCAGTGTCCACGTTTCGGCACCGTATGTCAAGACGGTCAGGACGCACTGGTTAAAGACCTTGGTCTTCAAACATTGCGAGATAGGTGACGAGTAGACTTGACGCAGCTATAGCTTATCAAAATCAAATCCCTTGACATAAGACTTCAATAGGCTTTTGAAGTTAGTAAAAAATATGTATGAAATCCCATGAACAATGATACACTATTATTAACGAATAATTTGAAAAGCTCCTTACATTTTTTTACATAAAGTAAACATAAGATCATCACGCCTCTAATCCCCGAAGGGGTGCCTAACCCTGCTGGGAATTTAAGCGTGATGTACCTATGTATAGTAACACCCTTATTTCGCCAGTTCGGTTTAAGTCCCATGTATCAGGGGCCAGCCTATTGCCATCAATTGGCACAAATCCAGACTTCGGGCTGCGACTGAGAAGTTCCGGATGGAAAAACCGAATAAAAATTTTCCCGACCTGGGAATCGAACTCAGGACCTCATGCTCGGCAGCGTAGCGTTGCGACTACACCACCGAGACAGTTACTTAAAATTTACTCTCTTGTTATTTCGCGTCGCATTAGCAAGACATAAAACGTAGTTATGTAATGCACCAACTAAGTACCTAACCGGGTACCTATTGATTCAAGCGTTGATTATAAAAATTAACACTGAATGCAAGCTGTCAGTTAAGGGTTCCGGCATTTTAGCCGCGCCTTGTTATCCGTCAAGGTATAAACGCATAAATTAATTGAATAAAATTAAATGGTATATAGATACTGTTATGCTTTTAGTTTTTGTATTTTAATTGTAAAGGACAGGGCTAGGGTGTGTTCCATTTCTTGATTCTAAGGCTCTTTAAAAAGATAAAATAATAATGACACACGAGATGACGGGGTGACGGGGTGTGTCGTGTGATGTATACGAAGTTCACACAATAGCAACTTTGTCTCTTTAGCCAAAATATCGTCTTCCTTGGAACACAGAGGTCATTCAAAGTCTAGTTAAAAAAAAACCGGTCAAGAGCGAGTCGGACTCGCGCACCGAGGGATCCGTACGTTTGTATGATGTTGATGATTTCTGAAAAACTGTGCTATTTAGAGACATCGTTTTATTTTTCCTGTAATTTTTACATAAACTCCTATCACATAGAATAATTTCAGATTTTTATCTATGCAAACTACAAAGATAAGGGGTTTGGTATAAGAACGGTATCTTTTTTAAATTTTTCATCAAAACTCGGAAACTATGCTGCCTTAAAAAAATATTGTTTGAGAATGTGCAAAAAGCGCTCTTTCATATGATACTCCACATGCCCTAGAGTTTTAAGTCCGGTTTCAGTCCCTTTTGCAAAAAATATATATTTTTTTAAATTTCTTTCCTGTTTGCAAAATAGTGGGGCAAACGTCACCTAAAACTATTCAAAATTTCAAGTTGATGGCATTAGTAGTTCTTGAGATATCCAGGTGTGACAGACAGACAGACAGACAGACAGACAGACAGAGACTTAGTCTCACCATAAGGATTCCTTTTTACCATTTTGGTATGGAAACCTAGAAAAACATGTCTATTTTATTAAAAGAAACCTTTGCTAAAAAAAACAGCAATAGGTATATAATTGTTTCAAAAATATAAGCTTTCACGAGAGACAAACGACTTTTTCGTAAAACACCAAAGGTGAAAACTGTATCAGCATTCATAGCAAATTACGCTTAAATTGAATGTTATTCTTAGGTTAAATCAACCAGCATTCGTTTGCCAATATTTCAGTAGATTGTGTGGTGTTACAAAAGGTTTAATTATATAAATAGAACAGATTCTGTTAGAAAGAACAAGACAAAAAACAATTGTATTTGGTGACTTTAACATAGATTTACTGCGAAATGAACGTAAAACCACAGACTACAGGAACATGGTACACGAATCAGGCTACTCTATAATAAACAATACTCATGAACAGTATGCCACTCGGGAAACAGGAAATACAAAAAGCATTATCGATCATGTGTGTACAAATATTTCCAATTCCAGCATGCACATGGCATTAATTGTGTCAACTTTATCTGACCACAAGCAAATATACGTAGGAGTAAAAAAGTATAAGCAATCATTAATACAAAAAAAACAATATCAAGCAATTAACTACGGCGAACTTGTTAACAAAATACAGGAGGGAAATTTACCACAGGAAGACTATAGCTACGACACACTTGAAACATACATCAAAAAGAAAATTCAAGATGCAAAAATTTCAAAAACTAAAATACTTAATTTACCCCAGAAGGACTGGATTAATAAAACTATAATTAACAATATAACTGAAAGAAATCAACTATGGCACAATTACTTAAAAGATCCTAAGAGTGAAGAATTCAAATCAAAGCTAACAGCTGCAAAGGAAAAAGTGAATAAGACAATAGGCAAAGACAAGAAGAAATATTATTATGATGCTTTTAATAAATGTAAAAAGAACCCCAAGAAGATGTGGAAATTAATAAATACAAAGTTAATTGTAAATAATACTGTCATAACAAATGGTACAGAAATTTGTAACAGTTTTAATCATTACTTTGCGACAATCGGTTCTATACTAGCTCATAAAATACAATCAAACCAACCTAACACTATACACACAAAAACTATACATAAAGCTACGGACATCCAAGGCCCTAATCTATTGGAACTACACCCGTGTTCAAAAGATGAAATCAAAAAAATTATAGATAACATAAATAACAATTCCAGTTGTGGGATAGACGGTATAACCACTAAGGCTATAAAGTGTATCGGAAACCTAATCGCCAATAATCTTGCGAATTGCATTAATGACTGTCTAAACAAAGGTATTTTCCCAGACAGCCTTAAGATAGCCAAGGTGACCCCTATTTATAAGGCAGGAACTAAAACTGATCCCGGCAACTACCGGCCTATCTCTGTATTGCCTGTAATTTCAAAAATATTTGAAAAGGTATTATATACCCGGTTATTTGATTACTTGAACAAAATAGACTTTCTTTATGACCATCAGTACGGATTTAGACCACATTCTAATACACTCGCAGCAACAATCGATTTAGTAACTAAAATTAAAAATAATATCGACAAAAAGCAACTAGTTCTAGGTATTTTCATTGATCTTAAAAAAGCATTTGATACAATAAGTCATTCCATACTATTAGAAAAGCTAAAAAGCATTGGAATCACTGACCAAGCTTACAAAATATTCGAATCTTATCTTGCAAATAGACATCAGATAGTAAAAATTGATAATTTTGAAAGTGCATCTGCTGAAATTGTTTGCGGAGTTCCGCAGGGATCAGTTTTAGGACCTCTGCTTTTCTTAATTTATATAAATAATATAAGTAATATTGGGTTAGCGGGACATATCTCACTGTACGCAGATGACACATGTCTTTTTTATTTTGGCCACTCCATGCATAGTGTTATTACTGAGGCACAGCAAGACCTTCATATCCTAAGTACGTGGCTTAAGCAAAACTTACTGACTATTAATGTTAATAAAACTGCATACATCATATTTTCTGCTAAGAACAAAAATATCCCTGATTTCCTTCCTCTTACGGTTGATGGCCAACAACTGTTAAGATCAAACCATGAGAAATACCTGGGCCTGATCTTGGACAGCAGACTGACATTCAGACCACACATTGAATATGTTAGAAGCAGATTGATTCCGTTGACTGGAGCTCTGCGAAATATCGCTAAATGTGTGCCATTTAAATTACGCTACACTATCTATAATACACTAGTCAAACCGCATCTAGACTATTTAATCCAAGTGTGGGGACAGGCCGCTATTACACATCTTCATGACCTACAAGTAACGCAAAACAAAGCAATCAAAGTTCTGTTTAATTACAATTACCTAACACCTACGAAAGACATCTATGCTAAAACTAAACTATTTAACCTTGAAAAATTACATATTTACCACATTAGTATGCATAATAAAGAAAATTTTAACAAACAAAATACACTCACAAATCACCTTCAATCAAAAAACTCACCACTACTACACCAGGAATACGGATAGTATAGAACTGCGTTCAGTTAGAACATTGTACGGAAGAAGAACTATTCAGTTTGAGGGAGCGCAGCTTTATAATAATTTACCAAAAGAAATAAGAGATTCTTCATCAGTGAACATTTTTAAGAATAGGTTAAAGTTGTATTTGTCTAACCAACAATAATAAATCATTACTTTATGTACTTACTCGATAGTTTGAACGACAATTATGTTTATTACTTAAGATATTTTTTGTTTAGTTTCTCATATTTAAGTGAACTATGTATGTTCTTTTTGAGAAATAAATTTCTTTAAACCGAAATAAATAGGTATATAGGTTACATGGCAATCAGTGTCGCGGTGTTGCAGTGAGAATGTGACATTTGGAAGAGCTCTGAGGTCTGAGCTTCATAGGCGATAAGCGTGTGAACTGACTATAGGGATACTATTGGTTGTGGGTCAGATTTAAATACAATAAAGTTAAATTCAAAATCAAAGTCAAGTAATAGATAAAACATTAACCGCCTTATTACAAAACAAGATTTATATTTTGATATGGCTTAAACCATGGGGCCAGTTTTTGTAATAAGAACCTAACAGTGATTGAAATACCGTTCTTTATACAAAACTGAATACTTAGTTAGGTACTAAGTTGTCAGTTTTGTATTAGTAACTTTACCAAAGACGGAATAAAGTTCGAAATTCAATAATGGCATGCATGGTTTCAACTTGGGTCTGAAGATAAACCTTGTTTTGTAATAAGGCGCTAAGAGATTTATTTTACTCCTGCGCTAGTAGTAACTCTTTAACAGCATACGAAACTGCTTTTCTCGTGTTACCAAAATCTCCATGAGTGCTCACGTTGGTGATACATGATATATACACCGTGGCATTTTAGTCGTCTACAACGGCAGCCCACTTCATGTATCCAATGACTACTAATCATTCATGAAATATTTTTTTTTATTAACATTTCAATAATTTAAAAAGAATATATAATACTTATATTATTCATTATGACGCATGATGTAGTTTGAAACACCCTGCGGGGCGAGCACGGCCTACTGTGACATGACTTGAGTCACACATTTTATCACAGTTTGATCGATAAAACTGTTTTGTCATAAAATGCTAGTACAAATTGACATGACATCATTTCTCATGTCTTGTTACAAACGTCTTGGGCAGCCCGTGCTCGGCCCGCTGATATGAGCGCGGTGCGAGCCTTGCACTCCATTCCGCGCCATCGTTCGAACGCAAGGCTCGTACAGGATGTTTCAAACTACGTCATGCGTCATATTTTATTTTATTTTTTTATTAATAAATGTTAATATTTTTTTTCTTTTATGAATGATTAGTAGTCATTGGATACATGAAGTTGGTTGCCGTTGTAAGACAAGTAAAATGCCACGGTGTATACAGGGCCTCCCACGGATATGCCACATGGAGGGAAAGTACCTTGAATATTGTAGATGGAACATTTTACTGAAAGAAGACATTACTTTAATTTAAAAAAAAACTGGATTCATAGATATTTAAATAATTACATGGTTGAACCGGAAATCGAACCCGTTACCCGAGAAAAATAATCACCCTGTAGCTTTATCATACCGATCGAAAGGCTTCATCATAAGGATTATTTTTTGCTAAATAACATAGTGTCACAAATAAAAGGAAGACCATGAGTTTTAACATTTTTAATACAAAATTAATAAAATCAAATGCTCAAAATGAGTCCATTCCTGTGGTATAAAAGATTAAGTAGACTGTCAGCCATGCTAGCAGAAAAGAAAATAGTTAAGTTACAATACTGTATGTATTTTCACGCGCCAATGTGTTAATTGGTTTTTTTTTTTTCGTCAATAAACAGCTTTCTATTTGCAAGCCAGTGCGAAATTTAAATAAAACCTTTGATAAGTTACCTCCTTGGTTGCCATGTTTCGGAGTAAAAGAACGTTCCATTTTTAAATTACACGATAGATATGAGTTTACTATGTAATTTAATTGGCCGCTAAAACACGACACTTATGGATTTTCATACAACTTTTGTTGCTTCAGTTCCTACTCTTTATTGGCAAACGCATAAATGATCAGACAGAGGAATGTCTAGGCAGATGATGATGGTTGATGGAGTCGGCTTCCAGTCTAACCAGATGCAGCTGAATACCAGTATTTTACATGTTCCGTGTGGTGCCGGACGTAAAGAATAGGACCATCCCATTTCTTCCCGTGGGTGTCGTAAAAGGCGACTGAGAGACTTCCTACAGAATGGGCAGCAGCTTATTACATATAAGGGTAAACAGAACACGAAATCCCAGTGCTTATAAATGAACAATCCTTTCGTCCTCTTCATCCAAGTTCATATACTTGTGGTGACACAAGCGTGCTCGTTGCGATTAAGCACCTCTTGCTTACCCGAGGGCCTAGACCAAGTGACGTTCTACGATAATTAGCGAAAACAAAAACAAAATATTTTATTTCACATAAGCCTACATGGGCACTTATGAAACGTCAGAAGCTAGGTGCACGGTTCCAATTGGTCGTTTCCTCTAAAGAAGAGCCGGCAAGAAACACCAGGGCTACTTTTTTTTTAATAATTGGCTTTTACAATGTTTTCAAATTACAGTGTTAATAGGTATGGGAGGCTAGTGTAGGCCTGTCAACAAGTACCTGGTACTTAACAAAATAGAAAATGGTCTACAAATCTAGTCTATTAAGCCTACAACGTCCTCACATTCACTAAATATATAAAATAATCTACAGAGTACAATTAAATTAGCTAGCGAAACTCCGCACACGGGATCAGTATCGATATCTAAACACGACAAAATAAAAAGATTTGATGTTTTTTTTGGGTGTATGACCGCTGGTAGTGTTGTTACTTAAAGTGAGAGTTGATAAAATCGGTGGTATCGTGTTGAGATATGGATATCCATCACGTCTGTGAAGTTTACACAATAAAAACTGATTTTAAACTAATATTTTAAGTGACTACACTACCGGCGGTTGATGACCCTAAAAAAAAACATCATCATATCAATTTATTTTTTGTTTTATCATGTTTGGATATAGCTAGCTAATTTAATTTGACCCTGTATATAAAAAAGTCGTCCTGTTGAAAGTCATCTAGGCCTTCTTCTGGCCTTCTTGAAAGACCGTACCAGAGTAACTTTAGTGATAAAACTTCGAGTTCCTACAGTTTCCTTCTTGATCGTGCTTACTTAATAGCGTCCTTACTCACAGAGTGAGCGCGATCCTCTAATTGGTTCCCCGAGTGCGGACGATTTCTCTCACCCTGGCCCCTATTACGTATACAAAGTAGTAATAACTTAATAATTATTGCATCGGCTTACTATTAGTTATTGAGTATGGTTTAAGAGTATCTTCCTGCAGGTATGTCGTAAGTACTCGTTTACAAACATAAATAATTTGCGAATGGATTGATTGTAATCAGAGGCTGGTGAACTTTGCGTGTAATGAGTTCCAGTAAAGGTACCTACTCAATTTATTGGAAGATGGTGATTATGTTTAAATAATGAAGAGTGTTTTTAAGAATAAAAGCCATAAAAATTATGAAAAATCTGCGTTAAACTGGAAATAACATTATTTTGGTTAGCACCAACTTTTGATTAAAAAATAAGTCTTCATTTCTAACTATTTATCCATTTAACCTAACCTACTTGCCAAGCGTGGCGATTATAGCGACCTCCCCTCCCCCCTTTGGGTGAGACCTATGTCCAGCAATGAACGTCTTTCGGCTAAAATGATGATGATGATTCATTTAACCATTTATGCAGGAAGGAAGAAGAAGGAAACAGAAAAATACGTTCAAAGGTGAAGCTTATTTCAAAAGAAATCTCTTCCAGCATACCTGCGATAGAAAAGTAGATAAAAATATATCTATCTTCATTTCACAAAACTTATTCACATATTCGGTCACAACATAACGGAATATGTTACAAGTTATAAACAATTTAGTCATGTTAAATTTTCGCATAATCCATGTAAATTCACATGAGTTTGTAGCAACAAATCATTGCAGTCAGATCAAAGTAAACCTTCTGATATGTCTTTGTGAGTGATATTCTAACCTCTGACCCAACTGAAAAGGTAAAAACATGTACATTTAATTGCAATAGCAATAAAAACACGCACTTTACACATACCAAAGCAATCAATCAATCGTTTATGTCAATCATAGCATCAAACCATAGCGATGTAATGTGGGAACCAATCAACAAACGTCTCTCATCATCTGCCTAGCCTTTCCTCAACTATATTTGGGTCAGCTTTCAGTCCAACCGGATGCAGCTGTATTTTACATGGAGCGACTGCCTGTCTGACCTCCTCAACCCAGTTACTGGGTAATACGATACCCCTAGCTAAGACTAGTAGTCAGACTTTCGGGCTTCTGGCGACTGTCAAAGATCCACGAATGACAGCCAGGACCAACGGCTTAGGATGTTTTCCGAGGCACGAAGTGGTCTTGGTATGTAAATATGGTCACTCATCCACGGACCAACCGCGAAAAGCTTAACCTGTTCGATCGAACCGTGCGGCTGTTTTTATACTTATCTTTGGCAGTTGTTACGGGTCGTCAGAAGCCCGAAAGTCTGACAACCACAAGAGGTATCGTGTTACCCAGTAACTGGGTTGTGGAGGTCAGATAGGCAGGCGCTTGATGTAAAATACCGGTATTCAGCTACGTCTGGTAAGACTGGAAGCCGACCCCAACATAATTGGGAAAAGGTGATGATGACACCTCTATCATCCGTCTGTAATGAATGTTGATTTTCTTGTTTTTTTTTTCTTGGCTCATGTGATACCTACAAAACGAAAGAGGTTTGCCTATTATCATCTGGGAAGCGTGCAGTTATCCCACGCTCATGCACATTAAAATTACGATGATAGCAATAAAATTTCTATCCGCTATGATACGTAATAGTACACTTGCAATCTGAAAGTGCAAAGTTCGTGTTTTGTTTAGTTGTTTTTTAATTTGAAAGTATCTTCAAGTTATGATTTTCAAATGGGTGATCTGTACCCCGAGTGTAAGTTTGCAAGTGAGTAAACGTAACTAGCGCGTTTGCGTTAAGATTTTTATTCTCACTCTTATACTCTTAGCATTATGATCTATCGGTCAAATTTTAACGCAAACGAAATAGTTACGTTTACTCTCTTGCAAACTTACACTTGGGGTATAGAGCAAAATCTGTAAATATTTTTTTAAAGTGTTGGTGCATTTGTAATTTTCACTACACGCATTTATGGTGACTTTTGAAGTTTTGACTCAGATGCCTTTTTATTATTATTTTTACTACAATAACCTATTATTTGGCTTTGGTGTAAATTCGGACGGTAAAAAACTAAGTTATCAAAAAATAATAGGCCCGTTTTGACATTTAACTTGAATCGATTTATCGTGAGTATCGTGTACAGAGTGGTATGGTTACTTCACTAGTAACTAGTGAAGTAACCAAACGACTCGGTCCTCGATACTCACTCAAATTCGCACTAGTGCGAATTTACACCTATGCCGCTATTTTATCTTATTTTAATCTGAATGCCAGGTTCATCAGACTTGAACTAAAAGAGGTATAAAAGGTGGTCGAAGGTGTTTAAAAATTAACCCGACAAAGTGCTTTAGACCATCGAACTCAATCCGTCTTATTACAAAACAAGATTTCTATTTTGACATGGCTTAAACCATGGAGCCAGTTTTTGTAATAAGAACGTAACAGTGATTGAAATACCGTTCTTTATACAAAACTGAAAACTTAGTGCGGTACTAAGTGGTCAGTTTTGTGTTTAGGAAGTTTACCAAAGACGGAATAAAGTTCAAAATTCAATAATGGCTCCATGTTTTAAACCTAAAACCAAAACTTTTACTATGGGACCAACTTTGAAATTGCAAAAAGAAATCTGCTGTTCCATACTATTTGATACCTACTGTTCTAAACTGCATGGGACAGCTGTTTTTGCGATTGCAACGTTGGTCCCATCATCATCATTTCAGCCGAAAGCCGTCCACTGCTGGACACAGGCCTCCCCAAGCGCCGCCACTTCGACCGGTTCTGTGCTTCCCGCATCCAGCGGATACCTGCGGCCTTTACGACGTCATCGGTCCACCTTGTAGAAGGCCTTCCAACGCTACGTCTTCCGGTGCGCGGCCGCCACTCCAGAACCTTTCGGCCCCATCGGCCATCAGTTCTGAGAGCTATGTGCCCTTCTTACTGCCACTTAAGCTGTGGTTGGTCCCATAGTAAAAGTTATTCAGTTCGATGACCTAGTTTAAAGCACTCCTTAAAGTTGGTCGGGTTAGTTTTTAAACATCATAATTTATGTAATCCAATTTCGAGTGAATTGCATGATTTTATTCCAATTGCACTTTCTTCTCACGAAATCCATGACATTGCTTTTCAGAAACAGTCTTCGTCACAATAAAGTCTGAATGAATATGGCCAAAGTTTCGCAATAACCCTGTCAGACGGCAGACACTCGATTCATATCGAACGCTATCTTACGATCACTGACACAATGGTAGCGTCAGGAAGTAGGGTTGTCAAAAACACTACATTAATCATCTTCAAAACAATATTAAATATCTTTATTGAATATATATATATATAATATTTTATATCTTTTGTGGTTGTATCGTCATTAGTTCTACTGCTGGACAAGACGTCCTTTCTTTTCAATCTTTTACGTTTGTGATTAAAAAGTTTAATTAAATTAAACTCAAATGAAATTAATAATAATTTCATTTGAGTTTAGTTTAATTAGCTCAACAATATTTGTTTTTCTGTTTTAAAAAAAATCTGCTGTTCCCTACATTTTGACAAGTTATTCGAACATAAATGTAGGGAACAGCTGATTTTTGTTTACGCGATTTCTGGTTTGGTCCCATGGTAAAAGTTGTTCATAATGAGGAGTACAATGGCCCCTTAAGAGGTTGTGCGTTAATTCCGGGACATGTTGCATAGGGAAGAACTATGTGTTTCTGAACGAATTTGAGTCGAACTTTAGTCACTGATTGTATTAACCACATCTCTTTTACAGCAGTCTACTTTTTTAACCGTGTGTTGTTCCGTTTGGTGCCGCACGTAAAGAATAGCACCATCCCATTTCTTCCCGTGGGTGTCGTAAAAGGCGACTAAGGGACTTACTAGAGAATGGGCAGCAGCGTTCTCTATGCATTTTTAAAACAATACTGCGACCACCAACCCGCCTGCCAAGCGTGGCGATTAAGGCAAATCCCCCCCCCTTTTTGGGGGAGGCCTATGTCCTTCGGCTGAAATGATGATGATGATAACTTTTTTAACTAATTATTTTTTTAAGGCTCGCTAAAGAATACCCACGTTTACTAGAAAGTGTGAGAAATCATAAATCGCACAATTAATAATACTTACGATTATGAAAGTGGAGAGAATCAGATAGACATCATAGACTTGCTAACTGCATCCACTTTCCTTGCTCGGTATAATATTACATAACTCGTACAAAATTCACGATAACCCTTGGGTGATGATAACGGGTTTAGGGTTAACATCATTCTTTTTACGAATTAATTAGTGATAACCTCCCTTCAAAATGGATGAGCTGAATGGTGCTGATCCATGCGTTATGTTCGTGAACGGGCGCCGTCAGTTAGGACTGGTCATCACTTAGCTGCCACGGCTTATTTAAATTATTTTTATTTAGTTTTTTTTTTTTTTAAGTGTAAACAATATCTGTTCAGTTTAAATTCTCACGCAATTACGCTCAAAAAGGCATAAGTAACACAATCATTTGTATTTAAGGTTTCGATTTTATACCTCACTTCTTTTTCAAACAATTATAGTTTGAAGAACAAATAAGAAGATTAATATAAAATGTATTAGAAAAATCATCGACAAAAATTGATGTTATAAAATTAACCTCATTCGTAAAATGAAAAACATCTTTAAAGTGGATTAAAATTTCGTTAAATTTTAAATAATTAAGTCATAGGACCCAATTTGTAAGTGGCACTACAAATTGGTATCCATGTTCAAAATCAAATCAAAATCAAAAGTCATTTATTCAAACTAGGCTGAGAATCAGCACTTTCCGAACGTCAAAAATTACATGAGACAGTCCCCCAAAAACGCCCACCCTTCACCACCTCCTAGTGCTTTAGCTGGGAAGAAGTGGCGCAACAAACTCCCCAGGTAACGGAACCTCGCCTCCGCCTCCCCAAGTGTGGAACTTCCGCATGAAATTGTACCTCTGCCTCCGCTGCCGCCTCCGTAAGTTTTTTGTGGAGTTATAACAGAGGTTTGTTTACGTTACTTCAACGCGCGAGGAGCGACGCTGGGCGACGTGTAACCGCGCGGTTGTGTCTCGCGCACGAAATGGTCAGACTTGTGTTTGCACAGCGGGCAAGGGGGTAGGAGTGGACTAGGAACTTAACTGGTAATGTACTATGATGTACCCAAGTTCCAAGAGGCCAAGCTCTTCACCTCCGCATCCAAACTGGAAAAAAAGTGTTTGCTTTAACAAAAATCTTGTTTAATGTGATCAAGCATCTTGACTCCATACGAGCATAACAAGATCTTGACTTCTGAAGCTAGGAGAACTTTGTTAAATTATCATAGTTCCGTCAACTAAGTAATTGATTAGTTTAATTACGGGTAGTTATTTAAATTAACTCAAATGTTGGCTAGTTTAAGAATGTTTATAGTAAATAAATAAATAATGATTTCAAACATTTTAATCAAAATCAAATCAATCTAATCAAAAATATTTTTATTTCACATAAGCCTACATGGGCACTTATGAAACGTCAGAAGCTAGGTGCACGGTTCCAATTGATCGTTTCCTATGGAGAAGAGCCGGCAAGAAACTCCACGGTCACTCTTTAAAAAAAATTAAATTAGCTTTTACAATGTTTTCAAATTACAGTATTAATAGGTATGAGAGGACAGCGTAGGCCCATCAAAAGTACCAGGTACTTAACAAAATAAATAATGATCTACAGATCTACAGTCTAATAAGCCTACAACGTCCTCGCATTGACAAAAAAAAACAATATAAAATATGATTAAAATAATAAAAGTTAGAACCTTGTTGAAATTTAAATTGTAGATATAATAATGTCAAATAAGAAAAACATTATGTCAGTGAAGTTTGTAAAAAAAAGATAAAATTAAATTAAAAAATAACTTAATGCCAACTAAGAGAAAATGTATCTTAGTTAGCTCGCATTTTATTCAGTGCGCCTCTGCTTTCGCTAAAAAGACCTCCGTTAGAGCTCTAATCCCTATGGATTATAATTTGTTTTTGCATTTGTTTACAATTTAATCAAATATGTTTCGTACAGACCATACACCGGTTCATCGCATCACAATCAAATGCTGTAGGACATAAAACGCTCGGTTTTCGCCACGGGGCGCCACGTGACAGTTGATTCGTATCTCTCGTTAGCTCTTGATTATTGACACTATAAAGAGACATCTTGTCAGGCCTGGCAGCTTTGGTTGTTGTGTAAATAGTTTACATAATTGGTCAAGGACTTTCTCTGTATTGAAGTTGTTTATTCATTGGCTAGCTCAACTTCAATCATCTCCCTGGATGGATACGTTGCTCAAGCTTGAAAAAAATACTTGATTCTTCAAGAAATACCTTTGACCATTATACATAGCTACATTCACACTTAAATCCTTCTGCACCACAAATCACTAAATATGTAAGTACTTTATTAATTAACTAGCTGCCCCCCGCGGTTTCACCCGCGTAAGTCTCGATCCCGTGAAAATATCGGGATATATAGATACCTATACTCCATTTGAAATAAGATTAGACCTTTAAATAAACCATTTTTACAATCCGTTTAACCGATTTTAACTTCTATTGCGTTGACGGCATGACAAATGGCAACTGTAATAAACAGTTGGTACTGTAACCACGTTTTTGCTTTTAATGCCATCCTTATGCCTACGGAATAGAAGCCAAAATTGGTTGAACGGACTGTGAACAAGTTTATTTAAATGTCTAATCTTATTTCAAATGGAGTATAGATAGATAAAACATTTATTCAGTACACACAAAAGACATAGCACAACACACAATAGCACAAAAAAAATAATAGATAACAACTTAAAAAGCACAACACACAATAGCACAAAAAAAAATAGATAACAACTTAAAAAGCACAACACACAACAGCACAAAAAAATAATAGATAACAACTTAAAAAGCACAACACACAATAGCACAAAAAAAAAATAGATAACAACTTAAAAAGCACAACACACAATAGCACAAAACAAAAATAGATAACAACTTAAAAAGCACAACACACAATAGCACAAAAAAAAAATAGATAACAACTTAAAACAATAGGCAAAAAAAAGGAGAACATACTTAAAGAAATAGTGACACTATGACATTAATCAATATTATTAGGTGAAAAGATAAAAAGTATTACTTCTTCACGCTGAAACGGCTGGACCGATTTTGATAAAATTTTGTATGGAGGTAGCTGACACCATGGATTAACATATAGGCTACTTTTAATACCGATATTCCAACGGAATCGAGGCGCAGCTAGTGACTGTGATAAAACCAGCACCTCAAGCGTTTAACAAAATCCTTATAACCTTAAATCACTTAGCAGCCGATATTTAACCGACTTTCGATGCCAGTTAAAATAGTAAGACGGTTTGTGGTATCGGTTACGCACACTACATAGTCACGATCAGGAACCATTCAGTCGAATTACGGTTATCGTTTCAGCTGAGAATTATTATTGGCTATAAACCGACAAGTTCCGAATGTACTTTCACCGATCTATCCACGGACTAGCTGGTCAAAATGGGTAATATACCTTCACTTCACTACATAATATAAAACAAAGTCCCGCCACGTCTGTCTGTCTGTCTGAACGCGATTAACTCAAAAACTACCCAACGGATTTTCATACGGTTTTCACTAATGCATGAGAAAGGTTTAGGGTGTATAATTCATTACGGTTCGCGCAATGGTTAAGCGATTGATTGCTGCGCTGCGTGTCGCGGGTTCGATTCCAGCACGGAACAAATATTTGTATGACCTACAAGTAGTTGTTCCGGGTCTGACTGTTTGTGTATGTGAGTTTAAATGTTTGTAAACACACCCACGATACAGGAGAAATTCCTAGTGGGGCAAAGTTAAAAAAAAAAGAAAAGAAAACGATTTTTTTTTTAATCAATGATGTCTCCGTCAATTTTTGCACCGATATTGAAATATTTTTTTTTGTTTGAAAGGGTATTCTCTCGAAGTGGTCCCATTGTCACACTAAGCCAGAATCTGATGGAAATCGAGGGAAATCCTTAAATTTTACAGTCACACCTATGGCGATTTGGGTATTTTTATTATTTTTTATTTAGGATGGGTTTGCTCTTGACCTAAGTCTAGGGCAGAGATGACAGAGACAAAGTCGACGATAGAGTGAGCTTACCCAGAAGATGCCTGTTTACTCTAACTTTGAAGAGATTAGGGTTGTATGCGTTCGGAAACACAGACGCAGGTAGAGAGTTCCACTCTTTTGCTGTGCGCATTATAAAAGTCATTTGGAAACGCTTAGTGCGAATTGGTGGAATAGCAACAAGGGCAGGGAGCAGGAAGGAGGTTTTTTATAGTAACTCGTGCATTTGCTCTCCAAAAGCACCATTTGGTGAAGTGGAACTGATGATCACAGATGGCCACCGGACCTATAACAAACAACTATACTACCTCAGATATTGGAAGGAAGGCTAAGACCGCCCATTGTAAAATCTCACCCTATGTAAAATTTAAACATTTATATCTGTAACTTTTATGGTGTACATAATAAAGAGTATTCTATTCTATTCTATTCTATTGCTAATCTATCTGCCGGGTAGAGTGATTCGGTATTTTTGTATCAGTCATTGACATGCTAGTAAACAATAAACTTTTGCGGGCTGATTACGCCTTGAAGTCTATTTACATAATGTCAAACGTGTTGGTTCAACCTCCTCAACATTAGTTAAGTACACGAGGCTCGAGATCCTGATGTAAACGAGGCACGAATCGACGGAACCCGCTTCGACCCTTAAAATTGGAAAGTTTTTCCAAACACACTCACGGTGCCGCCGTCGCCACCTAAAAATACAAAATTGATAATATTATTGGAAGCTCCTCCAGAACAAATATTTGTCCTTACAACATGCGTCACCTTCGTTCACCGGAAACCGTACCTACTTTAAAAAACAAACCATCCTATCTTACCCGAACTACTTTTTCTTTGCACTTTCTAATATTTAAACCAATATTTAATTTATATTTCCTTAATTGGAACAATACGTCTTCAAAATGCCGCCTTCAAATTAAGTTGATCCAAAAATGGTCAACGGCGGTTTTTGACGTCTGTGCTTACCCAATTTACTTAGGTAATAATTTCACGCCTGCTCCCTTCCGGGGAAGACAGAGAAGGGAACTAATTAGAAGGTCACTAATTTTGTGAGAATATATCTACATGTAGAAATGCACTTTAATTAAAGTTGTGTTTGTTCGTTCCCACGTTTGGATGCGTTAATTTGATGCTGTGTTTGAACGGGGATAGTAGCTGGTGCCAGTTGATTTTCCAGTCGAATTTATTTGACAATTATGTTGCGTGCAGTGCGCATGAGTGTAATAATCATTTCATTTTGACAGAAGGTACCTTATTAAAACAGCGCGTAAGATTTATTCTCATGTATTTTCCCACCTAAAATGTTGCATGTCTATTTACAAAGTTACATAATTTCTTCTGGTCACGTAATACGGGAAGCTTATTAAAGTTGAACAAAATAAACATTATCGGCTTCTGAAGCTGTGAAAGTGCACTGAAGAGAGTTAATCGACATTTAAGCACACACTTAACGTCGATAACTTTGTGATTTACCTACTTGACGAAGAAAGAGCATAAATCTGTTCAAGTACCTGCACACTAGAATTTCCAAGGTTTCAAGTTGCATTTACCAACTTTATGTCATTTGCACAGTTTATCCAGATTTAGGCCAAACTAAGGTCATGCAGAAATAAATTACTATCATTTAAAAATACCTTTCAAAGAGTAAAAACACCTTTCAAAGAGTAATATCTAATGCAATTAAGACCTTGCTTTGCTTGCATTAGCATTTAGTTTTAATTTATAAACATTTATTATTTCAAAGTGTCCATAACGTGTGAATTTACTTATGAGTGCTGGAATATAATACAATTAAGATAAAATCGTAGAGGCTTGGTTCTTGTGTAAATTAATGTTTAGAGCTTTAACTTTGTACGTCCCTGCATGCTTACTAAATGGCAATATTTCCATAATTATTATTACTTAATATTCAAGTAAATAATATTTTCTTTATGTTTTGGTTTAAAATTCGACACCTAGTCCCATTCATTACGAGTTATAAACGAATAAAACGGTTTTTTTTTAATTATTGTTTTTGCAATGTAGCGATGTTTATTTATGGGATACGAAAGAAGCTAAAGAAGAGATAAAAAATATGATTTCTATTTATATCTCAGAAAATACATTTTGTCATTTATTAGAAACCTGCTGTGTGGGAAAACCATTACAGTTTAACCTCTAACCCAATCATAAAATAAAACACACGCAACAGTTTTACGCAGGAATAAATTGCTAAACTACTAAAATTAGATACTTAGTGTGGTATATTACCTACTATTTAATCGTACCTACCTTGATTATGTCGTCATTAGCTGCTGCTTTGAATACTAAAATGTGAATTTATTAATCTATTAATAAAACAATATTGTATCGATAGCATCTAAAAGTAGCACCATTTTACTCTGAATTGTTACATTATTATTTACTAGTTGCGCCCCGTGGTTTCACCCGCGTAAGTCTAGATCCCGTGGGAATATAGGGATAAAAAGTAGCCTATGTGTTAATCCAGGGTGTCAGCTACCTCGATGCAAAATTTTATCAAAATTGATCCAGCCGTTTTTACGTGAAAGAGTAACAAACCCATCCATCCATCCATCCATACTTACAAACTTTCGCGTTTATAATATTAGTAGGATAGTAGGATTATTCACTTACATCAGCCCAGACACATCAATTACTTATAATCCTCATACATAACTACATACATAACACAACTTAAATGACCAATAATATAAATATTGTCATAATCGAAAACATCGTATCGTAACCCAGTAGGACATAACTGAGCATCCTTTCCCATTTACAACACTCACGAAAAAAGGGCATGATCATTTCTTCGCTTAGTAACTGGATATCCAGTGTACTAGCGTCCAAACAAAGCACCAAGTAACCTGGTTTAAGCAGAGCATCAAAAATCATCAAAAGTACAGTCGCATCAAAATGCATTCGTTGATAAGTGCACGGCTGCCCACGCGCTGTCAACTTTTTGTATTTTGACAGCAAAGTACACGATCACAGCATGATATAGAAAGCTTTGTAAATAAACATGTTTTTTACATGAGTGTGTACTGTGAATGAGTTACTTTGAGCGAGTTGTTAAAAAAAGAGGATACAGTTAATATGATATTTATGTTAAAGAGTTATAGAATAATTTACTTGTGTGATGAGAGGATTTGTCAATGACATTAGAGATAATAATGTGTTTTTAAGAGTTTCAATAAAATGATGGAACGATAATCAAGATTTTTATCAATGATATTATATTAAACAGATATGTTATACACTCACAAAAAAACCGAAAAAAGTGTTCCGCGCAGCAGCGGCAGCGCACATACCCACTTTTCATTCATTTTACATTTCACTACAAGTAAAAATGGTAGAAAAGAGATGGCTTGATAAAAACAACAAGAAAAAAACCGGTCAAGAGCGAGTCAGACTCGCGCACCGAGGGTTCCGTACGAATATATGATGTTGATGATTTCTGAAAAACTGTGCTATTTAGAGACATCGTTTAATTTTTCTTGTAATCTTTATATAAACTTTTATCATATAGAATAATTTCAGATTTTTATCTCTGCAAACTTCGGAGATAAGGGGGGGGGGGCGGTATTTTTTTTCTCATTTTTCATCAAAAATCGGAAACTATGCTGCCTAAAAAAAAAATGTTTGATTATGTGCAAACAGCGTTCTTTCATATGATACCCCATATGCCCTAGTAGATCCACTTTCAGTCCCTTTTGCAAAAAAAGGTATATTTTTAAAATTTCTTTCTTGCTTGCAAAATAGTTGGGCAAACGTTATCTAAAACTATTCTACATTTCAACTTGATAGCATTAGTAGTTCTTGAGATATCCAGGTGTGATAGACAGACAGACAGACAGACTTAGTCTCACCATAAGGGTTCCTTTTTACCATTTTGGTTCGGCACCCTAAAAAGAGACAGCTAGTGTTGTCAATTGCGCGTGAATGTAAACAAACTTTATTCTGGCCACCAATCACCGAATGTTGGCATCACAGACTAACAAATACGTCCCAATCTTTTCCTTATTCTAAGTTCCCAATTACGACGTTTTCGTGTCTTCAGAATTGCGCGCTCACAACATATCTGTTTCATATACTTAATATCATTGATTTTTATCGAATCAAGAATAGGTCAGCTTTTTGTCTAGCGTAAGACATAATAAATGCCACCAAAAAGAACGACGGCAGCTTCCTCCTATAATTATACTCCTATAACAACATTATTATTCGTCCATGTGGTGCCGGACGTACAGCATAGCATCATCCTGTTTCTTCCCGTGGGTGTCGTAAAAGGCGACTACGGGACTTACCAGAGAATGAGCAGCAGCGTTCTCTATGCATTTTAACACCATACTGCGATCGCCAACCCGCCTGTCAAGCTTTTATGGCAATTATGGAAAACCCTTTCAAAATCAAAATCACAAAATATTTTTATTTCACATAAGCCTACATGGGCACTTATGAAACGTCAGAAGCTAGGTGCACGGTGAAGACGAGCCAGCAAGAAATTCCACGGTTACTCTTTAAAAAAAAATGGCTTTTACAATGTTTTCAAATTACAGTGTTAAAAGGTATGAGAGGACAGCGTAGGCCCGTCAAAAGTACCAGGTACTTAACAAAATAGATAATGGTCTACAGATCTACAGTCTATTAAACCTACGTCCTCACATTGACAAACTTTGGGGGGCCTATGCCCAGCAGTGGACGTCGTTCGGCTGAAATGATGATGATGAACCGCATATAATCGACCACCAATCCATTGGACAAACCTGGTAATTATCGCATTCCTTTCTCCACCAACCAACGATCCATTCAAACCCACAATCCACAAATCCGACTTAATATTTCATTGCTATAATTTCAATAAAATTAATATGGACTGATTGTAATCTCACAGCAAGCAAACCAGCTGTTCCAGGCTAGTTAAGAAATCCACCGTTTCACAAAGATGGTCCTGATAAGAATACCTTGTTTAGTCTAAGTTATTGCTTGTCACTTGAAGTTATCACACCATCTAATGCCGTAAACATGAAGATTATGACATTCACGGTGTTGCATTCATTTTGTCTGTTTATGTTATAGAATAAACTTATTATGACATTTTAGTTACCGGTTCTCGGCTAGTGGCAAATTCTTCAGGAATCTACGATTGGATCGGTCAGCTTCAACTTTCTGAATAAATGAGCCGCTTCCTTGCGAATACTGACTAGTTTGTAAGTTAGTTTTAAGTTACACCATGGCTGGAGGTCTCAATTTTTTAGGGCACCCACAAGAAAGTCCTCCTAGGTTAATCTGCGAGATGCCAAACACAAAAAAAATTGCCGTGGTTTATTGTTGGATCAATGACCATTCTTACTTCATCTAAGATCTTCGTGGTTCAGAGAGTAGGTACAAAAATAATATCTGTTATTCCCAATAATCCTAACTTCCTAACCAAAATTATAAATGCGAAACTGAATTAGTTTGATTATTTGTAAAGCTTTCACGCTAAAACGGCTGAACAGATTTCGATGAAATTTGGCGCATGGGTACACCATGACCTGGTTAATACATATACTACTTTTTATCCCGATATTCCCACGGAATCGAGACTTAAGCGGATAAAACCGCGGGGCACAGCTAGTTGTTTAATAAAAAAACATAATTTCGAAACCCCAAAAGCGTGACAAAAGCTGTCTCTAGTTCTATTCCTTAGTCATAAGATTGAAGAGATGTCAGTACGTGTAAAATAGGTACCTACCTTGATGCAGTCCAGTTAGACTGGAAGCTGACCCCCACATGTTGGGAAAAGCCTAGTCACATGCCATTATAATTTACCGGTTGACATTGCACGTAGATTATGTATGTGCATGTATACATGTGTGTTTAATTATTTTAATGGCTGGATATGACTCATGGTTAAATGTTGACTGTTTTATTAAATTAAAATCCTCGCTCGTACTGAGATGAAACAATTATTGCTCACTGTATGATGGCTGTTAGATTCAGTGTTAATTATTCTAGGTTATCCTAGAAATAAAAAATAGAAAATACTCTTACCGTCACAACTGAGTACCCAGAACCCAGAGCAACATTTTCATACAAACGAGGTAATTTCCAAGTCTCAGTTCTACGTCAGGTAATGATTCGGATGAAATCTGATAGCAGCTCTTCAGAGGACGGATGGACGAGGTCTAGAGCGGCTAAGGCACCCAACTGATCAGACAAGCCATTTTCACCAGAGAGTGTGTAGAGTTCTGAGCGTTCGGATTTCTATACATTTTGATGCTATTTTTGAGGTTTTTTGTTTCATGGACAACTCCGGTATGAAATGTCGGTTTGATCAGTTGGGTGCCTTAGCCGCTCTAGAGCTCCTCCATCCGTACTCCAGAGAGCTGCATCAGATCTCATCCGAATCGTTACCTAACGGAGAACCGAGGCTCCGAAATGACCTCGTTTGTATGTACTCCAGAGAGCTGCATCAGATCTCATCCGAATCGTTACCTAACGGAGAACCGAGGCTCCGAAATGACCTCGTTTGTATGAAAATGTTGCTCTGAGTACTTAGTTTTGACAGTAAGTGTATTTGGTACAGTTTTTTGGTTTTAGGTTTGCAAGCCTCGGTCTGGTTTCTCTTATAATCATATCAATGGCTTTTTTTTTGGCTGGAAAATTATTAGAGAATTTCTCCCGTTCTGGGCGGAGCGGGAGGGCGTGTCAAACTTTTACTGACTTAATCCACCCGTGTTCCTTCAGTTGCCTGTGTGCCAGGGCCACGGTATCCCTTTCGGACAAACTCGCAACCCTGGCAGGTATTGGCCCTGAGTTCGTGCTGACATCTCATTGAGGCGCGCGTGGAACACAACGCGCCGTTCGACCCGGGCCTGTTCCATATCGCTCACCGTCCGCAAGCCCGCGCCTATGGTGGCCGGGAATCGGCCTGTGACTCCCGACGAATCATATCAATGGCTGATGTTATCATCTACGAACTTTTCAAGTAAACTTAGCAGGCACAATTTCATACAAACTCTATTCACATTTTTATAGTTATCCGGTTGGTATAATCTAAGCAAACTGGATACATAATCAGCCTATAACGTTCCCACTACTGAGACACAAGCCTTTGTGAGACCCGTTGATTCATAATTCACCACCCGAAACGAGTCACATGTCATACGAATTTATTTTTAGGACATGCCGCGGTTTCCTCACGATGTTTTCGGTCCAGTACTGGTGATGGAATTGTATAACACAAAGTTAATTGCCTGTCTTGGTTTGAACTCGAACCCACGACCTACGACACGTAAGTCGAGGTATTACTGGGCCAGCACTGTACCCCAAGTGTAAGTTTGCAAGAGAGTAAACGTAACTATTTCGTTTGCGTTAAAATTTTACCGATAGATCATAATGCTAAGAGTATAAGAGTGAGAATAAAAATCTTAACGCAAACGCGCTAGTTACGTTTACTCACTTAGGGTACTGCTTGCAAACTGTATAACAAGCCCTAAATCTACCATTACAAAATAGTTAACCAGTCCAGGAACTTCTCAAGTCTTAACATCTATTGACCGGCTAGTCAGTAGATCTTAACAATTTAACCGGCCCGTTAACTTGATGAACCAAAGTTCTGCAGTTTAACGTTCAGTATAACTCTCAGGGATAAGAGAATAAACTGTATTCTCGTGTTGAGACGGCCGTTAAACTTTACGGTTTAAGACAAAAGCGTTAAAGTATTGAAGTTTAATAATTAATTAGGAAGGCTGTGTGGTCTTGAATTGAAATAGACCACCCTTTTCCTTAACGTGGGTGTTATGGTAATGGGCTTTTCTTTCACGACACTCAAGATACGATATTGAGTCCCATCATTTGTGGAACAACACCACATTTTGTTGAAACCATAAACTTCTGATTTAAAATTGTGATTAGAGTCGACCTGCCATTCCCTCGCTCATAGAGTAAAATTACAACGATATAAACTATACACCATTATTAGAGTTCCGCAGTCAAGAAGGAACCCTTACGCCATGTCCGTCTGTCTGTCTGGCTTTAGCATCGGTATACATATTAATCACGCCGACAAAGTGGTAAAATATTTTTTTTTCTTGGCTATCGTATGTTGTGGGGTATCGTTAGATAGGCCGTTTATGAAAAATAGATAGGCCGGGTCTGTGAAAACCATTTTTCGATGCAAGGATCCGTTTGCGTAATATTAAGCTTTAAAATGCTATTTTTTGTTAGAGTTAAGTATCCCCCACCCTGGGCCAGATAAATACTTGTTTTTGAATATGTGAAAAATTCACGGCAGTAGTTTAAATAACTAAATTAAAATGAAAACTATCACAGCTAAGTAGGCTTTACAAGTTTACGTGACCAACCTACATTTGCAGTTGGAGAATTGACCGTAACGGATATCGATGTATGGGAGAACATGTTCTTCAGCTCCAATGTTAAGTTGGTTTTTGGGATAAATTCATCCCGTGTGTGGTCCGACATGCATTTATTTATCACTTACGTGGTCCGATTGTTGCTACCATCAACTATTATCGAAACAAAACAGCTTTTACGATAATAATAATCGAATTTTGCTGTTGAATTAAGACGCGCCTACAAAATGTCAAGCAAATCTGAACTGTCACCGCACAACAAACAGACAACACTATAATAACTCCTTAAATACTTACACAGACGCAACTAAATATTCCTCTACCCTCTAATAACGAATACATAATCGCTACAACATCAGATAATCATGATTTCCATATGCAATTGTTGTCGGCACTGCGCGAACGCAACGGCATAAATCTTTACCGCTCTATAGATCTGTAGATCATTGAGACAGCGAATGATCTATCGTCGTTCGGGGATTTCCATCTGTCAAAAGTATAGAGTATCTCGGTGTTTGTGGTTGAAATGAGGTAAGCAGAGTAGTGAGTTTAGTGACATAGTTACAGGTCAAGTGTAGTAATTGTGTGGATATGAAGTACATTTACCTAGATCCACCTTAACGAAAGGGTTATCATTTAACTCGTAAATTTTAAACTATACTCCATTTGAAATAAGATTAGACATTTAAATAAACTTTTTTACAGTCCGTTCAACCGATTTTGATTTCTATTCCGTAGGCATAAGGATGGCATTAAAAACAAAAACGTGGTTACAATACCAACTGTTTATTACAGCTGTCATTGGTCATGCCACCAACGCAATAGAAGTCAAAATCGATTGAATCATCTGTAAAAATGGTATAATTGAATGCCTAATCTTATTTCAAACGGAGTTTAGCTAGTTTGGATACAAAAAATCGGCGAAGTGCGTGTCGGACCACGCACAACGAAAGGTTCCGTAGTTGGGATGAATTTATCCCAAAAATAAACTTAACATTGTAGTTGAAAAACATGTTCTTCCATAAATCGATATACGCCAAGATCAATTTTCCAACTGGAAATGTAAGCTTGTAATTGCAAAAAAAAAAAAATTAAGTGATATAACTACTAATTGTAATTTTTTGGATTTTTCCCTTTACTTGTGCTGTGAGACCTTGCTTCTTGCCAAATTTCATGATTCCAGGTCTACGGGAAATACCCTATAGGTTTTGATTTATTTGCGAGTATCAAAATATGTCGCATAAATCGCCATATATTTTGATTGCGTTTTTTATTTTTTTTATTCTTATTTATTTAGGAACTTTTATAATCGCAATGCGTATGCCAGTCCCATCATACCCTGATTATATAATAAAAAATACACACAGTTATGGATTAAATTCGGGCCATGAACCTGAACGGTTGAGACAAAATTTTATGGAATGTGCCTAAATCAAGTCGATTCAACTCAATATATTGCGTTGACTTGGAAGCTTAATTTTTTTAGAGCTTCAAGGGACCATAAACCTACGTAATTGATGTTAATTTCTACTTGGTACCTCCACGCGTTCCTGAGAAAAAGGGTCTTGACAGACTTACAGACGGACAACGAAGTGATCCTATAAGGGTTCCATTTTTTCCTTATGAGGTACGGAACCCTGAAGTCGCATATGATGTTCAACATCTGACATTCTCACCTTGGTAATAAGAAACTGAGCAGCGACAGAAATTAACCCCTCTACTTACAATCAACACATAACATCGCGCCTGTAATCCTCAAAGGGTTAGGCAGAGATGTACCTATAGTACACCCACATGTCGCCAGTAATGTTTAAGTCCCATGTAATAGGGGGCGAGCCTATTGCCATCAACCGGGGCTGAAATCCAGACTCCGGGCTGCTACTGAGAAAATCCCAATAACACTACCCGACCTGGGCATCGAACCCAGGACCACACATCCAATCCCAGGTACATAGTACCTACTAATTCCATGAGTACACTAATTCCATGCTAATATAAAGTACTTACTAATTCCATGCTATTATAAAGTACTTACTAATTCCATACTATTAAAAAGTACTTTCTTATTCTATGCTCAAGCCTGTTACACGCTTCCGTCCCTTTTGACGAAATCCGATGTTACACAACAAGAATAAATTTGGAAATTTTTCTCTTAGGAAATTCTCAATAGCAGCATGGAGTCAGGAAATAAAGAGATTTTTATGAACATGGGACGCATCTAAATTCCTATGCTAAAGCCGGGGAGTATATAGCAAAGTTTACTCTCTAAGACCTGGCATCTCTAAAACATGACGGAGTACCCCTTCTTGATTGTTAAAGTTCTTATAAATAGTAAACTATTAATACACCAGACAAAATGAAGATAGTACAAAACACTGATGAAATTTTTCTTTGTTGTTTAGGTACCAGTACCTTAGAGGAAATTCGTCTGCGTTCGTGAGTTATAGATGATATTAAACTAATGAAAACCAATATATATTAATAGGTACCCAATAACATGAGGGAAATGGTCTAATATTACAGCTTTACTCACTTGTAATTAATTATAATTTGTCAACCTTTATAGCTTTATCACATTCAATAGTTTTATACTGATCCTATCCTATATGTTCAAAATGTTTAGTAAACGGTTAGGTTTCATTATTGTTTTCAAGACATTTTGGCATCAATCGCACTATCTTTACCTCGAAAATAAAAAATACACTAAAGAATAACCCATGCTAATGAAATAAAAATGAAATCTTTTATTTCGGTTTATTTAGATTTAAGACATTTATTCCTCAAAAAGAATACAATTCACTTAACATGAGAAATATAAGTTAATCTTAATACTAAATACACGAACTTGTGAAGAATGACAGGTACTCGTAAATAATCTATACTTATAGTAATAGTAAGTAGTAGATGAACAAATTTTTTTTTCTTAAAATGATGTACGTAACAAGAAAATTTCTCCACATATAAATCCACATACAACTTTCAATTAATAAATACACACATATATAGGTAATGTAATAAATATAGAATATCATAAATATGATACATTCACATTACACACGTACGTCGTTTACCCAATTCGCTGTCAATAACGTTAACACAATCAGTGATACTACCAAATGAAAATTTCTAAAAAGAAACTTTAACCAACCTTGTCCATCAACTGACGTACAAAACAACCACAAAACACCATCACATCTGTAATCAACTTCTTCATTAATACAACAAAACATAAACGAAGCGTATATTCTGATGAAACCGTCAGTACCTATCATAATTACCCCATCACACCGTATAAATAAACAGAACATCCTCCATGATGGTACATTCTCAGACATCATTATGGTAGTGCTACCACAAGTGACGAATGTGGTAATCTAGCCGTTAATTGAACCAATTAATTGTATAGACGTTAATGAAGCTCGACCTGTGGATCAAGTTATGGTACGGGGTTATGAGGATTAGCATTTGTATATGGGATGTAAGAAGATTAGAAAAAATAAAAGACGGCTTGGCTAATAGAAAGACTGGTAGTTCGAATTACAGCCCAGTAACCAGGCGATTATCAAAACAAAATCTTTACAACGAGCCCTTTCCTTTGATATGTCACACGGTACAGTGCGTATATTTTTTTCTAATTTGCCCCCCAAAGTAACCCCATATTCAAAATTAATTTATTTACGTTAGACGTCCTTGTTTGGGTCACAGAAATTCATAATTATGTGTACCAATTTTCAACTTAATGGGTTCAGTAGATTCGGAGCAAATTGGCTGTGACAGACGGACAGACAGACACATCATAGTCATCATTTCGTCGACGTCCACTGCTGAACATAGGCCTCCCCCAAAGGGGGGTTTGAGTGACTAAGGGACTTACTAGAGAATGGGCAGCAGCGTTCTCTATGCATTTTAACACCATACTGCGATCGGTTATGCATAGAGAACGCTGCTGCCCATTCTCTAGTAAGTCCCTTAGTCGTTTTTACGACACCGACGGAAGAAAATAGGGTGGTGCTATTCTTTTCGTCCAGCACCACACGGACAATATACATACTTACCACCATAGATACATACAATACATACTTATAAACAAAATAAAAAGTGTCAGTGGAGGAAAAAACGAATCAGCGCTGGAATAATTCTGCCAACTTCTTACGAGTATATTGCCATGCCGTCACTTAAAATTTTAACCGACCGGTTGCCATCCTGATGCTCAGAGGGAACGTATTCCAAAGTAAAACCGCCTGGACAAAGAATGAAGAGTGAATGAAACCAGAGCGGTGAAAAGGATATCGTAGAAGACGATTGTTGTTGGAACGAAGACTTTTCTTATAGTAATCGGTATCCACGTATGTTTATATCTGTTAAATTAATAACCATAAAAGCATGAAGAATCATTCGCCATGCTTTAATGATTGATTTGAATCGGTTGACCTACAGTTGCTTAATAACACCATTATTTATTTTTATAGGAATCCAAAAATAGCTATTGCCATTGTTATTCGGGTATAGAGAACTATTAAAACCTAGATTTAGGAACTGGAATCTTCTAGCTCATCCTATACATATTTTGTTTAAGACGTAGATATATGCCAGTGACCTTGAGTGGTTAGCTTGCGTGTTCTGTACTGAGCTCACGAAACGCGTCGTACGTTCAGCCAGTAATAGGACTCGCCCATCAAGGAGCTCTGTCCCCAATTTGACGCATTATTAATTTATTAAACACAAAACAAAAGGTATTTTAATAAAACGCGTAAGCTAAAAGATCAATAATTAAATTATTTTTAAATTGGTGAAGGTTTCAGAAAAACACGCTTGGTAGATTTTGCGCCATTCTCAGTTTTTTATCCGCGTTAGACATAACTTTACAAATTAATTTCACTATGTAATATAAACATAATCTAAAATATTCACATATTAAGTTATTGAGAAATTGCTCTTATTTAACATATTTTTTTTAAATCATTAACACAACTATCGTCCCCTTAAGGCGACGATAACCGACTTTTAATGATTTTATACTGAATATCACGTCTAAACGAGTAGTGTTAGTAATTTGAAAAAAATATATGATAAGTTTGATTTTGATTTTTCATTTGCTCAATAGCATAAATGATGTGAATATTTTAGATTATGTTTATATTACATAGTAAAATTAATTTGTAAAGTTATTTCTAACGCGGATAAAAAACTGAGAATGGCGCAAAATCTACCAAGCGTATTTTTCTGAAACCTTCACCAATTTAAAGATAATTTAATTATTGATGTTTTAGTTTACGTGTTTTATTAAAATACCTTTTGTTTTGTGTATAATAAATTAATAATGCGTCAAATTGGGGACAGCGCTCCTTGATGGGCGAGTCCTATTATTGGCTGAAAGTACGACGCGTTGCGTGAGCTCAGTACAGAACACGCAAGCTAACCACTCAAGGTCACTGGCATATATCTGCGTCTTAAGTAGAAGTCTTTGCCCTATTACATGGTACTTAAACATAACAAGTGAAATATGGGACTACACCTTTGCCTAACACTTCAGAGATCAGAGGCGTGATGTAATGTGTGTTATGGTATAAATCATTTAAATCTCAGATCTGTAAAAGTGAAATCTTAATGGTATAATAGAATTGAACAGCTCATAATCATAGAGAGAGCTATTGTATTACACGGTTACTCCTGCCGTTTCCTTTTGATTTACCAAACAAAACGGTAAATTGTATAGTAACGATAATATAACCTAGCAGTTCTGTGTTAATTAGAAGCTGAGAATTGCAAGTGGCTTGATTATGAGATATACCTAAATAGGCTTGCCAAAGAGTTATGTTAAAAACTATTTAATAAAAAATTCATAAATATTAAGCACATAAGATGGAGTGCCAAATCGCACTGAAATCCCCAACCCGTCTTTAGCAAGCATGGTGAACTGGTGATCAATGCTAGCCTTCTCTATAATAATATGACAGAATTATAATAATTAAAATAATTAATTTATATATCTCTCTAAGTTAGATTTGTTCCATAAAAACTTTTCTATAGGAGATATGTTTATATGAAACAATCTAATAGATGATTGATTCTAATGATGTCAGTTCCGTGTGGTGCCGGACGTAAAGAAAAGCACCATCCTATTTCTTCCCGTGGGTTTCGTAAAATGGTGATTATAGCAAACCCACCCCCTCTTTGGGGGAGGCTTATGTCTAGCTCAAACTCAAAACATTTATTTCAATTAAACCTATTACAGGCACTTTTGAATGGTCAAAGAGTCGGTCAGGTATTCAGAAAGTTGAAGCTATTTGCCCATTCCAAAACGTAGATCTCTATGGAGAAGAACAGGCAAGAAACTCCAAGGACACTCTTTTAAATCAAGATATTACAAAATCCTGGGTACATTATTCTTGTTGCTTCTATATGTGAGAACAATGTAAAAAACAAATTACTTAATAAAAAAATAACCATACAAAATAAGTTTAGCAGTTAAGAGAAGACCAGTCTCAACTGACGGCGCTCGTTCACGAACATGACGTATGGATCAGCACCATCCAACTCAACTATTTTGTAGGGACCAGCAGTGGACGTCTTTCGTCTGAAATTATGATTCTAATGATTATAATTCTGTAAGTACATATTATTATTTGTTATGGTCGCGAATCTTGATCAAGATACAACCTGAAACTGACCTAAAAACTGCAAAAAAACGTACGAAAATTTGAATTTCATGAGCTACCAATATTTTTGAAAGATCCATGAGTAAACAAATTAACTATCTTGCTCTAAAAGACGCCAGAGAATATCGGCCACATCAGAACATGGTTTTATAAACACAATTACACATAGAAACATTTACTTGTGGAGGCAAAGTATTTATAGCTTTGCGAATGCAATCCCATAAACTAAGCTATAAACTTTGAAAACCATACCATTATACAATTGTAGCGGATGTACGTAAGACCTACTATCAGTAGAAAACAGTTAAGAATTTATAGAAACTGGAGTGGCAGGAAATTGGTTTAGGAGGCTTGAAATTATAATTTTAGTTCTGTATTACTATTTGCAATCGGTCTATTGATCCTTTAGTTGAACCTGCTATTCGAGCTGATTGCTTTTGTTTACTATAAAGTCAAACTCAAATCATTTATTAGGGTTCCATAGCTCAAACGCAAAAAATGGAACCCATATACACTAGTGTATGTCTATCATGTCTGTCTGTCCGTCTGTCACAACCGATTTGCTCCGAATCTACTGGACCAATTAAGAGGAAATTTGAACATTATGAAGTTCTGTGACCCAAACACGGACGTTTAATGTAAATAAATGCATTTTGACTATGGGGTCACTTTTAGGAGAAAAATTATAAAAATTTTTTTTTTTTTTAACTGTACCGTTTGACACATTAAATGAAAAAGCGTAATATAAGGGTCTCAATTTATTATAATAATGTTAAAATATTTACTTTAAAAGTTATGTAAGAAAATAGATTAAAATTGTCCATCTCCGAAACTCCTGATCCTATTTTTTCTTTTTAAATAACGTTGTTCTAATCCTTACTAGAAAACCTGTAACAACCTTGTCTATCGTCTTAAAATAACATGGTAAATCTCTCAATATTGAGCGTACAAACTTACATTTGCAGTTGGAATGTATGAGAGAACATGTTTTTCATCTACAACGTTAAGTTTTTTCTTGGGATAAATATATCCCAACTACGGAGCCTTACATTGTGCGTGGTTCGACACGCACTTGGCAATAAACCAATTTACGAGGTCAACTAAACAAAAAAGCAACTTCTCTATCAAATATTTGTTTGCCAAAAAGAACTAAGCAAATCTCATTAACAGCCTATAAAACAACAAAGAAGACAATGGATAAAAGTACTAGATCACTGGGTAATGACGCAGCTTACGAACTAGCTAACGGCCGAAACCAATAACTTATTTTCAGTTAAGGCTTCTACATACCGGGGCGACTTGTCGCGCGACGCGACGCGACACAAAGGCACCGCTCGTCCCGCAACACGCGGGGCCTTTGTGCCGTGTCGCGTCGCGCGACAAGTCGCGCTGGTATGTAGAAGCCTTTAAAGACAGATCGCTATTGATGATAGACAGTATAATTATATCTATGCTCGGATGGCGTCTCACAATCATTGATAAAGGCTATCTATCTAACGAAAACAATTAGTAGGTTTCTCTACTTCGCTCTCCCGTGCGTTCCATTACAACCAACATCACTTTAAAAAACAACATGTGTAATTAGGGTTATATTAAAACTTCTTTGTTTCTTACTTTTAGATAGGTTACTGGATTAAAGATATAATTCTGTAGAGCCATATTTGTTATGGCCGCGAATCAAAATACAACCTGTTACTGACCTGCAAATTGCAAAAAACGTAATAAAATTTGAATTACGCGGGCTACCTTATCGCATTAATTAATGTTATTTTTTTTTTAACTTAATTTAAAATTCATGTTGGAATGGTGCTTGCACGGGGGGTCTTAGTAAGGGGGGGGTTAAATTTCTGTTATTTTTTGCCTAGGGCGCACCGTTTTCGAGATATTTGAATTACACTTTTTTTTTTATTGTTTTAAATAAAAAAAAACATCTATGATCATTATTGCAAGTACTAAAGAGTTCATTTTAGGTTGGCTAGTTTACGTTTATCCCTGCAATTCGGGAAATAGCCAAATCTGCCATCTGTAGTACTGTCCTGTCAAACAAATCATATATTGGGACGCATACTTTGGCATTTTCATACAAAGAGATATCTGTTGTAGGCCATACACCCTCCCATCAGTAGATAGCGTGGGCCGGTATGATTCCTAGATTATTGGGACGTTAAAACCATCGATAGATATATTTTTATATCTCCAGTAGGCCCAAACTGGTGATATATAGGTTATTGGGTTCGGCCGTAAGAGAGCATCCGGCACGTCAGTCTGCAGATCGAACCAATTGTACCCATCCCCTCTAACCAGCTACGCAGGTGGCTACAGGAGTTCACCCACACACAAGCGGAGAGCTGGTGGTTCTCAACACCGGGTTGCAGGCAGTCCAAAGAAGCTATGCCATCCTTAGATAGTAAGCTAACCAGGCGTTTCTTACGCCAGGACAGGACTAGCTTGTGCCTGATGACGGAGACCATCACGGGACACAGCTCGCTTAACAAACACTTCCACACAATAGGCAGGACAGCCCTCTGTGCACCGACCGAGCGCTGCGTGTAGTGAGACCGTTGCGCATATGCTCTTTGAATGCACAGGCACCACCCAGATCATTCACAGATGTTCTAAACCGCACAGCAGGAAACGTAATAAACTTCTGAAAGGAGATGGGCTGGTTGGAATAACCACCGACGCGACGGCTGCCTTGGCGCACGCACAATGGTCCGCCTGAAGGACTAAGAGCGGAAACAAAATCTTCTAACATAGAACAACATAGACAATAAAGAAGAAAAGAGACGGAAAAGCAGAAAATTCAGTCTTGTGTTATCCAACGTCATGTTTCTGTTTACACCGTGAAAGGAAACAGACGTCAAGATAATACGACAAAAATAACCAAATAAGCTGTTTCATCATCATCATCATCATCATTTCAGCCAAAAGACGTCCACTGCTGGACATAGGCCTCCCCCAAAAAGGGGGGAGGGATTTGCCATAATCGCCACGCTTGGCAGGCGGGTTGGCGATCGCAGTATGGTTTGGAAAAATGCATAGAGAACGCTGCTGCCCATTCTCTAGTAAGTCCCTTAGTCGCCTTTTACGACACCCACGGGAAGAAATGGGATGGTGCTATTCTTTACATCCGGCACCAAACGGATAACGGATAAGCTGTTAATCAGCGGATAATTGTTTAAGTTCTAAGAACTTTGTGTTTTCCTTGTCAAACCTAATAACATCGGCAGAGATAGCCCCAATCTGAAAGCAAGGCAATAGTAAATTCTGAACAATTGGTGTAAACGTTCCGTATATTAAATCGTTTATATTAATCTAGCACATAATAAAAGGTCTAACAAACGGTCTATTCTATTCTATTCTATTGAATGACTTTTTCATGCAATCATGACATTGGGAACAAATCTAACTTAAGGCGCTGACAAGAGGCAAATGATAAAAGTAGGCTTGTCTTAAACAAAAAAATTGCCAAATCTATATAGTTTGTGGTAGCGGAAAAAATATATGTTATTCTTGAACATATTTCTCAGAACTTTGTTGTTACCAAAAGAAGTTTAGAAAAAAAATCTCAATACAAATTAACGGTAAACTAACCCTTTACTTTGAGTTTCAATCCAAAATATCTGTATTAAATGTCAGCGTACGGTTGGTATTTAATTAATAACAAGAACGTCTTATTTTTATGCAGAACTTGTTTGTTTTTTATTTTCTATTACTCAACTCATTTTTGAGTAAATAATTGCTTCTTATTTTGCAATAAATTACAAGCGTTGTGTCATCGCACTTGTCTTTGTTTTGTAAGCATTCTGACAGTGACAGCGGTTTACCTGTTGTCAGCATCTTAAAGAGATGTATTGTATGTTTCGTAATTCTGTAAATACATATTATCTGTTTTAGTCGCGAATCATATTTTAATCAAGATACAGCCCGCGATATTCAATTCTTTTTACGTTTTTCAAAGAAATTTTGAATTTCGAAGGAATCACCTTAAGTAAAGCTAAAGAAGAGTTTGTCATAAGTTCTCAATTAAGAAACCCGGTGTACTTATATCCTATTTATGAGACCATAAAGTCTTGATACAAGTGATATACATGACAGAAATGTATGTACACCTTGAACTATTCGATATTCTGAATATAACTGTAGGAGGCTTAAAGAAGCGTTGGTTGAATGTAGGAAGCCCATGTGAACAATATTAGTGCCCTAAATGCAGAGAAGGTAACACCGAAAAGGTTTTAATAGTAAGTAGGTGGAGCTATGTAGGTTATATATTTATTTATTTAACAGACAACTAAGGTCCACATTGACAAAAACAACTACTTATTAAAAAATGTTAGCAACAATATATCTTATAACCTATGTTAGTACTTATAATCTAGGATTTTAGTAACAATTAGGCGTATGATCTATGTTAGTACTTATATACTACAACAGACAGTGTTGTTTTGATAAGATGTCCCATTATGGGACTCTCATCAGGCCTGTCAGCTATCACCCTCAGGAGGCTGTTGCCACTGCCACGCAATCTGGCGAGCAGAGATGCACTTTTCTTCCGTACGACAACTGAGAAACCGTCGACTCGGGCTTTTGCGAACGTTATGTGCATATAATCCATATGCACATAACGTTCGCAAAAGCCCGAACTGAAATTAACCCGTTCTAATAAAACCGGCCAAGTGCATGTCGGACCACGCACAATGAAGGGTTCCGTAGTTGGGATGAATTTATCCCAAAAACAAACTTAACATTGTAGTTGAAAAACATGCTCTCCCATACATCGATATACGTTACGGTCAATTCTCCAACTGCAAATTTAAGTTGGTCGACTATTACTCGATAACTTGTGAAGCCTACTTAGCTGTGATAGTTTTCCTTTTAATTTCGTTATATATACTATTGCCATGAATTTTTTCACACATCCAAAACCAACCATTTAGCTGGCAGGGGGGGGGACACTTGACTCTAACAACAAATAGCACTTTAAAGCTTAATATTACGGAAATGGATCCCTTAATTGAAAAATTGTTTTGGCAAACCCACAATATTTTTGAACGGCCTATCCAACGATACCCCACGCCATGGAATAGACGAGAAAAAAAAATATCATCCCCATTTCACGTGTAAGGTAAGATACCCTAAAAAAAAATGTTTTTCATAATTTTATTTTACCATTTTTTCGGCATGATTAATATGTATACCCATGCCAAATTACAGCTTTTAGGACTAAGCGTCTCTGAGCTAAGCTGGGGACAGACGGACGGACGGACAGACAGACAGACAGACAGACAGACAGACGGACATGGCGAAACTATAAGGGTTCCTTGTTTACTACGGAACCCTAAAAACGAATAAAGCCACATATAAATCACTGACTTTGACCAGCCCCCTAATTGCGTAACACAGTTTGAATCGGAATAAATAAATAATAATAATAATAATCTTTATATCTCCAAAAACATTTTTTTTACATTGTTTAGATCTAAAAATATGGCTTAAGCTAGTATTCCAGAGTGAAAAACCCTGATTTCTAAACTAGGTTTATGTACCTGTATCTTAGACGCCAGTGTCCCTTCAAAGTGATTAGCATATAGAAATAGGACACACAATGTACACAAAAATCCATTAGGGCAAGATAAAGAAAAAAAAAAACGTAAAAGTAAAAATAATCAGAAAATGTTGTGAATGTGTTTGTCTGTAGTGTATATGTGCGTGTTTGAGGGTGTGTGTAGTGACTGTGAGTGTAAGTATGAGTGAAAGTGCGAACGTATGCGAGAGTATGATTTATTTAACATAATTTTACCTATACATAAACCTTAACTATTTATTTATATTTCCAAAATTATCCAACAGAAGATCCTCAGTATTGCGATAAGGTAGTTTTAAAAGATATTCCTGTAACTTACATTTGAATTTATATTTAGTATCGGGATAAATTTTCAGTTCCTTGTTTAGCTGGTTATAAAGTTGAATGATTTTGAGGTATATAGCGAATCCATTGCTTCATATGTTAGAAAAATTTGTCTGCTCAGCAACGTAAATAACGCAATGACTGTTGTTGAACTGTCAAATTGAAACCGATTCCTACTGATAGTGTGTTACGCAATTAGCCCGCTGGTTCCACATAATTATGATTCAAACAATCTGCCCGCCTTTTCCCAATTATGTTTGGGTCGGCTACCAGCGTCACCGTATCCAGATTAAAAAAAAATCAATTAAAATTATTTTTCTTTCTTTCTTTCTTTCTAAACACCAGTATTTTACATGGAGCGACTGCCTATCTGACCTCCACAACTCAGTTAAGTACTGGGTAACACGATACCTCGTGGTAAGATTGGTTGTCAGACTTTTGGGCTTTTGACTAGAAAGAAAGAATATTTAACACAAATAAAACGCACATTCCAAAAATTTATCAATTTTGGCCATTGCTTCTCGTGAGGGTTAGGGACCAAAGACAATTTACATTGCGTACCTACATATAATAATTACTCTGTGTTGTTATACTGGCAAAGTACAACAAACAAACAATCGACACAAAAACAAAATGCCGATTGCAGAGACAAAAAAACAACAACTACTTTTGTAACAAATAAACAATATGTGCAAGAACATGTCGTTGCTTGACTACCCGTAACGACTGTCAAAGATCTACAGTTAACAGCTAACAGTTTAACGTGCTTTCCGAGGTGAAATGAACGGTCACCCATCCACGAACCGACAACGGCAAGCAACAAAGTTTATTATTTAGCCACGAGCGTTAGAAAAAAAATAATTTATTTGTTTTGACGGATCAACTACTTTCGGACGGGCACGTATCTTCGTTGATACACATAACACTAAACCATACAAACACACGAAATTCTAAGAAAAACGTACGACAAAACGCAACGAATCAAATCGTCTCACTAACCTAAAAATATCAAGGCAATTGATCCAAAATAAGTCTCACACAACACATAATAACGCTGTCTGGCTCTCATAGACGTGTCTAACAAAAAATCGTTAACGACTTAGAAGTTGATAAGTTCTCTTAGAGAAAATTACTTTAATGTTCCCTCTGAGGCGAGACCTAAAACCCGTTTGGATACAAGATAAGTAACTTCATCATCCCTAAAATCATCTTCTACAATGACACTATCACCTTAATAGCAACAGGGATAAAGAACAGATTCGTCTGAAAAGTTAATAAAGGTGATGGTAAATACAAAATTGTGACGGCAGTCGCAAATGATTTTTTACCTCCAGCCGATTTGCGTGAGTCAGCGTCCGTTTGGCCAGACATGCCCATACCAAGATACTTATGTGGAAACCAAACTATCGTTTACTATGAGAACAGCGTGTAGAATCCCATGGTGTGTGAATGATGTAATTTGGAATGCGAGATCTCATGGTAGACGGAGCGAAAACAATTGACTCGTCGACTAATTGACATGCTGAAATACTGTAGGCCCCACGGGGTTTTTATTTGATCATGACTGAAAATAGACTTGTTTTTGTAAAGCCTAAATAATTTATCTAGACGAAAGAGTAAACCATATGTTAAAACGCGGTGGTCCTATACTACGAATGGATGTAAAGACCGTTGATATTGTACAGCCAAAAATGACAGAAATGACAATGGTGAAACAGCAGTTGACAAGCATCTCTGAATTATAATAGACAGGTTAATAGAAACGGTTATCAATAAGGCAACAATTGACTTTGTCGAAATGAAAGTCAATGAAACTAAAACAATTGACCAAGCACATGAGCTAGGTGATACATTGTGTACCAACTCAATCACGATGTCGCTAGGAGTTCTTTGAATCCTGTAATGGACACTAACATGACATCATGGACGTTTGAAATACAACGCTTAGTACAATGGCCCCATTTGAAACTTGAAAACACGTGTAGCAGCAAAAACTAATGTTAGAGATAACAATGATACACATAAAAAACGTCGTTCATAAAACAACAGAACTGGTTGTTCTTGTCCATCTAAAAATTCGTCACTTCCTCTTTTATAGACTAATAAAATGGACCACATCTTTTCGCCGAATGATCATGAGAGATAATAATATTTGGATGAAGAGAAATAAATTATTTTTATAATTTTTGTAATTAATATTTATGAATATGAAGTGTTACAATATCATCACTTTTTTAAGTCTATTGAGCTACAAGTACTACTAATTGATGTGTGTGATTACTAATACTTAAGCAGCCTGACTAATCGTAAGCATATGTGCAAACTTTATTACTGACCCAGAACAGCAATCTTAATTATATTCTTCAATTTGTCTTTTATATTATGACCAGTGTTATTAGCTATAGTTTTCATGCATTAGATGGCAATAGCGGTGATTGCCCTTTCCGTAATATTTCTCGGTAGGAACCCAAACATTAAACTATGTATGGTTAGAATAGAATAGAATAGAATAGAATACTCTTTATTATGTACACCATAAAAATTACAGATATAAATGTTTTTAGTTAATGGAACATGGAGCTACTGGCCATCTGATTTCCACAAGCCAATTGAGTACTGGGTAATACGATACCCCTTGGTAAGACTGGTTGTCAGGCTCTTGGGTTTCTAAATACAAAAAAAGAAAATTTGTTTATTTTGCACAAAAAATTACATAAAATACATACATACAAAGTAGCCAAAAGCCTCGTATTCAAGCAATAAAAGTTGTACAATTTCGTCCATTGCTTGATGACAGGGCCTGGCAGTAAAGAATATTAATTTATCATCATTCATCATTGCCCTTTCCCTAATATCTCTCAGTAGGAGTCCAAACATAAAACTGTGTATGGTTTTTCGTTATTGGAACATGTTGAAGATCAATATAGGTCTCCACGACCTCATTCCACCGGCCCACTTCTATTATCGGACATCTAGACGCACTGCAGGTTACCATCCCTTCCTGGTTGCTATTCCACCAATTCGCACTAAGCGTTTCCTATACGCACAGCAAAAGAGTGGAACTCTCTACCTGCGTCTGTGTTTTCGAACGCATACAACCCTAATCTCTTCAAAGTTAGAGTGAACAGGCTTCTTCTGGGTAAGCTCATTCCATCATCGACTTTGTCTCTTCTGTCACCTCTGCCCTAGACTAAGGTCAAGAGCAAACCCATCCTAAATATAAAAAAAAGGTCTTGATTCACGGAATGTATTTCAATTTTTGAAAGCAATCATACTGAAAAATGTAGGTAGGTCAATGACCGCTACTGCCATGCTAAAACGCGATAACTGTACCAATATACACAAGTAATAAACAAAAACCGGCTATACGAAAACAATTGAAAATATCTGTTGATAAAAAAATTGATTTTTACCTGATTATAAACACTCTTGCAACTAAAACTCACCTATAAAACTATGAGTATTGACGTATTATTAGCAACATCTCTGATAAAAAGAGCCTGGATAATTTCGTAAAACAAAATTGAGGATTGTAACTTCCCTGACCAAGATACGGCAATTTTCATACTTTTCTTACAAAAACGTATCCTTACATAACCCAAAAGAAATGCCACTTATAGTTTTTTGATAAGTTAATAAATGTCATGGCTCACTCTATTAAAATTACAAAACTTTTAATATGGAGAAAATTACAGATGTCGAGGCAAATTAATATAAAAACGGTGAAATAAGAAACGAAGATGCATGGCTTGACAGATTTACTGAGCTACTCTGTGAGTTCCGAGTGTTCCGACCGAAAGATTGAAGTTTATCGTAGGAGTTAAATTGTTGTTGAATTATGGAAGTGTTTCTTGGACAAATCGACGTGTAAACTGAATAATCATTGCCTGATATACTCAAGATTTTGACTGACGATTAACATTTCCCGAGTGCTAATTTTGTTTCGTTCTAATCTTGTAGTCATATGATTTTATATAGTTTATTAGAAGGTGTTTATTTCATATACTGCTATCAAAAATGCTTGTGTTCTTTGGAACCGTTCTTTACCTTCTTTGTAAGTACCTATTTAGATGTCTATAATTTAGGATCTCTAGAAATTTCAACAACATTATCCATGGGTTCATCAAACGGTATCTTGTCAAAACCTAGGCCAGCAGTGGAATAAACTGTCTTCTTCAAATATTCCATTAAACTGGTGACACGGCAAATAAATGGCTAACTTTAATTATGTGTCATTTCATTAAGGAATATATAATCAGACTGGTCAGCATCGTGTTTAAATTCGTGATCAATGGGATTGTAGTTGATTAGTTTTGGGAGACAACATTTATTAACGAAATGGATAAATCCAGTTGTCACTGTAGATTCGGACTTCTCGGAATTGTACAACATTTTTTAAATTAAATTCATCACCGACGCATTTGCTATAAATTAAATCAGATCGTCGAGCTGATGTACATAATTGAAACTCAGTTATTTAAGGTTGCAAACTTTAAAATCCAGCTTAAATTTTTACAAAGTATTAAAATTACCATATGTTTTTCTGTATCATAAAGCACATTCAAAGTGTATTACCGATATTAAAGTTTAATCTTGAAGCTCATGTTCAAGAGTATAAAAAGAATCCATTATGATTGCAGGCGAAGGCTAGCCGCCACTTATGTTTACTATCTTTATCTTCAAAGCGGTCTTAAAGCCGTGCCTCTCACACTTGTTTCAAAAGTAATGTTGCCATAAAGTACTTTCGCATTTTAGAAAAAGTATCCATTATGTCACGTAGTCTTATATCAACGGGCTCATAAATTATTTTTAACCGGCTTCATTAACCTGCATATCGTCATAAACTCGTTACTCGCCTGTCACAACACAAGGGAAGTATTTTTGGAAAAGGTCACAAAAGGAAAGTGTGTATGAACGGCTTAAGCAGACACGTATGACTTACTCCACGAATATTGTTTACACGCACTTCGTTTTAAAATGACCAATCCAATTAATTGACGCCAGATTTAATCCTGTTAATTTGAGAGGTAGAAAAAAACTAATTTCGCCCACAATGCTCTCCGACGGCATTATAAAGAAAATAAAAACTTGTAAAAGAGCTCGCGGTATGCGCTTGCGACGGTCAATCTTCTCGTAATGTCATTTGTCGATGGAATCAGGACGCGGTGCGAGCTTTAACGTATGGCTGAAAGAGATAGAGTATACCACCGTCTCGCCACCCCAACTCGTGAGGCAACATTTGTATTTAATTACTTCGTTTACAGACACTTGATTTACGAATCGCTTAATTTGAAAGTGTTGATTTAAGTTTTGATGAGAGAGCCTGCTTTTCCAGAAGTTATAACGACACCCACGTATAAATCAGTTTGTTTTAAACTGAACCGCCCGTAACATGAGAAATGTGAGGACATAAAGATATTTATGATGCATTTACATTCATTTTCGAAAAATAAGAGTACATGTTAAGCAAGGAAACATTAGTGTACCATTTAACATCGTAAAAACTCAGTCATTTACTGTCGCTCCATAATTCCATTTAAATTCCGACGCAACATCCTCATTCAATATAATTGGTTATAACAGTCCGGTGCGCCGTACATTTCAAATTATATTATTATCCTGAGCTATAATAACTTCAAGGGTCGTTAATGTGTAAATCGATTGCCATGCATGGAGCGCCATGCGTTGTCGCATACTAATCGATGAACGACACAACAAGCGTTACAATCAAAACAATATTAACATTCCGCATTCTTGTTCCAGACTTGGCAGCGATACGTCAGCTGCTGGAAAGCGAGACGGGAGGCACCACCTGTCCCAGCTGTAACATGCCCTTTGACAAGGGCAAGAAGAGGAAGCTGATCGACACTTGCGGGCATGAGCGGTGCTACTCCTGCATGTTCAGGAACGAGGCTTGTCCGTCGTGCGCAAGGAATAACCAGGCCCAGAGGCGACCGGCCATGGAGAGGTACACGCCTTCGCCGCAGCGGCAGGAGCCGGACTGGCAGTCACCGCACCGCCTGCCGAAACCACCGAAGCAACCTTCGAACTTAGCACAGAGCTGTCCAACACCACCGCACACCAGGAGAAGATTCTTTCTGAGTCCCAAATCGTTGCGCAGTCCGTTCGGGCAGCGCGCGCGCCACTCGCACGACAACCACGTGCCCCTCTCCGGTAAGTTGCACTCGTATTAGCATACCCGTGGGCCGCGCGTGGAAGCCGCGGATTTGCATCGTTGTGCAAGCAGCTGCGCTCGCAAGCTACACTTCATTGATGCCTTCTTGGGCAAAGTTGAAATCTCATTCACAAGCAGGCCGCGTAGCACCTCTCACTTCGATGACCCGTTTTATGAGCTTTACGAAAACTGCGAGGATCCGCCGCGCAGTAAATAACAGTGAGTGACAGTTGCGACACGCGCGCCCACGCCGCTCCGCCGGATGTACGTAGGGGTTCCTTAAAGGACCGGTTGTCTGTCTACTGTATTTATTAGTTAAAGTATAATTCCGTACTTTTGCAACGCTGCCCGCGCAGACAGCGGGCCGGCTGTGAACATTATCTCTATATCTGTTACATTTTCCATTTCCATTAATTATATCATTCCGGTGTACCAGATTTCTTGGGTAATTGAAATATACACTTCGTTCACAGCTGTGAGTTTCTTAATAAACTATTAGTATCAATTCGCTACGGCCCTTGCCCCTTCACGTTTGTACCTAATCTGTCGATAGCTAACGTTTCTATCTGTCGATATGAATAATGGTATCTTTTACAATTTGTAATGGTTTGTTAATGTGGCGAGATGCAATTAATTGTCCATCGCGGTTCAATTGGGATCGTGTGAGAGAAATTTTACTTTATGACAGTGTTGATGGATGTTGTGAGAATGTTCTACATATGGAACTGGGTACTCCTACAGGGTTGCCGGAAGAAGGTCCTCGGAACGCAGCGTGGCACAGCCTGGTTTTCAATAAGATCAGGTCGCTGTGGTCCACACACTCCTCAGTGCCGCAAGGACTCAACCAATTGACAGGCACGAAGTCTTAATTTTGCATTGGAATGTGGATTATACCGATGTTGCTCATTTAATTGCAAATGTTGGCTTAAGAATTGATTATTCCTCTGTAACGTCGTAAAGTTTTCAACCTGATTTCTGGGAATGATTTGGATTCGATAGTTCGATTGAACACATTTCGAATAATTGATTATGTTTCTTCGTATTGTGTAGATTGTTAGATCGATTAATGTAGAATCGATTGTTGCGGTAAATGAACACATCGGTATTCAGTCCACATTCCCAGCTCTAGCACGGTCGTCGTCTGATTTTTGCACACCTTATTGCCCGTTCGCATCGCCTCGTCCGTTGTACACATAGCTTAGTATACCGGTTTTGTTCTATAATTGTTTATTTTGCATTTTGTGTGGTTTTTGAGTTGGTTTTATTTACAATTTTTACGCTTGAACGGTTTTATGTTGAACTTTATTTGAATATTCATTTGTAAATAAGGTTTCATGTTTAAATGTTTATGTTAAATGCACATTTATGTTATGCTAACTTAGCACAAAAATGTATATTTTAAGTGTGATTAATTTCATTAACCGATATTTTTGTAATCGATTCATTGATTCGATTTCATAACATAACATCACATTAATCGTTTGAATAAAATGTAACCTTCACGCATGACTCATGATCTTATAGAAAACTCGATGAATGACGACATGGACAATCGATTGTTTGATCGAGATTAAGAATCAGTGACAAAAGTAACATCGATTTGTGGGCGAGATGTGTTTTACCGATTAAAGATGCTGAATTGGATATGTGAGATAAATATCAAAGAAATTATTAAGTACTTTTAAATATGTATGTAAAATTGGATAAAGGAATCGATGAAAGGCAATGATATAATGTTTTATAGCTCAATTACTAGAGAACTTACTAGCAGATAAGAAAATTTCCAGTAAAAACGATTTCTCACTAAACAGACCGTTATTAATAAGGAGAAGTTATTTTATGATTTACTAGTAATTTTCTGATTTTCTCCCGTCTATAATATTAAAGTAAGTACACAATTTAATTTGATTATGTATGTCCAAACGTGTGCGAACAGTTGTAAAGCAAATGAAATTTCCGATGACTCTGAGTTTTTTAATGTTAAGCATTAAATACTGATTTAAGTATCTTTACTATGAAAAACTATAAAATTATTATTTAATGGTAGCAGTAAAACGACTTCTAAAAAGTATCCAATCAAATCTACTACAGTCCGGCCGTTGAAAGAATAAGTTCCTGAAACTTGTGAGTTGGACAATTTCTAGTATCTAACTATAAGGATCAAATTCTCAAAACCCATATTCATACAATACAATGATACCTACATAATCAGCCTATAATGTTCGCACTGCTGAGACACAGGCCTCCTCTCTGTGAGAGGGAGTGGGCCATAATCCACCACGAGGGCCCAGTGCGGGTTGGTGGATGGCATATGTCTTCGAATTTTCAGTTCTAGGACATGCCGATCCTGCCGATGCCGCTTTCCTCACGATGTTTTCCTTCACCGTTTTGAGAGCAGTAGTGATGAAATAATTTACACAAAGTATAGCGCCTTCGAACCCACGACCTAGTATTCGTAAGCTGAGGCCGATACCACTGGGCCACCACTGCTAACCCATATTCTTTAGTATGAAACTAACAGGTATGCAGAACGCATTTCTCGACGGCGGGACTGTAGTATCTTTGTCACCCACCAAGCGATCGCTGTTATTACTGAGCCACGAGGACCTCCTAAGCCTCAAGGCTTACCCCGTATACGTGGCACTTAAACATATCTGTCGAAGTATGGTTGTAGGTATCTACTATACATAAACCTCTGTCTTACTCTTCGAGGAATGCACGCGTGATGTCATGTCATATCTACAGATAATTCCAAAATAAATGACCCAGTATTACCAGACAACAAAATAACCATTTCCAGTGGGTAGTACTATGACGTTACATTTTACTACGTAGGCTGTAGAGCTGCGCAGGAGTCGCCTTGTCACCAAAAGAAACGACTGAGGGCGGGTCCTTGTTAAATCGGAACAAGTATTGCTGATCTATATAACTTAGTTAATATTGGCCTTAGGTGTAATGTACACTTGCGGAACAAATGGTTAACCAGTTCTCAAATCCAATGTTTTATAACTTTGCAGCCATCTGCAAAGTTACTTAGTTAAATAGGTATTTGCTAACACAGGTTCTGTGAAGCTGCAGTGCATTTCTCGTATAATAAAAATAAAAAAGCCATTTATTCTATTACCTTCTTACACTTTAAAAAAAAAATGTTTATAGAACGCATATTCTTAACTATCAATAATCATTACGATTTCTAACATGCAAAATTATATTTTTGATTCGGCACATTTTAAATTATTTGATATTTAATAATTAGATTTATGATAGTGCATTGAATTTGAAAATTTATTTGATTAAATTTTATGTTGTAATAATGTATTTATAATATTTATAGTAATTTTTTATAATAGTATTAATTAATTAAATTAGTAGTAGTCGCCTCCTTGGCGTAGGTCTCCCCCAGTTTTCTCCGGTAGTGTCTGTCTCTGGCTTTGGTCAACATACATAATGCAGTGCTTCACTGAGGGAAATATTTCAAATTTCGCCACCCGTTCTCTATTTGCACCCAATCTGCATCCGCCGCCGCTTTCTTTAAATCTTCGGGGGCATCCCACGCTAAGTCTGCCAATTCGAGGTCTCTACTCAACGACCCGTCTGCTCCAGCGGCTATCGAACGTAAACCGCAAAAGTAGACCTTGAGGCGCTTAACCGTTTTATTCCGCGACTGTACTTCATAGTTCATATTCACAGTACGGCTTCTGTCAATGTTAACGTTTGTTTAAGTTAAAGTTATTATAGTGTAGGTGATATTGATTTTATAATGTATTTTGTTATTGGATTAGACAATCTGGCGTTGTTTACTTCATTATGTCAGCCTGCTACAGATAATCATTGGGATAATCATCAGGCTTGGCAGACCGGTTACTGATTGCTGTTCGTTTATATCGTTATTAATTAATTCCTTGTTGCTATTATGGCAGGGCGGTCAGTTCTTTGCCGGAAGACACATAATATTTAATAGTCCCTTAGTAAATACACCCAGTGTCTTATTATTGAAACATGTATATTTAAGCTGTTGTGTTGTTTGAAACATGTATACTAAGCAGAACAGTTGCAAGACATGGTGACCGGGATGGATGAAGCATATAAGCGGAAAGGGATGAATATAAATGTGAATAAGACGAAGGTGGTGTTTGAAAGAGGCGAGGATGTATCGGTGTGTGATGTGAAAATACATTATAAGAGTGTTGAGCAAGTAAGTGAGTTTATATATATTTGGGGAGTCAGTTTACAAGGGATGGAAAGATTGATGAAGATATGAAAAGGAGAGTAAATGCGGGAAATAAAGTGAATGGTGCTATACATGCGATTGTGACCAATCAGTCGATGCCCAAAAAGGCTCGACTGGCTGTTCACAATGGTGTGCTGGTGCCTACGCTTATGTATGGAAGTGAATGTTGGGTGTGGCAAAAGAAGCATGAAAGTAGAATAAATGCTGTGGAAATACGTTCCTTCCGAAGTATGTCTGGCGTGACTATGATAGGCTGAAAAATGAGGTGATAAGGCAACGCTGCAGTTTAAAAGAAAATGTAGTGACAAAAATTGAAAAGAGTGTGCTTAGATGGTTTAGTCATGTGGAGAGGATGAGTGAAAGGCGACTAACAAAAGGTAGATACCCCCATGTGAAGAAGGCGTGAGTTTATGTATTTATATATTTAAAATTAAGTCAGCTTGACTTAATTTTAGAAGAAGATGTTTCTAGAAGATATAGGTAACTGCCCTTTATTCCTATGAGCATCGTAAAACATGACTACCTACTTGTATCATTCGTTTCTAATCAACAGCATCTTTATAAGTAGCCTAAGTAACTCCATCAGGTTAAGCTACGTTTGCCGGGGTTGCTCCGTCGATGGGTGACCGAGACTCCGCCGTGCTTCGGAAAACACGTTAAGGCGTTGGTCGCGGCTGTCATTCGTGGATTTACCTGTCGTTACGGGTCGTTGGCAGCCTAAAAGTCTAACAACCAGGTGTCGTATTACCCAGTAGCTGGGTTATGGAGGTCAGATAGGCAGTCTCTCCACGTAAAATACTGGTATTCACCTACATTCGGTTGGACTGGAAGCCGACCACAACGTAGTTGGGAAAAGGTGGGCAGATTGATTGAGTGCCTACCTTCTTGTTTTTAATAACAATTGCTCAGGTTGCCTAAGTACCGATTCTTAGTAGGACCACTGACACACAATGCTGGAAGTCATGTAAACAATTATGTAAATGGAGTCGCAATTGTAATCCGACTTGGTGAAAGAGGAGTCATGCTTTGGTTTGCATTGAATCATTCTGATTACGATGTTTGTGTTATTTTTAATGATCGGCCATATCAGCTTTTAATCATCTAGTGTTGATGTACGTTAATCAATCCTTAACTCGCGATCATAATTTATTACATTATGATCTATAACTTAAGTGTGTTCACAAATTTTGCCAATTGGTACCTATAATTTTCGGAGACCAGCAAGTTTTTTTTATACAATTCTAATGAAACGACTTTTCACTTTGAAAAGTGAAATTCGTACTGAAGTACGAATATTTCTGTATTTATATTCATGCACACATACAAACTTGGTATATAGAACTATTTAAGTAGGTACTTAATATAATATCAGTATAGACTTTAGACTTCTTGAAAACAACCTTTAGGTTCCGAGGTTCGAAGAGAATTAACTTAGCAACTACACGACGGCAACGCCCCAAATAATTATATTGTCTAATGGAACGGGAATGAAATGAAATGGGACGTTTTGTTAAAAATTGACGTTATCTTAAAGAAACTGTTCTTTTACGGTAACTGTTAAATGAGATAGTTTTAAACTTCATGACTGATCAACATCATTTCAGCCGAAAGACGTCCGCTGCTGGACATAGGCATCCCCCAGGCACCGCCACTTCGACCGGTTCTGTGCTTCCCGCATCCAGCGGATACTTGCGGCCTTCACAATGTCATCGGTCCACCTTGTAGAAGGCCTTCCAACGCTACGTCTTCCGGTACGCGGTAGCCACTCCAGAACCTTTCGGCCCCATTGGCCATCAGTTCTGCGAGCAATGTGCCATGCCCACTACCACTTCATGACTACCCTTATACAAAAACCATTTGAGGCAAATCACATACTTACAATTTTATATTTAGTATTTTTAAATCACTATAAATCTTAATAATATTTGGAAATCATGACACAATATTTGAAAATATTTAGTTGCTACAGTTACTTTGCTAGTATTTCAACTACCTGAATCACTGCTCATACCGTCAGTCAATGATGTGTAAAGTCCACTACCACATGACATATCGCTTCCGTCGTATCCTCCGTGTGAAACGCTTTATTGTGCGATCATGTTTCTGACATGTTTGGGTTCAAAAGATATTGTGTTTACAGAAGGTGACCCATGGCTTTAATTATGTGGTACTGTTGCTGTTAATTACCTTTAATTTAAAAATGGTGGGTAGCTTGACAATAATTACAATTAATAGTGTTAGGTGATGACGTGACATCATACTGTCTCATATTCGAAAATCTTTGTCATAGTCCTCAGATGAAACTGGGTCAACTTGAAATATAGCTTCACTAATATTTAGAAACAGGAACGATTCCTTTTCTTCACTCACTTTCCTTCAGTCTAACTTTAGCGGTATTTGGTCGCATTCTAAACGGAATACGTTTAGAATGTGACCCAATACCGCTAAAGTTAGACTGAGAATCAGTAAATTTTGAATGTCAAAATTACATAAGACAGTGTCCCCAAATGACCGGCTTTTACCACTTCCTAGTATTTTAGCTGGGAAGAGTGGCTCAACAAACGCCCTGCAACCATTGATGTATTAAAATTGGAAGATAGGCCAGTCTCTAACATCACATAAATATTAAATGGACTAGAAATACTTACATGTAAACACACCCATACAACTACATTTCCCCATGTCGTGCGTCATGTGCCGACAACCGAAATAGAGAGACATATTACGCGGGCTATAGCGGGAACGAGATATCAATAATTGTCACTATTACGTGTTACACAAACGCCAGTTCGATTGTGACTAAGGTCGATTGTGTCAATTTCCCCTAATTTATGAGGTCCACGTCCATGTCTATATAAATCTTCCTATTTTAATACGTCAATGCCAGTAACACTACTCCTTGTATTAAGATCAGGGACCATTTTGGTTACCCATTGAAAGGGTTTTCGATAGGGGTTTTCTAAAATGGGAACCAAAATGGTCCCTGGGTAGAATATACATAGAATTGGTCCTGCTACGCGTGCTGGGCGGATATCGAAATAACATAATATTATGATTTTTTCATGTTACTGGGTTTCAAGTAGGTATAGAACCCATTGAAATGAGTCATCAGGTAACCCGTTCACTGGGTTTCAAGTATAAAACCCATTCAATGGGTTATCATGTAACCCTTTCAATGGGTTTCTAGTATAAAACCCTTTCAATGGGTTACACCATGATAAAGATAACCCATTGAATGGGTTACCCCTTCGAAAGGCTTAACCCTTAACCGGGGTTGTACGGTCCCTGATTGAGATATTATACAAACATTGTATAGCACAATATGTCAATATGAAACCAAATTAGCAACTTCACCTGACCAACTCGCCTATGTAGCGAGTATCAAACCAGTAACCTTGGCAATGCTCGCTTAAACAAATTGCGCAACAACCATGCTGCAACGGTTCGATAATCTACCAAACACAATGAGTGTCAGGGACTTAGCTCTTTTGACTGCTCCAATAACAATATGTTCGCATCGCATCGTAATTCATGCTTTCATTATCAAACAGCTTTGAGATTTAGAACCCACGATATCCGTTCAGGCTTAGGTCACAGTGATATCATCAATTTACTGGTGCAATGGTGCCATCTGATCGTCAGATTGAAAGATACTCACGCCTTTTCCCATGGGGGTAAACAGAAACATTTAAATCTGCCACCCGTTTTTGTTTATTAAGCGCAGTGGTAGCCCAGTGGGAACAACTGCGTCTTACGCGTAGCGGCGTAGTAGGTCGTAGGTTTGAAACCTGACAGACGGTTTACTTTGTGTAAATTATTTCATCACCTCTGCTTTCAAAACGGTGAAAGAAAACATCGTGAAGAAACCAAAAAACCAAACCCTAAACCAAAACCAAAAATTCGAAGACATGTGTCATCTACCAACCCGCACTGGGCCCGGGTGGTGGATTACGGCCCACTCCCTTTCACAGAGAGGAGGCCTGTGTCCCAGGAGTGGGAACGTTATATGCTGATTATGACTCGTTTTTTTTATTCAGATGTCTGATAATGTAGTCGAAAAGGCTGCATCAGCTGTATGATCAAAAACATAAGAACTTCTAAAACACCAATAAAATAAGTCGGGTATGATCTTCAGAAAAGCAAGTTAGCCTATAAGAGTGATTGTAGTGGTCGCATATGATGTGTAACATCTAACATCTGACATCTCATATTGGTAATAAGAAAGTGAGCAGCGACAGAAATTAACCTAAAAATTTAAAAAAGGTAAATACTGAAATATATATTCGAATAATTATTAATTACTAGCGGCCGCCCACTGGATGAAATTCGAACCGTACTACAATCTATATAGTACTTACTTATACCATGAGTAAACTAATTCCATGCTATTATAAAGTACTTACTAATTCCATGCTATTAATAAGAACTTACTTATTCCATGCTCAAGCTGTCACTTCCGCCCCTTTTCACGAAATGTCTCCCACAGAATGTGACTGGAAAGATATTACTCATCAAATATGCTTTTGTGTAGACAATACTTTGTCTATGCCTACTGCGTCTGTTACTTTTTGAATCACCATCATCAGACCAATTAACTTTAACATTTGAACATAATATCCAAACCTCACAAAATTTTACGTAACATTGCGTATCTAACGTGTAACCTTGGCAATGTTCGCATCAACAGGTTGTATATAAATATAATGTAATATTACGACAATTATGTCACTCACACTGCCGATGAATTCGGTACAGTGAAGAGTCATGGTCATCATTTGGTTGATTGAAAAGGTCATTGGTAGCGAACAGGGTTTTATTGAACTTCGAAGTTCATGCGAGAGTGTGTTTATAATTTAAATATCTCTAAAATCTTTTTTTTTTCATTTTATTACCTATCGTGAACGCATATATAGCATCATGCTGAGTGCAAGCCTTCATGTCACAGTCATGACGTGCAGCTTCTGGCTATTTGTTTGTTTGTGATAGTACTTAGATCTGTTAAACCTGATGTTGTGTAACCTTCGAGTTTATTACTTATTATGTTGTCGTACGCACGTTTTTTCTGTGACAATTAAAATTATTTTTCTTTCTTTCTTTCTAATAGGAAGAATATTCCTTTGGAAAGGCTTACTTCGGGCTTCTAAAGTTTCCTTCATGTTGATTTTTTATGTTTTCATACCAGTATGATAATATGGTGACATGGCATCAATACCCTTCCATCAAATACATATAACGTCTCTAATCTCCATTACATTACAAATAAATCGAATGTCTTAATAAGCCAGGCATCACCCCATAATAACATCATCCAGATTCCCACTCCCAGATAATCAAACATCCAATAACAAACCAATATCTATGCACACAATTACGTTTTTACAGACCTTAAGCTCAATGACTCTACGGGAGCCAGCAGAGCCATAAAACGTGGGAGTCGATAGTTTTTATCGACATCCCGAGTTCCTGACCACATCCCATCCCTATTGATGAATGAATTAGTAGGAAGTGGTGGCAGTTTTTGCTGGTATAAGACTAAGCATCGATGTTGTGTTGGGAATCTGTTATGAGGATGAATGGGTATCTTTGTGCAATGTTTGATAATTGTCACACATGTTTTTAGTTTAGGTCTAGACCAAACGATGGAAGATTTGGCGCTGGTTTCTAGAGTGTCATAATAAATCTACCTACTTTTAATTTTCGGGGACTAACTCGACATTGAATGATCTTGCATTTTTGTTGCCCCCGATTTCACAGTATATTCAATATGTCCTCATTGAAGAATTATTTCGAAGTGTAAAGGATTTGTGTGCTTCTTACCTAATAATCCTTTTCTCTCCCTCGTGTCTTTTGTTGTCAATAAATAAGATAATTAATTAAGAAATACATAACTGCTTTTTAAAGGCAAAATACACACGATGTATTCTTGTCCAAATCAAATTCCAAAGTGTTGTTTCAATCGGTCAGAGTTACGTAGCTATTTTTATTTATTTAATGACGTTCTAAGGGTCAATGATAAATCCATTGTACCAAAAGATCAAGACAGATGTACTCCACAATCATAATGACTGATGCGATCATTTCATTCATGAACGGATTGAATGAGTGAACTAATTGATTCCATTCGTTCGTGATGTTCTAATCATTTGAATTGATTACTTGTGCTTCTTTTATCATTCAGTGATGAATTGGAAGTTATCAATTATTATTTTGTAGCTTACGTTTTTCTATTATAGAAGATTATCTTCATGATCTAGGCTACCGTTGAAAGTAAGTGTAGTCTTTCTTTAATTGACCAATAAGGTTTCATGCTTAAGGCGCTGACAAGAGGCAAATGAAAAAAGTAGGCTTGTCTTAAACAAAAAAATAAATATAATCCATTCAATAGATACAATCCATACATCCAATAGATCATAAGGTATGCTGCCCATCATCTTGAAATAGTCCCTTTAGTCCCCTTTTAGGCTGATAGGTTAAGTTACTCTTTACTTAAGCATGCGTTGTACAAGTGTCAGGAAGAAATGTTATAAAATAAATGAAGTAAGTAGAAGATAAGTAACACGCTATAGAAGCTAATTTGTCAATCTGTATTAAAGTGACCATACACGGTAGTAACAATACTTTGAATAATTTCACATTTGAAAAAAGAATCTATCTTCAGAACTGACAATGTTCCATTCTTTCATTGTGGCAACGAAGCAAGCGACACCGGATAAAAAATTTATTAAAAATAAACTTGTTCGTTTTTTTCCGAGTAGTAAAATTAGACCAAATAAACGGGCCAGTTTCTTTGTGCTAATATGGGTATGGGTACGGTAACCAATCATTAAAACCACGATGATGGTAAAAATGTATTGCTTTAAATTAAAAAGAATATTATTTCAATCCATAAGCTGTCAGGTTCAATGGACATTTACAAGCTTTTTAATCGTATGTTAATTTACAATGATGCAATTTCGTACGTATGTAGAGCTATAATATTGACCTTTCACGCTAGTTTTGAGCTGACAAATGCCAAGCATTCACCAAAGAAGCTGGCATTTTGTTAAATGTCTTAATTTAAGGATGAAACGAATTAAAATGAAGATATTTGAATAGACTCATTAATTTATCGTAAGGTTTACGCCAATGTTCGTTGACAACTCAATTCAAAATAACGTTATTAGCTGGTTAAATGTATTGCGGTAATAACTTATGATGTGTAGGTATTAAATAGGGTATGATAGAGTAATTATTACAAGTAAATACGGCTGAACTCTGAAACGCAACTCAAACATTTATTTCAATTAAATACATTACAGGCACTTTTGAATTGTCAAGGAGTCGGTCAGTTAGAAATATGAAGCTAGTGGCCCATTCCAAAGCGTACTAGGTACATATTATGGAGAAGAACAGGCAAGACACTCTATAGATACTCTTTTAAATTATAATGTTACTAAAATATTGTTACATCTTTAATGTTGAATTTAAAACTAAATGTGGGACGATATAAAAAAAACACGTCCATAGTACAGCAAATAGAAACACATATAAAAAAAATTGTGGCTCTCAGGAAGACTTTACAACCGTGAACGTCTGAAGTTAAGTGTCGTTTGAGAATTCGGAGGATAATCTCTCAAAGCACTACTTGTTTGCAGAAAATATTTAATTTAATTAAAAAAAAAAATTGCAATGGCGATACTACCTCTTGATATTATTTGGTATCTGTGCTGTATCTGCGTTCTGCACTTGAAATATAAAGAGTGTCACCACCATCCCTAATGTAACTGAGTTATAGTTTTCTTTAAAGATTATTAAAACAACATTTAGTAAACAATTCCGCGACAACACAAAACAAAATTCACATCGCTGTTTTCAAGGCCAAACAGTAACCGTATCGAGTTGTGATCTCGGAAATGCGACGTTCCCACGCCAGCGCTTCCGCACCTGTTGAGGATCTCGACTTACACAGGACACCAACACGACCGATATCGGTTGCTTGCATTCGGGGACAGGTGACGATGACTGGATTTAGTAGTAAACAATGTAAAACAAAAGAATATTTTATTTATTAGCCGACTATAACATGGCACTGATAAAAGGATACAGGATACCAACACGTCCGATGTTGGTTGATGGTTGCCGTGACTAAATTATATCATGATTTTGTCGCAAACTGTTTCAAACAAAAGAATATTTTTTTTATACAGTAATCTCTCGATTTTCACTGTTACAATACTAATATGTTAATATGTTCTAAATGTTAGGCCAAATCAAGCTTTTTCCCAAAATTTTAACAAATTTACAGCAGTTCAATGCTTTGTAAAAGAACTTGAATATACATATAAAATTGGCAACAATAAAACCTCTTATACTATCTTATTAGACTAGATTGGGCTAAAAGCAAGCTAATTTCCAGCGTTTCACTGCATTTAGCACAATGTTGAACTACGTGTAGTCTTAGCAAATCTTGAGCTTTATAAATTCATTCATAACACAATGCTTTTCACAGTTTATGGACAAAGAACCAACAAAATAAACCTTTCATATTTTCTCTAACCCTTAAAAACACATCTCACAAACTATTGTTTAAAGAAACATTCTCAACCGCTTCATGTGTTAATTTCGTTCCGCTTCCTGTGATAACAATTTCGTTTTTAACACACAATGGAGCAAAAATCTCTTACCAAGAGCTAATATGGAGTGACTTCATCAATCTCTTTAATTTGTTGTAAAATGTCATGGGAAATGTGGAAACAAAGGATATGTATAAAACAGTGTAGGAGGTAAAGATCTCGTAGCAAAAAGTGCAGGTTTTATTTATGGACCAGATTGTTATTGAAAACATTATACTCGGAATCACACACAGTTAACAATCGTAACAAAGAAAAAGAAAGACCCTGTGCTTGACTTTGAGAAAAGAACCCCCTCCAAAGAGACCCTTTTTAAGGTTCCGTGCCTCAAAAGGAAAAAACGGAACCCTTATAGGATCACTCGTATGTCTGTCTGTCTGTCTGTCTATCCGTCTGTCACAGCCGATTTGAGCCGAATCTACTGGACCGATTAAGTTTAAAGGTACCTACACTTATGAATTCATGTGACCCAAACACGAACGGGTAGAATAGAATAGAATAGAATTTATTTCTGAGTATATGGTACATTAAGATCTTAATATTAATAGACAGCTTCACATATACTACCGTTGCCGGTGTGGAAATATAAAAAAAAAATATATATAAATGATTGGGGCTCAGTTTTGGGAGAAAAAAAAATGCATAATGTACCGTGTGACATATCAAATGAGAGGGCTTGTTGTAAGGATTTGGGATATATTTTTTTGATCATTTTAAAATAAATACTTTTAAAGTTATTTAAGAAAATAGATGAAAGTTTATCATTCCGCCCACCCCTTATCTACGAAACTACTGAGCCTAAAATTAAAAAAAAAATCTTTTTACATAGAGATTACCGGAAAACCTATAAGAAGTATATGAACTCTTAAAATAACATGGTAAATCTCTCAATATTATGCGTACAAACTTACATTTGCAGTGGAATGTATGAGGGAACATGTTTTTCAACTACAATGTACGGTTTGTTCTTGTGATAAATTCATCCGCACTTGTCTGAAGTCGGTTAAACATAATGTTCCTAGCCTAGATCAACTATGTTGGGGTCGGCTTAATGTGTAACTAAATGCAGTTGAATACCAATATTTTACATGGAGCGAGTGCCTATCTGATTTACACAACCCAATTACTTACTGGGCAACAACGATACCCTTTGGTAAGACTGTTTGTCAGACTTTCAGGCTTCTGACTACCCGTTATGACTGTCTCAACTTTCAGTTAGCGGTCAGTCAAAAAACGAGGTCCTGAATACTTTTTACGATCTCTCAATTTTATTTAATCAGACCAAAGTTTCTTTTTGAAATCTTTAAATTAATTTGAAAAGTTTCTAGAATTAATTATTCTCATTTCTATGTGTGATAATCGACTGATCTACAGCTAACATGTTGATGAATACTTACTTTACTTATTTATGTTTGTAAGATTATTGCACGATTGTGTATGCATGGAGTTCACATTACTATGATTTGATTTTGTTCCTTTTATCTGATCGTGTTTTGTTCGTGTTTAATTGAAAGCTTGTGAAAACCGGCATGTAATATATGAAAAACAACTCTTTGTGTTTGAGTTTTTATTAACTATAATTATACACTTTGTATATTTTTGCACCTAGGTGTTAGAATTGTCAATAGCTTATCAATTTGAAATCATCTGTTGTGGATTCAATTATGTGTAAATAGTTACATATGTATGAAATATCTGTAAACTTTTTTACGAGTTTTTCATTGAATAATAATCAGGCTTCCAGATGGTGCCACGACAGTAATTAGAGATTGCATACTTACTTTCATAATTTTGTTTAAGTCCTGTACGTAATACTGCTCTCCTTATTAAAAAACAATCACACAATCAGTCTGCAGTTAAACAAAATACAGGCTAATACTAATTTGCTAACTGTAGTTACTCTCGAATCTAAGATATAATTTTATCACCAAAACCATCATATAGCCCCATTTTAGTAGTAGATCCCCCCACACCGTACTTAGAAAATGTTACCATACAAAATACACCAAAATCTCACCATGTTCCTAATATCCTTCACAGACGATGAAGGCGGTCACATCAAGCAGGCAGGCTACGAGTCCAGACGACAGAATGACCTGTACATGCGCCTGGGCTTACTGCTGGGTGAAAGGCGAGGAGCCAGGAATAAGGCTAGAGACAGCTGCACCTCGCTTGCATCTCTTGACGCCCATACGTTGGCTTCACATAATACGAGTCCTGTAAGTATTTACACCCATTTTTTTTCATATTAAAGAGTCAATTTAGTAACTCGGTTTTGGATAAGCAGTGGCTCCAAGCTGCTTCCGGTTATACTAGAAGCCGACTTCAACAATAGGAATAGGCTAGGCAGATGATAGTGAGTCAATTTCTTACTTACTACTTCTTACTCACACGCTGACTTATTATTTTAAATTTTTTAGGAAAACATATACTTTTACGATGTTTGTAAATATGTGAGCACCATGTATCTATCTCATAATTAAGTTATTTTCATTACTTCATTTTTAATTATTTTTACCTATTGTGGTATAGTAATTTTATTTTATTATAGGTGCATTGTCTTCACATATAATCTTATAATTAATGAGTACTTAAACAAAATATTGTAAAACATTTTTAAAAGAGTAACGGTGGAGTTTCTTGCCCATTCTTCTCCATACGAAATTACCTTTTGGAGGGGCAACTAGAATCAATTATATATTTTTTGTAAGTTTTGACGTGCCTCCTATGTGCCTATTTGAACTAAATAATTTGACTTTGAGTTTCTTGGTAAAAATTCAACAAAATGTCAGGTCAATCCCAAAAAGGCCTTAACGTTGTACAATGTCGTAAGGTTGGTTATAACAGAGAGGACTTTACCGGGCAGGATACGCCAGAAAAATACCAAGACTTAAAATAAAATAAAAAAAGATTTCAATTACACTTAACATAAGGATGATTTTCATAGAAACACCTTACGGGTGATGATGCTGTTACCCACCTGGAGTACAATCGTTTAACAAACGTTATACCAGTTTTAGTTTGTTAGTTGGCAGAAGCTCGAACCCTGCTTGGTGCGATTGAAGCCTCTATATTACATGAAAATCTTAAATTCACTGACAGAAAACGCATAACCTAAATCGCTGGTTCAAGAAGCTTAACATTTTGCACAAGAGTTCCTTATATATCGAGAGTGAGCTGTAAGGAAGCACTTGAAAATTAATTTCCTAAAGGGGTCAAAATATAGGGTTCAACCCCTAGTTTGTATGGAAGCAAAGACATCTGGGGGCACGGTAATGCCCCCACCAAGACGAGCCAAGCGAAGCGCAAGGGCACTACCTACCTTTTCTCGAAGTGTTTCGTCGTTTTTTTTAACCCTGATAGAGTTGGTTTCCGATGTACCAGATAGTTCATATTCTCAGGATATGATTTCAATAATAGACTAATTAAACATACAAAGTCTCAATTAAATAGCTCTAATACTTTAGATTTTATTGATATCTAAAATACACCGATTTCGTCACTGACACACTGACACACTGATGATCATCAAAATGTTTGGCTACTTCCTGAAGTGGTATGTAATCTAAGTTTAGTATACAACCAACTAAAAAAATTCATAAACTTATAACTTTCGCCCCCCATGCCCTAAAATGGGGGGGTGGAAGTTTGTATGAGACTTCAAAATGTTAGGGTACTTCCTGAAGTGCTAGAAAGCCGAAAAAACACTACCGTGCCCCCAGATAAACTTATAACTTTCGCCCCTCATCCCCTAAAATTGGGGGGCGGAGGGGTCGAAGTTTGAATGAGACTCACAAATTTTATGAATTAGGACATGGAAAACCGGCACTACTAATGTGCAAGAAATACACCCAAAAAAAAAAGAAAAAAATAAACACTAAAATGAGTGTCTAGCAACTTACTAAAAGAACTGAAATCCCACCAAAAACATTTCATGTAAAATGTTGCCAAGACGACCACATAAGGTTTGCCCTGTGAAAAAGATATCAGATCTCAATCATGTAGAGACAAGCTTCTGAATCTACACGGCCTAACTCTACCGACCCTAACTTCACAAATTCTACATATCAGTAAAAATTTATGGCTTGGCTGTTTCGGTACTTACATCAGAAACTAAATATTCGCATCACCTCCACGACGGTAGCGAAACGGCGAAGCCATACATTTTTACTGCTATAGCCTCTGCTATAGTATCTATCTTAAGTCTCTTTGTATGGAAGTTACCATTTTTTCCGACGAAAAATCCCATCGGTCACGCAGTTTATATCATATAAATCTCACCATTACAGGCTCGCTCTTTGCCAGCTTTGTATTAACTGTAATAACCCTTTTGTTTCAGGTTTCAACCCTCACCGGGTCCTCAGAGGTGGAAGTAGCAACGCCTTTGGGTCGGGACTCCCTGGGCTCTCTAGCATCCATGTCGTTATCTGCAGCCAGCAACTGCTCCTCATCCAGTCCTGGGAGCAGACGGCATTCTGTGAACAGTAAGTCACCACCAGCGGGGCTAGCATGACCTACTGTGACATGGCTTATATCACACATTTTATCACAATTTGGATGAAAAAACCGTTTTATCACAAATGCTTAATGCTAGCACGGGTCAACCATGTGATATAATCTAGAGGCGTGATAAAATATGCTTTTCTTGTGTGTGTGTATAGTAAACTGATTTTTCGGTCCGTGTACGCGCAGTAAATATTCGGTGTCTTTAAAGTATATTATTTTAAATATTATGTAGATACTGTTTCAAAGGCTCACACAAAACAATTTTTTTTTTTTTTTTAATGGCATCTCGTAGCAGACCTAGAGAGGTCGTTGCTACTTAACCGATTATTACTGTGGCTGCCCTAAGGTTTTTAATCTTAAAGCCTCCAGCCAGGGCGCAAATTATATATATTAAAACTAAACGACAGCGCACTAAGGGCACCCCCTGTGGGGTACGGACCTCGGCTTAGGGCGTCGTTGGGGGATCACAAAATTAGTAACAATTTGAGGACGGGCTGGAATACACAAAACATACAAAATCAATCCTACTAAGGTAAATGCCAGTAACGAAACCATAGCGAGATCTAACTCGACGCCAATGCCATCTATCAAGCTAAGGGATAACTCTGAACCGTTATCAAGTTATTATTGATCTCGCCATAATTTCGCTGCCTGTCCGAACATTACAGTTGAAACAAAAAAAGACATTAGTCATTAGCGGCTTACTAAACTAGTTATAAAACTAGTAACTATAACAAAATAATAGTATTGTTACGAGCTTGGGGTTCGTGACAATAAAAACTGCCGATTTAATAACTAAAAAACAGACACTTTAATTAGGAACACCAATTTAAACACACTACTACTTTAAACACAATTAAAACACAATCACATAATGACACTCTCAAATATCGTTCAGTTGTTCTCGCTTGTCTCGTTTTCAAAAGTAAACTAACTCCGTCGCGGCCCATACCGGCCTTATATAGGGCCTCGGATAGTTCCCGAAACATCTAGAACATTCGAGTACATACCGGCCCCGACTGACCGGGTGTCGATAGTTCTAGAATCGAACTTTCTCGAAGCATCTTGACTCTATTAGTTTCGCTACCTGATACTAGATGGCGCTAGTAGTAGGGTTTTTAGTTGTGCGCGCAACAGTATGGTAAAAATAAAAACATGTAAATGGCCAAACCATCCACCTCATTTATAGGCTGCAAGTCCACGCGCAATTCTTTACACAAATAAAACACCATAGACTTTTTCAGGCTGAAAATCCGTTGGAACTCCCCATTTTTCTACTTTGGGCCTCTTGCTTTCGGGCAAGAACATAATTATAATAATTTATTGCTATTTAGTGCAGTAATTAGCAGGAAAATAGATTTTTTTTCAATGTTTAAATCTTATCTCCCCCTCCGAACGAACGTGATAAATTTTTCTTAGTCGTCTGTCAAAATGTAACATTTGTGATAAAATGGGTGCGCCCATATTAGCAAATAAGACATAATAGAGTCCCAACTAAACGTCAAGAATTTATGTCACACGTCAAGAAATTATCTCAGTCCGCCGTGCTAGCATGTAAGACAAAACGGTTGTATCAACCCAAACTGTGATTAAATGTGTGCCTCAAGTCATGTCACAGTAGGCCGTGCTCGCTCTTGCAACAAGAAAAGCATGTCGCGCCTCTAGTTTATATCACATGGTTGACCCGTGCTAGCATTTAAGATAAATTGTAAGACAAGATACATTATATCATATCTTGTCACAAACGTCTTGGGTACGGTCGTGCTAGCCCCGCAGAATAATTTCACGTCTAGAATGGGATGTTTTACATTGTAATGACCAGAAACTATCATTACTGGGGATGTCGTACCTATATATTAGGTATTGAGTAGCCACTGACTTCACAGGGCATTAATAGTCCCACCAGGGTTGCGAGTTTGTCCGAAAGGGATATCGTGGCCCTGGCACACAGGCATCTGAAGGAACACGAATGGGTTTTAGTCAGTATAATTCTGACACGCCCTCCTGCTCCGCCCAGAGCGGGAGAAGTTATTTAGTAATTTCCCATCCAAAAAGAAAAAAAATATCGAAACGACTTGTATACAACCCGTATAGCTGAGTATAGGTCAATACTCAATATTTTATTTGCATTCCACGTGTACTTCAAAATCAAAATATTTTATTTCACATAAGCCTACGTGCACCTAGCTTCCGACGTTTCGACTAAGTGCCCATACTTATGAAACGTCGGAAGCTAGGTGCACGGTTCCAATTGGTCGTTTCCTATGGAGAAGAGCCGGCAAGAAACTCCACGGTTACTCTTTTAAAAATAATTGGCTTTTACAATGTTTTCAAACCACTGCGTTAATAGGTAAATGCAATAAATGATTGAATATTGAGGTATGAGAGGACAGTGTAGGCCCGTCGAAAGTACCAGGTACTTAACAAAATAGAAAACCGTCTAAAAATCTACAGTCTATATTAAGCCTACACACACACAGCCTAGTCACATGTGCAGAAGAAATTAATGCCAAACTTCCTTGTCTTCAACGTAGTCTTTAATCTTAGGTGGTAACTTAAAATTATATGTGATCATTATGGACCCTGTCGGGTACAGCAAAATAGTAGGAGAGAGGAAGCTTTGAAAAACTTAGCATACAAGTCTTCTGAACTACATTTAATAGTTACGACACGGTTGGCGCAGTGGTTAAACGATTGACTGCTGCGCTGTGTGTCGCGGGTTTGATTCCCGCACGGAACAAATATTTGTATGACCTACAAGTAGTTGTTCCGGGTCTGGCTGTTTGTGTATGTGAGTTTAAATGTTTGTAAACGCACCCACGATACAGGAGAAATTCCGAGTGTGGGGCAACGTTTTAAAAAAAAAAAAAGAAAGTACTTTTTAAGGTTCTTTTTCTATTTTTGCTAAGTGTTTACATATTAGTGCTCATGACTACTTACTTTTTCTTATCAATATATTAATTTTGTCTCCCCATTTTTATTAATTCAGTTAGTTTGTTATATATTTTGATTGACATTACATAGACACTTGTAGGTCTACTCCAATGCAGAACACGTTAGTCTCTGGCTTAACTGTCTTTGGGTAGCCTATGGTTCTATTTTCTGGAGCCTGCCGAACGAAAGGATTCATTAGTACTTAATCTAATTCGGCTAAAAACATTCCACTTGTCAAAAGCTCAAATTAGTCAAATGAGTTCCCTTTCTGTCTATCCTCATTAGGCCTCGGAGATTGAAGTGGTCAGTCATTAAGATACACGCGCGGGCTTTACGGCTGCCGATAACAACTGCTCCTAAGGAATTGTTATTAGCTTTTGACACGAGAACTGATAGGCTCTCTGCCTATGTTTTGTAAATTCGGCGTTTATGCCAGCTCTAAAAATATATGATTCATTGAAATCTACTACGAGTATACGGAAATATTAACCAAGTCTTGACTAATTCCGTTGATGTTAATATGAAGTCACATAATCTAAATCTAGGTCGAAAAACTTGTGTTTCATAATTTCTTATGCTTTATTTCACCAGCTACAGATTTTTTTTAATAATACATCTGGCAAATAATTTTATACAAATTCTGTTGCAAATCAAGGGCATACACTATTCATAGTAGAGGGACGAAGCCTAGATTAAAGTCCAAAAATATATCCCTATTGAGACACAACTAGCTTCTGCTCGCGACTTCGTTCGCGTGAAATTTCTTGTTCCCCTGACCCACTGCGTCGCATCGCATCGCCCGCCCGCAGAGAAAACCCCTACATACAAAATTATAAAACAAGAAAGAAAATACGTTTACTTGCGGTAAACATGACGCAAAGAAAGGACACAAATACAAAAAGAACAAGTAGCGGGAAACATACGTCACATCCACGCAAAACGGCCACCGCTCAGCATAATGCTGCGACCCTATGTGAGACAGAGCCCCAGCGCTGGTTTACAGCGACAGCCGGCGTTGACGTGATGACGTCGACCGGTTCAGCTAGTAAGATTATAAATAAGAAACAAAAGTTGCAAACTACTAAGATAATTAAACATGTTTATAATATATAATATTTACAATGGCAACATCAAACCAACAACAAACAAACAACAACAACAAATTTTACCTCTTTATAATATTAGAATACTCATAGATTAAGTGTAGTTCCCCCCGAAAATGTTTTAATAGTTAAATGCCTCAGTCTACTCAATTCTCCTAAATCATAATCCACAAACAGCACTAATGAAGCTCTATTATCTTTTTAGCACTCCAAAGCGGCAGATCAGACGAACTGACACGAATGTCCAGCGGGTTCTTCAAAACAAGAAAAACTGCTGCCAGACGCTCAGCCAGGGTCAACAGCAAGCAATCATCAACATCATCAGAAATCAAAAAAGGTTCATTGTTATTCCAAATTAATATTTTTTCATAGACTATTATATATTGAATCAGCAAAAAGTGCGGAAGATTTTATTATAAGCACTCGAAATTATTTTTGGCATAATTAGATTTGTAATTAAATATCGTCCATTTTTTAAAGCTTCTGTCTGATGCAGATATTGGGTTTTTATAATCCTGCTTCGCCGACACAAACATTGCCAATGAGTTGCATTATTTTAAAATAGTCTTATTAAAGTATGCAAATGTGCACGTATTTTAGTAGCTAAATACGATAAGCCTCTTAGCGAATTTGATAAATGTGGCACTAACAGTTGAGCTAGAATAAAGCAGGATACCTGACCAATAAACTAAGAAATTATCCGTAGCAGATTAGTTTTATACATGAGCAACTGAACTTATTTGAATACTAACTAGAAAACTTAATGCTGCTTTGACTTCAATTCCATTAGAGCATACATATCATGGAATTTTAGAATTAATATCAGATCATGACAACACTTCCTTGTCAGGAGAAGACAATAAAGTTCCAACTGCTGGGACCTGCGTCCCAGCAGTTGGAACTTTATAGGCTAATGACACAAGAAAAGAAGAAGATGTAATATTAGAAGCTAGAAGTTCTAATATCTTTGATTATGCTCCACAGCTCACCCATCACCACAACTGACATTACGGCCACTGTTCTTCGAAGTACCTTCAACAGACAACCAGACGTACTTCTCAGGAAGACACTGGCTTATGAGGGACCTGGAGAAGGCCCTGGATTCTAGTGCTTCAGGTTTGTCTAGCAATTTTTAAGGATACCCCATTAGGTAGATTGACTTCAAATTGTAATTTCTCAAACCTTAAGCAATTTTTTCTATAATCTCAACTTTAACTTGTAAAAGTCGACCATAAAACCGCTCTACAACTAATGTATGTCTATAACCAATGTCCCATGTCTTTCTCTGTCCGGTTGTAATTTAAATATTATCTGTGAAAAGATACATTTCAATAACCATTTTATTTTTTACAATTGACTTCTTAAGTCCCTAGATCCCTTAGTCTGGAGTTGTGCCCGGTTGATGGCAATAGGCTCGCTCCCTATTACATGGGACTCAGGCCGCGTCTAATTTAAAATCGTCGAGCCAATCGTCGAGCTTATATGCCACTTTTTGTTTGGTGAACCTGAATGTGTGCTCGCGCTGACAGAGGGCGTTTTCCAAACAAAAAGTGACATATGCACGCGATGATCGCGTGTTCGCGGAGCGATTGCTTTTAAATAAGACTCGGGGTTAAACATAACTAGTGAAATGAGGGTGTACATGCTAAGGTACACCTCTGTCTAACCCTTCGGGAAATTACAGGTGTGATGTTATGTATGTTATGTTATGTGAATTGTAAAGTAATTCAAATTTCTCATATTTTTCTCCATTACAGGTATCATAGTATCCGGCTGTCCTGGCACAGGCAAAACAGCCCTCATCCTCCAACTGGTAGAATACTCCTGCTTCGGCAGAAAGAGGAACTGCGAGTATGAGGAGCTGAGGGAGCAGTCAGACATTAGGGAGATGTTGCCAGAAGAGCTGACCATCGGCATATTCACCCATCTGGCCTCGCACGTCGTCGCTTATCATTTTTGTCAGGTATGGCCTCTAAAATACCAGACTCCCTTAAAAAACACAATTCTAAATTGTGTTTTTTGTTGTCTACAAGAGTTACAAAAACGGAAACATCTGTAAACTAAACTACTTTGATTTTTAATATTGACTTCTCTATAATGTCTTCATGGACTACTGCATCAGATGTTTTTTTTATCATGATTTTTACTAATGATTATTTTCTTTCCAGGCCGATAACAACAGTACCTGCCTCGTGGGTGAATTCGTCCACTCTTTAGCAGCACAACTCTGCCAAGCTCCTAGACTTCAAGCTTACAGAGAATACCTCCTCAGCGAGCCACACCTCCTCGCCTGCTTGTCTCTCAAGGAATGTATCGCAGACCCAGACTTAGCCTTTATGAGAGGCATCATCGAACCTCTCATAATCTTGAGAAGAAGTAGCAGTATAGACTCCTCAAACAGCATAATTCTTGTTGACGGTCTTTGTGAAGCTGAATACCACCGACCCGATCATGGGTACACCATCGCATCGTTTTTAGCAAGGCATGTACCAGAAATGCCTTCATGGCTTAAAGTGATTGCTACTGTAAGGACACAATTTCTAGAACTGTCGAAACAGCTGCCCTACACAAGACTAAGTCTAGATGAGTCAGATAACGTTCACAAAGATCTCCTGGAGTATTTCAATACTAGAGTTCAAGCTGCACCAATCATAGAAACGAACATCAAATGTTCGACAGGAAAGTCTGAAGGAGTACACAACTCAGTGATGAAGTTCGCACAGTACGTACTCCATCTAAGCCAAGGCTCGTTTTTGTTCCTAAAACTAATTCTAGATCTACTTGAAAGGAGTCACATCGTGGTGAAATCGACGAATTACAAAGTAGTGCCAATATCGCTGGCACAAATATTTTTGTTGCAATTCAATCTACGATTCCCTACAGTGCAATCATTTGAGAAACTCACTCACATCTTAAGCGTCTGTTTAGCAGCTTTATATCCTCTGACTCTGGTAGAGATTTATTACTCAGTAAATTCGTTACTGGTCAATACGTTCCTACCCTGGGATGAATTCTGCCACAGATTCGAATCGCTCTCAGACTTTCTTGTGAAGAGGATTGATAACACCTACATGTTCTTCCACCCTTCGTTCAGGGAATGGTTGATAAGAAGAGATGACAATGAAAGCCCAAAATTCCTCTGTGATTTGAGAGCAGGACATTGTGGTATTGCATTCAGACTATCCAGGGTGCAGGCTCCGTTGGATTCAGAGAAATCGATGGAGTTAGGACATCACATTTTAAAAGCCCACATGTACAGAAATATGGGGCCAGCGCAATTGGGCCTATGTCCGCGAGATTTGCAAGCAATGTTGGTAGCAACAAGTTCGGCCAGCGTTGGTGAAGCGATTGCACATTTGAGGAACATTTACACGCCGAATGTCAAAGTATCTCGACTCATGCTTTTGGCTGGTGGTTCCCCCAACCAAATCACAGAATGTCTTGGTAATGCTCCGTTACTATGCATGTATTCGTATCAAGGAATATTGGCTATGGTTGGATTGTTGATTGAATTTGGAGCTGATATGGAAATGACAAATTCTCAAGGATGTACAGCTTTATCTTTGGCGTGTCAGAGGGGACACACTGATGTAGCCAGGAGACTCATAGCTGCAGGTAATTTATTTTCTCATGAACTTACACAACTCGAATAATCTCGGTTTATATTACAAGTATTTCAATATGTTTGCTTGATTTTTTTAACTATCAAATCAAATCAAAATCAAAAATATTTTTATTTCACATAAGCCTACATGGGCACTTATGAAACGTCAGAAGCACGGTTCCAATTGGTCGTTTCCTATGGAGAAGAGCCGGCAACAAATTCACGGTAACCCACTATGACTAGGTGCTACACCTAATTCTTTTCTATCCTTAGACAAATAAATAAGAATTTTCTTGTTATGTTTCACGTAATACTTGGTTATCTATAAATATTATTGTTTTTTCAGGGGCATCACTAAGTCACACAGATACTGCAGAACAGACTCCTCTCGTCCACGCAGCTAAAAATGGCCACAGAGATACAGTTATTTACCTACTGGGCTGTCAAACAGGAAATGACAGAAACTCCTTAGACATAGATGATGGAAGCATTGAACAGCTGGTACCAGGATCTCGGCATGCACTGATCGCTGCTGCTCAGAATGGACATCTAGATATTGTTGAATATCTTTTGGATACTGCTGAATTAATTGTAAGTATCAATAATTTGTACTTGTAACTCCGTAGGGCCTAGCATGAATATTTTGAACTGGAAATAGATTCGTGCAATTTTTTTTTTTTGTATACTTTTCACAGCAGCGTGGTACAAATTCACTTACATTACGGTAATGATACCTTAACATTACCCCATAAATATCATGTCAAGACATTCGTGGTAGGCCTATTATAGTCTTTCTATTCTTTGTCATCTACCAAGTCTAGTACATCTCATCATTGAATTGAAACGTCTTTATTACTTCCAATATTTATATTTTCCCTTTCAAGTACTACAACCAAATCTTCTGTTTTACAGCCCGATGGTATATGCCCAGTAACAGGCGAGACGGCTCTAACAGCAGCCTGTTCATCTGGAAACGCCGCAATCTCGGACGCTCTCCTCATCCGAGGAGCAACACCTTACTCCTTGAACGCTCGTCAATTGTCCCCACTGGCATTAGCAGCCAAGAATGGAAGAACAGCCCTAGTGTTGAGGCTGTTAGATTCTGGGGCGGATGTGATGGGTTCCGGTGGAAAGATTCCGTTGATTTTAGCAGCTGCTGAAGGTCATGCAGATGTTGTTGAGATGTTATTAGATCATTGTGAGTTTTTAACATTATTATTTTATTCAAAACGATGTTCAAAGTCACTATTTATTGATTTTGTTCGTATCGACGATTTTTAATCTTTTGTTCGAGCTTAGCAATCTAAAGCACTATTAACGCGATGCTAGTTTCTTGCCTGGGGCATACAATAAAATGGAGGCATATTAAATGACTTGCATAGTCTAAACACTTACTTCAACATTATCATATGCCACAGGCCATTAAATCGCATCGTGTAAATCAGGTTCCCCAAATGTTCGGTTTCTTCAAAACGCGTAATTTTTTGTGTTAGGTGCTGACCCTGATGCAATGGACGCTGACGGAATATCACCTCTGGGATGGGCGTGTCTAAGGTCTAAAATACCGACAATGGTGGTCTTGATGGACAAAGGCGCTACCATAGGTAAGTTTTTACCGTAATAATACCAGCCTATTAATAATGTCCCACTACAGGGCAAGGCCTCTTCCTAAACTAAGAACGCACGAGCATTGATCACCACCCTAGCTGAAGGTTCATGTTCTGTGTTCATCTGTTGAATGTTGCTTAAGGTAAATAACTGTTAAACACGGTTTTGTGGTGTTTAAAATCCTTTGAAACCCGGCAATAAAAATTATTCAATGTTAATATACAATGTTAATTTCTATCTGTATTTAAAACGTTTATCTTTCGTTCATGATAATGCCATTAATTCTCGACATTTTCTTGTACCTCTTACAAGATAGAAACTTGGTTATTCTTAACTTTGACATTTAATGTATTTTTCAAAATAATGATTTAATTCCCTATCATGATTCTTATATCCTCAATGTATTTTCCAGACCAAACAGACGGCAATGGTCGTACACCCTTGGGTCTCGCATGTGGAGGTCCATCAGATCTGGTTGATATACTACTGGAGAGAGGAGCCTCTCTGGAGAGGGTTGACCACAGTGGCCTTAGGCCGCTGGATAGAGCTATTGGACAGCGAAATGTTCCCGTAAGTTATCTTTTCCAAATTCTATTCTGTAACTAAATCCGTTGATTCAAACTTTTACCAAAATGTTGTTTCAATTTAATCGAGGGGTAAAGCGTAATATTATATCCGATTTGCAAGCACACTTCGATCTTGATTGCGTCAATTTATCTATATATAAGGTGTATCTATTCATACACGAAATCTCTTAAGGGGTCATTGTACTCATCTCAACTTACACTATGGGAATATTGAAATCGCGAAAAAAAACCGGCTGTTCCCTACATTTTGACGAGTTATGCGAACATAAATGTAGGGAACAGCTGATATTTTTTTCGTGATTTCAGGTTTGGTCCCATAGTAAAAGTTGTTCATAATGATGAGTACAATGGCCCCTTAAGAGATTTCCTGTATGAATAGATACACCTTTTATAATAAATATGATAAGCTCATTACTTCAGAACGGTTGGACCGGTTTGGCAAATATTTGTTTTAAAATTTTCCTAATTGTCCGAATCCGGGGGTCTACTCCGAAGCGATAATCCGAAGTATGGGCCGAATATTCGGCCGTTTCTTGACTTCCAAAGTTTCCTTTGTTGACTTTCAGTACTTACCTGACATCAAGCCACATTTTTTACTTTGACTTAGGTATCTCTTTGACTGTCGTTTTTTATTTCGTTCGCTGTAATCAGCCATAGTCAGCCGTAGTCAGGAAACGGCCGAGCATTCGGCCAATACTTCGGATTTACCTTCGGAGCATAGACACCCTGGTTCTTACGGAAAGAAAGATAAAGAAAACTGAATGTGCATTCATTTGGGAATTTTGTATGAATTATTTAATTTTTGGACAGGACACGTCTTGGGAAAGCTAGTTATAAATAATAATGTATTTTGTTTGTTTCACAGGTCGTAAATTGTTTTCTGAGGAAAGGCGCTAAGCTTGGTCCGACTACGTGGGTTATGGCTTCAGGCAAACCAGAATTCATGTAAGTTACTTACCAAAATTATTTAACAAACAACTAAGCGATATTTACAGTCTGTTTCACCACCCTCGAAAAATTTGCAATTAATTTATCGTGCAGATAAATTCAAACCAATTCTTTGAACTGGTATAAACTAATCTAATTTAGCTGCTGTATCATTGAAGAAGCAGAATTATTTGACGCCATTAATAACAATACCTATATTTCATCTCCTCCGCAGGCTAATACTCCTAAACAAGTTGCTAGAAGACGGGAACATGTTATACCGGAAGAACAGACCATCAGAGGCGGCGCACCGCTACCAGTACGCGCTGAAGAAGATCAACCCGCTCATCAGCGACGAGGGGCTGACGACACCTACCACGCAGCCCGTCCCGCATGAACATGTTTCGGCGTTTGTGCAACTGAAGACGAATTTATTGCTGAATTTGTCGAGGTGTAAGAGGAAATTGAATGTGAGTAGTCTTTGAAATGGGTAACTCTTTCTAATTTTAGTTTAGTAAAAGTAATTGTCAGATAGACCGTCGCTAAAATACTGTAAGACTAGAAGCCGGCCGCGACATAGCTGGAAAAAGGCAGGCAGATGCTGATAAAAGCAGCGTCGTGAAAACTGAACACGTTCAATATTGATCTTGAAAGTCCCTTTTCACGCAACCTTTTAAGTAATTAGGTTGATTTTCAGATAATTTAAAAATGATCACAGGTACTTTGGGTAGAGTTTGGCAAAATGTTTCACACTTTGGAAATACATTACATATAGTTTTCATTGGATCCCAATCAAAATAAAACCCTCCTTTTGGGGCTTCGCGGGATTCGGATAACTCCAAATCAATTTTACCAATTTTTTTTTTATTTGATTTCATATTTATAATATTAAATTTCACATAAACCTACCTGGGCACATATGAAACGTAAGAAGCTAGGAGTTTCCTATGGAGAAGAGCCGGCATAAAATTCCACGGTTACACTTTTACTTACTCGTTTACTTTCGTTTCTTACAGGAACCATCAGAAGCCTTAGACCTCGCAGCACGAGCCTCCGTCCTGCGTCCGAATGCCTTCGAATGTGCCTATGCCATGGCCCGAGCTATTCTCGCCCTCAACAAACCTTCAGAAGCTCTCCCTCATGCCAGGAGAGCATTACTCCTCGCCCCCACCACCGACCTATCAGCAATGAGAACGCTGAAGGCCCTCCAACAAGAGATTCTTACAAGGATCAATACTGGGTCCCATAGTTTAAACGGTGATACGCGATCAATGAGAAATTTTGACACAATTAGTCTTAATATGCCATGATTTTAAAATGTAATAATTGTAACCAGGTTTTATGTACAAAAATAGATAGAGGAAATTTTTAGATTGAAATTAGGACTCATCATTCATAACCCATCGATTTATCATCTTAAAAATATTCAAATCTTACTACCATTAGTGATGTTTTGTTTTTTTTTTTTTATAAAGAGGGCTTATCAGAATTGTCGTTAGTACTATTATTGTCTCAATGTTGATATATTTCACATAATAATTCTTCAATGGAATTACTATGATTGTAAACAATATCTAGGGAATCGAACGAACGAACATTATGATAGAAACAGTTATTTTTATCTGTATAAAGAAGGAGTTTTGTACTTTATTGTTGTTATAGCACCGTTTAATAGTTCTTTTCTGTAGTTTACAAGATTATGTTTTAATGCTTTTCTACATTAATGTAAATTACAATTTGTTGGAGTTTAGATATTGTTATTAGCAATATAGCGCTCGAGTTTATTTTAAAGTGATTTACTTAACCCTTCTTACATCTGTTACAATTTCTATAGAAATTGTCATGGGACCTATGGCCTTCCTAAGGTCTTTCAAGATACTATTTGATTCAATTTTTGTTTTAAACCTATACCTACGTAATTCTTATGTGATTGTCTATTAGGCTAGAGACAAATAAGAAATATAAATTATGGTTTATAGACGTAGGAAGGTAGGATAATGATATTATATCAAGAAAAGTGAAATAAGTTTATTATATTTTGTTGAATTATATTTTATACCGAAGCACTACTAAGCCTGTCTCGGACATTATCAAAATTATGTTTATTTCTGTTTGTAATAATGATTTTATTAATAACACATTTTATTTACGAAGTGATTATTATATGACATGTAAATATGTAATTCTTCCTATTACGAATTAAGTACTTGACAATGTACAGTGTCTTACAAAATAAATTAGAGTTTTAGCCTCGAATAATCATGTCTATGAAATATTAATCGCTTGCCATTTTTTATTGAAATGCTTTAATTTTTTTTTTCGTTTTAAAATAGATAAAAAAATTGGTGCCTCGAAACGTTCGTGTAACTTTTGCAATCTTTAACTTTTTTTGTTATTCTTTATTCAACATTTGAGTTAAACTCATGTGCCCATTTTCTTGCTTATTTATAATTTATTAAAAATACTAGAGTGAGTTCAAAGTATGTGAAAATAATTAGGAATGATGAATATGTAATGGATTTTTTGTTTGTTTGTTTGTGTTGGATGTATCTATATAAAAAGAGTGATGTATGTTATAATTTACTAGTTTATAAATAATTTTATTTATTTTTGAATTCTTTAAAGTGCATAGCCGAACTTTATTTTTGTCACATAAAAAAACAAATTTTAGATTTAGATGTTTTTTAATCCCTATCATGTAATCAAATAATTTAAAAAACAAGTAATATATCGAGCAATAGGTAATTCCATACGCAAATGTTTAAAGATGAAAATGTCAAAATAAAAACTGGCCAAATTATTAAACATTTTAAGACTGACAAAAATATTGGTGAAAATTATAAATGAAACAATTACTTATAGCTATGATAGTGTAGTAGGAAATATTTTAAGTACAATAGTTACTCAGGCAGTACATATTATGATTGTATTAAATATTTTTTTCATATTGCTTCAAAATTTGTTTTTTTATTAACCTTGATCCTGATATCATACACTTACAAATTACAGCACACATTATTCAGACTGATTATTTTTTAACGAATACATTCTGTAATAGAACTTATATAATTTTCCCAGTGACGTCACTGGGAAAATTACATAAATCATCATTATCAGCTGCCTAGCTTTTTCCCAAATATTTCGGTGACGGCTTCCAGTCTAACCGGGCGCAGCTGAAAACCAGTGTTTTTTACCTTCACAACCCATGTACTGGATACAAAATCAGCCTATAATGTTCCCACTGCTGGGACACAGGCCTCTGTGTCCCAGCCCTCTGTGGCTGTAATCCACCACCCGGGCCCAGTGCGGGTTGGTAGATGTTACATGTCGTCGAATTTTTGGTTCTAGAACATGCCGGTTTCCTCACGATGTTTTCCTTCACCGTTTTGAGAGCAGTGGTGATAAAATTATTTACACAAAGTAAAGCGCCTGGCTAGGTTCGAACCCATTACCTCCAAGTCGTAATTCGGGGCCGTTACCACTGGGCCACCACTGCTCACTACCCATAGTACGTGCATGTATAGTCTTTGGTAACGTACGCTAACATGCCCGTAACGACTGTCATTCTGATTCCAAAAGTTAGGAAAAAATAAAAAATAAACTAATTCATAAATTTACCTAGACATAAAGTTCTGTGTTTATGGGTATACACAGAACTTTATGTCTAGGTACATTGCGTATTTTCATTTCCGTGGTTCGGTGTATCACCGCGGATTTTTAGCACGGCTCATGCGCACAGATTACTGGATGACTTTTAATTGACCTTACGTCTTGTCTTTGTCAAAAATTGTTGGATAATACCGTAAGGAAAGCCAAGTTTTTGAGCGGCAAATTGAAACCTTAGGACGTCTAGTTTTCTAGATATTTGCGGGAAAATAAAAGGGGATTTTCTTCCAAGTTATCCATTTTAAGACGCAACTTACCTTTACACTTGTCCAAATAAAATTCATAAACGACAGACTCAGTAAAGTGGAATAAGCGCTTCAGATATTGTCTACATTGCGCAAAATTCAATTGCCGAATGAATGAACTTACACCAGTGATACCTAATGTTAACACAGCTTCAAGCAATATAAATCCAAAAAATATTAAAAAAAAGATCATGAACAAGATCAATTAAAGGTATACCACCATTCTTCTTTAAACAAACCCGTCACCGTAAATAAGTTTAGTCAATTAGGTACTAAACAGTGTTTAACTGACGCAAACTGTACCCCAAGTGTAAGTTTGCAAGAGAGTAAACGTAACTAATTCGTTTGCATTAAAATTTTACCGATAGATCATAACGCTAAGAGTATAAGAGTGAGAATAAAAATCTTAACGCAAACGCGCTAGTTACATTTACTCACTTGCAAAGTTACACTTGGGGTACTGAACACGGTTTTGGTGGGCACGTACCGTGCTGCAAAGGAGTTGTGATTTCATACAACCAGTATCTTTGGGCCTACTCCGAAGCGATAATCCGAGTTATCGGCCGAATGCTCGGCCGTTTATTGACTTCCAAAGTTTCCTTATTTGACTTTGAATCCTTACCCGACTACAAGTCAAGTTTTTGACTTTCACTTATCTCTTTGACCCTCGTTTCTTAGGGTTCCGTACCCAAAGGGTAAAACGGGAACCCTATTACTAAGGCTCCGCCGTCTGTCTGTCTGTCTGTCCGTCTGTCACCAGGCTGTATCTCATGAACCGTGATAGTTAGATGGTTGAAATTTTCACAAATGATGTATTTCTGTTGCCGCTAAAACAGCACATACTAAAAAGCAGAATAAAAATATTTAAGGGGGCTCCCATACAACAAACGTGACTTTTTTTGCTTAATTTTGCTCTATATTGATAACGGTAGCAGGTAGACGCTTGAAATATTCACAGAATATTTAGTTATATATTCACTTTAAAAATAAATAATTAAATTAAAATAAAACAAATATTTAAGGGAGGCGCCCATACAACGAACATGATTTTTTTGCCATTTTTATAGATACGGAACGCTACGTGCGCGAGTCCGACTCGCACTTGGCCAGTTTTTTTTTTTCTTTTGCCGTGGTCAGCCATAGTCAGCCGTAGTCAGGAAACGGCCAAACATTTGGCCGATACCTACTTCAGATTTATCATCGGAGTAGACCCCCTGGTATTGAACACTGAATGAGAAATACGCGTCTACATTATTCCTTAACGCTAACACACCGGGACGCCATGACGGCTCAGCCAGGTTGCGTGGCCAACAAAATGTATGGTTGACTGCGTAACCAAGTGGACGCCAGGTGAGCCACACACCATAGAGCTGCCAGTATACATTTAGTTGGCAGCGCGACCTGGCATCGTCTAATCTCTTAGTATTGCATAGCACATGGTGTGAGCACTATGTACCTACCATTTTCTGAGTACGTCTTTTATTGACTTGAATGTGCCCTGGCGGCTGAGAGTGTGTCATGCTCACTCAAATGTCTAGCTGATGGTGGCGTGTGTATTGGATCATTAAGTTCCCTTCAAAATGGTTGAGCTAAATGGTGCTGATCCATGCGTCATGTTCGTGAACGGGCGCCGTCAGTAGAGACTGGTCATTTCTTAGCTGCCACGGCTTATTTTAATTTAGGTATTTTAATTGTTTTTTTTATGTTTTTATTACGGACGCTTTTAACGTGCACGTCTTTCTACATTGTTCTCACATGTATATAATTTCAACATAAATGTTGTAACCAATGCTATGTAACAATATTTTGATTTAATAATAATAAAATTGACATAACGGTCCCTCATGACGGGAACCTCGTGAAAGCCGAGAAAGATAAAGAAATCAAGTATCTTGACTTGGCTCGCGAGGTTGTCGACATGTGGGATGTGGACTCAGCAATCATTGTGCCGATAGTTGTATCAGCCAATGGCTTAATTGCCAAGAGCCTCGACCAACACCTAAAGAGGCTCTCGTTGGGCAGCTGGATTAAGGGCCTGATTCAGAGAGCGGTACTTCTGGACACGGCTCGCATTGTTAGGAGGTTCCTCTCTCTGGAGCCCTGACCGCCGGTAGCTTGGACCTTGTTCCCGATACCGGTGGGCTACAATTTTTTATATTTTTAAATGTTTTTATATTTTGTTTATATTCTAATATTTAAAAATATAATTTATATGTATATTTAATGAAATAAAGGAATAATAATAATAATAAAAAAAATAATTATAATTATAAAATATAATTTATATGTATATTTAATGAAATAAAGGAATAATAATAATTTATCTTTATTTCAGACATAAGTTCATAATTTTTTACAAATATTATAGTTAGTAAGATGGTTAGTAGTACACACAAAAAAAATAAAAAAACAAGATTTAAAGGTGTTAGATATTTGTTAGTAAAAGAGAAGTATTTAAAAGAGTTTCCGTGGAGTTTCTTGCCCGTTCTTCTCCATAAGAACCTACTACGCTTTGGAATGGGCAACTAGCTTCATCTCTCTGACTGACCGACCCCTTGACAATTCAAAGTGCCTGTAATAGGTTTATTTGAAATAAATGCTTTGAGTTTGAGTTTGAGTCACCATGGCGTCCCAGTGTATTAGCAGTGTATTAAAGCCATAACATAAAGTACAAAATACAAACTAAGCAGTTTAGGAAAGGTCTGTAGTGACTTCCGTCGTAGTTTCATAATACGGAGTAGTTGGAGCCATTTCAGAAACGGTAGGAGGAAACACGGGTCTTCTAGCAGTTATATAAGAATTCAAAGTAGGTAGAGTATGCGGGATAGGAGTCCTGGAAGTAGTAGATATATGAGCTTTGGCAATCTGATCGTGTAGCCAGAACGGGTTGCTTCTAAAAACCCCATCGTTGACTGGTCCTCGGCCAAATTCTGGGCGAAGATACACAGGCTTTAGTATCAAAGGAGGTATATTAGGTCTTCTTGTGCTCGCTTCAGGCTTCACACTAATAACCCTGACAGGAGGAGCTTCTTTCGGATTAAGAAAAGCGAAATCGTAAACAGGTTTTTTGACAGTTCTTGAATGTTTCTTCCTTATAGCCCGGTTAAGGTTGGTGGTAACCGGCTGGTTAGGCATGAACACGTGGTGGTAGTGCTTCATGATTTCGTCGAGTTTCTCCTTTGTGACGTTTTGTTTGTGTGGAGCTGTGTGTGTCATGTCCAAGAAGATTTTGTTGCACTGTGCCGTGTTCTTTCTCTTGGAGACTGGACAAGTCTGCAACGTAATAAGTACATTTATTAGAATAGACCGTTCCGTTAGTTCGATAGTTCCGTTTGGTGCCGAACGTAAAGAATAGCATTCCATTTCTTCCCGTGGGTGTCGTAAAAGGCGACTAAGGATTTTACTAGAGATTGGGCAACAGCGTTCTCTATGCATTTTAAAACCATACTGCGATCGCCAACCCGCCTGCCAAGCGTGGCGATTATGATAAATGATTTATTTTCTGTAAGTAGGTTTGTACAAACACTTTTACACGTTAATCAAATAAAAAAAAAAACTACATGAGGTCGGCGTTTCGTATCTGACTACTCTGAGAAGAAAGGCCGAAACAAACTCAGAGGTCACAGTCTCTTTTAAAGTCCAGACATCTTGGTCAAATCATGTGAAGACCATGTAGATTGGTGCCTGAAATGATCTTTTTATGAAAGAATCACACATATTGAGGGGACCTGTCCAGTCAGTGCACGCATTTGTCAGTAGTCGTGCAGCTCAACTCAGAACTTGAGGAGCTCAACGATTCAACGAACAATACCAAAGAAAGGACATTTGGGTAGGCCGCATAAATTACTCAAACTGCCAGAAAATTATGAAAACTAACTGAGTAAAAACAAAAATAAACAATAACCCACATAGTCTTCACATTTACAATACTTAATTAAAACAATATAATACTTAAAAAAGTAAATATTCATGTCATTGTAAAATGGTAAATCCCCCCCTTTGGGGGAGGCCTATGTCCAGCAGTGGACGTCTTTCGGCTGAAATGATGATGATGATGATTAGAATATAATATTTATTAGAAAACATCATCAGCTCAGCCTTTTCCCAACAATGTTGGTCGGCTTCCAGTCTAACCAAATACAGCTGAATACCGGTATTTGACATGGAGCGACTGCCAAACTGACCTCCACAACCTAGTTACTGGGTAACGATACCTCTAGGTAAGACTGGTAGTCTGACTTTCAAGCTCCTGACGACCCGTAACGACTGTCAAAGATCCACGAATGACAGCCGGGACCAATGGCTTAATGTGCTTTCCGAGGCATGGAGGGGTCTTTGTATGTAAAGATGGTCACCCATCCATGGACCAACCGTGGCAAGCGTAGCCTGTTATGTTACTTAGCTACATGCCCCTAAAATATTTATTAGAAATAAGAAGGGAAAAGACCAAGACCTAAACATTGATTCATTGATTGATTTTTAGGGTTCCGTACCCAAAGGGTAAAACGGGAACCCTATTACTAAGGCTCCGCCGTCTGTCTGTCTGTCCGTCTGTCCGTCTGTCACCAGGCTGTATCTCATGAACCGTGATAGCTATATAGTTGAAATTTTCACAGATGATGTATTTCTATTGCCGCTATAACAACAAATACTAAAAAATAGAATAAAATAAATATTTAAGGGGGCTCTCATACAACAAACGTGTTTTTTTTTGCTCGTTTTTGCTCTATATTGATAAGGGCAACAGGTAGACGCTTGAAATATTCACAGAATATGTAGATACATATTGACTTTAAAAATAAATAATTAAATTAAAATAAAACAAATAAATAAGGGGGGGCTCCTATACAACAAACGTGTTTTTTTGCCATTTTTATAGACAATGGTACGGAATCCTTCGTGCGCGAGTCCGACTCGCACTTGGCCGGTTTTTTTCATTGATTTTCATTCATTGATTGATTTGATTTGATTTTTTTTTTAATGTGAGAGCCAGAATTTATTCTCTTAATTATAATAATTGCAAAAGAACTCTCAAGGAAGTTCTTCAAAGTATGTTCTATGAAGATACAGAGATAGAGAATATACAGGTAAGCAGGATTTTTTTTGTAATATTTACACCTTTTTAAATACCTATTCGATGACTAGATTTTTATAATTAATGTGATGATTTAGAAATATTATATACCTTGCCTCGCCTGAAACACAGGATAACCTAGTTCAGGCACAAAACACAATAGAATTTTACGTAGATTTAGGCAAATTTGTATTTAGTATTTTACCTTTTTATCTGAATATTTTTTTTTTTTTTTTTTTTATTAAGTAAAGACAGTGGCAATGGTTCCGGTAAGCTCTTACAGGAATCAAGATTAGCGTGTCAAAAAAATATACGAAGCAATATTTTTTTGACACGCTTTTATGTGCGTCTTATACTATTTGCCCTGGGCAGTCAGTCCTACTAGAAACTTTATAGACTATAACACTACGGCAGAAGTTCTGTATGGGAACCAAGTTTAAAAATATTTCCAATTTATTTGGGCACTCAATGCCCTTCGTGTACAATATAATAACGCCTTTAGGATGCTGGTGGGGCTATCGAGATGCTGTAGTGCGTCTAGCATGTTTATACAGGCTAAGGTTGATGGCTTTCATGCCATCATGAGAAAGAGAGTGGCCTCCATATTCCACCGTGTCCGAGCAATCTCCAATAGCATTCTAAAAGTAATGGCGGGCCGACTAGACAGTCCTTTTCTTGGGCACTGGATTGCACTCCATGACATGTGTCCAACAAATTATGATTTTGTTTTGTTTTGATTGTTCTTATAATTTTATTTCTTGTGTTTTACTAACATAAGTCTTAAGCATTTTCTAACACAATTATGGATGTCTTTTTTGTCTGAAATAAACTGATTAACATTATTGATTTAACATTTTTTGACCCTACGAAAATTTCCTTTATTTCCTGAAGCCTTATTACTCTATAGACACTTGACTTACCATTAACATAGCATCAATAACATTCAGCAGCTTCTTTTCCGAGTTACAATGCTCCCCATACATTGGTATGTTGATGAAGGCGCTCATGTAGATGTCCAGTAAAGCGGCCCACTCCACGTGGTCGGTGGTGAACTGACGGATCCTGTCCTTCATCTTGAAGTAGTCCATAAAGTTGTACTTGTTCAAAACGCCCATTTTCGTCATCATGCATGAGGTTGGCTCTTTTGAGTCTTTGCACTGGAATAGCAAAAGATACAGAAGAATCAGTATATATCCTGCAGAGGACTTTGAAGGAGGTGGATAGAGTAGTAGACAAAGCTAAGGTGACATCAATCGTTTTTGATACGAATGATAAAAGTAGATAAAGGAGGTGAAGGAAGTTTGATTCCAACATTTAGTAGAACTTACAATCAAGAAATAGAGAGATTGTGTCGTGTGATACACCAACGTAGCAAATTAAGCTCTAATAATTATTGTCCTCGAAATTAAAATAATACTGCTTTTATAAACGATTCAATTATTTCTGTAGTACAGAAAAATAAAGAGTACCTTATTCATTAAATTAATCAGTTGATGTACACACAGAAGAACTTATGACTAAAAAATATAGTATTTTTTTTAATAACTAATATATATTATTAAAAGGAGTCCCTTTAGGCAAGGTTCCTAAGATACTGGCAGCGTTCCCCCTTTGAATAGCTAGACTAATTCATTGTCCAAGGTAGCTGCCAGCTCTTCGGTCTCTTGTGATGTCGACTAACCTTTTTGTTATTTCCTTAAAAAGCCTTATAGCGCTAGGACCCCACGGATCAAGGGTCTTGACACCGAATGGGACAAAAATCATATTCGGAGCCTAGACCCCTGTATTATTACCCCTACAGAAATAATTGCATTGTAGTAGCTATTTTCCAACGACAATATAAGTGCATTGTGAGAAGGTATTTTTTTAGGTAGCTTTAAGTTAGACCTACCTACACCCACTCACCTACCTCTGAATCAAAGTCGTTCTCACTGTCCTTTGAAATCTTAACCCAATCAGTCCTATATCAGTGTTAAAGTCAAAGTTTTGGCCTGTTTCGTTGGCACCTCTAGTTCTCAATAATTTGTCACCAACCTTCAAAATACTATCACGATAACCGATAACTTACCGTATATCTATTAGCGAACCATCCATGATTCCTGATCTTAGACGGCACAGAAACATGTTCAACTTTGTACAGAGCCTCCAAACCACACTCCTGGAGGTTGCTGTGGTGAATCAGCTCGGGCAGGAGACATACTTCACGACGGTTTTTCTGCATAAAAAAAATACCAACATGACTAGAGTAACATCACCCCTGTATTCTACAAGATGTTAGAAAACACCCCCAATTCGCCAGGTATGTTATAATAAGTCTCATGTACTAGGGAGCGAGCCTATTGCCATTAACTGGGCACAAATCCAAACTTCGGACTGCTTCTAATAATTTCCAGATAGTAAAACTCAACACTCAGAACTAGGACCCAATGTCAGCGGCCGCGAAAAGATATATCGTAGAAAAGTGTTCCCAATGCTGGGACCCAGGCCTACTCTCTGTGAGAGAGAAGGAAAAGAAGAAAGAAATAAAATACGTTCATTTGCGGTAAACATGACGCAAAAAAGAACATAAAAACAAAAAAAAGAAAAGGTTGGGGGAAACATGGCGTCACATCCACGCAAAACGGCTATCGCTCAGCATATACTGCTACCCTATGCAAGACAGAGCCCCAGCGCTGGTTTTCAGCAACAGCCGGCGCTGACAGAGAGAGTAGTAATCAACCACGCGGGCCCAGTGCGGGTTGGTGGATTTCAAAAGTACTAAAATTAATAAATATAATTTATTGTAATTAACTTAAGGAATAGTGTAAAACTCACAGGTCTATATTTAGATGAACTGATCTGGCACGGAACGTCGTGGTTACCATGTCTGAAAAAAACACGTAAGTACGGTTAGCAAAGAAAGTCAATAAAGATACGTGACAATAAGTTCAGTTCAATTCAGAACTCAAAATTTGTTAATAATAGACCATGTGTATTTTTGTCACTTACTTGCAAATGTTAGACTTCCTCTTGTAAGGGCAATTCTGTGAAGCAATAATAAATAATTATAATTTATTGTTCCTTCTTCTTTTAATTGTACCAACTTGCTACCATTTTCACTATTACATACCTCAGTCAACACATCCAAAGTACAAGCCAACATATTGTTAATCTCGCACCCAGCTTCGTAACTCCTGACAGGTTTGAATACACATTTAGTGAGGACTCTGGTGGAAGCTTTAGACCAGGCTGGATGAGACTCAGTGAAGTTGTGAAGCATCTTTATATAAGCATCGATATCGAGAATTCCTGTGTCCGTGATGATGCCCATTTGCTGGAACACGCAGGTTTCTTTTTCGCACTGAAAATGTAAAACAGTTTAGTTTAACGTAACACCATGCTTTGTGGCGATGCTTGGAGAGGCCATGTCCAGCAGTGGACGTCTTTCGGCTGAAATGATCATGATGATGAACATCATGCCTGTAGTCCCCATAGGGGTGTGTATGTAGGTACACCCTGATTTCGCCAGTAATGTTGGCCAGATTTTTCTCTCGGGTAGACACAAGCTATACGAGATTATTAAAATTCATGCAGTGGTTAAAAGATTAAACAATAATAGCCAGTCAGCACGTTGACTGCGCGGCTGACTGCCCATGATGCGCCGATAGAAAACAGAAACGGACGCAATATGGCAGGAAAAATTTTAAATACGAAGGTGTACAACTTTATAATAATCTACCGGCAGATATCAGGAGCACATCCTCTTTTAACATATTTAAAGCTAAACTCAAACAGTACGTCACTAACAATGCAAAACTAATAGGCTAAAACGTAATCTAGTCGTGCACATACAATGCGACATCGTACCTACCTACATTAAGAAAAAATAACTACTGGACTAAATATAATACAATTACCTTAGTCATGTATTTATCCACTCAGTGAACAATGAATGTTCTTTTAGAATAAATAAATAATATTTAAACCCAAACGATACTCGTTGATACTTTTTGAATACGAACGATCGACCATCATCACGAGAAGAACGGTGTTGGGATCTAACTCTCCATGCGCTAGGGTTCTGTAGGGTTTTGAATAGTTGCAGCGATCTAATCGATTTCCACTTTGGTTCTCTGACTAAGCAGAAATCTAAAATCTTGAGTTGTTTATCAGAGGTGTACGAACACCTCTGATAAACTTTGTTACTTACTTATAATTTTAACTTTAGCATCAAATTCAAACTAAATCTTTATTTAGGCTACCTATTTTTCTTTAGTTTTAAGTTGGCTTGTAGACTATACATATATCTAGGCTTACAAATTAGCATAATTTTAGTTCATGTGGTGTTTACCTTTATGTAATTGTTACACTATTCAAAGTTTTTCAGACCTTATTTTTATCAAGATGGTGTAAACAATTGTAGGTGAACCAAATAAATAAATCACCCTCCTGCAAATATCCCGATTTAGTATGCGTCGTCGCATCATATTATGTATCCTTTCATACCCCTCTATTAACCGTCATCTTAGTAGTCACCCCCTTTCAGCCATTTCAGCTTTCATACAATCCATCCATCCACTTCATACATATATTTTTATATACATATGACACTACTAATACGATGACTACTTCTGGTAAAGGCTATCCTACGCCGTTACATATAACAAAGGTACTCACGGACTGAGGCACCAGCATCACGTCTTCAACCGAGTTCGTCTTTTCCGTAGTGGTCGTACTCGGAGCTTCAGTGACCTGAGCATGGCTAGAGATGACCAGTCTGTCCTGACCCTTAAAACTTAGATGGAAGTCGCACTCGGATCTCCATGAAGGGTTGATGAATTTCGTCATTTCACAGCAGTCCAGAGGATCTTTGGGTTCCTGAAAAATATCATTAAATTAATTACACTGGTGTCGCATTTATCATAATAATATGTCATAGTGAGTTGAGCTGCACGACTACTGACAAATGCGTGCACTGACTGGACAAGTCCACTCAATCTGTGTGATTCTTTCATCAAAAGATCATTTCAGGCACCAATCTACATGGTCTTCACATGATGTGACCAAGATTATGTCTGGACTTTAAAAGAGGCTGTGACCTCTGAGTTTGTTTCCGCCTTTCTTCTCAGAGTAGTCAGATACGAAACGCCGACCTCATGTAGTTTTTTTTTTTATTTGATTAACGTGTAAAAGTGTTTGTACAAACCTACTTACAGAAAATAAATCATTTATCATTTATCTGTGCACTAAAAATAATATAGGGCAACAAAATAAAATCCCTATTTTCGATGCCATATTTTATACATGGATCATCCAGTCAAGCAAATAGTGCTTCGACTTGGTGGTTATGGAAAAAAGCTACTCATTTACGACCTATAAGCTGTCGAAAATGCCTATGTAAGTATATTGACGTGGTGCTGATGATAACGATAAAAATAAACCTTTTGGAGACTAAATTCACGATGTTACTGTATATGTTCAATTGACAGTGTTGACGATTTTCTTCTTTTCCTGTATCAGCACGAACTACGAGTCAGCATGGTTTTAGCGATTTGATGATGATTGAACAAGCCTCATAACAGAACTGCGGTTTTTGCAGAAAAACAATGTTACAGTTAAGATTTTGGCAGTCGGGCTGTCCCTCTAGTGGTAAAGGAACAAAAGCTCTGATGTAAGGAGGGTTAGTATCAGAACACAAGGAAACTACCAACTGCCTCAAACAATAAATCTTAATATATATAAATCTCGTGTCACAATGTTTGTCCTCAATGGACTCCTAAACCACTTAACCGATTATAATAAAATTCGCACACCATGTGCAGTTCGATCCAACTTGAGAGATAGGATAGTTTAAATCTCAAATTATAGTCGCAATTTTAATTTATTGCTAATTATTTGTCTGTTATTATTTGACAGTCACAATTATCTGTTAACTCCAAATGATTCTAACAGATGTCGATACCTTTCGACTGGGTTGAGTAAGTAATCAATAGATGGCGCTGCTATGGTAAATCTACGAACGTGTCATATAAGCTACATTTTAACAGCATAATTACCACGTGTTGTTGACGCTATAAAATTAATTAAATTTATTTTGTAGTGAACGAAATACCGTATAATTCAATTAGGTAGGTAGGGTAGGTAGGTAGGGTAGGTAGGTAGGGTAGGTAGGTAGGGTAGGTAGGTAGGGTAGGTAGGTAGGGTAGGTAGGTAGGGTAGGTAGGTAGGGTAGGTAGGTAGGGTAGGTAGGTAGGGTAGGTAGGTAGGGTAGGTAGGTAGGGTAGGTAGGTAGGGTAGGTAGGTAGGGTAGGTAGGTAGGGTAGGTAGGTAGGGTAGGTAGGTAGGGTAGGTAGGTAGGGTAGGTAGGTAGGGTAGGTAGGTAGGGTAGGTAGGTAGGGTAGGTAGGTAGGGTAGGTAGGTAGGGTAGGTAGGTAGGGTAGGTAGGTAGGGTAGGTAGGTAGGGTAGGTAGGTAGGGTAGGTAGGTAGGGTAGGTAGGTAGGGTAGGTAGGTAGGGTAGGTAGGTAGGGTAGGTAGGTAGGGTAGGTAGGTAGGGTAGGTAGGTAGGGTAGGTAGGTAGGGTAGGTAGGTAGGGTAGGTAGGTAGGGTAGGTAGGTAGGGTAGGTAGGTAGGGTAGGTAGGTAGGGTAGGTAGGTAGGGTAGGTAGGTAGGGTAGGTAGGTAGGGTAGGTAGGTAGGGTAGGTAGGTAGGGTAGGTAGGTAGGGTAGGTAGGTAGGGTAGGTAGGTAGGGTAGGTAGGTAGGGTAGGTAGGTAGGGTAGGTAGGTAGGGTAGGTAGGTAGGGTAGGTAGGTAGGGTAGGTAGGTAGGGTAGGTAGGTAGGGTAGGTAGGTAGGGTAGGTAGGTAGGGTAGGTAGGTAGGGTAGGTAGGTAGGGTAGGTAGGTAGGGTAGGTAGGTAGAGTAGGTAGGTAGGGTAGGCAGGTAGGGTAGGTATTCTATTACCCATAGAAAGCCACGTTATTTGTGAGTGTCATATATTAAAAATGTTTACCGCCCAACGGAGTGGGCACGGGACAGCTAGTATATTTATAAAAATATAGCCTAATTTAAATTGGGTAGGTGACAATAAGGGTATGCCAGCCAGCTTCGATTCCAGTTGATAAGAACTAGGGTCGTGGGGGGTTGGTGATAAACCTCACTTGATGGTACTTTACCTCACTTGGAATGTCTAATGGCGTTCCACTAAAATCGTATACCGGCAATCGTTTTCTGGTTGTGTCAGCAGTCGGTGTTGGTGTAGGAGTCATTGGAAGACTTGCGGTGGTCTGCAACATAGGATGATTTAACTTTAGCTTATAGACCGCAGCCCTGCTTTCCGCATAACTCCGTATAAAATATCTACGGAGTACATCGTTTTTGAAGGTATGGGTGGAACAGGTTGTAAAGGAACTTACTTACTTCAAATGCCCACCAGACACAACACTCGGCTGGTTCTGACCAGCTGAGTGTTGTATCTGGTGGGCATCAAATGGCTCATGAGACATTTAACTTTTGTCTCTGGGATAACAACACAAACTCAAACTCAAAGCATTTATTTCAATTAAACCAATTACAGACACTTTTGAGTTGTCAATGAATTGCGGGATACGAATTGTACGCAGATCATATTATGATTCTGCCAAAGCGTCCATTTTAGGCCCCCTGGTATTTAAAATATACCTACACTCTTCGCTTTGATAATACTTATTACCCACATGAGTATATTCTGCACGCGACTGTCCTGAATAGCATAGCATTTATTGTCGCTCGACTGCATAGCAACAGTGGCGTGACATGTATGCATGTCACGCCACTGTTGCTACGCACACGAACAAAGCGTCCATTTTAGGCCCCCTGTTATCTTTTCACGCTTAAATGACTGAACGGATTTGGATGTTGCCACACGGGTAGACTATATGATTTTTATCCCCGTAGTATTTACGTAGTTGCACGAAACTTTACCATAATTATACAATGTACCTATATTCTAGCAAATAAAGAATTCATTCAGTCATTCCCATGAGATTTTGGTGGTATGAGGAACAGGGTGTAAAGTTCACTCATCCACCATAGAAAAGGGAGGATCCTCCGACCAGACGGGTGTTGTGTCTGGTGGGCAACTGCCCGACGGTTGATGTCGGGACGTTGTATATATGCTAGTTGCGTTGTAAACTCTGCTTGCGCGATGTAGGATTCGCGTGACGTCAGTGTGACGCGTAGTTCGTATGTGGCGATGTTGATGCCGCTACATCACTCCCCTCCGGAGACCGGAGGTCGATAGTGGGCTGAGTCGTGTATCTTGCGATACTTGCCAGTGCCAGTTGAGGGTTCCAGTGAGTCGGAACCTGGTGCCGCATAGTTCTCGGTGAGGCGGAACTGTCTGCGGTGATTCCCCAGTGAGTCGGGGTGGCGCTGCGGTATGCTCCAGTGCGTCGGATGTAGTACAGCGCCGGGTTGTGGCTGACTGCTGGCGTCGACCAGGAGAGGCATGTTCTCTGCTTGTGGACCGGTCGAAAGTGCAGTGTGCTGTGCCAAGGTTGCTGATGAGGCTGTGGGTGATGACCAGGAATGCGCGTCTGCTGCATGCTGGTGGTCAGGATACCCGTTGAAGCCGTGGGTGCTGGCTGGCTGTGTGACTCGCCGCTCGAAAGCTTGAGGAAGTGATGATGATGATGACGATGATGACGTCACGCTGAAGTAGTTGCACGAAGGCTGCGCTGACGTTCATACTCGGGGTCACCAGTTTGGTGGTATGAGGAACAGGGTGTAAAGTTCACTCATCCACCATAGAAAAGGGAGGATCCTCCGACCAGACGGGTGTCGTGTCTGGTGGGCAACTGCCCGACGGTTGATGTCGGGACGTTGTATATATGCTAGTTGCGTTGTAAACTCTGCTTGCGCGATGTAGGATTCGCGTGACGTCAGTGTGACGCGTAGTTCGTATGTGGCGATGTTGATGCCGCTACATCACTCCCCTCCGGAGACCGGAGGTCGATAGTGGGCTGAGTCGTGTATCTTGCGATACTTGCCAGTGCCAGTTGAGGGTTCCAGTGAGTCGGAACCTGGTGCCGCATAGTTCTCGGTGAGGCGGAACTGTCTGCGGTGATTCCCCAGTGAGTCGGGGTGGCGCTGCAGTATGCTCCAGTGCGTCGGATGTAGTACAGCGCCGGGTTGTGGCTGACTGCTGGCGTCGACCAGGAGAGGCATGTTCTCTGCTTGTGGACCGGCCGAAAGTGCAGTGTGCTGTGCCAAGGTTGCTGATGAGGCTGTGGGTGATGACCAGGAATGCGCGTCCGCTGCATGCTGGTGGTCAGGATACCCGTTGAAGCCGTGGGTGCTGGCTGGCTGTGTGACTCGCCGCTCGAAAGCTTGAGGAAGTGATGATGATGATGACGATGATGACGTCACGCTGAAGTAGTTGCACGAAGGCTGCGCTGACGTTCATACTCGGGGTCACCAGTTTGGTGGTATGAGGAACAGGGTGTAAAGTTCACTCATCCACCATAGAAAAGGGAGGATCCTCCGACCAGACGGGTGTCGTGTCTGGTGGGCAACTGCCCGACGGTTGATGTCGGGACGTTGTATATATGCTAGTTGCGTTGTAAACTCTGCTTGCGCGATGTAGGATTCGCGTGACGTCAGTGTGACGCGTAGTTCGTATGTGGAGATGTTGATGCCGCTACAAGATCATTTTCTGACGGGAAAAAGCTAGTTATGTATACCTGAACCTAAACTTTACCTGAAAGTCTACAGTCTGCACATCGGTGTACCTCGGGCCGTGGTCGAAGTAGTTGATAAGGGAGGAGAAGCCACATTCTTCCAGCACGGTCGTATTGAATATCACGGGCAAGTCGCAACATTTTGAGTCGAAATACTGTTGAAAAAAAGGCTTGACTTGATAAAATTATTCAGCAGTGCATTAGAATAGCCCCATTATTTAAACACAAAACTATACAATAAATAGTGGTAACTAACAGTGACTGCACTGACTGCTACAAAGTCTCTCACTCTCTGTACTGTCACTCACTCAAGTAAAGTAGAGAATATCTTCCATTATCTATCTAGATACATTCGATTTTTTTTTTTTTGTTGTAAATAGGTACCTACTCAAATCAAATCAAAAGTCATTTATTCAAACTAGGCTGAGAATCAGCACTTTTCGAACGTCAAAATGACATGAGACAGATATATAATAATCGTCGAAAACTATACTCAAGCAGAAATAACGTAAACAAAACGTAACGTAACGTAACCTAAATAAAAGCCTCCAGGCATAATGGGCGTGCCCGCTTAAATAAAGCTATAGTTATAACTCGAAGTCACAAAATGATAAACTAGCACCATCGAAGTAAAATAAAAAACAGTTAATTATTCATAACATTACGAGTACCAAAACCATGGTCAGCAAGACGACCACTCACCACAAGCAGCACCCGTTCACGAGCATAACGCTACTACTAGTTGTAGATAGGTAATTGCATGTAGGAACTTACGTTTTTCAAAAACCAAGTTGGGCGACGCTCTGTTGGCAAATTCTTCTCCAAGTTAACGTAACGGCTGAAAATATTCAAATATTGTTTTATTAGTCGAAATACAATGAATTACGTAGGCGAAGCAAAAGGAGTGTGTAAGGAGCGTAGCAGTTGGCGTTCTATAGTTTCTGCCTACCCTCATGGGAAAAAGGCGTGAGTTTCTATAGGTGTAAGAAGCCGACAGAAGGATCCAGTTGGGTTGGGCGGCATTTGGAAAACTGCGTCAAGTTTTCTCGTCGCCTATCCCGCAATGTTTGAAGACAAAGGTCTTTAACCAGTGTGTCCTGCCCGTCATGACATACGGTGCCGAAACGTGGACACTGACAGTCGGGCTGGTCTACGAATTCAAGGTCGCCCAGCGCGCTATGGAGCGGGCCATGCTTTCTCTTTGAAGGATAAAATCAGGAATGAAATTATCCAGAAAAGAACCGGAGTTACCGACATAGCTTGCAGAGTAAGCAAACTGAAGTGGCAGTGGGCTGGTCATGTTTGTCGAAGGACCGATGGCCGATGGATCAGACGAGTCCTGGAGTGGAGACTGCGTATCGGCAAGCGTAGTGTGGGACGCCCCCCAGCTAGATGGACCGACGACCTTAAGAAGATGGCTGGGTCAGACTGGATGCGGAAGGTGGAGGACAGGGTGTTGTGGCGCAGCTTGGGAGAGGCATATGTCCAGCAGTGGACTGCGATAGGCTGAGTTGATTGATTTATGTGTACAATGGATTATGTTTTGCAGGGAGCAGATAGTGGCCCAGTGGCTACTGCTGCGACTTACGGGCTGTAGGTCGTAGTTTCGAATCCAAGCAAGCATTTAATTTTGTGTAAATTATTTCGTCATCGTTACTGAAAATACGAAGGCAATGAAGGCATGCGACATCCACCAATCCACTCTGGGCCCGCGTGGTGGATTACAGACCCTCCTTCTCACAGAGAGGAGGCCTGTGTACCAGCAGTGGAAACATTATAGGCTGATCAAGAAACAAACAGCAACCAGGCTAAGAAAAAAGTAGGTACAGCGTGGAGGTGCAAGTCTAATCCACATACCTTTGTGAGAACATGTATTTCAAGCCAGCAAGAGATGTAACGGGGGAGCACGAATCATCCTTTCTCGTGCTGCTGACTGGACAGAACTGTAAATAGATTTAATTAAATATTAGTACTAACAATATATGTTCCGTGTGGTGCCAGACTCTCTCCTTTTGGAGGAGGCCTATGTCCAGCAGTGGACGTCTTTCGGCTGAAATGATGACTAAGAATATGGTTTTTATTATTGTGGTTGGGTTTTAAGGAAGAAAAAGACATATGCGCCGACCCCAAAGAAGAATGATGATGTGGTTTGATTGTTTGCGAGGTTAAGCTATGCTTGCCATTGAGACCATATGTAGACGCTTCAGAACTCTGGCAGCCCCAAAAGCCAGAAACTTAAAACCGGTCGAATCTAATGATGTCCAGTAATTGACTTGTTCACACTGACATGGAGTTGGAGTGCATTACTTCAACAGCACATTCTTTCTGGTGGGTATAGGCGTGGCAAGTAGATTAATATCATCTTCATCCACAGCCCTACTCCTGGACATACACCTCTCTTTGCTTGTGCCAATCCCAACGTCCAGTGCCAACCACACCCATGGTTTATTACTTCTGCCTAGCCTTTTCCCAACTACGTATAGGGATCGGCGTCCAGTCTAACCAGATGCAGTTCAATACCAGTATTTTACATGGAGTGACTGCCTATCTGACCTCCACGATCCAGTTACTGGATAACACGATAACCTCTGGTATGATTGGTTGTCAGACTTTCGGATTTCTGACGACCTGTAACAACTATCAAAGATGTACAAATAAAAACCAGAACCAACGGGTTAACGTCTTTCCAAGGCACGGAGGGGTCTTGGTTTGTAAAGATGGTCACCCATCCACAGATCTTTTCATTTCATTTCATTTATTCGTGAACAATTTACATCGTATTGAATATACATGCAATTTACATAAAAATTATAAGAACCATGAATTATTAATTAAAATTCCAAGAAGTTCAAAATATATAGTGCCTAACTGTTTCAAATAATAATGTTCAAACAGTTTTAAAATACTACTAGACAATTCAAAAATACTATAATTATGAAGTCAAACAATTTTAAAGTACTTACAATGTCAAAAACAGTTTTGAAACAATATAATTAAAATGTCAAACAGTTTTAAATATGATGTCAAGAGATTTTAGATTTTAAATGATGTCAAAAGTTTTAATTTTTTGGCATCAGAGTGGCATCAGTTCCGATGTCATCTAATTGTAAAAATAAAGTGTCAGAGATAAAATTTATAGTTACACTTTATAATGATAACAGTCAACATAGCATCTACAATTAATTCCAATCTAAAACAATAATATTACGGTTGTCGCATAACATCTAGGTACTCATCGACGCTGTAATAGCCCTTCCTCAATAAATAAGTATGTCTTCCATTTGTTTTTAACTAAGTTGCGCTATTTATGCTTTTAAATTCTAAGGGAAGCTTGTTGTAAAGAAATACTGATCAACTACGACAAGCGTGGCTTAACCTGATCGATCGACCCGTGTAGCTGTTATTACTTAATTAGCCACAAGCGCCTCTCTCAGGGTCTATAATACCCCAGCACTAATTATAACATGATTACTGTTATACAGAGCAGTATTAGCTAAAGGGATCTATCTCTCTACACATTTTGCCAATACTTACGTCAATCATCTGATCCACAACACAGTGCATCAGCGCTTGTCCTGGACAAGTGTTGGTAAACCTTCGAGTCCTGTTCTCATAGCAGTTATCCAAGACCTGGCCGATGACATCCTGCCAGTGACCTTCGGGCAACACGCGTCTTAAAATATCCTTGCTTGTCTCTTTTGAAGGCAAAGAGTCTGAGAGACCTAGTTTTGTGCTGATGCAGTTCCATTGGTGGCACTGGAAATATATTTGGAAAGGGATGAACAGGTGACTTTTTTGCACTCATACGGTGTGTTAAAAAAAATAAGGCAGCCCCTGATAACTACATCATAACTTTTTAATTAATTTAATTTTTTAATTAGGTTAATTCTACAGACTTGCGTTTAGAAACTTGTTCGGTACTGTTGTCTCGACTTCCAGTAGTCTATCAGTTTGAATATTAACTGTTACTTTAACTTTTTTGAGAGACAATGGGTATTGACATTTCACTGAACTATAAAGTTCAGTGATCTCTAAAATCAAAAAAAAATATTCAAAATTACATAAGACAGTCCCGCAAAACACCCATCCTTCACCACTTCCTAGTGCTTTCAGAAGATTCCTCAATTTGGATCCTATTGGAATGTGAAGGTCATCTAGAAAGATGACCTTCACATTCAGATTTTGAGGAAATTATTAGATTGACACACCAATTGATTGGTTGATTTGTAAGATTGTTTCATATTCTCCGCTTTAAGGCTCGTACAGACTGGCGCAACTTGTCACGCGATGGATTCTGCGATATGTAAATCCGTAGAACAATTTATATGAAAACACTCGCATCACTACACACAGGAGCGATCTGTCGGACCACGCCACAGAAGTAAAGGCTCGTACAGACTGGCGCGATATCGCAGGCGCGCCTGTTTGTGGGAGCCTTTAGCACCTCTCATGAAATTATGTGATTTTTTGACAAATATGTCGCATTGTCAGGTACCTATATTAGGTATCCACTTCTTATGAGTGAACTTGCTCATGCTTTAAAAAGGCTAACGTTTATTAATTAATTCCTATCATAAGTTTCGGGGTTCGAGGTCCCGCTATCAATATGCCTCGTTATTTATGAGCGTAAACATTATACTTGTCATGTTATTCGTTGTTATCACAATATTTAATTCAGTAGGTACCTACTTATTGATGCCTAATTATAATGTTTTTTTTTATCAGTTATTAGTTGATCGCATTTACTTAAAAATGGATGCAGCTACTTACCAAGCGCGAATTCTTTAGGTAAGACCTTCCAAAGCCAGCTTGTCCCAAAACCTGGAAATATATAATCATCGGTCTTTGTTTCTCAAAGCAACCTTCATAATCACATTAGGTACCTAGGTAGGTACCTACTTGGTTAATTGAGACGGAGAACGAAATGCACCCAGATGAAGATTCATTCCACTTTGAAGATTTAATGGTTAAAAGACGTGGTTGCTATTTAAAATGTCCTAAGTCTAGGATTTTAATTTTATCCTGCGTGCGTTACCAGACTTAGGTACCCTAAACTTAATAGAGCTCTCATTATTTCTCTAACCCCCGAATACTCAAACCCCACCAAACAGGACATTCATGTAAGTCTTTCTGTCACTACTTTACACCTTCATGTGACAGAGACAGCACAAGACTTACCGCGTCATACCTAAATTGAGTTACGTTTGAGTTTGAATGTTAATTCGATTTTTCTTTTTTTTCTTGCTGTTTGGGCCTGCTCTTGACGTCGATCACTCCTGATGGAAAGTGATGGATGAGGTCTACGATGAAACGAGCGTGCCCAGAAGATGCTTGTTCACTCTCGCTTTGAAGGCAAACTGGTTATATGTGGAATACACAGACGCGGGCTGAGAGTTCCACACACATTTATCAGAAGTCATTGTTTAACATTGAATAAAAACGATATAGCGTCATTAAACTTAAACAAAATAATCTCATTATCCCACAAAAATGACCGCTATTGACAGTAAACTCTCCGATTTATTAATAAAAACAAAAATACCCATACATACCGCTGGCAAAAATACAAACAACCACAATAACCACAATAATTTCATGTTTAACTAAGGAAGGTTCAAGAATTACTGATCAGTGACTATAATAAGATAATTTAGCTGCGTATATCTGAGGTCACGACTTACGATAGCGCTTGCTACGATTTTGCGTTGTTTAAACGGGGACAGAGATCCCATTGCGACGTGTGACGGCGCCCTAATTATTGAAAGTTATTTTTAACTGCATTATTCATTCGAATAGTTCACGGAGATATATGAAGACGGGCAAAAAACCAACGCTTTTTCATACTCCAGGCGGCTACTAAGAAATTCCTGATGAAAAACCCAATTGATAACTTTGCCCAACTAGGGAATCGAACCAAGGACCACGATCAGCAGTCGCGCAGAAAGAATTACTAATGAGTCTTTACTAATGTAAACAGCTGTGGTCTAAACTAATTTAAGTAGCTTTAGTAATGTTCGTTAAAAAAGTATGTGAATTTAAAAACAAATGGATCAGGAAACGTAGATTTATGTGCATGGATGACTATTTGTAATGGCACTTCAAATTGAGTGCTTTAAATAAATCAAATAAAATTCATTTATTTCAGATAACTTGATCATACAGTCCAATTAAATTAAAATACAATAAGTAGGTACAATACATTCAAATTACCCGCTTAATAAAAGATCTCCATAGCAGAGAAGAGATCCTATCTGCTACACTCTTCAGAATTCCGTTGCAGCTGCCACGCATTCTGCAGATCAAGGATACAGTTTTCTTGCGGATGACGGCATGAAAGCCATCAGCTCGATACAGTGCAAACATCCCCGCTGCATTACAGAACCGAGGCAACCCCAACATCATCCTGAAGATGTTGTTATACTGGACATCCAACGATCTTTTAGTGTGACTGACCCACAGATTTCCCATAAATAAACGTTGACAAGCCTTAAATATCAAAAGCGTTGTGTCGTCTGCGTAGGTAAAATGTCACAATTAATGAGGGATAATTGACAGAGGTCATTTATATATATTTGAAATAGTGTGGGTCCGGAGATACTACCTTGAGGTATACCGTAGCTGATAAACTCTTCGTCACTGAGAACGGAGTCAATTTTAACACACTGGCTACTCCCACTGAGGTAATCTTTGTAAATATTTAGGGCCACACCACGTATTCCTATAAATATGCTCCATTTTGGCTACGAGTCTGGGAATAGAGCGTGTATCAAAGGCCTTCGTTAAATCTAAGAAGACACCATAGCATTTAAGCTGAGTGTCCAGTTTTTCAATCAGGGTGTTGGTGATACCCGAACGAAATCCGTACTGGTTGTCTGCGATTAATTTATTTTTTGTTAGGAATTTTGTTAGGTTAGTGTTGAGGATTCGTTCAAGTATTTTAGACACTAGGTAACTTCACTAAGGTACTTCGCTTATCGTATACTCCTGACTACAACTTCAAATAAATCTAAGTACGCAGATCGAACCAAAATATGTGCACTATGCTCAGTTAGAAGATGGTTGATGATGATGGGATGTTACTGCTTTTGTAAACCGGACGCTAGTTTTTGAAGTGAAATCTTCTTTAGGCGCGTTGAGCACTTTTTGGGTGAAGAAAAATCATGGAACTCGCGTCATCGTAACCGAACGCTTTCAAGTTACTTAGTTTTCACTTCTATAGGCAGTCCCCAAAGACTGTCCCGCATGTTTTTTTGATCAGACACCGAGTGACCCATGAAATTAATACTTCGCTTCTTTAATAGGTTTTGAGCTGAAAACTGCAGCCAGCAAAATTTGCTCAGACGTTTCTATGAAAATAATTTTACATTGAAAATTAGGAAATCTGGAGTAAACCCTGAATACCTCAAAGCCATATTTTATTAACAATACTAACAGCAATACAGTCGCTCTATGTAGAATATTGGTATTTAGCTGCATCCGTCCGGTTATTTAATACGACATTCTCGTGGACACCGTAGCCACAGAAGAATGAACATCGTACCCATCTCCTGAGTATTGATATTGTCTTTCTACAAGGACATGTTTACCAGAGGCGCAGCCTCCATACAACCCGATTCCTATCGGCTTCCCTTCGAAACAACCAGTATTCTTATAAATTTTTTTGTTGGGTGGGTTTATTATCAAATAACTTCTCCCGCTCTAGGCGGAGCGGGACAAGTGTCAGTCTTCTACTGACTAAAATCCACCCATGTTCCTTCAGATGCCTGTGGGCCGGGGCCACGATATCCCTTTCGGACAAACTGTCAACCCTAGCAGGGGTCTTCTTACCCCTGTGTGTATTACATCGCATTACAAACATTTAATACCAGTTTAAAACATCATATAAGATTAAAAATATTCCAAAAACTGGCAATGTTTTTCACTGAACAACTAATACCATACCATAGCTGGCGTAAAATTTTGAAAAATAAAGAAAGAACTAAAATGTTTGAGTTAATTAATTTTGGCGTTATCTAGAGTTTATTAGAACTGAACAACTTTTCCTTCGGCTTACCTCTAACAAAAATTATAACTTCGCTACTGATGTTTACGTAGTTTATTGATTGAAGACTGATTTAACTATTGTAAGATTAATAATAATAAAACATTGTTTTTTTTTTTTAATAAATAAAAATAATTTCATCATCATCATCATCATTTCAGCCGAAAGACGTCCACTGCTGGACATAGGCCTCCCCCAAAAAGGGGGGGATTTGCTTGATTTGAGGATTTGATGATCTTAGTGGATAATTAAATAAAAAACCAAAATAAATTTAACATAATTTATTGGTGAATTGAATCACATAAATTTAATAAAATTGTTTACACAATAAATCAGCTACTTACAGAATTAAGCAAACATTGCTTCGATGACACAGATAGATGCACACCATTAATAATTTACATTCATTGCCCCTTACTCAACTATCTACTTTAGCGTTATGTAGTCAAAGTTGATTTTTGATTGACTATTTGTAATAAAGTCTTAAAAAAGTTGGTTGCAATGGAATTAGAACTGTGTCGAGTAAGACACTGAGTTGGTTGGTCCAATTTACCTTAGATTCTGAATTCAAAAAGCTGTAGCTGCAATGATTAAAAAGCAACCAATCAAGAGCCTTGGCTTTTGTATCTTATATTTTTGTAATTACAGATTGTAATGAATCGATCGAGGTTTTCTTTTCACCCGGGAGGTGAAACGAAAAACTTTGTTCATTAGATAGACCAATGATATTATGTTAAACAGATATGTTGTGAGCGCGCAATCGTGAAGACTCGAAAACGTCCTAATTGGGACGTATTTGTTAGTCTGTGCTCTGTGATGCCAACATTCGGTGATTGGTGGCCAGAATAATGTTTGTTTACATTCACGCGCAGTTGTCAACACTAGCTGTCTCTTTCTTTCTTGTTGTTTTTATCAAGCCTCGCTTTTCTAGCATTTGTACTTGTAGTGAAATGTAAAATGAGCGCGGAACACGTTTTTTCGGTTGTTTTGAGTTTTTATCATATCTGTTTAAAAAATATCGTTGGCATAGACTAATAAACAAAATACTTTTTCAAATAATATAATTTCAAATACAAAATTGTGTTTCTTTACATTATTAACAGCCTGTCTTGAGACTACAAAACTCGGAAAAATTAAATAAAATTGATTGATTACATACGAATACTCGTAAAAAAATTCGGTACTAAAATGTACTTGTTATTTTGTTCTATGTTGTGTATCCATCTGTATTATCGAAAAAAAATAGTCGTTCTAAGCGCAAACTAACGATCGTATTAACTAACAAGATTCTTGGATTTTTTTTATTAACAGTTAAATGGACGTGAATTCAAGGTTAGTTAAAAATATCTGCTGCAAAAATCCTGGTCGGTTTAATCACGATATACAAGGACAAATTAAGTTAGCTAGCGATACTCCGCCGACGTGATGGGTATGTAAACGTGATCAAACAAAAAAATAATTAATTTGAGGAGTATTTTTTTTCTAGGGGTTATCAACTGTAGGTAATGTAGTCACTTGAAATAACAGCTTTCTTTTTGTGTAAACTTCACAGACGTGATGGGGTTCGATATCTAAACACGATCCCTAATCCATCCAAAGGTTATCTTTAAAAGATCGCTTTTAGCGAGAAGACCACCCATTGTGTCACCCCTTGTAAAATTGTCTACATTTATATCTGTAATTTTTATGGTGTACATAATAAAGAGTATTATATCTAAAAAAACAGATTTACTCAACTTATGATCCAAGAAACAAGCGGCAATAAAAAAGATTTGATGGTTTTTCTTTGGCGTTGAGTCTCAAGAAAGCATTGTTTTTATTTTATCGTGTTTAGATATCGATACGTATCACGCGGAGTTTCGCTAGCTAATTTATTTAGACCCTGTAGAAAGATAGGCCACAACTCAATAGAGTTTGCCTCTGAATGCTGCATCGCGCAAGCAAACTTAAGGCTGATTTACAAGGTGCAATTTAATTGTCTGTGGCATACCATAAGTTAAAGCGGATATACTAACTAACTAACGACTACCCCTAATGGTTGTCGTCATGTTTAGCAGTTTTGTTTTATTTTCTAAAATTTGTGTTTAGGCGAATATTAATGTGTAATTCATTTCATCATTATTTTAACAAAGTTTGTAACTAAATAAAGACTTGGCTAAAAGGTCCCAGCAACCAGGCCATTAAAATATTATAAAAAAAAACAACCATTAAAATTTGCACCGTCTAAACAGTGTTTATAAGATGCAAGTAATTTGTTTTTATTGTATTCCACAGCCAAGAAACTTTCATTGTGTGAATGGGGCTTTAGGCGAGAAATTAATATTATGCAGGAGCCCAACGTCAAACATTGGGCCTAATATCTCATGTTTGGTTAGAAGCATAAATTAAACCGTTTTTAGCTAAGTACAGTCGAACAAGTACGTGATTTCCCAGACACAAAAAAAACTCCCAGCAAATTGAATCTTCACAAAGGTTTAAATTAAAATATCGATCAAATCGACCTTGTCGGTTTATTACGTACAAGTGACATTATCCTTAGAGTGTTAAAGCGATTATGAGCTCGACTATACAAAGCAACCAAGATCTTTGAAACAGATTGTAAGTACGAAATTTCTCTACTAATTATTATTGTAGATTAAATTATTAAACACAAGTATCCGCTGAAAACAGTCGATTCTATAATTTAATTTAATTAAGTGTTGATTTAATTAATTTTGAAAGGAAATATGACTTTATGTTTTACTCTATAAGGTACCTATTGGAAGAAATTTTGACCTAAAAGTAGACTACCATAGACCGATGGATTGAGGTAGATTTCATAGCAGTATTAAAAATCCTATTCATCAAACGCCCAACAATTGTATATTTCTGTATAACACTATTTTGACAACATCAACATACTAAACTAGTAATCCACTGGTATAGGATTTTAAACCTTATTTCCGTTATACAAAGTCCAGTTTCCTTCGCAACTAAGATTGTTTCGTATCCATAGTTTTAGTTATTCTAAAATCAACTAACTACGCATGTACTTAAAGTCGAAATCGTTTTTTTTTTGTGTTCGAGCGAGTAATGTCCTTTCTTTCTAACGCTCAGTCATAGCGTCGTCTCTCTCTAACACATCCATATGACCGTGCTAACTAGCAAACAAACATTATAAAAAACCTTGAATCCAGATCCATACAACAGTGCATTTACAAAACGGCATTATTAAGTTACTCATCACAGTTGCATTACAAAATTTACCTATATAAAATGAAATGCTACATTTTACAAAAAATGTCCTTGGTTGCATTCTTCATCAGAATCGCTTAAAATTGAACCTGGAAAAAGAGAAAATAAAGTTTAGCATGTGAAGTCGTAATTATTATTAAACAGTTTATTTCATATAAAATTAAAAAAATGGAGTATACCATTTGCAATAAGATTAAGAACAAATGGATGAATATTGTGATGGGTATTGACTAACATAGTGCAAAAGATTTTACTAACACTATACTCCATTTGAAATAAGATTAGACATTTAAATAAACCTTTTTTAAAGTCCGTTCAACCGATTTTGACTTCTATTGCGTTGGTGGCTTGACAAATGGCAGCTGTAACAAACAGTAGGTATTGTAACCACGTTTTTGCTTTTAATGCCATCCTTATGCCTAGGGAATAGAAGTCAAAATCGGTTGAACGGACTGTCAACAAGTTTAATTAAATGTCTAATCTTATTTCAACTGGAGTATAGTGTTAGTACAGTAGTACCCAATTGATATGGCTTACCGATGTACCTGCGCAGAAGGTGAATTTTAAAAGTGCGGGAAATGCTATTGACCAATCGGCACGCTCCACGCACCGCGGTTCTTTTTCCTGTACCGCTATTGGTCGGCAGCTGCCGCCATGTTAGCGCGCGCCGCGTGGCATGTTTGTCAGCCGCCATACTTCTGATCGAGTGCACGCTAGCAGCTCCAGTGTATTATGAACCTTATAATAGTGACCTAAGGTTGATTGTAAGTTTTAAGCATTCTTTCGTTAATCTTCGGGGCCATACTTTCTTTTCTGTGCGAACGAAGATTGATGACGCGCCTTATCAATTGGGTACCACTGTAAAATCTTATGCACTATGTTACTCAATACCCATCACAATATGCATCCATTTGTTCTGGATCGGGTAATCCGCACAAGATACAACCATCTGCAGTAATACTAACTAATATTATAAATGCAAAAATGAGTTAGTTAGTTAGTTTGTTACGCTTCCACGCTAAAACGTGTGAACGGATTTGGATGAAATTAGGCACATGGGTATTCTACCCACGTGCCAAATTTCATCCACGGGATCGTGGATGCTGATGTGTTTTTATAATTTACATCAATGTAAAACGCAGCAAGCCCTTATAATATGTAAATTGTTATCGAAAATTGCGTTACGAATGTTACGATAATGCTAAGTTAAGGGGACGATAACCGACTTTTAATGATTTTATACTCAAGATCACGTCTAAACGGGTAGTGTTAATGATTTGAAAAAATAAATGATAAATTAGAGCATTTTCTCATTAGCTTAATATGTGAATATTTTAGATTATGTTTATATTACCTAGTGAAATTAATTTGTAAAGTTATGTCTAACGCGGATAAAAAACTGAGAATGGCGCAAAATCTACCAAGCGTATTATTCTGAAACCTTCACCAATTTAAAGATAATTTAACTATTTATCTTTTAGTATACGCGTTTTATTAAAATACCCTTTGTTTTGTGTATAATAAATTAATAATGCGTCAAATTGGGGACAGCGCTCCTTGATGGGCGAGTCCTATTACTGGCTGAACGTACGACGCGTAGCGTGAGCTCAGTACAGAACACGCAAGCTAACCACTCAAGGTCACTGTCACTCCGTCCTCCGTCTTAACGCTGCGTTGGTTTTCTTTCGACAGGAACTTCCGAACTCAAATCTATGTTCGAAATAGATGTTTCAAACAAACAACGCAGACTTTACGTCCTCAATTATAGCCAATTTAAAGTCATCACCATTAAATTTTCTTAAGTGAGATTTATTGCCCAATGTCATGATTTCATGAAAAAGTCATTAAATGAAACAAATCTAACTTAGAAAAATGCATTAATGATTCTACTGCTGTAAATACATTTATCTATTATAGTAGCGAATCATATTTTGATCAAGATACAGCCTGTCACTAACCTGCAATTAGCAAAAACCGGCTAAGTGCGAGTCGGACTCGCGATCTATAAAAATGGCAAAAAAATCACGTTTATTGTATAGCCCTTAAATATTTGTTTTATGTTAATTTAATTATTTATTTTTAAAGTGAATATTTAACTAAATATTCTGTGAATATTTCAATCGTCTACCTGTTGCCATTATCAATATAGAGCAAAAACTAGCAAAAGAAATCACGTTTGTTGTATGGGAGCCCCCTTAAATATCTATTTTATTCTGTTTTTTAGTATAATTTGTTGTTATAGCGGCAACAGAAATATATCTTCTGTCAAAATTTCAACTGTCTAACTATCTCGGTTCATGCGATACAGCCTGGTGACAGACGGACAGACAGACAGACAGACGGCGGAGCCTTAGTAATAGGGTTCCCATTTTACCCTTTGCGTACGGAACCCTAAAAACGTAAGAAAATTTGGATTTGGCTACATCTGCATATTCACCTTTAACTACTGACCTAATGAGTGTCCCGCATCACAGGAAGGCTCCAAAGCCGAACGCTCGCTTAATACTTTCGAAGTAGTACCGCCGCCAGTTCTCTCGAGTGTGATCCACCTCGGCAGTCGGGACCAGCTCCTGTTTCACTGTTACTAGGGTGTGGTCGTCCTGGAATTGGATAGATAAGGAATTTGTAGCTTGTTTAATGTGTAATGATGATCCATAAATGAGTCTTGTTTGCTCTGTTCGATAAAAAAATATTAGGCTCAGTAGTTTTGGAGATAACGGGGAAATGATAAATTTTCTTAAATAACTTTAAACTATTTATTTTAAAATTGAAAAAAAATATATATACTTCAGACCCACACAGTTAGCCCTTTCATTTGATAATATAATATGTCACACGGTACCTACAGTGTGTAAACTTTTTTTAATTTTCTTGTTTATTCCCTAAAGTGACCCCCATACTCAAAATTCATTTATTTACGTAACACGTCCTTGGAGCAAATTGTCAGTGACAGACAGACAAAGATGTCAAGTTTTCATTCGGACATACGGAACCTTCTATAAGGAGATGAAAAATCATTCCTCTTTTTCAGACCCATTTCAAAGGAATACGGCTTACCTTCTCATCAATAGTAAATGTGACCTCAGAGAAGTGCTGCGCCGGCCACTGCTTGTACCGCCAGTATTGGACTATCTTCTTAGGAGGCACCAGCTCCTTGAACTCGCCGGTTATATTGCCACCGAATAGCGCGAACTTGCCACCTTTCGAAGCATCCATTTTCACGTGGCCCTGTAAGAAAAGTTACATGATTTAAAGAGAGGAGAAAGAAAGATGGAATATTTGAATTCAGAACCTCATATTATTATCAAGTTTTGGAACTACAAACTCTATGACATACATAACAAAGTTCAAATTGCATTGCAACATTTTTATGACAAATGCTGACTCTAAAATCTACTTAGAATACATAACATTGAAGTTGATAGTAAGTAGCAATGTATATAAATTGATTTAAGATAATATTAGTTCAGTATGGATTCTGAATTCACAAGTATTTGATGTTTCAATAAAAACCTAACCTGCTTGGTATAACTCAACCAAAGGAAGTAGGCATAACCCCATAGACCTGCTACTGCAAGCTTTTTTCTTTTATCTAGAAGATTACTACTTTTCTAAGTTGCATGTAATTTTATTTTATTTTATGCATGCTGGTGTTCATATCAATAGTGCAACTATCAGACAACTTTTCAGATACATCATCAGCACCATCATTTCAGCCGAAATACGTCCACTGCTGGACATAGACCTCCCCCAAAGGAGGGGTGGGGGGGTGCCATAGTCGCCACGCTTGGCAGGCGGGTTGACGATCACAGTATGGTGTTAAAATGCATAGAGAATGCTGCTGCCCATTCAAACTCAAAACATTTATTTCAATTAAACCTATTACAGGCACTTTTGAATTGTCAAAGAGTCGGTCAGTTAGTCAGAAAGTTGAAGCTATTTGCCCATTCCAAAACGTAGATTTCTATGGAGAAGAATAGGCAAGAAACTCTAAGGACACTCTTTTAAATCAAGATATTACAAAATCCTGGGTACATTATTCTTGTTGCTTCTATATGTGAGAACAATGCAAAAAAAAAATTGTTTATTTAAAAAACAATTCAAAATATAAGATTAAAAGATTACAAATAAGCCCTGGCAGTTAAGAGAAGACCAGTCTCAACTGACGGCGCCCGTTCACGAACATGACGCGTAGATCAGCACCATCCAACTCAACCATTTTGTAGGGAACCGAATCAGCCATTTAAGTAAGCATGACATACTCTCAACTGCCACGATTTTTTAAGTCAACATACATCCTATCATAATAAACGGCTCCATGGTAGGTACTCACATTTACAAAATTGAAAAAATGCTTCTAAATTATACAAAACTATAGCTTGCAACGTTTTTCAAAAATTTCTCTAGTAAGTTCCTTAGTCGCCTTTACGACCCATGACAAGAAATAGGATGGTGCTATTCTTTACGTCCGTCACCACACGGACAATTCAGATACATAATAAATAAAAATACTGTACCTGTGTGAAGGCAGTAACCATTTCTACTCTAGTCATAGCATCATAGAACTCCTGCGCACGACACTGGAACTTCTCCGACAGCTCAATACTTTTCGTATCCAGCTTACAACCAACTTCCTTACTCTTTGCAGCAATAATCGGTTCCATACTGACTTTCTTATTGAAACCGCTAGTTATCGTGGATACATTATCCGGTTTGACGGAGTCTTCGCCTTTCTTAGGAAGGATGAGACCTTTGGAGAATTCTTCTTTGAGACTACGGAGGTATTCGGTGAGTTGGTTCCGGATTTTATCTCGGCCTACATTATGCATGAATGCTTTGAGTCTTTGAGCTTCTTCGCCGCTGCCTTTGATTGTGACTGAAATCTGGAAACAGGTTAAAAGATATAATTATTAATTATGAATATAATGAGTGCTCTAGACTTCTAGAGGAACCGATACAAGTAAATTATCCATAATATAAGTATGTTTTAAACTTGGAATATTAATTGTGTAAAAATAAATTGAAGAAAGAGTTTATTGAAGACCATTCAATATATTTTATGTTTACAGAATCTTGCATCAGAGAAGATGACAGGCAGATTTTTGTATAACTTAACATTTCAATAACGTAAATCTACAGTTGAATACATAATATATGAATTAAACTAACAGGTACAAGCAGTTTTCAGTATTCAGAATTTTTTTATACAAATATTCTAATAGAATCTTCAGGATTCTCCATCATAATTATGCTATTTCATATCCATGGAGTTCTGTATCAAAATTTTTAGATATTGACCATATTTCTAGTTTTATAAACATGTTCCTTATAGAATAGAATAGAATAGAATAGCTTTATTTCGGACACACTTATCCATATGGTGTTAGTAACATACAAAAAATAACTTATTGCCTAGTGTTAGTAACAATCAACCTCCGCACAAACTGCTGTATAATCGAAGAGCCGAAGCTCTCGGCTACAGTTTTCAGGATGCTGTTTTGACTGCCCCTCACTCTCCTCAGAAGCGACGCAGTTTTTTTGCGTACAATAGCATAGAAGCCGTCGGTGCGGGCTTGCGCAAACATATTCGACGCGCTACAGTAACGAGGCAGCCTCAACAACATCCTGAAAGCATTGTTATATTGGACGCGCAGGGCATCCAGCGATCTCTTAGTACAATTGACCCATAGATTGCCCGTGTACAAACTTTGGCAGTAAGCCTTAAAAAGTGTTACTTTAACTTGGTTTGTACACCGCGCAAATCTACGGGACAACATATTACTCCGGACCGCTAGAGCCCTGCGCTCCCTCTCAATGTCTACATCGTCCCTGAGGTCAGCGGCAAGACAATGCCCTAGGTATTTAAAAGTTGACACCCTATTAATTGGTGACCCGTTAATAAGCAACTCGGGTCCCTCTCCACGGCGATTGCCGCTGACCTCAAAGACCATGTATTCACATTTCTTTTCGTTATATTTTAATCCATGTGCGGCAGCGTAGGTCTCACACGTTCTAAGCATCTCCCTGACTGCTCCCGCTGACGGACCCAGCAGCACCATGTCATCTGCATAGCTGATGTTGTTAATTCTAACCCCATCAACACTGCATCCGACACGCATGCTGCTGAGTGCCACTATCAGGTCATCCACGTATAGGTTGAAGAGCCTGGGAGACGTCAGACCACCCTGTCTCACCCCGCACTCCAACCCATACGGCTCTTATAAGCTGCCACATTTTATTACACATCATTCATTTCATTCCTTTTTTTTTACATTAAAAACATTTTATTTATAAAATGTTTTTTTTTTAAGTAGTTATGAGTTACATGTAAACTTACAATTCATAAATGTAATAAAACATACAGTAGTTTCAGTAACCATTGCAGGATGAGTCCTACACAAAACAAGATCTAATGGGATCATGTTTCATATTGTTGTTTGCCTTTCTTTTCATATTGTTGTTTGATCTGTCCTCAGGGTACATGGCTGCCTACCCCTACCTAACCCAAGGAAGCGAACATACGTCCCCTCTGGTGCACAGCACAAAACCTCGTTTGCGAAACACCAATACTACGTGTTAGGTATTCACGTTTATAAAAATATACAAAAGAAATTAAATATAATAAACTTAAATAAATTTAATATCAAATGTAAAATTACAGACTGGCTCTTACAACAGGACTACAATAACACCGAATCTCTTCTGGCATACATCGTTTAACAAATCACTATTAAATAGGAACACAAAACACTACACACAAACAAACACCTCATAACACACAACACACACACCAATATACAACACAACTAACATTACACTCACGAACACGAACACACACACACACCACTTTCCCATTCACACCCCCACTTTTTTTCTCCACACCTGCATTCATCCTTTCATGCTGAAATAAATCTAAAATTAATTACTTACTCAGCTAACTCACATTTTTGTTTCATGGTAGAATTAGCATCGACACTCGAAACCTAAGATCCATCATTTGCACTTCAGCTTGGTCGAATCACTGTCTCCTAAGATACAGGCCATCCCTAGTTTAGGAGACAGGATTTAAATTTTTGTTTATAAAGACAATTATTTTATTTTATTTTTTTTCCACTTGTGTCCATTGTTAGTTGTTTAAGTCTTAGCATGTAACTAGTATACAACCCGTGTCTATGTATATTTTGAATCAATAAACTTATTATTATTATTATTTCTTCAAGCACCAGTGACAAAAAACTAGTAAATGTACACCAGTTTTAAATAAGTAGTCTTTTTTGTTTTGTGGTGTTATCATCATCATCATTTCAGCCGAAAGACTTCCTCTGCTGGACATAGGCCTCCCCCAAAGGGGCATTTATCATAATCGCCACGCTTGGCAGGCGGGTTGGTGACCGCAGTATGATGTTAATAACATAAAGAACGCTGCTGCCCATTCTCTAGTAATTTTTCCCTTAGTCGCCTTTTACGACACCCACGGGAAGAAATGGGGTTGGGCTATTCTTTATGTCTGGCACCCACGGACATAACGTTTTTGTGGTGTACAACAGCACAATATCATGTTAATTAAATAAATAGGTAGGTGGGTTTCGGTAACATTTATTCTATAATAACAAAGCATTTTCAATAGCTAACCATGCTATGGAAAAATGCTTTAAAAGAAAATGGCAAGCTGTAACTACTTTCAAAGTCATGATCACCTGCTTATCTTTTTCCCAACCATGTTGAGGTATACTTCCAATCTAACCAGTGTAACTGAAAACCAGTGTTTTACTTGGAGCAAGTGCCTATTTGACTTTCCCACACAACAACAATGTCAGTACCCCTTGGTAGACTGGTTCATAATATTGTCAAATAGTGACATTATATTTGTCACAAAATAATAGGCATGTTTTGACGTTTAACTTGAACCGATTTATCGTGAGTGTCGAGTACCGAGTCGTATCGAGTATCGACTAGTTACGTCGCCATAGTCAATCGCGACGTAACTAGTGAAGTAACCATACAATTCGGTACTTGATACGATAAATCAATTCAAGTTAAACATCAAAACAGACCTATTATTTTGTGACAAATATAGAAAGACCCATGATTTTATGAAAGATTACAGTTTTCCTATCACCCTTTTGCTGGGGTAACAAGAAAACTTTTTTTTTGGGTGGGAAATTATCAAATAACTTCTTCCGCTCTAGGCGGAGCGGGAGGGTGTGTCAGACGTTTACAGACTAAAACCCACCCCTGTTCTTTCGGTTGCCTGTGTGCCAGGGCCACAATATCCCTTTTGGACAAACTCGCAACCCTAAGTTTACAAATACCAAATTAAAATACTAACGGTAGGAACCACTAGGATTTTACTTTAGTAATTCTGTAGTCCTACTGTGGCACAATTACTTATCATATGAAAACCACTGGTTTCCTTTCTGTGGTTTGATTTCCCTAAATTATGAGATATGTACTTAATATAAATAACAGTGATGATTACATTATTACAAACTTATGTCTCATAAAATATTAACTGCTCAATTCTCAAGTCATGTAAGATTCATAAAACTTTTAAAACAGAAAAACAAAGAATTAGCATACAGTCTACACTTTTCTACGTTAGATCAAACAAATGTTACTTGAATGAATTGTTCTGAATGAATAAGTTATAAAATTAACATAATTATACTCACATCTACTTCACTAACGTCATGCTCTTCAGACAAGTTCGGGATGCTCACTTCTCCCTTCACAACATCTTCGCTACCAGCTAAGGTGCCTTCCCACTTCAGTTTGATGTCCCATTCATAGAAAAATATTAACTTTCCTTTCCTATTGTTCGCTGATGCCTCACCATCGAGCTTCTCAACCTCCACCACCTTACAATCCACACCATTTTGGGCTATTTTGAAGTTATTCAACAATTCTTTTAGCCGATCCTTCGACCATGGCCCCGCATTTTTCTCCGTCCAATGCCAATTGTTCACATTTGTGGCGTCTGGCCGCTCCTCCACTATCCATCTAGGGTCACCCTCGCCCCATTTGGCCATTTTTCAAGTATTTAACTAGGCACAAGGTCTCAGGATTCACAATCTTGAGAACACCACACGCAAAAAGTCAAGTCAAAACCGTGACCGTCAAAATTTTTGACGCGTCTTGGTCAGCGAACTCTATCGTAACGCAAGATATTGAAACAACACACAATAAGCTTAAAACCGCGTGCTAGTTTAGATTGACTACGAATTCGCGTAATTTTCGAGAAAAGTCTCGTAAGAAACAGACCATGCCATTACTGAATGACAGTTGAGTAAGGTATTGCTATGTTTTAATGTAACTTACCCACTGCCCAGTCCCCAAAACTCTTTTATTCAGTTGTGGGTTTATTCTTTTTAACTGCATTTGCCAAGTGTATAAGTTAATCATTTTTGTCATTTAGTAGCATTTCTTTAAAAACGACACTGAAGTCGCTAATAATATATAATAGTCGACTTCACTGGCGTTGAAAAATCATATTGTATTGCTTGCGCCCAGTACAGTAAGCAATACAATATGATTTTATGAAAGTACTTACCGGCAGCGGCGGCGTTCAGAAAATAACAAGCAGAATGTCTTGCAAGTTTCGCTTCCGTGAAAAGTTACTCATCACTCGAGTCAATTCCTTTTCATTATTTATAGTCCTATTTACCCCTTTTTGTGGTATTATTCTTCAAATGGCAACTATTTCACAGTTTCTGCATGATTCTAGAAAACAAGACTACCAACTTAAAAATACATCCGGCTGTCAGAGTTAAAAGTTAAAACGTTCCATTTCACAGTACGATGGTATGTAATAAGTTTACAGTGTTTTATTACTCCCGCTCAGTCGTAATGTTTTTCTGATAATGTTTGATTAGTGATTACCTAATGATCAATAAAATTATATCATTAGGTGTAGACTTAAATGTTAGTCCCAAATTAGGACTGTACTCCTTACTAAATCCTATCATTTTAAAGATTTTTTGGCCAAACAGTTCGTAAACTACACCTTTTCAAATCTCACTATGTAGTGGGATTCAGACATTCAATACAATTTATTTCTATAAAAACAGCGTAGGCTGAGTAATATTAGAACACAGTCCTCAAACTCCTCATCACATTCACATCAGTATTGTTCGTTCGGATCAAACAAAAAGCATAAGGTCCTGTGGGTACTTACCCACCTAACTTATCCACTACATACCTACCAGATACCATCATGTATCCCAAGTTTTAACCTACATAGGGTCCTTCAGATACCTCAGTTTTGTTTACCCCGCCCTGGGAGCTTGCTGCTATCCTATGAGTAAGAATTAGTAGACCTCAATTAAGTACTTACGTAAACAAAGTTATTTGACCTCTAAAGAAATAAACATGTATTATGTACATAGTGTGAAAGTAGGTAGGGGCTTTTGTCTAAATGATAACAGTCGCAAGGGTTGATCGCTTAGTTAAGCTACACTTGCCGTGGTCGTTTCGTGGATGGGTGACCATCCCTTACATATATCCAGACCCCTCCATGCGTCGTAAAGCACGTTAAGGGATGATTTATGCTAGTCCGACGCGGGCGCGAGCCGCGTCCGTGTCTGCACAATTTGTAGGGACCAAGACTCGGACGGGACACGGACATTGTACGGTGCTTCATATAAAAGAGCGTCCTCAAAGCGGAGCGGGCGCGCAACGAATAGGTTACGGGCGCACAACGAACACGCCGCGGCTGCACAGCGAGGACGTCGCGGATGTGAGGAAGAAGAAAGTGAGGCGGGGCGGCCGGGCTGGCGTTTGTACGAGACAGTATTCACGGCGATCTTGTTGCGCGCCCGTAACCTATTCGTTGCGCGCCCGCTCCGCTTCACTCGGGACGCTCGCAATCCACTAGTATGATAACGCCCTTAGTTTTGGATCTGTGCCGCGCCCGAGCCTCGAACATGGCAACAGTTCCCACCTCGCACCTCCGCTAGGAGTAATAGTATCTCCTATATACAAATGTACTCTGTGAATAGTGTTCTGTGCTCGCACCCGACAGGGTCTAGCATAAAGGCTCGTGCAGACTTGCGATATCGCGGACGTGACGCGACACTAAAGTCCGGTCGCGGAGCAGGAAGAAATTCGTACAATGATCCCTCATTACTTATCTCTATCGCTTGCGCACAATATTGTATTGCCGTCGCACGCCCACATTAGAAGGACCTTAATGAAAATGCACGAGCGCGACGGCAATACAATTGTGCGCGAGCGATAGAGATAAGTAATGAGGGTCATTGTACGAATTTCATCCTGCTCCGGGACTGGACTTTAGTAGGATAATTTCTTGGTCGGTGCCTGTCGCGCCTGCCAGGGTTGAGAGTTTGTCCGAAAGGGATATCGTGGCCCTGGCACACAGGCAAATGAAGGAATACGGGTGGGTTTCAGTCAGTAAAAGTCTGACACCCCCTACCTCTCCGCCCAGACCGGGAGAAGTTATTTGATAATTTCCAAACCAAAAAAAAAAAGAAGGTCATTGTACGAATTTCTTCCTGCTCCGCGACCGGACTTTAGTAGGACAATTTCTTTGTCGGTGCCTGTCGCGCCCGCGATATCGCACGAGTCTGTAGAAGCCTTTAATCATCTTTAACTACCCGTCGTTCCCGGTCGTCATTTTGTAGATCTTTGACAATCGTTACGGGTGTTACGGGTAACACAAGCCCAAAATTCTGACAACCGGTCGTACCAAGGAGTATCGTGTTACCCTGTAATTGGGTTGTGGAGGTCAGATAGGCAAACGCTCCATATAAACTAATATTATTCTGCTGCGTCTGGTTAGACTGGAGTCCGACCCCAACAAAGTTGCGAAAAGGCTACGCAGATGAGATATGTACAGACGCCAGCACATCAAGCTACTATAATCTATCAAATTTCTTTAAAAGATTTTCAACTTTATTGTTGATGTATAAGGTTCAAGGTTGATTGGGAAAATTTGACAGTTTCGGGTAGGTTGACCTGCCGGGGGCCTAAATGGACGCTTTTGCAGAATCATAATATGATCTGCGTACAATTCATAAATCCCGCAATTCATCTGTTTGACAGCTGCTATTTGACATTAGACTTCAATAGAGCAATTCATAATTTGTGGACCATTTTACGAAACTCCATACAAAACTGTCAAACAGATGAAAATTTGCGATGCGGGATAAAAATTGTACGCAGATCATACTATGATTCTGCCAAAGCGTCCATTTTAAGCCCCCTGGCGTCTGTACATAATTATGTGAAAGTAGGTAAAAACAATGATTACATTCAAATTATTCTGTCTGTGTCAGCCCTAGACACCTAAATAAAAACATTCAACCATTTACATTATAGTGACCAATTTAAAAATACCTAACAGGTATTAGTAATGATGCAATTAGTTCAAGAGTTAATCGAAAACTATTCTTCGATTAAATAAAATCATTTGCATCAATCGGTTTTTGACCCGAACTGCGGCGAAGCCAAAAAAAGAGAGTTATGTGTTTGACCTGTATGTATGTATGTATGTCCGTCCCTATCCCTATGTTCCCTCGTAACTACTAAATGGCTGAACCGATTTTGATGAATTATATGTCGTTAGATTCGTCTTACATTGCGCGCGAGTGTCCCTGGGTATATTAAAATGATAAAAAATCAACATGGCGCTAAACTAAAAGTTGTGCTTAACAAAAAAAGCCAAGATATTATCGAGTGGGGTATCAAAATGAAGGGTTTTAAAAAGTGATTACAAATATATATACAAGCTATATGTTTTATGTAATTGGGAATGAGAAGTTATAATATAAAAAATCTAACCCGAACTTTTGGAGTGAGTTAGTAAAAGGCCGTTAGCACCCGATTATATATGATAAGTTAGGATATAATTATCTGCATATAGTATAAGTGAGAGTGTAAGTAAGTTTGTATATGTAGGTAAATAACTTAGTTTACCGTCGTATAATCCTAACAAAAAAGTGTAAAATAAACAGTCGGGTGAAAAACTTAAGTGACCCAGACCCAGGTTTAAAACATGGAGCCATTATTGAATTTCGAACTTTATTCCGACTATGATAAAGTTCCTAAACACAAAACTGACAACTAAGTACCGAACTAAGTTTTCAGTTTTGTATAAAGAACGGTATTTCAATCACGGTTACGTTCTTATTACAAAAACTAGCTCCATGGTTTAAGCCATGTCAAAATATAAATCTTGTTTTGTAATAAAGGCGGTAAAAGTTTAAAGTTCACTTTTTACGCAGTCGGGTTTTTTGATTATGGAATAATTCTAGATAAAACAATTTGAAAGTAGGTAGGTATGACTCAGTACTCAAGCATTATTTATGACTAGATTCAAGCCATTGGATTGGTAGTGAGTAACGCCCTATAATCCGCACGTGTGTTAGGGGAAAGGAAGGTAAATAGGTACAGTACCCCAAGTGTAAGTTTGCAAGAGAGTAAACGTAACTATTTCGTTTGCGTTAAAATTTGACCTATAGATCATAATGCTAAGAGTATAACAGTGAGAATAAAAAGCTTAACGCAAACGCGCTAGTTACGTTTACTCACTTGCAAACTACACTCGGGTTACTGAGTGTACACACGGCTACACATCAAGCTATACATTTCCAGTATAAGCTGATCTCCGTACAATGAGAGTTCAGCGGATACTGGAAATGTATAGCTTGATGTGTAGCCGTGTGTACAGACCCTGTACAGGTTCCGAAAGGAATAACGCCATCTCCGAATGAGTGGTGTCATGAGGAAGCACATCATTGCCCTACGCTGACCTAGAGAGGGATCTCTTGGTCAGCGTAGGTAGGTACTACTAGGTACTCAACGTCACCGTCCACGTGAGCACTGTTTTAGCAAGGAAACTTTGTTTTCCTTGTTTTGGTAATCGGCTTGACGATTTCAATCGACTTACAGTTTGCTTTGGCCCATGATAATCATGTTCTGGCGGTCACTGTATGCAAATTGACTTGTGATTGAACTAATATCAAACTATGTGGACGATAGCATAATGCATTAACCAGAACTTCAGTGTTGATGTGGTGGTTATGCCAAAAGTCAAAACGGACCCAGGTAAAACTAACGGGTCCGCGCTCACTCGACCCGCTTAGACTCAACCCGAAAAATAATACCTGGATATTTCTGTTTTGATAGGCGTAAAAACGTCGATGTATAGTCAGACAGAAAAGGGTCGAATTAACGCTTGCACCACAGGGAGTGTAAAATTTAAATAATGTACTTATCCTTTTTTAATAGTATACGCTTTGTACTTTGTAGTAAAAATCACAGATTATTGTTAATGATCATTACAATCCTATAGCTAGTGGGACGCTAGAGGTAGCGGCCATCTTTATAAAGCTACATTTTTAAACGAAATCACAGACTACTACCAGGATAAATTATGTATCATAACAAAATATTAAATATTCTATGTATAATAAGTTAACTATTCAAGTAACCACAGGGCTTATCAGTTTGCCTGACTGTACAAATGGCACTGAATTGGTAGTAAAACATCTGGTATTATTCTTCGGGTTGAGTCTAAGCGGGTCAAGCGGGCGCGGATCCACTGAATAGGACGAAATAGGTAAATGATTATTCATTAGTGGTCTAAAAACATAAATAAGAAAGAGAAACAAGAAAGAAGGGTGACAAGAGATAAGAAAAAAGAAAAAAAACCGGCCAAGTGCGAGTCGGACTCGCGCACGAAGGGTCAAGGGTTCCGTACCATTATCTATAAAAACGGCAAAAACATCTTTTTGCATAAGAGCCCTCTTAAATATTTATTTTATTATAGTTTTTAGTTTTTTTTGTTATAGCGGTAACAGAAATACCTACATCATCTGTGAAAATTTCAACTGTCTTACTATTACGGTTCATGAGATACAGCCTGGGTGACAGACCGAGACGGACGGACAGCGGAGCCTTAGTAATAGGGTTTCCGTTTTACCCTATGGGTACGGAACCATAAAAATGCCAGTTTATCCGACTATGAAAAATATGTTTTCAGAATCATGGACCGGGATAGGTGCAATGCCCATAGTTTCGTTTGATGGGCGACATTGTGCTTGCGCTTGATGTGACGAAGATGATGATGAGGTACCTAGTGTTTCTTTGTGTACAAAATGTTCTGACAGCTTTACACGTCCATTTTCCTGCCAGGGTTACAAGCCGGTCCGAAAGGGATATCGTGGCCCTGGCACACAGGCATTTGAAGGAACACGGGTGGTTCTGACACGCCCTCCCACTCCGCCCAGAGCGGAAGAATTTATTTGATAATTTCCCAAAAAAACGCGTCCATTTTGCCTTCCTGTAGACTTAGCTTCCTGTATATAAAACAGACAAATTGGATTTTAAGAAATCATCTAATATCTTAATTATCTAGTCTATGAATATATTCGTCTAATTAATAAGACTAGTAACGTAGAGTAAAGGTTGTTGATCAGTTTATTAGCTATCGAAAATGTTGTACAAACCAAATAGTTTTTTTTTTCTACATTAGTTCTTGCTTATGTGATCCGTTCTGCCTTCCTTTCCCCTAATTTCCCGTTATGAAAAGCAAATTAGTAACCTAGGTACCTACCTAAGTATTTACGATGTTTTATTCGGTGACCTAAATTTATATAATTTACCTAACTAAGTAGGTACCTAAGTCTTAATTAAAAGCAGGTATTGTATTATTAGGTACTCTTCTATGTATAAGTAAAACATTGCCTGCTGCATCCACAGATGTAGTAGCGAAATGTTTGGATAATGGGGAGTGGGGACACTGTACCACCACATCTTTTACCATTGTTTGCCTGTTCCGCAACCTACGTTTTTTCAACCCTCACAATGTCTTAGCAGCTATGAACTAGTATTATCGAATATCCAAATTATTCCTTTGAACGAATTCACAAAGATAATACACATTGGCACGTATTTTGTAACTGTCAAGGTCACTCGAATAAATTAAACACGTAATAATATCAGCTACCATTGATCACCAATTGGTCGAAACTCGTTATCTTAGTGCGAGTGAGATAACAGACCGGCCTCGAGAATGAATCCAGTTCGACTCGGAGTCCGCTCAGCGTAGGCGCGGCCACATCACATTGCGAATAGTACATAGAAAATAAATAAAAAAAACAATGTTCCCATTACGCCGCGTTGGCAGCAAGGTGTGATCAGTGCTTCAATTAAAAATAAATAGTTCACTATGGTTCAATTAATTCGATTTTTGAAAGTTTAGCCAGTTTATGAATAAGGAATCAAGTTCCGTTTGATTGATAAAGTTTGGTATTTATAAGTAGCCGGTTTTGCAGATCCTGGGGCAATGGCGGGCTCCTGTGGTTGCAACGGGAATGCAGAGGAATTACAGCTCGGAAGTGACTGCTCCTCGACCTTTGTCCGTGCTGACCGAAGACGAGCAAACAATGAAAGAAACAAGTGAGTACACCGTTTTAGAGCCATGAATTGAACGATGCCTTTATTTTTATAGTGGTTCCGCACATATTTTTACTTAGGTAATTCGTAATTATTTTTTTAGTTTATGCTTACTAAAGTTTTTTATTTGTAATTAAATATTGACACGACACTTGAGGTATTGCGCTATTAATTTCAAAGTCTTTAAAGAGTAAACAATCTTAGCAGGCGCGGATACAGAGGGGCGGCAACGGGTGCAGTTGCAACCCCCTGGGCTTCGAACAAACTGAGTATACAAGGTGTTATAGTAACTGCGTGCCATAGCTTAGGGATGGGTAGGTTCAGTATCAATAAAGGAACCAAGAAAAAATATTGTGAGTTTGTCCGAAAGGGATATCGTGGCCCTGGCACACAGGCAACGGAAGGAACATGGGTGGGTTTTAGTCAGTAAAAGTCTGACACGCCCTCCCGCTTCGCCCAGAGCGGGAGAAGTTATTTGATAATTTCCCACCCAAAAAAAAAGAAGTACCTACTAAATTAGGTTGATCTTGCAATTTTTTTTTTTCAATTTTTTTTTTATTTTTTCTGGGTTCCTTTAACGATACTGAACCTACCCCTACCTCTAACTGCACGCAGTTTCTTTAACACCCTGTATAACTCGAAATATTTATTTAAACATCTCTATATTATAATTATAGATTAAATTATAGCTGAAGAGTTTGTTTTCTTGCTTGTCTGTTTGACGGAGTTAATCTCTTACTGTCGGATTCGAAACATATTTTTTTTCATTTGGTAGCCCAATTCTTGAGGGAGGTTATAGGCTATTTAAATAACATCACGCTACGACCCTTAGGAGCCGAGTGAAAAGTAAAATGGCAGAATGAACGCTAAGCAAAACCGCAGCCATTTTGCTTAGCGTTCATTCTGCCATTAATTTACATTAATTTCACCCATTCTACGAGGAAGCACCGTTAAAAAATTTCAAGGCTTTTTTACAATAATTTTAATGAACTGTTTTTAAATTTCGCGTCTCATCCACTTGAATTTCGCGCATACTTACCTACTAGCTGTGCAGCCCTGCAATTAAGATCCTGCCTTTAATTAAGCTATCTAACAGTCTCCGTCGAGATAGACGAACTGTCACTGTCAAACAATTAGTATTAAAGTTAGGTAATAACTAAAATAGATGAAAATTGATCACACACCCCCTAATCCCCGAAACTACTGAGACTAAAATTGAAAAAAATACAGAAAATAGTTCTTTACTTATATATTATAGGAAAACCTATAAGAAGTCTATGGTGTAAAAATAACATGGTAAATCTCTCAATATTGTGCGCACAAAATCACATTTGCGGTTGGAATGTATGAGGGAACATGTTTTTCAAATACAATATTAAGTTGCTAACGTCATTATTATCTACTACGACTACGACCATTCGTAACTTAAGTTTTCTTGATAACGATTATGATTACTTAGATAATTAAATAATTTTTGCAACACAAATTACGAAACTTGCTTCTACTATCTTATCAACATTACGCTAGCTAGTAGGTATAGACCTACCACCTACTGCGTGCTCTATCAATGATTATTATTGTGAATAAACTTCTTTAAGTAGGTACAAAAAAAAAAATCTACAGATTCGTAGCGTACCTACCTACTTAAATATAAGGGTAACAAAAATTTATTAAAAACAAAAATTTCCACGTCAGTATAAATGTAAATTCTTGACGTGAAAATTATTCAGTACCTAATAGGGCCGCATTCCGAATTAAGACCATAATCGCTGTAATCGATTTTAGCGCGCTAAACGGTAATAGGGAACGCGTTTAAGCGCGCTAAAATCGATTACAGCGATTATGGTCTTAATTCGGAATGCGGCCTAGCTGTTACCCCACGTTCGCGACACGGACGTAAAAATATCGCGGCAGTATTTTATCGCGCACTGGATTTTTAACTTTCAATGTTGAGCCGAGCGTTGAGAATTCAGAGTGCATCCCAGTGCGTCGAAAAACACTGTTGGATTTTCAACTGTCGGAGCTAAACAAAAAGTAGAAAATCAAGTACGCGAAGAAAAATCGCCGCGGGTAAAGTCGCTCGTGCATACCTGAGCAAGCCAAGCCAAGTACCCAACCAAAGCCAAGCCAAGCCAAGTACGCACGGGCGATTTTCTCCCGCGGCGATTTTTTTCGCACACGGGAGTTAAGTGTAGGTATTTGTTCGTTTCCATTTAAACGTCGTTTAATTATATTTTTCAATAATTAATAAAGATTTCCCAATAACATTGCAACAGCAATAACCGAGTGAAAGTTGCATCATAATAATTAATTGCTATGAGACGAGATAACAGTTTATTGATAACCTATTAATTTTCTGCATCTGTCATTTGTCCATTTGCGTCATTTGTTTCGATGTGATTTCGTCCCCTGGTCCAAGACCATGGACACGACTTCACCTCATTCTCATTCATAATGTGAATGAAAATTCTCCCTGCTCTGTCAAGGAAAGTCAGAGTGGTGGCGAACTCCTAACGATTAAAAAGTAACACAGTGGTTGCCATAAAAAAAGCTGGGGGTTCGGGGACCTATTCTAGGATCGAATCGATTCCTCTTTAACAAATTATTAGTCAGACCAGGTACCTACCTACTTCCTGCCAGGGTTGCGAGTTTTTCCGAATGGGATTTCGTGGCCCTGGCCTGGCACACAGTCAAGGAACACGGGTGGGTTTTAGTCAGTAAAAGTCTGACACCTTCCCGCTCCGCCCAGAGCGGGAAATAATTTCCCAGCCAAAAAAAAAAGGTACCTATAAGGTAAAGGTACTTATATTGTGACTAATTTACCACCACTAAAATCGAATACGAAGCAAAAGGATACAATTAAATATGGATGGCTTATTGGTCGATTCGCACGAAGCGGGCGAATCGACACTTTTGGTATTATCTTTTCTGTAGGCGATTCGCACGAAGTTAATTTATTTGTGGACGAATCGACAACTCCAGAAATATGTATTAGGAAATTGGCACATAAAATATTTTATTTTATTTACTCATAAACATTTGCTGAATAAAATACCTAAATAATTAATTAGTAAGTACAAAAATAATTGTTAAATGTAAGTAGTTTCTAGAGTACTTTTTCATTAGTTCATAAAATTCTAAATGTGCCAATTGCCTAATACGTAGTTATTTCTGAAGTTGTCGATTCGGCCACTAATAAATTAACTTAGTGCGATTTAAAAGTGTCGAATCACCCGGGCACAGATAATATAATGCTACGTAGCCCGGGTTCACCTCCTTCTGTGAAGCAGTAATGCTCGCGAAGGAGGAGGCGGAACGCGTGAGGGAGAGGCAAGGTTCGCGCCCTCTCGTCCCTAGTCGCCGCAGGAGACGCCCCGGGCGTCGGGAGTTGCAAGCCGATTTCCGGCCAACGTAGGCGCGGGCTTGCGGACGGTGAGCGATGAGTAGCTCGCCGTCCGACAAGGACCAGGCTCGGGTCGACGACGCGTTGTGTTCCACGCGCGCCTCAAAGAGATGTCGGCACCAACTGACGGGGTCCGTTAGGACCAATGCCTGCCAGGGTTGCGAGTTTGTCCGAAAGGGATATCGTGGCCCTGGCAAACAGGCAACGGAAGGAACACGGGTCAGTATTAGTCAGTAAAAGTCTGCCACGCCCTAAGCTCCACACAGAGCGAAAGAAGTTATTTGATAATTTCCCACCCAAAAAAAAAAAAAAGCCCTGTGTCTAACTAGCTTCTGCCCGCGATTTCGTCCGCGTGAAATTTTGGTCCCCGACCCACTGCAAATTCGCAAACGGGTGAGTATATTCGTGCGAATCAACCAATAAGCCTTAAGGATCGTAACAGTTGGCGTTCTGTAGTTTCTGCCTTACCCCATGTGAAAAGAGCGTGAGTTTATGTATGTGTATAGCTAATGTATGTAAGTATGTAAGAACAAATATTAAAATAATAGGAGTTGTTTATATTTACATTGAGTTTGTAATGAGGTATCACAGCATAATATGACGCGAACGGACATGTTTCGGTAAACATGTTGTTGAATAAGTATCAATGACAATATAAAACTCGGTTTTTGACATAGAAAATTCTATTTACCTCGAAACTTGTTGCCTTTCGCTTTGTTGGGACTCAAACATGATCATGCAGCTTCTTTGCTTCCATAACGCTAGAATATCAATTTTCGTTGCTTCACAGCTAAATGTGGCAAAATTCTCGAATATCATCAAACTCAAACTCAAAGCATTTATTTCAACATTACTTACAAGCACTTCTGAATTGTTAAGAAGTCGTTGGGCTAGTCATCAATAAATTCATCTTGTTACTAACTAACCCAACAATATTTCTTAATATTGATGCAAAAGCTTCACAATCCTTACTTTATTAAAATGATTCTGACACGATGTCATATCTTAATAGACCGAAGAGGAGAATACTAGAGAAATTCCACTAGTCACCAGTTCACCACAACACCACAAGAAATCAGAGAGGGGCCAATAAATCCACACCACCACGTAGTTAATGATTATTGATTTAAAATTGGCATGTCACTGTGTTATCTATCTAGGATGGTGATAACTCGGTTATCTCTGAGCTGAGACCTTGATAGAGGTAAAAACTGAGCTGATATTATTAACAGAATTCGTAAAGACAAACGCTTCATTGACAGTCAGTCACTGACTTTATTTTAGAACCTGACTTATAAAGCGGTCTCTGATACATGACGTTTTTATTAGAACGTGTTTCAACTTCAAGTGTGACGATGAATAAAAATTGATTGATATTAAAGGCCTGTGCACACCACGTTTAAACGCGCCGTTGAGGTTTAAAAGTTGCGAGTCAGTCTGTTCTGTAGGAAATAGCGCACTGTCAAACGGCGCGTTTAAAAAACTTGGTGTGCACAGGCCCTTAGTGAATCCGCAGCTGAAGCCCGCGCAATTCAAATGTTCTTACGTTTTTTGCAATTTGCAGGTCAGTGTCAGGTTCAGTCGCGATTCATATACCACACCACCCACCCCATCCCATCCCCCCCCCCCCCCCCTTTAGACACATACTCACTTATAAGGAGTTACAGTAGAACACTGACTCCTAGCCTGGGTCACATTGTTCCCCTAGTTTAGGCGGCAGGGTTTTTCACTCTTTGTGCAGCCTTTTCCCAAAATCAAATATTCCTACCTAACGTATTGTATACAAAAGGTATTTTTTTGTGTCAGTAAACTTTACTTTTTTTTCTTTTTTTTAATAATTTGATCAACATACAACCTGACACTGATCCTGCAAATTGCAAGAAACTTAGGAAATATTGAATTTTGTGGGCTACAGTTGCAATGACAAAGTAGAGTTTGACAATTTCTCAACTTCTAATTCAGAAACTGGGTAACAGTGTCTCTAGGCTTGTGTTATTGTTATTTTTTCGTTGCCGGGAATAATGTATGTTTAGACGCCAGCAGGTCAAGCTACCCGAAACTGTAAAATTTTCCCAATCAACCTTGAACCTTATGCTGTTGGGATAAAGTTGCAAATCTATTGAAGAAATTTCACAGATTGTAGTAGCTTGATGTCAGCTGGCGTCTGTACCTATTGGGTTCACGTGGTATTAGTCGAGTTTTTTGTCGCTCTTCTCAATAAGAAGGCAGGGAGTCCACTCCGAAATATCGGCCGAATGTTCGGCCGTTTTATATCTTCCATAGTTTCCTTTGACTGACTTTTGACTTTAGCTAATCTCTTTGACTGTCGTTTTTTAGGGTTCCGTAGCCAAATGGAAAAAACGGAACCCTTATGGAGTCGTCATGTCTGTCTGTCTGTCTGTCCGTCCGTATGTCACAGCCACTTTTTTCCGAAACTAAGAACTATACTGTTGATACTTGGTAAGTAGATGTATTCTGTGAAACGCATTAAGATTTCTCACAAAAATAGAAAAAAAAACAATAAATTTTGGTGGTTCCCCATACTTAGAACTGAAACTCAAAAACATTTTTTCATCAAACCCATACGTGTGGGATATCTATGGATAGGTCTTCAAAAATGATATTGAGGTTTCTAATTTAATTTTTGTCTAAACTGAATAGTTTGCGCGATAGACACTTCCAAAGTGGTAAAATGTCTGTAACTTCTAAATTATGAGAATGGTAAAACTAAAAAAAATATATGATGTACATTACCATTTAAACTTCCACCGAAAATTAGTTTCAACGAGATCTAGTAAGTAGTTTTTTTTAATACGTCATAAATCGTAAACCGCAATTTACCTTTTTATAGATAACTAGCTGCGCCCCGTGGTTTCACCCGCGTAAGTCTCGATCCCGTGGGAAAGCCACCCTTAACACTTAGGGGTATAAAAAATAGATGGGAGCCGATTCTCAGACCTACTGAATATGCATATAAAATTTCATAAAAATCGGTCAAGCCATTTCGGAGGAGTATGGTAACTAACATTGTGACACGAGAACTTTATATATAAGATGGTACGGAACCCTTCGTGCGCGAGTCCGACTCTCACTTCGCCGGTTATTTTTTTTTTCTTTCGCCGTAGTCAGCCATAAGTAGGTACTAATAGTTAGCCGTATTCAAGCAACGGCCGAACCTTCGGCCGATACTTGGGATTTATAACGGACCAACCCTCGAACACACAATGACGTCATACACGTAATACACTGTGTGTCAATATTATCGGACGATAATTCCGAATGCCTGAAATCACAAAAATACTTAGCAACAGCGCGGCCAAGATAAATGTTAATGTTTTTGCGCCTTTATGAGTCTGATAAGATGTAAGAAGTAGATATAAAGTTGCGTGGGTGTTAGGTTAGGTAAATATAATATTGTATACCTAATAGCAAGAACAGAACCGGTCGAAGTACCGCCACTTCGACCGCTTTAGGGAGGCCTATGTCCAGCAGTGGACGTCTTTCGGCTGAAATGATGCCGATGATGATGATAATAGCAAGAAGCTTGTGTTGGTATTTCATAAAATAAGTGGAGGATGAAAGATACGCTGGCTATATGACACACGCATTGTCACAAGAACACTCTTTAGATTAGAACATGCATTGATGGATCCATTGGAGTGTTCTTGTGGAAGCTATAGTTCACAATCATTCACCTGTCTTTATCCCGATAAAGACAGGAGAATGATTGTGAACTATGTTCAACAATGAGAATAGGTGGACAGACCAGCATAGCTATTCACAACCACACGACAGGTTGTCGAATCGAAAATGACACATTATCAATCACTAACCTGTTTTGCCCCCGACAGCAAATAGCTCTCGGAAGAATGGCGGTCGTCTATTTGATTTAAACTGACAAAATCTTCGAGGTTTAGATTTGTGAACAGCCTCTTTTGATGACATTTATTGATGTTCGATTCGGCACGGAAGCGTATCGTACGTTTGTGAATAGCTATGCAGCTGTGTTATCCATCCCTAACCGTCATTGGTGCTTCTTGGTTTAGTCAATCTCCAGCTAATTCTTCATACCATCTTTAACCATCTCATTCATCTTCAATTAACTGTTGACTTTTTTCTTCATTATTTTTAGTTTGTCTCGTTTTATCTTCTACAGTGTTTTTTTTTTTTTTTTTTTTCCTTCTGGCTTCGCACGGTTTGTGCATTTAGCCAATGTCAAGTTTTAGTTCTTGTATAATATTGATGAAATGAATTATAAATGCATGATGATGATATCCCCGCCCACTCCCCTTGAGTTTCAGTAAAGATGTGGCACTTTACTGAGTCCTCACGCGGACTTCTTGAGAGAACTTGAAGCGAAGTTGCACTGTTTTGTTTAATTTGCCTACACTAATGCACGTTCACAAACACTTAATGGTTAATAATCCACCATTATTACACATTAATATTCGGCTAAACACAAATTTTGGAAAATTAAACAAACTGCTGAACATGACGCTTCACTTTCCCGCCAAGAAGTCCCTTCTACAGTGTTGGTTAGCTGATCTAAAAAGTCGAATGCTGCTATTCTAAATCTGTTATTACTGAGATTTATCTCCCTACAGTTCAAAATACAGGGGGCCTAAAATGGACGCTTTGGCAGAATCATAATATGATCTGCGTACAATTCATACATCCCGCAATTCATCTATTTGACAGCTGCTATTTGACATTAGACTTCATTAAAAGCAATTCATAATTTGTGGATCATTTTACAAAAGTCCATACAAAACTGTCAAACAGATGAATTGCGGGTTAAGAATTGTACGCAGATCATATTATGATTCTGCCAAAGCGTCCATTTTAGGCCCCCTGGTATAAATATACCTACACTCTTCGCTTTGATAATACTTATTACCCACATGAGTATATTCTGCACGCGACTGTCCTGAATAGCACAGCATTTATTGTCGCTCGACTGCATAGCAACAGTGGCATGACATGTATTTTAAACAAGTCATGCCACAGTCTCTTGACTTTGTGCGCAAATCCTACATCGTTATATTCAAAGAGAGAACAATTAGGAGAACATTCAACAAAATTCTTTAAAAGATTTTCAATTTTATCATTAAAGCATAGGGTTCAAGGTTGATTGGGAAAATTTGACAGTTTCGGGTAACTTGACCCTGGCTGGCGTCTGTACATAAATTCCCTATAAAACAAAGTGTTTACTTTTAGGGTTGCGTAGTCAACAAGGAACCCTTATAGTTTCGCTATATCCGTCTGTCTGTCTGTCCCCAGCTTAGCTCAGAGACTCTTAGTACTAGAAAGCTGTGATTTGGCATGGGTATACACCGTATACATATTAATCACGCCCGTAAAATCTTGAAGAAAAAGGTTTTTATGGGAGGTACCATAAAAACTTTTTTTTCTATCATTTTTTTTTCTCGTCTATCCCATGATGTGTGTTATAGGATGTTGTTGTTGCCTATCGTTGGATAGGCCGGTCTGTGAAGACCATTTTTCCATTCAGAGTTCCTTTTACGTAATATTAAGCTTTAAAGTGCTATTTTTTGTTAGCATCAATGTCCCGCCCTGCCAGCTAAATGGTAGTTTTTGGATATGTGGAAAAATTCATGCCAGTAGTATATACAGGGTGATTGGAAGATGGGTGCAAAGCTTTAAGGTGAAGATAGTATAGACAATTTAGAACCATTTAAGCCATGGTTGTCTTAGACGAAGTCTTACCAAATTTTTTTAACCAAATTTTTAAGTTTTTTTTCGGAAATTCTCAAAATTTAATGTAAACTGCATAATTATGGCCAAATTGAATGATAAATGAATTAATTTTTTATTTATTTAATTAAAGTAATGTGTAAGCAACCAAGCAAAACATGTTTTAGGCTTCTGTGTCATTAGACATTTTTTTTACAGATATTTAAAGCTCAGAAAAAATAAAAAAATTGTACAATACGTCTTTTCAACCTTATTAAAAAAAAAAAACGGAGAGTGCTTTTTTTGTTCAAACCTTTTTGAAGACATGCTTGATAATCGCTCTTTCTTTTGAGGTATCATTTATGCGGATATCTTACAAATTATTGAAATTAGGACCTACAAACCAATTCGAGGGAGAAATTTTAGGCAGTCTAAGATAACACAAAATTTTTGCTTAAAAGAATACTTTATGTGCTCGAAATGATAACATTGTTCAATTCTAAGAATTTTTGGCACATGCAGGAACCAATTGAGGGGACCCCATTGAGGGGATTCTCTAAACAATGGCCACCGAGCGCGGTGCGACGGCATTTCCAGGTAGAACGCCCAATGAATAGCAAAAAGCGATAAGAGTTGGTTTTTACAGCAAAATGGTCTTAGTTACTGAGGCAACAAAGTCGTTTTTCTTTAGTCAGGGTCAGTCGATCTGTGATGAAGCCGTTACATCTTTTACTTATTAGTCAAACTACTGCCCTTGTGAGTGGACGTTGTCGTGTTGATTCACAATTTACCGTGTTCAGTTGTAGCCCTTTGCGTTCCTGCACGTGTTGTTTGCGTTTGTTTTGAACTTTTTTGTTTCACCGTGTCCAGTCGTAGCCTCGCGCTCCTGCACGTGTTGATTTTTGACTTAATTGTGTTGAGTTGACATTTAGTGCGCTCCTACGCCGTTTTTCTTAATTGTTAAGTGACTATGGCTACTTTTTCCAATCAAGAATATGCGGATATCGTATTTATGTACGGTAGAGCAGACGGCAATGGATCTTTGGCGCGACGGATGTATCAAGAGCGCTATCCGAATCGCAGGATACCGAATGTCCGAGTGTTTTACAACACGTTTCGTCGTCTTGCCCAAGATGGGTTTCACCGCGTGGAACCTGGAGTCAACCCGGGCAGACACGAAACTTCCGTCGACGAAGACATTTTAACAGCATTTCAAGCGGATCCTACTACCAGTACTAGAGCAGTAGCTCGAAATTTAAACATTTCTCAATGGAAGGTGTGGCATACAATGCACCAAAATGATAAGTATCCGTTCCATGGCAGGAGTGTGCAAGGTCTAGTAGAGCAAGATCCTCAAAGAAGAATTCAGTTTTGCCGTTTCCTCCTCAACAGAGACATCGAAGATGCGTGGTTTCTGAAATCAATCTTGTGGACGGATGAAAGTAAATTTTCAAGGGAAGGTATTACAAACTTTCACAACATCCATGAATGGGCTGACGCAGACAACAATCCACATTTTAAGAAGCAGGTGTCATTTCAGATGAAATTCTCTGTGAATGTATGGGCTGGAATAATTGGCAGAACATTGATTGGGCCCCACTTTTTGCCTGATCCATTGAATGGCGAAAATTATTTGCAATTTCTGCAAATTGATTTACCACTGCTGGTAGAGGAATCAGGTGTCCCGATCTTCGAAAGAGACCGAACAGTCATCTTTCAGCAAGACGGCTGTCCAGCGCATTGGACTTTAAATGTAAGGGAACACCTCAACAATTGCTTTCCTGATAGCTGGATCGGCAGGGATGGACCCATCCCTTGGCCCGCTCGCTCCCCAGATCTGACCCCGTTGGACTTTTTCGTGTGGGGCCGGGCCAAGGAACAACATAGAAATAAACACTAGAGAAGAATTGATACAAAGAATAAATTCAGCGTTTGAGACAATGAAGCAGGAGATGATGTTGAAAATAACGACTACAGAAGTTAGAAGACGGGGCCGTGCTTGTATTAGGAATCACGGCCGTCATTTTGAACATGAAAAATAAATAATTTTAATTCAAATGTTGTTTTAATTAGTCTGCCTAAAATAAAAAATTTCTACCTCAAATTGGTTTGTAGGCCCTAATTTCAATAATTTGTAAGATATCCGCATAAATGATACCTCAAAAGAAAGAGCGATTATCAAGCTTGTCTTCAAAAAGGTTTGAACAAAAAAATCACCCTCCGTTTTTTTTTTAATAAGGTTTAAAAGACGTGTTGTACAAATTTTTTATTTTTTCTGAGCTTTAAATGTCTGTAAAAAAAATGTCTAATGACACAGAAGCCTAAAACATGTTTTGCTTGATTGCTTACACATTACTTTAATTAAATAAATAAAAAAATTAATTCATTTATCATTCAATTTGGCCATAATTATGCAGTTTACATTAAATTTTGAGAATTTCCGAAAAAAAACTTAAAAATTTGGTTAAAAATATTTGGTAAGACTTCGTCTAAGACAACCATGGCTTAAATGGTTCTAAATTGTCTGTACTATCTTCGCCTTAAAGCTTTGCACCCATCTTCCAATCACCCTGTATAACGAAATTAAAAAAAAACTATCACAGCTAAGTAGGCTTTACAAGTTAACGAGTAATAATCGACCAACTTACATTTGCAGTTGGAGAATTGACCGTGACTTATATCGATATATGGGAGAACATGTTTTTGAACTAGGTACAATGTTATTTTGTTATGTTTGTTTTTTGGATAAATTCATCCCAACTACGGAACCCTACATTGTGCGTGGTCCGACACGCACTTGGTAATATTGTAGGTAGGTACGCATAAGTGCCTATTTGTCATGTAGGATAGGTATTAGGTCCAATATCCAATAACCGTTGAATCTGTACTGTATTCAGGATTAACGTGGCTGTCTCTGATGTGGTTTATTTTCGAATTTAGATAAAGGAAAAGAAGCCAATAAATACATTTTCATGGTACCTACATCTCTAGAAGTAGGTACCTACCTACCTAGTTTACCGACTCTTTCTCAACCTGTCTGCTTCTTCCAACGTTTAGGAGGACAGCTCGACCGCTCGACTCGAGCATGGGATTCTACTAGCTCGAAAAGTGGAAACAGGCACCGCTAAGTCATTTAAAATCCTCAATTCCAGTCTATGATTAGTACTCAAATAGACCGGCGATGGATGCATAGTTCATACAAACGTAATACCAAAATAATTTGTAAATCAAACATATTCTTAAGGTAGTGTCTATTCATTTCGATTGGATTACAGAATATCTATGTTCCCAAATATATATTTTGAAAGGACAATGATATAAAGACGAGTTACGAGGAATTTAAAAGTTCTATAGAAAACTTATTTTTCTCGTATCTCTTGTTTAAATCAGTGTCCATTCAAAATATATATTTCGGAACCTAGATAATATATTCTACAAACTACGCATGCTACTAGTCGGTAAAGTGTTATGCTTGCTTAAATCTACTCTATAAAATTCCTTTTTTTCTCATTTCAGTCAGAAAACTAGCGACAGAACAGATTGGTCCACTGGTCAGGAAGATGGAAGACGAACACCGCATCGATGACAGCGTCAGACAACTACTTTTTGACAATGGCGTGAGTATTAAACCTACAAAAAATTCAATGATTTGACTACCGCATACCGACAGAGGTGTGGGCCCGTGGAACACAGGATTTGCGCCCTGAGACAGCGAGTGCTGAGCCATGGTAGACCACGAAGGAGAGGGCGAGAACATAGATGAAAAAACCGGCCAAGTGCGAGTCGGACTCGCGCACGAAGGGTTCCGTACCATTATCTATAAAAACCGGCCAAGTGCATGTCGGACCACGCACAATGAAGCGTTCCGTAGTTGGGATGAATTTATCCCAAAAACAAACTTAACATTGTAGTTGAAAAACATGCTCTCCCATACATCGATATACGTTACGGTCAATTCTCCAACTGCAAATTTAAGTTGGTCGATTATTACTCGTTAACTTGTGAAGCCTACTTAGCTGTGATAGTTTTCCTTTTAATTTCGTTATATATACTATTGCCATGAATTTCTTCACATATCCAAAACCAACCATTTAGCCGGCAGGGGGGGGGGGACACTTGACTCTAACAAAAAATAGAACTTTAAAGCTTAATATTACGCAAACGGATCCCTTAATTGAAAAATGGTTTAGACAAACCCTCAATATTTTTGAACGGCCTATCCAACGATATCCCACACTATGAAATAGACGAGAAAAAAAAATATCATCCCCATTTCACGTGTAAGGGAGGGCCCTAAAAAAAATGTTTTTCATAATTTAATTTTACCATTTTTTCGGCATGATTAATATGTATACCCATGCCAAATTACAGCTTTCTAGGACTAAGCGTCTCTGAGCTAAGCTGGGGTCAGACGGACGGACGGACAGACAGACAGACAGACAGACAGACGGACATGGGGAAACTATAAGGGTTCCTTGTTTACTACGGAACCCTAAAAAGGAGAAAAAAAAAAAGAAAAAAAGTTCCTATAATATGGTCTGTTCCAAAAGAACTGATGAATAAGTACCTAGGTAAACAATAAAACAAATGGATCATAAAACAACGGTACCTGTGGATGCCGATTTGTAGTTCCACTTACAAAATAAATTAATTGCTTTAATTTGATTATTAGAATAGAATAGAATACTCTTTATTATGTACACCATAAAAGTTACAGATAAAAATGTTTAAATTTTACATAGGGTGACACAATGGGCGGTCTTATCGCTAAAAGCGATCTTTTACAGACAACCTTTGGATGGATTAAAGGGAGCAGGAGTGACAATACTGCAGGTAGTCAGTGGTGTACCAATTATTTTAATACATAAACCCGATTTTGTAAATTCAAATCACCATATAAGTACCTAGGTAATTGTTTTTCTTTTGAAATTCGATCTATCAACAATCGATCAAAAAAATCGAGGTTAATTTTATTAGGTACTTACCTCAACTTTCGTCCATGAATTTTTAATTAAGTAGGTAGGTACTTACAATAATTAAATTAAGTATTAAGTAATCGAACAATAATTGTTGGAAAAACTGATGAGATATAAAGTCGAAACCTTTTCTAAATACAGATAAATGTGTTAAGTACTAATTGCGTAAGAATTTAATTTGAGAACTCATCAAAAAAAAATTGCGTCCAGCCGTTGGTCGCAAAATGCACGCACACTAGAATAAAATGAATAATATCAACCATTATCATTAATTATATCATTGATGACGCTTCATGCTACCCAAACAAATGATGCTATTGTACATTACGAAGTGGCAATAAACTCACTGATGTCCTTTAAAGATATCAGATTGACTTTCAAATTGAACGTCATGGATTCTTATTTAGGATTTTTGTCATGTTTGTGCTAATCTTAAAACCTACTTACTTACCTACAGTTCCAATGGATATTCAAGATATTATAAAGATAGATATGTAGGTATCTACTTGAAAAGACTCTACCCCTTACTTACGCCTAAGTTTACCTATAGCAAGAACCAGAACACTAAATATCCTAAATCCAGATTCCAGGCTGAACACTGAGAATTTCCTAACAGAACAACCAACACTTCCAGACCCGGGGATCAAATATGCACCACGCTCAGCAGTCGCACTAAACCAAAACCACATTTTTCTTCACAGCTGATGGGCATCGAAACCCCCACTGACTACAGCGGCTCCGGCTGCGGGTTCCTCACGATGATGCTGGTGGTCGAGGAGTTGTCCAGGGTAGACCCTGCCGTCGCCGCCTTCGTGGACATCCACAACACACTCGTCAACTCTCTGTTCATGAAGCTGGGAACCGAAGAACAGAAGCAGAAGTATTTGACCAAGCTATGTACCGAATATGTAAGTCGAATTTTATAAATAAGTTTTAAATAATAGGGTCAGTACAATCTCAAAGGTTTTGGGTCCGAATTCTATCCACGTTTTGCTTAAATAGTGGGAACTGGAAACGTGGTGGATATTATAACGTTCTGTGAAGATAGGTCAAATACCTATATATTTAAAGAAACTGCAATGATAAATGGTACAATGGCGAAGTAAAGCAGATTTAATCTAGATTTATTCTGAACAATCTAGATTTTGGTTTTGATGTCTTCAATATTCTTCGTGTTAATCTCTTACCCAGAGTTAAATCTACTATCAAGGAGCAGCACGATACCTACATACTTAAGTACCTATGTTACACAAAAGTACCTAGGTGGTAAGCCAAAATTGGCTCGTAAGTAAAGTTCCATCTTTTTATACAAGAAACTATGAGACAGTCTTGCAAGATTCATCATTACAGCCATCTGCAGTTCACTGCAGACCTCTACAATCGGACTCCATTTAGCTGGAACCTCAACTATTCTCATCTAGCCGCCACCCTGCTAATATTATCACTCCACCGAGTCCTGACGTCCAACCTTCTTTCTTATATCTATACGTCCAACCAACTCCTAACCATTTTTTCACCTTCCAGGCCGGCAGTTTCTGCCTCACAGAACCAAGCTCCGGATCCGACGCCTTCGCTCTCAAGACTGTAGCCAAGAAGGATGGCGACCACTACCTTATCAGCGGCTCCAAGATGTGGATTTCCAACTCTGATGTAGCTGGAGTGTTCCTTGTTATGGCTAACGCTGACCCGTCTAAGGTAAGAAGTCTTGTGATCATCTACAAGTGTGTTCGAAGAACAATTTGCTCTTAAATCTAAACTATTGCGAAACAGAAGAACTCAACTATTCTACGAATTAACGACTAAAATACCAATTTCTTACTTCCTTGATAGACAAGTACCTATACCACACTCACACACAAACCACAACAGACCAGTTTAACCCCACAGCAACTCACTCATACAAACTCTATTCACTATCTATGTTAACATCAGAATTATTACGCAGTTATAAATATTTTGTAAAACGTGTCAATCCCACTAAAGAACACTGTCCTTCAAGATACAGGTTTTTCCTAGTTTGAAGGGCAGGGGTCTTACTCAGTAGTAATAGCCATACCCATCCCTTATTCATACAAACCTGATGTTACCTAGGCTAAGTTTTTTTGTAAATAAATGATTACTTACTTAGGCCCGTATTAATAGAGCGTTACTCAGTACTCAAGCATTACTTAAGACTAGATTCAAGCCATTTGATTGGTTGAAACTAGTCCTAAGTAGTGCTTGAGTACTGAGTAACGCCTTACTTACTAAGTAATGGGAAGTGGGTACCTATCAAACCAAAGCTCTTGTGATAAAGTTTGTCCAAGGAAGTACCATCTCCATCCCTTTTTCTGCTGACCAGCATCATCATCATCTGCCTCCAGCCTTTTCCCAACTATGTTGGGGTCGGCTTGCAGTCTGAACCGGATTCAGCGAAATACCAGAATTATACATGGAGCGACTGCCTATCTGACCTCCAGACCTGTCGACCAGCCTAGCGTAGCTGTGTTCCGGTTTAGAGTATATGGGTTATAGTACTGGTGTAATTAAGGGGGATGCGCTAAGGTAGCACGAAATTCAAATTTTCTTAAGTTTTTTCATTTTGCAGGTCAGTAACAGGTTGTATGTTGATCTAAATATGATTCGCGGCCGTAACCAATATAGCTGTACAGAATTATAATCATTAGAATCAGCATTACAACTCTCTAAGTTCAAAAAATCCTACTGAATGATTTTTTCAGGAATAATCCCTTACCTTAGCGCACCCCCCTTAAGCTATTACAAAATCAAAATCAAAAATATTTTTATTTCACATAAGCCCACATGGGCACTTATGAAACGTCAGAATCAGTACAGGCATAGGAGACGTTTTTGTATCTCTGGGCAAAGCATCTGGCATTGCAGATGTCCGTAGGTGGCAGTTTCTTTCTATGAGGTGAGCCGTCGGAGTGTATCCTATCTAAAAAAAAACCATAAAAATCCCCATGGTGAAATCGTGTAACACGGCTACACATCACAATATACATTACCAGTATAAGCTGATCTCGCATTGTATAGGATTTCCGTACAATGAGAGGTCAGCGTATACAGCGTGTACTATCCTATGTGGCTATTAGAACATTATTCCACCATGGGGTTTTTACAATAGCAATAAATAATTGATTTTTTATTCTATCTGACTCCAAAAATAAATCCCTTAATTTTGCAGGGCTACAAAGGCATCACCTGCTTCATCGTAGAACGCGAAGCCCCCGGTCTGACAGTCGCCAAGCCTGAGAACAAGCTCGGTATCCGCGCGTCTGGCACCTGCATGGTGCACTTTGATAACGTCAGGGTGCATGAGAGCAGCATTCTTGGAGAATATGGGAAAGGGTATGTATTTGAAGAACTTTTTCAGTTCGAGCAAGCGTTTTGACTATGTTGCACCAGAAGAGTCAGGAATCAGAAACTTAAAACGGAATGTTACGCCTTGAAATGCCTTCGGGCTTCGAAAAGTCCAAATAAGATTAGGATGCTGCTAAACCAGTTGGTGAATATTGACAAACGATAATTGCCTTAAAAAATCAGCATCTTTTGCTCCTATAAAGCCTTACCTTCATTAGTGATAATTACTATAAGCAGGTATGTCTGACTGTCCGGTGATCCGTGGGCAGTCAGCTCTATTGCCTAGAATCTAGGCAGCAATCTAGGCCCTAGACCTGGCCTGGCTTATGTCACAGCTGCATTATGAATCCTCATTTAGGCCTAACTAGTGCTGAAACGAGAGTACCTATAAGTGCTGAACAGGTATGCGCTTGCAATGAAACAGTTAAGAAAAAAGTCATGATAAAAAAGAAATACCAAGCATGATTTGGAAAAAAAATCTTTCGTAATACTTATTATTAATTAGGTACCAGATATCAGCCAGACAATTCAAATCAAATCAAATTAAATTATAATAATTTATTTCACATAAACCTACATGGGCACTTATGAAACGTCAGAAGCTAGGTGCACGGTTCCAATTGGTCGTTTCCTATGGAGAAGAGCCGGCAAGAAACTCAACGGTTACTCTTTTAAAAAAAATGGCTTTTACGATATTTTCAAATTAGAGTGTTAATGGGCATGGGAGGACAGTGTAGGCAATTAGGCATGTCAAAAGTACCAGGTACTTAACAAAATAGAAAATGGTCTACAAATCTACTGACTATTAGGCCAATTCAAATTCCTCTTTTCTTTTTCCTCAGTTACAAATACGCAGCCGGTTTCCTGAACGAGGGCCGCATCGGCATCGCGTCGCAGATGATCGGTCTGTGTCAGGGATGCATGGACGCTACCATACCCTACACGCTGGAGAGGAAACAGTTCGGGAAGAGCATTTACTCTTTCCAGGTAAGATCAACTTTTAATTACCAAACTGCTAGGGGCGAAAATGCATGGCTGCCTAGCCTTTTCCCAGCTTAATTCCAGTATTTTACATGGAGCGAGTGAATCTGATCTCTACAACCCAGTAACTGGGTAACACGATACCCCTTGATAAGACTGGTTGTAAAAGTTTTGGATTTCTGACAGTCAAAGATCTACGCATGACAGCCAGGACCAACGGCTTTACGTGCTCTCGAGACACGGAGGGGTCCCGATATTATATAATAGACTAGCTTTTCCCGGCCCGGCTACGCACGGGTAGCGCTAAGTATCTACCCTACCTACCTACCCAAAAAAAAACTTCACATAAACCATCTACTAAATAGTCCGAACAAAGCCTAAACATTTGGTTTGGATAGGTGAGCCCGTACTTGAGTTATAAAATTACAACGAAGTGGCATTGATTTTTATAGTTATAGATGGTCACCCATCCACGAACTGGTCGCGGCAAGCGTAGCTTAACCCTTCGATGGACCCATGCGGCTGTTATCATTTAGCCACGAGCCACGCACACGCACATTACAAAGTATTATTTTCCGGTGAGGTCCAAACTAGACAGTTAGTCTGGTATCTTGGGTCTCAGGATACGATGGTCTGTTATTACTGTCAAAAGTTAACACGAGCTGTTTACAGTATGTTAGCTGTTAGCCTGTCAGAAACTGTTCCTTAAAAAATAATATTTTTTTCTTCCAGGGTATCAGCTACCAAATTGCTCACCTGCAAACCCAGTTGGAAGCCGCCCGTCTGCTGACCTACAACGCAGCCAGGCTCAAGGAGAACGGCATGGACTTCGTCAAGGAAGCTGCTATGGCTAAATATTATGCTTCAGGTACGTAACACACATCTTCAGCATGTCGACGGCAATCTAAATGTAGGTATTCTAGACATGGGTAGCTCGGGAGCGAGTGATAGAAAAGAGCTAGAGCTCTTTTCAATTGACGCCGCTCTCGCTCATTCAGTCGCTCGCTAATTAGCTGACTCAGAATTTAACAATAACTATTGAGCGAGCCGAGCCATTTGCTTTGAGGCGCGTGCGGCATGAGTCACTGAGCTATAGATGTAACAAAGAGTCCAAACTTCTAAAGAGCTATTGACTATTGAGCGAGCCGAGCCGTCTCCTTCGACGCGCGTGAGTCAAATGAGCTAACAGTCGGCGTCTGAGTCACTATAGAAAAGGTAGTGAGCTGGAAGAGTGATATAGCTCTTTAGAGTGAAAGAGCTTATCGCTCTTTTTCTTTTCAGTGAGCTATTTTGCCCATTCGGATTCGGATCTGCGGGTTAATTGCGTAACACACCTACAGTAGCAAATGGGCTTCATTTTGACAACATTCATTACGTTACCCACGTTGTTGAGCAGGCAAATTTTCCGAACATACAAAGCAATGGATTAGTAATATACTTCAAAATCATTCAGATTGTGATTGATTGTATGCAATCAGAGTGCAGAATTCGGTTACGAGTTTGGCGCTATGTTAAGCCGGGTCCGCTGCGCCATGTTTTCGTGTTATAAAAACATATAACATCGTTACCTAACCAATTTGGTGCAGCGGACCCGGCTTTAGGCTATAAGTACTATAAGGCCGCCGGGCCTTACTAAAAATATAAATATAAATTTCAACTTTATTTCCATACTATTAAGTTATATTTTTATTCGTCGCCTAAAAATACCTTGCCATGCCGTTCCGCCAATGGGCGCCGGCCCATTGGCGGAACGGCATGGCAAGGTATTTTACTAATATAACTTAATAGTATGGAAATAAAGTTGAAATTTATATTTATATTTTTAGTTGCTAGCTCTACTCTCGCTAATCGCCAGCGGTCCTATCTCACCGCTGGCGAGCCTTAGTATAGCAGTTTCGGAAGGAACCTCTTTCAATAGGTCCTTACATAACATCAATCACACACCTACTCTATGTAGATACTAGGTACAGCGATCAAGACAAGCAGTTATGTACCCTACTCCACTAACAATAAGTTTAATTTTCCAGAAATCGCTCAAAAACTGACATCAAAATGCATAGACTTTATGGGAGGAGTTGGTTTCACCAAAGATTTTCCTCAAGAGAAGTTCTTCCGTGACGCCAAGATCGGAACCATCTACGAAGGGACCAGTAACATGCAGCTGCAAACTATCGCCAAGCTCATTGAGAAGCAGTACACCCAATAGAGATTATAATTAAGAAATTATTACGTTTTAGTATCAAATAAAAAACTGTACATATTGTTGGTGGATGTCCGAAATTACTTTGATATTATGAAAAGTACTGGTTACTTATTTTAAAAATAAGTGCTTATTAGTGCATTTACTAAATGTAAAATTAGGTTTTTCTTTTAATTTTGTTCATCTAATTTTACTATCAAACATATATAATAATAATAAATAATAAAAATCTTTATTTCCAGTTTTACAATTTTTACAATATCACAATAACTACCTACAATTATTTTGAGAGACTTTAGTCTTGATTAGTTAACAGTACAGAAAATACAAGGTATGAATAATAATGTATTTCTAATAAGAACAATGTCTTCCCTTTTGTAACAAATGTATATATGAATAATATATTTTATACAAATAATATTCCAAATAAAAGACTTTATACAACTATTATTACATCATTTATTTACAGAAATCTACATCTATTTATATAATTCTGGATTCTATTTTCTTTGAGGTTTTGGATCATGAGGCATCTTGAAACCAACCATCCTAGCGGTATCCTCAACGCTACGTTCCCCCTTTCCCTTATAATCCGCATTAATTTCCTTGTATCGTCTTGAGTTCACAAGGTAATCACAGTACGTTATTGCCTTGTAATGCATCTCATCTACTGCTTTGCAAAGCTGTTGATCCGTAGTCTGATGTTTCCTATACTGATCAAATATGTACACAACCATTTGATTATCTGCTAGTTTCTTTGATGAGCTTGTTTTGCGTATCTCTGATAGCAACAGACGTAGCGTCTTTAATGGAGGCTTTGTTGAAATGGAAGCCATTTTATACCTTCAAACAAATCAAATTTTCAAGTTCTGCAGTGCATTATTTGTAATAAATTCTTCAATATTTTCATATGTTGGTTGTTCACTTTTCGTCCAAAAGTCAGAGTCAAGTTTTTCTAGATTTTCATGGGGGAATATGTGAATGGAAGTATCATTAAAGCAATCAGTGAAGTTAAAATTATTACTCAATGGCTGCTCAGACGTATGTGGGAGTATTTTGGCTATGAATGGGACAGAGTCTGAGAGTAATCTACTGGGCTGGCTGTCTGCGAGGTTGTTAAAACTATTACAAATAAGTATACAGTTGTGTAAATTAGGGCCCCAGTTGCTCCAAAGAAAACTATTGGTCAACTGTTTCGAACAGTGGGGAAAGAAAACTACAGTCGGTCCTTTATCTGATATTGCATAACAACCTTCACTGTTTTCATGTAAAACCTCAAGCTGTAACTTGTTAAGGAGTTCACACTCACTATTATAAAAAAGAGGATCGTATACTAACACTTTTTTAGGGTTAAAATGCTCGTTTAGGCAAAGCAAGAGAGCTAACTGATACCTAGAAATATGGCACTCTGCTACATGACCAAGTCCTAGACAATAGATTTCTACGACTTTTCTGTCTTCTAAAATGCTACTCACGGATTTTATAACGTCTTCCGAGTAATTTGAAAGTCGTAATTCTTCGACACAGCTGCGGAGCCGCCTGAAAAATAGTAAATTACAAATCAATAACCTCAAAATTTTGTGATGTTATTACTAAATACAGAACAAACACTGTACTCACTCAATCGTTTTGACAGCGTCTACAACTTTTTCTTTTTCTATTTCAACATTTAAATGTTTTAGTTTCGTATTGTATTTGGTTGTATTTCGTTTATTTCGTTTTATTTTTACTTTCTGAAAACCATCACTGTCGACATCAGGTTTTGACATTTTGCTATTCAATGTTGCCATTTCTGAAATATAAATATTTCAAAGTTTATTGTTTATTTTAGCTGTCCACAATCCTTTGATTGTGGAGAGCTAAAATAGTCAGCTGCAGCAGTTTGGGCCTGTGGTTTGAGGTAAGGTTTGAGTTGAGGCATAAAATCAAATGCTTAAAATCAGTGTAGAATATTTTCCTTTCTTTGAAGGGATTATCATCAATAATCATCATCCACCATCCATGCAATGGCATTCATCCATCCATCTGAGAAGGGTGACGGTATAAATAAAACGTCCGTATCACCTTTAAGTCTCTAGGTATTCAATAATCTCATGACTCATCGCTAGGTTTCTTTGAGTATTGTATAAATACTCAAAGCTAGGTATAGTACCACGTCTACGGCGCACGTTCGTCCCCGTTAGGTTGCCAACTGGTGTTGCCAGTTGTGTGAACTAGTGACGAGTAACTACGATGTGGTATCGAGTGGTAATCGATATCGCCACACATCCTTCATCCTTAGATTATTTGCACTTATTATCTGTCTGTCTGTCTGTTGCCCTTTCACATTTTAAATAATTAACGGCTTGAATGATAGGGAAGTACCTATACCTGGGTATGTAGGATACTTTTTATCCCGGTAGCACATTCCCGTGGAATAATTTCCGACATCCACGCGGGCGAAGCCGCGGGCACTAAGCTAGTTATTCATCATTCAGAACAATACAATTATAAAAAACCGAATGAAAATGAATATCTTAGCTGATCGGGGGATTATCCTAGCATTCCTAGCTATAGATACGATTATTTTGTTTCAAATCTCCTTAAATTTATTGCTCTATTGATAACATTGTTGATTTTTAAAGTTCATCAATATCCTTTGTTCTTATACAGAGCTCTGTAAACATTGGTTACTGTTCCAATAATAATTATAAATATGTAACAAAAACCCTGTTGTTCCTTCTACCTACGTTTTAAGAATCGGTATAAATACATAGCTAATAAAGCAAGTCATTTCTAAAAACTGTTCAACAAAAATAATTAAAATAAATAATTAATTATTAATATTTGTAATGTTTAACTGATGACTTCTGGACTAGCCAGTACTTAATTTTTTTAAATTATGATTCCACCAATGTTGTGCTTGTAGGTCCCTAAAAGGAACAACAGGGTTTTTGTTACATACTGTATATTTTCTAGTAACGTATGATGCGCAGTTTAAGGGATGGCTATGATGCGCAGTGTAGGGTGCCAAACCGTCCCAACCTATCCAGGATAATCTCGAAACAAATAGAAAAGAGTATGTTGATTATTGAGGCCTAAGCCGAAAGCGACAGGGTTTACTTACGTAAGTTTTTTTTTGCAATTTGCTGGACATTAGGTTTTATATTGATCAAGTATGATTCACAACCGTGCATGTATTTACACAATTAAGTATAATAATTAAAATCATCAATACAATTCTCTAAATTGGTGACTATTTCTTGAAATCATGACATTTCAGATCCATTCTAACTAAGAGATGATTTTCGTACGATACCCTGGCGCTTTTGTCCTAAGAAGACCCTGCTTATTCCCCCCCGGAGGTCTTGCAACAATACATAATAAACTAGTGATAAATTGCTTATAAAACTATAGATAGTTTTGGCACTTGTGCCAGTGGGGTAATTGCCTCCCACCCTATCAGTAGCAATGGGTTTAATGACAGTTCAACAACATTCATTGCATTGCATTATCAGGGGTAGTCAGATCCTGCCAGGGTTGCGAGTTTGTCCGAAAGGGATATCGTGGCCTTAACACACAGGATAATTTTCCGCCTAAAAAAAAAAGTTAGTCAGGAAATGTCGACTACTTCTAGCTTATTTTTTTATTTTTATTTTTTAACAGGACGTGTACAAGTGATTCCGATATCCTATTTACAGAATAAACGATTTCATTTCATTATTTACGTTGTTGAGCAGACAAATTTTTCGAACATATATTATGAAGCAATGGATTAGCAATAGGTATACTTACTTCTAAATCATTCTTATTGTGATTGATTGTGTGTAACATCACCAGCAACCTAATTGAGGTTGCTGGTGATGACGGAAAACGACAGAGCTCCTTAAAGCGGGCGGAGCCCCAGTCCTGCAAGAGCTAGCGAGTTTTATCAACTCCAACATCGAAGAGGATATAACGCCAGCCGCGCGTGGAGTCGAAGTGCCCACCGCACTTCTGTCTGTTCTAAAAGATGACAAAACCTTGCTGAAGAAGTATAGTAGACCCATCTCACTTCTGAGTCATCGAGTGAGTGACTGAGTGGCTGAGTATTCAAGCCGTTCTCGAAGGTCTTCACGAACCGTCTCACCAGGAGACTTGACGAGTTCCAACCACCGGAACGAGCTGGTTTTCGTAGGCTTCAGTACCGTAGACCACAGACCACGTACCAGACTGTTCGGCAAATTGTGCATAAGACCGAAGAGTACAACCAGCCGCTATGTATGGCATTTGTGGACTATGGGAAAGCCTTCGACTCCATCCAAAAATGGGCAGTTTTGTCCTCTCTGCAAGTGCAAGTCGAATTGACTAGCGCTACATCGAAGTGTTAAGAAGATTTGTTGATTGGCCTTGGAATGAATTTGAGCAAGACGAAAGTCATGTACAATTCACACGTTATGCCGAGTCCAACCTTCATCGAAGCGTCGCTTCTCGATATTGTAAAGAAGCATACGTCTACGTAGACGTAGATTTTTGAAGTCATCCAGCTCGGTAGACACAACTTTGAGAAAGAAGCCGACTGAAGAATCTAGTTGGGTTGGACAGCATAAATGGAAAACTTCGTCAAGTCTTCTCATCGCCTATCCCGCAATATTTGAAGACTAAGTCTTTAACCAGTGCGTCCTCCCCGATATGACATACGGTGCCGAAACGTGGAAATTGACAGTCGGGCTGATACGCCCTCCCGCTCCGCCTAGAGCGGGAGAAGTTATTTGATAATATCCCACCAAAAAAAAAACCCACTGGTCCACAAATTCAAGGTCGCTCAGCGCGCTATTCAGCAGGTTATGCTCGGAGTTTCTTTGAAGGATAAAATCAGAAATTAAATTATCCGAAAAATAACCGGAGTTACCGACATAGCTTGCAAAGTAAGCAAGCCAGAAGTGGCAGTGGACTGGCCATGTTTGTAGAGAGAGGAATGTATATCGGCTCCCGGCTAGATCTACCGACGACCTTAAAAAGGTGGCTGGATGTGGAAGGCGGAGGACAGGGTGTTGTAGCACAGCCTGGGAGAGGCATATGTCCAGCAGTGGACTGTGATAACCACAAATAGGTTGTGAAGCAGGTCAAATAAGTCGATTTATTTTACAAACAAACAACTGACAAACAAAAACGATGACAAACATTTGTACGCCCTCTGGCTTAACTTTAACTAGCAATCTTTATTATCTATTTATAGTATTTATATTAGGTACCATTAGGTGTTATTGTACATACATACCTAAGTTAAACAAATGAATAAATTACATAATAGTTATATGCCATAAGACTATGACTTTACATCTCTTCAAGTCTACACGATGCGGTAGGTAGCAATTTTTTTCCCTAAACTGGAACAGTCAACACTTCCAGACAAAGAAATTACCTGATCCGAATTATAATAGTATCAAATGAGGGCGCGGTCTAAATTCAGCATTTAATTTACTTCTGGTACCGTTCCCACACAGAACACATACGTCCTTGATCAGGTATTTGGGTTAGAAAAATTACCTACTGACGAAACTACAAAGAGGACGGGCGGTCACGGCGCATATCGAGTACCTATTGTCTGTTTTGTATGGGAGGGACAATCAAAATCTATGAGCCCAGCATTCAAATCACGCACCCGTATTCATTCCAACATACCGTAATACGAATAAGGCAACAATTGTGCACCGAATGATATTATTAACCGCGCAAGTTCAGCCAAAGGACGACGTTTCCCGGTCGAGAGAACGGCGCGAAAATTTTATTTATAATTTTCCGCGTTCCAATTCCGAATTTAGGTCTTTTCATCACTTTCTAATGTTTACATGAGACGCAACCGTAACGGCCTCCTTAGTTATTTATTCAAAAGAGACTGCAATTAAATTCTCTTCGCTTCGTTACTTTTATATAACTTTATTATAATGTTTTGGTAGGTTTTGGTAGTTGGGATCTGTTTTTCCATGTTTTAGTTGCAACACATTCGCGGACTGAGCCCATCGTGTTTTTATAAGTGCGTGCGGTGTTTACGGATGTTAGAGTGATACATTGACTGTTGGATGTGGACTTAGAATGGAACGTTACGTAGTGAACCGGCGTTCTAAACGCAAAAGTGATGGATTTTTAACTAAATGGAGGAGAAAATATAGCATTTTGCGCAAGCGCTCTTGGATCACAAGCGGTTACGACTTGAATGTAAGTAATATTATCATATTGCATGGGTGATTTTGTATTTTAATTGGCCGTGTCTCCATCCACCTATCAATGTTTAATAACATACGTTTTCAGACATATCATAACTTTAACGAACAGAATAAATCAACACGAAATGACAGTTGTTATATTTATGAACAATGTCACCTAGAACAGACGATAATCAAAACATTAGGTATTAGTAAATTAACAACTTAATTGAAATACAGATGCCTAAGTACTACAGCGCAAATGATTGCGGATATTTTATTGCAAAGGAAATTAAGTTAAGTAGTGGAAACCGAAAATATTTTATTACCGTGGTACGAGGTTTTCTTAACAAGTAAAGCCTTGAACCAAGTAAATATTTGTGAATCCAAGCAATTTCGTTAATTGGTAGATACGTACTTCCCAATTGAATAACTTTTGTCTTTACCCAAGTAGAGCCAATCAGTGGCGTATTTTAAGATTTGGCGCCCCGGGGCAATACGGTTTGGTGCCCCGTAATTTAACAAAACAAATTAATGTCAGAACGAGCTAAGTGAAATCGAAAATTTTAGCACCTCGGATAGATTCGATTTTGTTTTTACCATTCATACAGGTGATATTGAGGCTACTTCTTCGACGTCTGTATCTATGCATAAAAGCTTCAAAACAGCGAACGTAGAGCGTAGCGAGCTCGAGAATATTGTCACCCCGCCTCGGATAAGAAAACCTACCCTAGGTTTTCTTTTGACCATTCCTACGGATATACTCGTAGAATTTACATCGTCAACTTATTGATAAAAGTTTCAAAATTGAGAGAAAGCAAGAGCGAACAAAGCCAACTCGAAAATTTTAGCACCCCGCTTCGTGTAGGATAATTTTTTTACTATTCGTAAGTACATATGATATTGAAGTTACTTTGTCAAGAGCTTATGCAATGCATAAAAGCTTCAGAATAATTAAGAGTTCGAAGGATGCAAAGAGAGCAAAGCGAGCAAAAAATTTTAGCACCTCGCCCCAGATAGGTTTTTTTTACCATTCATACAGATTAAAAGTTACGACGGGTAGAAGACAAGTAGTGCTTGAATCAAGCAAATCAGGCAGACTGCAAGGGACGCCTTGCGCAGCCCTTCGCGGTCTGCCGCCCTCATCCATGGTCCTCTTGGCCTAAGGGTAAATACGCCACTGATGCCACTAGCCTTATTCTGAGCTTTTCCCATTCTACGGTGAGGGTGGGCCCTCACCGTAGAATGGGAAATCACTTTTTCGTTCGGATCGTTTACCGACTGGGAGAGCACTTCATCTAAGTACGTTGATATTCATGTAAGTACATGAACTGCCCCACAGCTCAAAAAAGACTGCCCTGAACATCTTGCTGAAGAATAAACATTCAATAGAATATAAAAAAAAAATAAGCCCAAACATTACTTTTTTTATCGACCTAAGCTGTTTTCGGAAACATGAATCCTGCACTTTACTCAAATACCAAATAGGAATGGCACTCACTTTTAATCATATTTTTCCAGTCGCTTTTCAGGGCCCAAAGAGCTGGAGATGCCCCATAAACCAAAGCTTGGAGCTGGCACCATCAGTTGGCTCTCTTTTCTGAAAGTAATTAGTATTTGAGGACACGTTTAAACGGTGCCATCTGTATAAGTACTAGGTCGGTACGTAATTGTAGATGACCTAATGATACAAAGGATGACTAATAGTCTCGTCCATAGTTAAAAGAAATATTTTTTATATATTTCTATGGTCTCGTCGCTTAAAGGCTTTTACATGCAGGCCCCGCGTGTCCGGCGACGAGCGGTGCATTTGTGTCGCGTCGCGTGTCGCGCTGGTCTGTAGAAACCTTAACAATCCATAATTTAGCGAAACGAATCACCGGACCATGCATACTTAAACTCTAACATTCTTTTAAAAGATTTCTAGTTGCAATAAATACGTAGCAAATACGTGAATGTCACAATAGACCTTTTTCGACGGACCTTCCCAATCTTGAATGGCTTTCACTGATTCTTCGAACAATAATGGTTTGGTTAGCCTTCGCCAGCGTCATTATAACGAGCTTGAATACAGATATCACGTACTTCCATTAAGCATATGCTTACTACTTACTGCTACGTGACTGTTAGGAACGCCGTCTTGAGCCTATGAAAGAAAACATTTGAAATAAATAATGCAATGAAATAACAATGTCCCATTAAGGATTTATGTAGGTAGCCACGTTGGAACAATTCACAAGTAATTTTAAAAGAAATGATTTTACTCCAATACAATAAGCAATTGCTTTTTACAAGTCGTCAAATGTTAGGAAATAGGAAATAATTAATATTTGAATGTTTACCGCATTGTCAGCATTTTTTTTCGATAGGACAACGACCTCACTTGTTCAGCCTATACTAATAAAATATCTATAAACAATACCACATCAATTATGCGCATAATAATATGGTACCTAAACATTTTTAAATTCAAAGCATATAAAGACTTTCTCCTACACTATTATTGTCTAGTTTTGGTGGACATTATCATGGTCACAATGCGTGTCGCTTCCTTACATGAGGCTGAATGCGCGACTCCTTTGCCAGCTAATAAGGCGGTCTGCGAGTCCAGTGACGTTTATTCTATGTTAATTTTCGCTTTTGTTTTGACGAATAAATTCTTTGAACACTAGTCAACGTGTTTAGCTACATTTGGGCACCATAAAGTGGCAAATTAGAAAAACAAAACAAACCAAAATAACCATCAATAAATCGTGCAACATTTAATAATCCTAGTGCTTAGGTTCGGTAGTACTGGCTACTGAGAGACGACCATGCAGAAAATGCTTTCCACTTTGATGAACGAATGGTGATATCCATATTGTCCTGTCCAAGCGCCCCCATTCTCAATCTTCTGCTAATCTCATCCATCCACCTTTATTTTTTTCGCCCTCCCGCTCTGGGCGGGGCGGGAGGGCGTGTCAGACTTTTACTGACTAAGACCCACCCGTGTTACTTCCGTTGCCTGTGTGCCAGGGCCACGATATCCCTTTCGGACAAACTCGCAACCTTGGCAGGCTGCAACCCTGGCAGGTCATCCAGCCACCTTACGAATACGATCGCTCCCTTAGCACAAGTTTGGTAGGTTTTATATTATATTGTATAAAGATAACAGTTTTATTAATAAATTAAAACTCTTTTTATTGGGAAAATGCTATTAAAATATTAAAGAATATTTAGACGATAAATTTTAATTTACAATAAAGACATAAATAAACATTTACACTTAAAACTACACCATAAACCATAAATACATATTTAAATAAATAATTCAAATAATATTAATACTTCAATAACCAGATTGCAATTATTTAATAAATAAACAATGCAATAACTTATTTTTAATCAATAATTAATTAATAAATAATCATGCAATATCCAAATACCATAGTTTAGACAAACACTGACAGCAACAGGAATAAAGGCTTCTACATACCGGGGCGACTAGTCGCGCGACGCGACGCGACACAAAGGCACCGCTCGTCCCGCGACACGCGGGGCCTTTGTGCCGTGTCGCGTCGCGCGACAAGTCGCGCTGGTATGTAGAAGCCTTTACTAACTATAACTTTAAAGGTATAACATAAAAAATACCTACTTACTCAGCGGGTACTACTTACAACTTAACCAAAATAATTATTTACTAAATTTATAGGTGCATGAACAAATTCAATATTAGAAGAAAAAAATTGTCATAAAATATAAATTCAATTACTTCAATAAGTACCTTAATAATATAAACACAAATAAGCGCTCTTCCTCCTCTGCTGTGCCCGACAGGGTCCATAATTGTGACTTTAATTTTAAGCCTACCTTACCTGTTTTACTAACATTGTGGAATGCAATAAAGAATTGTGAATTGTGTGAATTGTTCTAAGTCTAGAATCTAAATAGAGTAACTGGGTTGTGGAGGTCAGATAGGCAGTCGCTCCATGTAAAATACTGGTAGTCAGCTGCATCAGGTTAGTCTGGAAGCTGACCCCAACATAGTTGGGAAAGGGCGGGCAGATTGATTGATAGTGTCGCGCTATCGTCATCATCATCATTTCAGCCCCGAAAGACGTCCACTGCTGGACATAGGCCTCCCCCGACATTGGGGTGGGGGATGCCATAATCGCTACGCTTGGCAGGCGGGTTGGCGATTGCAGTATGGTGTTAAAATCAGAACGTTACCCCACACTAGGAATTTCTCCTGTATCGTGGGAGCGTTTACAAACATTTAAACTCACATACACAAACAGCCAGACCCGGAACAACTACTTGTAGGTCATACAAATATTTGTTCCGTGCGGGAATCGAACCCGCGACACGCAGCGCAGCAGTCAATCGCTTAACCACTGCGCCAACCGTGCCGTTAAATTTTGGTTACCCATTGAAAGGGTTTTCGATAGGGTTTTTCTAAGCGGTTAAAAAAAACCCATACGATAAGGGTAACCCTTATAAACGGCTTAAATTTAATTTTGTTAACCCATTCAAAGGGTTTTCGATAAAAACCCATACGGCCACACCGTAACCCTTTTGAACGGCTTAATTTAAGCCATTCAAAATTACCCACACCGTATGGGTTTTTGTACTTAAAATGCATAGAGAACGCAATGTCTCGCTATAAAAGAACTAAAACAAACAGGTCAACTTTGGTAGGCCCGTAGGCTGGTGTGCGTGACAGCTACGTCTTACACTCGTCGTCACTGTACTGTCATTGTGTTATTCTTGCGTGCGTGCATTTTGAGGCCAACAGTTGGGCGTAATTTTTTGTCTGGGCAGCGAATATTAACATAATATTTACGTCCTGCCCTACGTTACGATCTCCTTTCTATCTTCGAGAATATCCCAACACCTTGCATCTCATGCGAAAAAAAATTAAGGAGCCTGTCTGCTTAAATGGCGGGAACCTTAAGTGTTATTGACCACACTAAAACATGACCGCAAATGAAAGACGATCGATACAATTGGGACGACAGATTTTAACCAAGATCGATGAGATTTCTTTGTTTCAAGAATTAAGATGAATGAACCTAAAGATCATTATTTTTTTACTTGTTGACCGAGCGAGAGAAGCGTGTCAGCTTCAAGTCGCGCAATTTGCTTTCCTCTGTCAGTGTTTGTTGACACAGGTCATATTTTACAACCGATCTGGACGAAACTTAAACAGGTTTTACGACTTTATAGTTTTTTTTTTGTTGTCGGGAATTATTGATTGGACTTCCTCCAAAAAGGGCCAAAAAGAGGGTTACTGGATGGTGGATGGTTCTATGAGATCCGATTTCGATGATTCTTTTTTATTTGAAAGGTAGTAACTTTAACTTGATCTCATAGAAATTTGGTGAAGATCTGATAAGGATCTTCGGCGTGATGAGCAGAATAGGTCCTCGAAATGCAATAAAATGGTCACTTTTAGATTTCTACGAGTACCATCGAAATCGGTCCTTTAACTACTAGGTAGGCATTGATGGAGCACCTGGGACCACATTCTCATCACAAAACCAGACTGCAGCGTTACCTCTGCCAATTAAAATCTATTAGTTATTTTCTTCCGTGTGGTGCCAGACGTAAAGAATAGCACCATCCTATTTCTTTCCGTGGGTGTCGTAAAAGCGACGTGGCGACTAAGGGACTTACTATTAGAGAATGGGTAGCAGCGTTCTCTATGCATTTAACACCATGTTGCGGTCGCCAATTCGCCTGCCAAGCGGGGCGATTATGGCATCCCGGGGAAGGCCTATGTCCAGCAGTGGACGTCTTTCGGCTGAAATGATGAGTTATTTTTCTTGTGGGCCTAAATTTTTACTCATAATTTTTCTTTACCATGTATCTATTTAAAAACAAAAAACTTTGTGCTCGCTAGGTCCATTGTTCCCAGAACTAATAATAAATACTAAGTTTCTGCGAATATCACGCTTCAGGACTCAAACACTAGCGACCAGACTTCACCAGACCCTGCTTCGCTAGGTTTTTACGACTTGACAAAACATAGAGATTTCTTTTTTGTAATAATATGTCAGTTTAATATTCATGTTATGTAAGTTTTAAACCTTCCGGAATAAGTTTTCCAAATGATGGTGAAATGAAAACAGCATCAATATCCGTTGCGTAATTTAGGAGAATAACGCAGTCACACAGACAGACGCAAAAAGTAACCTTAATTTATAATTATTCTAGCTTTTGCCCGCGGCTTCGCCCGCGTTAATTTCGGAAAAAATATCACGGGAACGTATGTGATGAAAACCCTATCCGCCTTATTACAAAACAAGATTTATATTTTGACATGGCTTAAACCATGGAGCCAGTTTTTGTAATAAGAACGTAACAGTAATTGAAATACCGTTCTTTATACAAAACTGAAAACTTAGTTGGGTACTAAGTTGTCAGTTTTGTGTTTAGGAACGTTACCATAGTCGGAATAAAGTTCGAAATTCAATAATGGCTCCATATTTTAAACATGGGTCTGAAGATAAACCTTGTTTTGTAATAAGGGGGTATGTGTTAATCCAGATTATAAATTTTAAGTGTGCCAAAAATCATCTAAATCCATTCAGTCGTTTTTGCGCCAATCTGAAACATAAAATCCCCTCTAAAATTGACTACCCCTTTCGGACCAGTTAGAGGTAGATTTTTTGAAAACCCTGATATAATTTTTCCTTTATTTCCGATCTTAATTAAAAGTACAGAGTTTTAAGTTAATTTAACGGCGCGTTAAAATTTTCCCCCCACAAAATTCAACCCCCCCCCCCAGCCGTTTAAAAGATTGTTTTCAAAAATGTATGTTTACGGTCGTTTCATTTATTAAGAATATCCGGGTAAATTATCAAGTTTATTGATTTTGATACTGCGCAGTTTATATCAAAATTATGTTTACTTTGGTAAACATAATTTTGATATAAACTGCGCAGTAAAATCCTTCCCTAAAAACGTGTGGCGTCCACCACTATTTTATTTATTTGGGACAAAAAACAGTTATAGGTACATTACAGGAAACGTACAACCCACCACGAAATGATATCGGTGTATGAAAATGAACGCAAATGTTTAAAACCAATTTTTTTTTACATAATTTTGAAGAAAAACCTACGAATTGAAAGAAGCGAATGACAAGAGCAAGGCGACTTGCAAGACAATTTGAAACCATTTTTTTTAAGTTAGATTGCAACAGTGCGAAAATATCAAAATCAATGAAATGTGTGTTCTAAGTTTCTAAAAGTTGGCGGAGAGCGGCTCTCACCCCAGCCTTCGTGGCTTCGGTGGCGCCCACCGCTCTAAGGCGGTCACCACTATGTGGCGGCCACCTGTATTTGGTGGCCACCGCTATGTAGCGTCCATCGCTATGTGGTGGTCACCACTATGTGGCACCCACCGCTGTTTGGCGGCCACCGCTATGTGGCACCCATCGCTATTTGGCGGCCACCGCTATGAGGCGGCCACCGCTATTTGGCGGTCTCCGCTGTTTGGCGGTCACCGCTATGTGCCGGTCACCGCTATGTAGCGGCCTCCGCTATTTGGTGGCCACCGCCATGTGGCGGCCTCCGCTATATTGCGGACGTTATGTAGCTGCCTCCGCTATTTGGCGGCCTCCGCTATTTGGTGGCCACCGCCATGTGGCGGCCTCCGCTATATTGCGGACGCTATGTAGTGGCCTCCGCTATTTGGCGGTCACCGCTATGTGCCGTACACCGCTATGTAGCGGCCTCCTCTATTTGGTGGCCATCGCCATGTGGCGGCCTCCGCTATATTGCGGACGCTATGTAGCGGCCTCCGCTATTTGGCGGCCACCGCTATGTAGCGGCCTCCGCTATTTGGTAACCACCGCCATGTGGCAGCCTCCGCTATATTTTGAAGGCCACCGCTGTGTGGCGGCCACCTCTATTTGGTGGCCACCGCTATATGGTGGCCTCCGGTGTTTGGCGGCCACCGCTATGTGGCGGCTGACCCTATATGGCAGCTTCCGCTATTTGACGAGCAACGCTATGTGGCGGCCACCGCTATTTGGCGGCCACCGCTCTTCGACGTTCGCCGGTAAATTGCAGACGCATGTGGCGGATCCGTATGGCAGCCACCGCTCTTCGTCATTTGCCGCTAAATTCCTCAATTTAGCGGCGAATTTCGAGTCTTTCCGTAAAACTTAATTACCACCTTTTGCCCCGTAAGGGTAACATTTGAATAAACCCAAAAACATGAAAGCCTTTATATTCTGTGAGCTTTAGGTATTGTATGTAAAATACCGAGTTTTGAGTTAAGACGCAGATATTATTATATGCCAGTGACCTTGAGTGGTTAGCTTGCGTGATCTGTACTGCCAGCCAGTAATAGGACTCGTCCATCAAGGAGCGCTGTCCCCAATTTGACACATTATTAATTTATTATATACAAAACAAAAGGTATTTTAATTTAACGCGTATACTAAAATATCAATAATTAAATTATCTTTAAATTGGTGAAGGTTTCAGAAAAACACGTGTGGGGACACATATTCACACATACATACTCACACACGCACACAGACACTAACACTTTATAAATGTAAGCTTATTAAGAAATATAAGCCAGTTGGCATTTGACTCTCGAGCCTTTGATTACCATCCCAGTAGGCAGCCCTAACAGTGGTGACCCCGATCTCGAAACAAGCGCACGCGGGAATCCGAGTTACACGTACTTACATCGCGTGATAAAATTAATCCGCCAACTCAACGATATGAAGAACAACCAGTGACAGTGTCAACAGTATCCGTAACAGATAAAATACCAAATTTTTGGGCGGACAACCCACGTCTGTGGTTTTTACAAGTGGAAGCAATTTTGGCACCACAGAAAATGTCCGACTTGAACAAATATTACATGGTGGTAGGAAAACTCAGCAAGGATGTGGTTCAGCAAATAGCAGATATTTTGGCAAATCCCCCGGAAACCAGCAAATTCGAAACATTAAAAAAACGCCTACTGCAGATATATGAAGAATCTGAAACAAGACAAGTGCAAAAATTAGTGTCAGAAATGGAATTAGGAGACCAGAAACCTAGTCACCTACTGAGAAAAATGAAAGAATTAGCAAGAGAAAAAATAAAGGATGACACATTAAAAATATTATGGCAAGGTCACTTACCGTCGGCAGTTAGAGCAGTACTCACCGTCACACCTACAAAGGACCTAGAAGAAATGGCAATAATAGCAGACAAAATCATGGAATCCAACCAGACCGCCCAAGTCAATGAAGTAGCGCGTGGTGATGCGAAGTCCACGACCACATTCGACGTAGCAACCATCATGGCAGAAATAGCGAAGATAAACCTGAAAATAAATGAAATGGACAGAGGAAGAGGAAGATACAGAGGCAGAGGTGGACATAGAAACTTCTCGCGTAGCCGCTCAAGGTCAAGACCACGCAGGACATCCGAGAATGCAGATTGGCTGTGTTCGTATCACTGGAGGTATGGACAAAAAGCGAGGAAATGCATCGACCCGTGCAACTGGAAAACGAAGAACTCCCCACCGAAGTCGGAAAACTAGCAGAACTGCAACCGGTGGCGGGAAGTTTGACAGTTAAGGATCACCGCCTAATAGTAAGTGATAGAAAACTTAACATTAAATTCTTGATAGATTCAGGATATTGACTTGATATTTCTGTGTTACCTAAAGTGTTAGTAAAGAAAAAAAGCGAATTAGATTTAAATTCTGATTTTAAACTATTTGCTGCAAACGGAACAGAAATTAAAACTTATGGAACAAAGACACTAATATTAGACTTAAAATTAAGGAGACCTTTTAGATGGACTTTCGTCGTTTGTGACATAAAGCGACATATACTAGGCGTAGATTTTCTAAATCATTTTATGTTAATTGTAGATATTAATGGTCAATGTTTAAAAGATAAGATTACTAATTTGGCAGTACGTGGAACGATCGCAAGTCAATGTGAACCAGCGATTTCTGCGTTACAAAAAAACCATCCGATGTATGGTATAATAAAAAAATATCCAGATATTCTTAAACCTATGTCATTCAAAGAGACACCCAAACACACAGTTTATCATAACATTGATACTACGGGACCGCCTATATTTTGCAAACCTAGACTTTTAGCGCCAGAGAGATATAAAATTGCCAAAGAAGAATTTAAAAATATGTTAGAGGCAGGCTAGCCCACTCCGATTTAGATGGCCTACATATGCCTATATGTAGGCCATCTAAATCGGAGTGGGCTAGTCCCCTACATTTAGTACCTAAAAAAGGAGGGCAAGTTCGTCCTTGTGGCGACTACCGAGCTTTAAATGCTGTAACTAAACCTGATAGATATCCAATACCTAGAGTACAGGATTTTACATATCTACTAGCGAATAAAACAATATTTTCGAAAATAGATATAAAAAAAGCCTATCATAATATTTTAATTAATCCAGATGATATTTGCAAAACCGCGATCACGACACCATTTGGGTTGTATGAATTTGAACGCATGACATTTGGTTTAAAAAATGCTGCTCAAACTTTTCAGCGTTTTATGAAATACGCGTATTTGGCGCAATTCTCAGTTTTTATCCGCGTTAGATATAACTTTACAAAATAATTTCACCATGTAATATAAACATAATCTAAAATATTCACATAATAAGTTATTGAGAAAATGCTCTTTTTTAACATATATTTTTTTCAAATCATTATCACTACTCGTTTAGACGTGATTTTCAGTATAAAATCATCGAAAGTCGATTATCGTCGCCTTAATCAGACCGCGCATTAAAATTCTTCCATACAAATTTTGACATCCCCGTATCCCCCTTTAGGGGGTAGTTAAAAAAAAAAAAACTTTATCATTTACTTTATTTTAGTATTCGTACCAAGTTTCAAATTTATTAACTCAAGGAATATTTTTTTCATACAAACAAAATCCCCCTTTTTCACCCCCTTAAAGGTTGAATTTCGAACAATCCCTTCTTAGCGGATGCCTATAGTGTCCAACCATAAGCCGAAATATTGGTGATTTAAAAAATAAAGAACTTTATTACAAACAAAATTTCATCCTCCGTTTTACCCCTAAGGGCCCGTGCCTACATAGACGGATCGTCTGTTTTCTCGGTCCGTCTAAAGAGACGGATATGCCAGTAGCAGTACAATTTATATGACAATGTTCACATTTAGACGGACCGTCTTAGTGAAAAAAATACAGATGTTCCGTCTAAGTGGGACCGGGCCTTTATGGGTTGAAATTCTAGCAACATCGTTGCGTTAGTTTCCAACCTATCCCTAAATAATAAATTTTGTGATTTTTTCTTCGAAAATTAAGGACTTTCCATATACAACTTCATCCCTCTTTTTAACCTTTCGTGGGTGGAATTAGCAACAACGCTGAGAAACCTGTAAATTAATTTTCAAACGTCAGCCTAAACACAAAATTTCAAGATCCTTCCTTCAAAACTGACGGACTTTTATATAAAACTTCCATCCCCTATTTGATCCCTTTAGGGGCACTTCCCAAAAATCCTTTCTTAGTGCACCCCTAGACCTCATAAGGATTCTGCGTGCCAAATTTGGAATCTCTAGACGCAGCGGTTTGGGCTGTGTTGGTTCAGTTTCTTCTTATAAATATTTAGAAGATAATATAGTAAGGAAATTTAAGTCTTAACCGAGTTTTAATGATTTTATACTGAAGATCACGTCTAAACGAGTAGTGTTAATGATTTGAAAAAAATATATGATAAATAAGAGCATTTTCTCAATAACTTGATATGTGAATATTTTAGATTATGTTTATATTAAATAGTGAAATTAATTTGTAAAGTTATGTCAAAAGCGGATCATAAACTGAGAATGGCGCAAAATCTACCAAGCATATTTTTCTGAAACGTTCACCAATTTAAAGATAATTTAATGATTGATCTTTTAGTATACGCGTTTTATTAAAATACCTTTTGTTTTGTGTATAATAAATTAATAATGCGTCAAATTGGGGACAGCGCTCTTTGATGGGCGAGTACTATTACTGGCTGAACGTACGACGCGTTGCGTGAGTTCAGTACAGAACACGCAAGCTAACCACTCAAGGTCACTGGCATATATCTGCGTCTTAAGATAGGTTTGAGTCCAGTTAGGAACGCACCATTTTAGGCTAGCTTATGAGATTGCATTCGAAACGAGGCTAAAGATGAGAGACATCGCGATGGTAATAATCTATACAAATAAATAAAACTGAAGTATCTGTTTGTAATCTCAAAATAACAGCTTTCTACTAAACGCATAATTATGAAATTATATACCTACGGTAGGTAGTAATAACAAGAAAACTTTATTTTTTATGGTTATCTGTTTATTTGTTCCGGCTAATGTCCAAAAGGACTGGACCGATATTTACGGGACTGTCACCGACAGATAGCTAATGTTACATAATTATATGGAGTAACTTATGCTACTTTTATTTAGAAAAAGCCACGCGGGTGATGCCGCAGGCGCATCAGTTAGTTTTGTAATGCAGGAAATATCGTGGCAGTCATTTACTGCTATGATACGAATAGGTATAGTGAAACGAAATCTGGAAAAATGACGAACATTTAAGTATTATAGGCTCGGCGCAAACGGGCCACCGACCACAGCCACCGGTGGCTGTCGCGCGCTACCGCCACATTTGTAACAGTGGCAGAAGCGAGCGACAGCCACCGGTGTTCGGAAGCCGCCACATTTTATAACCCGCTCTCTGCTGCACAGTTCTTTTTTTTTTTTTTGGGTGGCAAATTATGAAATAACTTCTCCCGCTCTGGGCGGAGCGGGAGGGAGTGTCAGACTTTAACTTTAACTGCGCGGGGGGTGGAGTACTGCGACAGTGGCGGGTGTGGCCCGTAGCGACCACAAGTGGCGAGTCGCCGACACTGCTGTAGCGTGTGGCCGCTGACGGCTACACGTGTGCGGCGCGTCTATACAAAATATATGTGGAAGTTTCTTAAGTCGCTGTCGCTGGCCACCAGTGGCTGTGGTCGGTGGCCCGTTTGCGCCGAGCCTTATTGTTACTTCTAACATTGTATGGTTTGACCGACGGGTTTGGGCAAGGTGTCCAAACTGCGTGCCTACCCGTCAATTATTGAACAGGACACGTTTGTGTCAATCATTTCTCAAGGTGCTAGCGATTAATAAACATACATTATAGGCAGGTCTGAACGCCAAAATAGGAAGACAATGCAGATTGTGTTCAATAAGAAGTCTATATTAATACTTGTCGATAGTTACTTGCAGAGTTACTGCAATAAACCGCAGTATTGCGCATTTTCTCACGAATCTTATAGAGAACTGTGCCGTAAGTCTTAGTACTGACTGGGTTAGCTAAATTGTTGTATTGTTACTTAAGCTTTATCAGCTTGAAGATAGATGATCCCCTTCTACTGTCTGTTCCAAACGTAACTGTAAACAAACCCTGTTCTGCAGGCTTAGCACGAAATCCGTAGAGAAACGTTTTGTCGACGGAAGAGTATAATAGACAAAAATGACCTTTCCGTGTAGACGGTAAAACAATCGGTAGACAAGCGATTTCTATTATAGAGTAGAAATAGAAACCATCATGCTAAGTCTGCAGGTTTAATCACTTCACATTCATCTTTATTTAGAAGGTTCCAACTTTACATCTTACCACTTTTTGCATCAATTTGAGTTTGAATAACATTATTAAAGGCTTCTACATACTGGCGCGACACGCGACGCGACACAAAGGCACCGCCCGTCGCGCGACAAGGCTTCTACAGACCGGCGCGACTCGCGACGCGAACAAAGGCACCGCTCGTCGCGCGACACGCGGGGCCTTTGTGTCGCGTCGCGTGTCGCGCCGGTCTGAAGAAGCCTACACGCGGGGCCTTTGTGTCGCGTCGAATGTCGCGCCAGTATGTAGAAGCCTTAAATCGTAATGGAAAATCATCGACAGAAATTGAGATTATAAAGTTAACCTTAATTGTCAAAAAATATATATTTTTCACTTTCACAGGTCTGATGATCCTTAGACTAGCACCCCAATTGCTTACAATTTGAATCACAATCCGATAGTTTTGAAGGATATGGCTAATAATCGATTCTTCATAGGTTTGAAAAATTTGTCTGTTCAACAACGTAAATAACGCATACCTAATGGACGTGGGTGATCTGTCAAAATTAAACTCTGACCGTCTTATTACAAAACAAGGTTTATCTTTAGACCCAGGTTTTACCCATGGAGCCATTATTGAATTTCGAATTTTATTCCGTAAAGTTCCTAATACCAAACTGACAACTTAGTACCGAACTAAGTTTTCAGATAAAGAACGGTATTTCAATCACAGTTACGTTCTTATTACAAAAACTAGCTCCATGGTTTAAGCCATGTCAAAATATAAATCTTGTTTTGTAATAAGGGAGATTGCGATCAATTGTCATTTTATGTGTGTGTATTACATATGCAATTGCCCCGCAGATTCGTCGCATTTGTAATCCCAAATCAAAATACTGGCCCCAAATCAATCGAGCATCGCCCGACATTTGACCAAACATCAACCCGACTAATTCGTATCCTGTTTCAATCGACACTCGACACATTAGTTCCATTATGACAAAATTATGGTCTTGACCCCCAATTCTGCCTAATGTTACATTACTTAAAATTAGATTCAAGCCATTTTATCATCATCATTTCAGCCGAAAGACGGCTACTGCTGGACCTAATAGGCCTCCCCCAAAGGGGGGTTGCCATAATCGCCATGCTTGGCGCCTCGGGTTGGCAATCGAAATATGGTGTTAAAATGTATAGGGAACACTGCTGATTTTTTTTTTATTTTCAAGCCATTTGATTGGTTGAAACTAGTTTTATTTAAGTAATGCTTGAGTATTGAGAGACGTTCTGTAATACGGGAATTAGTGTGTTATCAAACTGTGATAGTTACGCAGATCACAGACATTTGAAGAAGCTGGATTTTGTACAGTTGTACGGAAAAAAAATACGGGTCCGACTAGAACCACTCTCTATGTTAAAAGTTGATCTTGTTTGCACATGTTTCGATTTATAAGTTACTAACTGTTGCCCGCGACGTCGCCTGCGATCAAGAATGAAAAGTAGCCTATGTCCTTACCCAAGTCATGGTCTACCCATGTGCCAAATTTCATCAAAATCCGTTCAGCCTTTTTAGCGTGACAGCGTAACAAATAAACTCACTTTCGCAATTCAATCATGATTAAAGAGACACGTGGAGCGTATCTACCATCATAAGAACGTTATTGCTGTTTTCCTCGGGAACAGTACTTTTCTTCGGGATGAAAGGTATGTCCGTTTCTGTACACCTGACAACGTATATGCAAAGTTTCAGGATGATGGGTTCAGTGGTGTAGCCGTGAAAAGGTAACAAACAAACAAACAAACTTACTTTTCAAACAAAAATATTAGTTAGGATTGATTTAGGAGGCTATTGATGATAGACAGTATAATTATATCTATGCGGATGGCGTCTCACAATCATTGATAAAGGCTATATATCTAACGAAAACAATAAGTAGGTTTCTTTACTTCACCCTCCCGTGCGTTCCATTACAACCAACATCACTTTAAAAAACAACATGTGTAATTAGGGTTATAATATTAAAACTTCTTTGTTTCTTACTTCTAAATAAGTTACTGGATTAACATATAATTCTGTAGAGCCATATTTGTTATGGCCGCGAATCAAAATACAACCTGTTACTGACCTGCAAATTGCAAAAAACGTAATAAAATTTGAATTTCGCGGGCTACCTTAGCGCATTAATGTTATTTTTTTTTTTTAACTTAAATTCATGTTGGAATGGTGCTTGCACGGGGGGTGTAAGTAAGGGGGGGGTTACATTTCTGTTATTTTTTGCCTAGGGCGCACCGTTTTCGAGATATTTAAATTTCAATTTTTTTTATTACTTTAAATAACTGCAATTCAGGGAATAGCCAAATGTGCCATCTGTAGTACTGTCCTGTCAAACAAATCGTATATTGGGACGCATACTTTGGCATTTTCATACAAAGAGATATCTGTTGTAGGCGATACACCCTCCCATCAGTAGATAGCGTGGGCCGGTATGATTCCTAGATTATTGGGACGTTAAAACCATCGATAGATATATTTTTATATCTCCAGTAGGCCGAAACTGGGGATATATAGGTTATTGGGTTCGGCCGTTACACAGTGCAGGTCAAACTGGTTGCTCTGAGGTCATACACATGGTAGAACTTTGCTTATATTTACATGTTATATTTTCGATCAACTGCAGCTGAGCATTTAATAATTGTATTTGTATGGGAATTCAATTAATTAAATTTGAATACCACACCACTTGTTTTCTCTGCTTCTACAGCTCTTTGTGAATTAGGACGATTACAACTTCAATTTAGTAAGTTATTTGTTATTTTTATTGACTATCGATCGGGCACGAAGCCAGATTCTGGTGTGCTTCTTTGAAATTCTTATTTTTTTTTTTACTAAGGCCTCTAGTATACTATATACTAGAGGCCTTAGTAGATAGATAGATACTATATTATTATACAGTTAATACGGGCTGGTGTCCGCAACCCCACGTCAATATGCGCGTATTTTGCGTTCGGCTATATTATATAGGGTTATCATAATATTATATAGGGTTGGCAACTGACAACAAAGGTACAGTTGAAGGCTTTGTCTTCTTTTAAGGGAAAGTAATGTTATCGGGTAAGTAACGTATTTTCTTTCTTTTTTCTTTCTAATATGGAGGCTGTATTGAAATAGATAGATAAAGGACATACATAGGTACAGTCAACCGTAGTGGTAACACTTGCACTACGAAAATCGCCCTTACTGATACGATACTAAGGCGCTGTCAATGTCATATTTTTACCAATGATTTTAGGTTGACTGTACTTACCAGGAGGCGTAATATCTTCTAAGGTTGCGGAAATCAACCGGTAACTAGATTGTTCGAATAAAAAGTAAAAAACTCGTCCGGAGGAATGAACTGGTCGAGTCAATGGTAATAAGGACTTCCTTTAGCAAATCAAGCCATGGAAAAATAAGCAAGTAAGTACCCACTTACATTTATGAAGAAGAAACCCGTGCTCACCCACGAGCGATTTTTGTCAGAAAGAAATACATTCACCCAAAAATTGCTGAAAAAATCACTCGTGGGTGAGCACCCTAAGGATTACAAATAATAGTCGTTGTGGTGTTATTATAGCAATCATCATCTGCCCAGCCTTTTCCCAACTATAATGGGGTCAGCTTCCAGTCTAATCGGAAGCAACTGAATATCAGTAATTTACATGGAGCGGCTGCCTATCTGACCTGAGCCCAGTTACCGGGTAACACGATACCCCTTGGTAAGACTGGTTTTCAAACGTTCAGCCTTCTCTGACGACCCGTGACAACTGTCAAAGATCTACAAAGGGTTGTAGCTTAGAAAAAAAAAAAAAAATAGTAGTGATGAAATTAAATACTTACCCCCCTTACCTTATTCCAAAACAAGGTTTATCTTCAGACACAGGTTTAAAACATGGAGCCATTATTGAATTTCGAACTTTATTCCGACTATGGTATAGTTCCTAAACACAAAACTGACAACTTAGTACCGAACTAAGTTTTCAGTTTTGTAAAAAGAACGGTATTTCAATCACAGTTACGTTCTTTTTACAAAAACTGGCTCCATGGTTTAAGCCATGTCAAAATATAAATCTTGTTTTGTAATAAAGCGGTTAATGTTTATTTCTGTAAATAGATCATATAGGGCACTTTTACACGTATTTTTTTTCGTATTCCTATAATAATAATAACACGTAAATTATTTCGTATATTTTAAAACTAGATGGCGCCGACGCGACGTTTCCTAGCTGACTGCTGGCTTGTTTCAGTTTCCGATAAGCACAATCTATCTGCCATAAAAAAAAAAAAACAAAATTAACCAGAATTTGTACCTACCGGTTAAATAACCCGTGGTGACGAAACATGCCACAAATATTCAAAGATTTCATGTCATCACTACCACTGGCCGTACAAAACGCTCTTATTAAAAAATCAGAACTTTTTTTTTTTTTTCACGCTTCTCTGACTTCGCCTTCATGATTAATTATATACAGGTCGCCATCATGATAATATATGAATGCATCCAAGTCCACTTGGTACTAAGTATCGTAAATCCAATCTGCACGTATTGAACGTGTATTGCACCTAGAAATAGACAAAGTTGGCACTTGTAAGAACTCTAAGCACTTCATGCAATTTTATACCTTATTCCGCAAGAAATAAGAATGGTCGGTGAAATTCTACGGCATCGCGCCAATATTGTGATTGCGACAGTACTAGTCAAGTCAACGTTTCTTACTTATAAACATTATGCTGGTTGCGTGGTTTAGTTGCCTACAAAGTGTTAGAAGGGAAAGGTTTGCGTACAAATCGCATTCTTAATTCTAATTTTGCCATAAATTGCATTAACTTTGCTATCGATATATCAATAAACAAAGGAATTTTAAGAGAAAATTCAAATTGTATTATCTGTGTACGAAAACGTTTTAAATTAGCGCCAATTTTGTTAAGAAAAAAGAACAGTGACCATGACATTGAGTTGTAAACAAAAACAAAAGTGATTTCTTTTGCCATAGACAACAAATAAACAGTAAAAACTCAGATCGGTTAATCGATTCGATTGACAGTTAGCATTAGTGTTGTGTTGTGAGGTCAAAGGTGACATTATGCCCCAGATTTTCTTCAAAAAAGTAATGTTGGTAAGGGATCGAGCCGACTTCGAGGTGAGTTACTTTCACTTTTCGCGCCGGTCCGTGGCGTATGCCCCTTGTAGCTTGTAAAAATATTTTGTATGTAATTATAGGTTTTATACAAAACATTTTGAATTAATTGCTACCTTTTATAGAAATTTTATAATAGGTAGCAATTTAGGTACAACTACTGCTTAATTTACGCAAGTAATTCACAATTTTTAACAAGCATGATTTCTATACTTATCCCTTTTTTTACTAATTACACAAATTTTGGTATCGAGTCTCACATAATTATGTAGGTACCTACTGAATAAAGATGGGGTGCTGGAATCTCGGATTAAAGCCTTTTTAAAGCAGTTAAAATAGTGATAGATTATATCGTGTATTAGATAAAACTTTGATAGTTTATTTTCACTGCACATTTTGCACCTGCTTAGTTAAATAACTCGGAATGCGATTATGCAACACATCAAAACATCAATTAATATTCATTCAAATCACATTTTCTAATACATAATTTTAAACTACTACGTATGTAAATAATTAGGAATAGGTAGGTACCTATACCATGAGAACTTTATTGCTTAATATAGTAATTTGCTAATTCAAAGTCAAATTATTTATTTTCAATAAATAATATATTATATATTTTCATTAAAATGGCACTTTTGAACGTCAAAATTTACAAAGATAATAGAATTGATTCTAGTCGCCCCTTCCAAAAGGTAGCTTCGTATGGAGAAGAATGGGCAAGAAACTCCACTGTTACTCTTTTAAAATGTTTTACAAGATTTAGTAATACTGCTTCTAGCAACTAAACCCTTAATGATCACAAAATCGTAGGCATATTACTAATACTAATATAGTTTAAGAAATAAGTACTAACAAATGATGGGTAATGTGCCTGAAATAAAGATAAATAAATAAATAAATTACCTAGTCATACTAAGCATTTAAGGTCATTACGTGGTGTCCAAGAATCACTTCACAACCTGACTGAAACAACGTAGATAGTGAGGATGGGGTTACCTAGGTCCAGTTAGCAACAATTAATGTCGATTAACAATTCAGTTTTTTTAATGTTATTTATTGACCAAAATGTCTTTGACTAAAATCGGAACCAAAGTAATTTAAAACAAATGAGAGTTCATTTGTTTTAAATTACTTTGGTTCCGATTTTCCTAGTAAAATTATGAAAAGTTTAAACACAGTTTATCGAATTATTTTGAGTCAGTTTTGATGATTTGCAAATGTGTCAATCATTTTGCTGTTGGCCGTACAACTTAGGGCCTGTGCACACCACGTTTTTTAAACGCGCTGTTGACGCGCGTTTGTAGTGATACAGACGCGATACGCACGCGAGTCAGTCTGTTCTGTAGGATAAAAGCGCGCCGTCGACGCACGTTTCTAAAACGCGCGTCAACGGCGCGTTTAAAATACGTGGTGTGCACAGGCCCTTACCTACTGCGCTTTTAAAAGTAAATTGTCTATTCATAATCTTCTTTGATTAAGAAGGCGGTTCCATTGTATTGGCTACAGTTTACTCCAATATCCCTAAAGATAACGTACCGACCAATATTCATGAATAATAAGGACCCAACATGATTTATCGACAGATAGTGATGTAATTTCGAATTAGTGCAATAAAGTTACAATTTCAATACAAAATGTTGGCGACCTCGTGGTGCACAATAAATTATAGCTTTGCTCAGATTTTATCTGGCGCATTTAAATATTGTCTATGGTTTGATCATATACAATATTCTTATCTATAGGTGAAGCTAAGCCCGTTGATTATCCTGCTATCTGTTTTACGAAATCTAAAATAAATAGAAACGACAGATTAATTGCATGCTGATCTTATCATAGATCTCTTTACTAAAAGGAAAGGGGGGAGAATTGTAGACATTTGTACGAAAGGGACTATGTAGGTACTTATTAGACATTTTTAGAATAGCTTTACGGGGTAAGGGCATGCATGGGCCACTTCTTCACATGCTTGAGGTCTAAATTACTCTCTCTTGTTGCCATTTTAAATTATGTTTGAAAAATTCGTCTGCTCAGCAACGTAAATAACGCAATGAATGTTGTCAAAATGAAAGCCATTGTAATTGTTAGTGTGTTACGCAATTACGCAGGATGATTATTGATTTCAATTTCAATGCTCAAATGCAAAAAAAAGAGAGTTAAGTGAAAAATAACAACTTAGGAGTCATTGTAGTATATTTTTTTTAAATCGGTTGTTTTTTTTGTATTTTTTATTTTTTTGGTCCTTTACCACACAAATTCGAATAACAACCTGCTATGTATGCACTAACATTATCCACGTAGACTAAGTCGAAAAAATACGTAGGTATTATTAAAGCTAACTAACATTTTTATGGGACCACCACACAATCTTCCTCTACCAAATGAAAAATAATTTTTAAAATCAGTCTATAATTGACGAAAATATCGATGAACATACTTATATAAAAAATACATAAAGACGAACTTAAAACCTCCTCTTTTTTTGAAGTCGGTTAAAAACAAAATGAAGACGCAAATATATAAACCCCAGCCCACACCTACATGTCAATGTTGCAATACTAAGCTACAGCCAAGTTGGATCGTTGTCAGTAAACGATGACGGTGAGGCATCTATAATCCGGCAAACAATACGTGCATACTCATTGAAGGCCTCACAATGATTCTCAACATTTAATCAGACACGAAATTGGAAGCCTCAAAAAAGAATAATCGGGAATTACTGCTTCCATGTCATTTCCACGCTTTCAAAAACATCCTATCGGAGGGTTTTAATGGGGTTTTAAGAATTATTATTTATTTATTTTTTTCCTCTATAAAGTATCACAATTGGTGATAATTTATTCACATTACAATCTAGCCTATTAGCTAATAAGTAATTTAAATATAACTTAAACTGTTAAGTAACTATAAAATAAAGAAATCATCCAATAAGGTCTTTCTTATTCACTATAAGTTAAGGGGAAGACACTAGATTCACGTGTTCTTTATAAAAGTCAGCACTTGCACTACAGTTTATGTTCACTTACACTGCACTAAACTAACTCAAACCCCCTTATTACAAAACAAGGTTTATCTTCAGACCCAGGTTTAAAACTTGCAGCCATTATTGAATTTCGAACTATATTCCAACTATGGTAAAGTTCCTAAACACAAAACTGTCAACTTTGTACCGAACTAAGGTTTTAGTTTTGTATAAAGAACGGTATTTCATTCACTGTTACGTTCTTATTACAAAAACTGGCTCCATGGTTTAAGCCATGTCAAAATATAAAACTTGTTTTGTAATAAGGCGGCTAAGGTTTTACCCTATTTAGTCTTCCAACTAAATCAGTGTTGTCAAGGAGTTGGATCGCCTCGACATTCACGTGATGATGAAGTCTGTGTTCATGAGCTTCTGAAGCATATTTTTGTATAACTATGTTTATGACATCCATCTTGAATGGTTTTAAGAATGTATAAGATTTTTTAAATCGATTAATATTTCTGAAATGTATGTAGCTAATTTAGCCTTAATCAAAATAGTTATTACATTATTGTCAAACTGTCACCAATCGTGAAGTAAGCCATCCATACAGGCTTTAGCCGGCTTATGTTTTGCAATCGAAGCCAATATATTCGCTAGAGATGAGGCATGGGTTAACAATCAATAATGCGTCTAATTGAAGGCCTTTTGAGGCAAACGTGCTCAACCTTTAGTGCTTAGTACCAACCAACAATCGGCAGAAGGCCAATTCGTGTAATTAAAACCGTTCAAAATCTAGTCGAAATTTCATCTCAGCGAATATGAATGTCAAAAACCTGTCAAAAATTTAGGTAAATTTGAGATATTCTCAACTGAGTGAGACTAGGAACGTTCTAAACATACGAGAATTGCCTCTCTGATTTATCAAATTCATCGATAATCTTTTTCAATATTCTGAAAGCACCTTACACAATGGAGTTTATTGAAAACATTTCAAATATATCTATCATTTTATTACATAACCGTATTCACGTCTGCAGGTACTAAAGGTACATTGAAGGTCGTTGACACGCATCGTATTTTGCAATCAGTGCCAACGCCAAGAAAGGATCCCAGACGGACAACGTCCTTAAACATTATTATGTTATTTATGATTTAAATACCTAAGCAAAGGCCTGCAACCTACGGGTCTCTGATTCTCACAATCTACGATATGTCTTCTAATCTAACCTTTCACGATTTGTGGTTTTCTCAAAAAGTTATTTGTAGAATTTGCCCTATAAAAAAGGCTTTAGTATACAACATTTCCCAGAATTAACGCACAACCTCTTAAGAGGTTATTGTACTCATCATTGTGGAAACCTTTTACGCGTCAAAATGTAGGGAACAGCTGACTTTTTTTTCGCGATTTCAGGTTTGGTCCCATAGTAAAAGTTGTTCATAATGCTGAGTACAATGACCCGTTAAGAGGTTGTGCGTTAATTCTGGGACATGTTGTATAGTAGCCCACTACTGAAGCCTACGACGGTTGTTTACGTAATTATAATAGGTTTTATAGTACCTAAATAGTAAATTTATAACATCATAATCAGTAATCTGCCTATAATGTTCCCACTGCTGGGACACAGGCTCTGTGAGAGTGGGTCGTAAATCGTAATCTACCACGCGGACCAGCATAGCTATTCACAACCGATCGACAGGCTGTCGTGTCCGAAATGGACTCATTGCGATTACCTGATTTACCTTGCCCTCGACAGCAAACAGCTGTCGAAAGGATAGCGGTTGACTATTTGATTTAAACTGACAAAATTTTCGGGTTGGTTTTCGATTTGTCAATAGTGTTGAGAAGACTCCCATAAATATAATTAATGTTCGATTCGGCACGGAATCGTATCGAATGGTTGTGAATAGCTATACTGGTGTGGGTTGGTGGATACCACATGTCTTCGATTCCAGGTTGGGAACTTTGGTTCTAGGTTAGTAAAGCGCCTGCCTGGGGGGCTTGTGGCTAAGTAATAACAGCCACACGGGTCGATCTATCAGGTTAAGCTACGCTTGCCGCGGTTGGTCCTTAGATGGGTTACCATCTTTAGGTACCAAGACCCCTCCGTGCCCCGGAAAGGACGGTCAGCCGTTAGTCCCGGCTATCATTCGTGCATCTTTGACAGTCGTTACGGGTCGTCAGAAGCCCGAAACTCTGACAACTAGACAACCAAGGGGTATCGTATTAACCAGTAACTGGGTTGTGGAGGTCAGTTAGGCAGTCGCTCCATGTAAAATACTGGTATTCAGTAGGCTGGTAGCCGACCCCAACATCGTTGGATGCAAACTAAGACTTACAACGTTCATCATCATCATTTCAGCCCAAAGACGTCCACTGCTGGACATAAGCCTCCTCCAAAGGGAGGTTTGCCATAATCGCCAACCCGCCTGGTTGGCGATCGCAGTATGGTGTTTAAACGCATATAGAACGCTGCTGCCTATTCTCTAGTAATTCCCTTAGTCGCCTTTTACGACACCCACGGGAAGAAATGGGGTGGTGCTATTCTTTTCGTCCGGCACCACACGGTAACTTACAACGTTACCATTTCAGACACGGATCTACATGGTCCTCACATGATCTGACCAAGATTATGTCTGGACTTTAAAAGAGACTTTGACCCCTGAGTTTGTTTCGCCATTTCTTCTCAGGGGTAGTCAGATAGGAAATGTCGGCTACATCTAGATTTTTTTTTTTTTATATGACGTGTAAAAGTGATTTTAATATCCTATTTACAGAATAAACGATTTCATTTCATTTCATTTACCACCTGCAAATCGTGGCCATTGTTACAGGGCCACCACCTGCTTTCTTCCATAGTACCTAACTCATAGTAAAATCCAAAGAACGTAGAGTGATTAGTGATTACGTTGATTTACGTAATCACGTCGTACCTATATACTTATAAGCTACTCTACGTGCTTTGTTCATAATTCCAATTTTACGGCTTATTTCACGTTTATGGAAATTATAATTAAAATATTTTATTTTATTGTTTTCTGCCAAGGTCAAGGTGTTGTAAGGTGTATTTTAATTCCTTATCACACACTTAACTAAGTTAGTCTGTCCAGTCTAATTCCTTGTTATCCTGATAATTATTGTCTGATGTTAAAAATACTGTCCAAATCTTGTTGAAAATTACCAATTTCAAAAACGATTCTAAATCTAAAAACTAGGTTAGGTTTAAGTAGCAAAAAAAACATTTGGCAACAGACTCATAGAAGACCACATAGTACTCGTATGTAATAAAAAAACCGTCCAAGTGCGAGTCGGACTCGCGCACGAAGGGTTCCGTATCTATAAAAACGACAAAAAAAAACATTTGTTGTATGGAAGCCCTTTAGATAGATATATATTGAATTTAATTATTTATTTTTAAAGTCAATATATATCTACATATTCTGTGAATATTTCAAGCGTCTACCTGTTGCCGTTATCAATATAGAGCAAAAACGAGCAAAAAAAACACGTTTGTTGTATGGGAGCCCCCTTAAATATTTATTTTATTCTATTTTTTAGTATTTGTTGTTATAGCGGCAACAGAAATACATCATCTGTGAAAATTTCAACTGTCTAACTATCACGGTTCATGAGATACAGCCTGGTGACAGACGGACAGACAGACAGACGGTGGAGCCTTCAGTAATAGGGTTCCCGTTTTACCCTTTGGGTACGGAACCCTAAAAAGTAGGAATGGTATTTTCTTTATTACCAAACTAGCTGCGCCCAGCGGTTTAACCCGTATAAGTCTCGATCCCGTGGGAATATCGGTATAAAAAGTATTCTATGTCATAATACAGGTCATGGTCTACCCATGTGCCAAATTTCATCCAAATCCATTCAGCCGTTCTAGCGTGAAAGCGTAACATAAATGAACAAACAAACTCACTTTCGCATTTTCAGTTAGAATGACACATAATAAACTCGTAACTGCAAGTTTCTCTGAATCGATACTAATCAGTGCCCATCACTCACGTCACTACCATACCTTAATATTGAGTAACGCTGACTTTTCCCCTACTATTGATGTAAAACTCACTCGAACATCGCATAAGCGATTTCGAAGTAGGTAGCTACCTATTAAAGCACTCTAATGTGAAGCAAATTCCTTTTTCATTGATAGCATATAAAACATCAGCTTTAAAAAAAATCAAACAACAATTAGGTAACTTTCTTGTAGCACCAGCATTCTTCGCTACCTCCGTTTGAATGCATATCAATAGTTAATACTGAGGGGGACACATAAAATGGCAATTGATCGCAATGGGTTTCTATATGACAAATCACCCACGTTCATAAAAATATATTATAATAAGTTACCCATAGATACTAAGAACCTAGATTCAATTGGTATTTTTAAAAGTAAACTAAAAACTTCCTGATTAAAAAGGAATATTACTCTGTCAAATAATTCCTTGACGATATTTATTTTTTTATTTTTTATTTATATAAATTTATTTAGAATTAAAATATTTTGTATATAAATAACAACTTATAACGAATTAATTTATAACAATAAAAAAATTATTTAATATTAAAATGACTGTGATACATAATATAATATGATAAAAATTATAAGAATAGTATTATATGAGATAATATAAAATGTATGAATAATGATAATTAAAATAATATAATGTAAACTGTAGTATTGAGTACTTACTCAATATTACAGTTTACATTAAAAATAACCCTGTATACATACTTATGTATACAGGGTTATTTTTAAAACGTCAATAACCTCTTAAGGGGTCATTGTACTCATAACGAACAAATGAACAACTTTTACTCATGGGACCAAACCTGAAATCGCAAAAAAAAAATCAGCTGTTCCCTACATTTTAACGAATTATTCGAACATAAATGTAGGGAACAGCTGTTTTTTTTTTCGCGATTTCAGTTTTGGTCGATTTAAAAATAACCCTGTATATTTTTGTTCATAAATTTATAACCATTTCAATTGCAGTAAGTTTTAGAATCTACCTATTGTTAACATATCGTCGGGAGTGTTTTGAGATTTGAATGTCATTCGATATAGCATATTGGCGCGCATCGTATCGACCAATCAAAACACGGTAACCTGACCAATAGAACACTGCGTATGTCAGGGTGCCAACACTGCGTATGTCAGCTATTCACGTACAAATTCGTCGTGCATCAAGTGCTCCGATGTTGTGATTTCGACTTAATTTTCATGGGTTCAAATCACCACAGAGTTCATTTGTATTAATAATTAAACACAGTATGGCCTTAAGCGTAAGTTACATTCATTTCATACAGTTTTTTCACTCTCCTGTAAAGTAGCCATTTTTGACTTTCGTACTGTTAGAACTTCACTGACGATATTCAAAATCCTGTAGGTACACTTAGTTCGCAATAATTTGAATTATGAATTCATTGCATTATTTACGTTGTCGAGCAGACGAATTTTCCAAAAGTAAGAAGCAATGGATTAGCAATATCCATCAAAACTCTCGGATTGTGATTGAAAGTGTGTTGCAATTAGATTGCTGGTCCCAGGTTATCGTACGAATCAGGGACGGGTCGCTACTAATTATGAAACTCATTATTTTAATAGGAGATCGTTCATTTTCAGCCATAAAGTGTAAAATTGCACGAACTGAGGACTAATAATCTTTCCCGAATATTCCCCTGCTTACTTAGGCACAAAAAATAATAGTTTTTCAAATTGTTGCCATATTCCATTGATCACTTGCATACTGCTTTCGTCCAGAAATCATGTTACATTAAAACAATAATAACACGTAGACGTTATTTATATAAATATGAAAGGCATGATAAGATACAGCTATCTTAGACAACTTTTTTGGCTAATTAAAAATTTTAAAGGGATCGATAAAAAAATATATCAGTATTCTACTTTTATAGCTTTGTAGGTACTTCTGGACGAAAAACGTCATCTCTCCAACCTGTCATGGCTGGTTGTGGATGGTCCTCAGGATGGTCGTAACCACAGATTACGTAGTTCTTTCGTAACTTTCCTGACAAACGTCAAACATTTACATTTACAGTTTTTATTTAGTGCAATATACAATATTAGTTTTATGAAAAAAAGCATTCTTTATTGTATTCAGGGGTTTATTTCCTAGGTTTTCTAAAGCGTACATGTTATGGCCGGAGTCCTATACAAAAATGAAACGTCTCCTTTCATCAATTCGACTTGTCACCTCATAGTACGGGCTGACAGTAGACGATGGTCACGTCCCACTAGCTGGTGAATCAGAGCGCGTCGGCCCCGTTGCGTAACTCGCCTTGAGTGACCGCTGATGGGTGCCTGGCTCCCAATCATTATGGTCACGGTTGATTAGAGCGAGGTAGGCTGTGGTAGCTTAATGAGTTATAGGTTTAATTGGTTAATTTATGTTGCTTTACTAGCTGGTACACCGATTGTATGTGGTGGTCTTCGGTGTCAAGCAGTGGTATGAGTCTACTCCTCGAGGGATTTCGATTTTAATCTCATTTTAAGCTGACAGTCGTATCATATATCGTCTTGAGTAACCTGGCTCCCAACCATTGGGTGGTAAGTATGGTCACGGATGATTAGAGCGAGGTAGGCTGTGGTAACATAATGATAAAAGAGTGTTGGTTTAATTGGTCAATTTATTTTGCTTAACCAACTACCTACTTATAGTAGGTCGCAGGCCGCATGTGAGTGGTAACAACAGTATAAGCTGGACTTTTAATCTATTGTAACTTGTGCGAAGTTTTTTTTTTCACGGGGTTAAAATCCTCACGAATGTCCTCCGCCCTGGGGCGGGCGGAGGGGTCTGTCAGACTCTTACTGACTAAAAACCACCCCAGTGTTCCCCTCCCACACTTGCACCGGGGATCTTGGGATCTATTATTACTTCCACATTACCCGGCTAGTGCCGGTCCGTCACTACGGGCCACCTCAAGCCTGGGGGGGGGGGCACGAATGTTTCGCAGAAGGACACCACCGCGTCCCAGGACCCCTCACTGCCGACCATTGACCGACCACGGCCGGCAGGCATGTAACACCATTTAAATACTTCTCGAGCATAAAACGGAGGAGACGTTTCGATTTATCTCATTTTAAAGTAATCAAGCAAGACAAGCTGTGTGACTTATACAACATACCAATCCGGTTGCCGTGTTTAACGATTCTTACCCGGAAACCATGAATTTACCTTCTTCGGTTCGTAAAATCGAGAGTAAGTTAAGTTTTTCTATCGATCTAACCCGATAGTGCTCGCTATATCCTGCTTGACAAGTTTCATAGAAAGTCCGTTACGGTACGTTACGGTAATACCGCTCCTGAATTTTCTTCTTCACACCTTTTATGGAAATCGCGCTAGCGCATCAATGAACATTAAACTTGTCTTACCGAAATAACATTTCTATCGGTCTATCGACGGAGAGCATCGCCCGTGGTTTCTCTCCCCTTCTCTTGAAACACTCATTCCTTTGTAATTCCGCTAGTCAAAAAAAGTAAGAGTCCTGTGGCGGCACTTACATCGCTACATGCGAACTACGCATCACACTGACGGCACGCAAAATCCTGCATCGCGCAATCAGAGTTTACCGCGCGACTAGCATATATACAACGTCCCGACATCAACCGTCGCGCGTCGGGCAGTTGCCCACCAGACACAACACCCGTCTTGTCGGTGAATACTGCGTTTTCTATATAGGTTGAGCGAACTATACAGCCTGTTCCTCAAACCCATACCGCCTTATTACAAAACAAGATTTATATCTTGACATGGCTTAAAACATGGTGCCAGTTTTTGTAATATGAACGTAACAGTGATTGAAATACCGTTCTTTATACAAAACTGAAAACTTAGTTCGGTACTAAGTTGTCAGTTTTGTATTTAGGAACTTTACCATAGTCGGAATAAAGTTCGAAATTCAATAATGGCTCCATGTTTTAGACCTGGGTCTCAAGATAAACCTTGTTTTGTAATAAGGGGGATAAAGTACCATTTGATTTCTGAGGGAAAAAGTTTTAGTTACTTACGTTTACTTAAGTACTTGACTTAAGTTTAGAAACTTGACCATACTTGGCAATAAAGTAGTATGGGTACCCAAATTAAAGAATCAGACAATAGAAAATAATTATGGACCCTATGGCGAATTCACTGCTTAATTAATTGATTGTTTGTTACCTATGCAAATAAGGCACCACGCTTACCGATATCCATTTAAGCTAAGCTTAAAATTACGGGGGATTATAGTAAATCAATAGTCCTGGCGCCAACACTGCGTTGGTGTCCTAATTACATGGTATCAAAGAGTTAAATACGCCTTTATCATTAGTAGACATCCCACGCCACCTACTGGAACATTTAAACTGACAGGTGAAGAATTTGAAGACAGGTGGAGGTAATTAATGTTCTTCTCCTCGGTAAAGCCTTGACTAACTATGAAGGATAGGAGTACCAAGCCAAAGTAAATTAATGATTAAGTACCTATTAATATAGTGACCTAATTGGTGATGTTTTTCAGAAAGGTCAGGTGCGTAGTACTCGCAACCGGCGTGCGTGTATGACGATGAATTAACGTAAACGAAGCAAAAGGAGTATGTAAGGAGCGTAGCAGGTGGCGTTCTATAGTTTCTGCCTACCCTCGTAGGAAGAAGGCGTGAGTAGAGTAGCCTGTGAAGTATGAGTAAAGATTCACCAACTAAAGGTGCACCTATTTTATAAGAACAACCTTGATTTTGTTGGCTAACATACAGTCATAATGATCCTCACAAAAACACGGAAGGAAATTGCTTTCTTATAAGCTACGCTTTCCTTATTAACTATCCCATAAGCAGTGAGCATTCGTGATGATCACGGGTCGTGATCAATTAATGGTAGGGGAGCCCAGAGGGTTTTTCAGCAAGCATAATCAGCTAGAAAACTTGATTGCTGAAAAATAACGGGATGTTCAACGCCATTGATTTTCATCCCTTCGTACATAACGTTAGTTATTTGTTGTCCTTTCTTGAAATCTGGAATATATTTTTGGCGTTCTCTTATCACGCCCCCACCTACTCAGCTATCAAGTTTTTGTGCTGAATATGCTTGCTGAAAAACCCTCTTGGCCATAGCAAGGCTTGGCCTTCTGGTAGGGAATACCAGAAGGTATTGCATTGCAATAGCATGAAATACAGAAAGGAAAATTCATCACAGCATAAATTGTTGCAGCTGATGGCGTCGTCATGTGATATCATGGCCCTGGCACACAGGCAACTGAAGGAACACGGGTGGGTTTTAGTCAGTAAAAGTCTCAGACGCCCTCCCGCTCCGCCCACAGCGGGAGAAGCTATTTGATAAAATACCACCCAAAAAAAGGCGTCGTCATGTAAATGTGTAAATGCAACAAACGTTTCTTCAATTTCGAAAATTGGAGACTAAAATCCCTTTATTAATTAATTTGACTAAACAACTCAAAGAACACGTAAATGCAACAAACGTTTCTTCAATTTCGAAAATTGGAGGCTAAAATCCCTTTATTAATTAATTTGACTAAACAACTCAAAAAACACGTAAATGATTCGTACTCGTACTTATCCAAATGCATTACGAGCAGCTACACTTAAAATACACAATGAACTACAAATCACTCAGACAAACTACACACGGGCTTCAAGCATCGGTATTTAGTCCTCACTACTCAAAGGTACTAAAATTAGTCCCTCCCAATCGGTCCCAACAAGTACTACGAGTACAGCGAGGGTTTATTATTAGGAACATTCTGAAGTCCCTTCAGGGACACGGTTGAACAAAGGACGAGTATATTTCTGTTGCTAAGGGACTTGTGACTTGTGAGAGTAAAATAAGTGTGATTTATTGCGACACTTTTGTCATGGTTAAGGCAAGGGAGAGAGAAGTGTCACTGGTATAATTAATATTTTTTAAACTGGAGAATGGGCAGCAGCGTTCTCTATGCATTTTTAAAACCATACTGCGATCGCCAACCCACCTGCCAAGCGTGGCGATTATGGCAAATCCCCCCCTTTTTTGGGGAGGCCTATGTCCAGCAGTGGACGTCTTTCGGTTGAAATGATGATACAGGGTGTTAAAGAAATTGCGTGTCACAGCTTAGGGGTAGGTTCTATATCGATAAAGGAACCCAGGCAAAATAAAAAATGAATACACAAAAATAAATTAAAACATAAAAAAAATATTGCAAGATCAACCTAATTTAGTACCTACTAACTTAAAATAGCAATCGTTTAGAATTAAAATTATTTTATTTGTTTAAATGCTTTAATTACTAAGTTAGTAGGTACTAAATTAGGTTGATCTTGCTATATTGTTTTTATTTTTATTTTTTATTTTTTTCCTGGGTTCCTTTATCGATACTGAACCTACCCCTAATCTATAGCACGCAGTTTCTTTAACATCCTGTATATATATTAATATTATAACATCATAATCTATAGCACGCAATTTCTTTAACATCCTGTATATGTATTAATATTATAACATCATAATTCATCATTTCAGCCGAAAGACGTCCACTGCTGGACACAGACCTCTCCCAAAGGGGGGGTTTGCCATAATCGCCACGCTTGGCAGGCGGGTTGGCGATCGCACTTAGTTTTTAGGTAGGACATTTTCCCTCTTATTACAAAACAAGGTTTATCTTCAGACCCAGATTTAAAACATGGAGCCATTATTGAATTTCGAACTTTATTCCGTCTATGGTAGAGTTCCTAAACAAAAAACTGACAACTTAGTACCGAACTAAGTTTTCAGTTTTGTATAAAGAACCGTATTTCAATCACTGTTACGTTCTTATTACAAAACTGGCTCCATGGTTTAAGCCATGTCAAAATATAAATCTTGTTTTGTAATAAGGCGGTATGAGTTTATCGCGTTCAGACAGACAGACGCGACAGCGGCGGCGGCGGGCAGCGGGGGAACTTTGTATTTAAACGACTTCAAAAAATGGAGGAGGTTCTCAGGTTCAATTGTACTTTTTTTAATATAATTTTTATGCAGTGATAATATCTGAAATCAGTTCTACAAATGCCATGAGAATTCTTCATCAACTTACAGCCTATCGTTTTCTTGTTTGTTGCATAAGCATAATCCCGCCTGTTGTTCCCACTGCTGGGACACCTACTATGCATACTCTCTGTCAGAAAGAGTGGGCCGTAACCAACCACGCGGGCCCAGTGCGGTTGGTAGACGTCACATGCCTTCAAATTTTTGGTTCTAGGACATGCCAGCTTCCTCACGATGTTTTCGTTCACCGTTTTGAGAGCAGTGGTGATGAAATAATTTATACAAAGTAAAACACCTGTCTGGTTTCGAACCTGCGACCTATAACTCGTAAGTCGCAGCCGTTACCACTGGGCCACCACTCCTTGCTTGTTGCAATCGCATTGAATTAGGTAGTCCTTCATCGTCATGGTTTGTAATATCCTCCCTTGAACAGAATCAATAGATTTTCTGAATTCAGATGATTTTTCAAACTGAAACTACTGACTGCACATTTCTTGACTCTCCAAGCTAACTTAGCTCACTTAAATTAACAAGCTTATGTCAGTAGTCACACGTTTCAAACGTCAACCTAAATCCAACTCTATTCTCCAGGGTTTGTAATATCCTCCCTTGAACAGAATCAATAGATTTTCTGAATTCAGATGATTTTTCAAACTGAAACTACTGACTGCACATTTCTTGACTATCCAAGCTAACTTAGCTCACTTACATTAACAAGCTTATTTCAATAGTCACACGTTTCAAACGTCAACCTAAATCCAACTCTATTGTCCAGAATTAAGTTTCACAATCTTTTGACTTTGTTTCAGAAAGGGTTTTGTTGTGACGTCAAGCGGCGCCAACAGATGGCGCTAGCAGTGCACTGCGCATGCGTCACTGGCTGATTGATTGTGTGATTCTGTTGCGCTTTTTAGATGCCGGGAGCATATTATTGCTTGTATTATTGTCTTGCAAATTCCGTTTCTTTATTGGCTTAGAGGACAATTAACTAAAGTCCTCCCTATCGTTTAGATTTCAGCAGCCAAAGTTACTTCAAGTAGTGTCTGTGAAGCCGTGACTAGAGTAGCCTATGTAGTATGAGTAAAGATTCACTAACTAAAGGTGCATATAATCTGCACCTATTTTATTTAATAAGAATAATAATATTTTTTTTTTTTTTTTTAATGTTTATATTTTAATATTTTTTAATCCTGTGTAATGGCTGTGAGTTTAAATGTTTGTAAACGCACCCACAATACAGGAGAAATTCCTAGTGTGGGAAAACATTTTTTTTTTTTTTTAATCTCTTAATCAGAGCACCCGCCATCTTGGGGCCTAAAATGGACGCTTTGGCAGAATCATAATAATTATGATCTGCGTACTTATCATATCCCGCAATTTAGTTTAGTTTGACAGTTTTGTATGGAGTTTCGTAAAATGGTCCACAAATTATGAATTGTTATAGTGAAGTATAATGTCAAATAGCAGTTGTCAAACAGATGAATTGCGGGATGTATGAATTGTACGCAGATCATATAATATTATGATTCTGCCAAAGCGTCATCTCTGCACCACCCTTAGTAGAGAATGCCTAAGGCATTAAGTCCGCCTTTGTACCTTATTGTGTGCGAGAAATTTAGATAAATAAATATACAGGGTCAAATTAATCAGCTAGCGAAACTTCACAGACGTTATTGGGTATCGATATCTAAAGTTCTAAACACGATAAAACAAAACAATACAGATTTTCTCAACTCCTTCAAGAAAGTAATTGAGTTTTATCGTGTTCAAATATTGGTACCCATCACGTCTGCGGAGTTTCGCTAGCTTTAATTTTACCTTTTTTTTTTTTTTTTGGGTTGGAAATTATCAAATAACTTCTCCCGCTCTGGGCGGAGCGGGAGGGCGTGTCTGACCTTTACTGACTAAAACCCACCCGTATTCCTTCATTTGCCTGTGTGCCAGGGTTAGAGGGAATATGCACGTAATTCAAAACTTATCCATTATTTTAATTTATATTGTGTAGAAGTTAAGAAACAAATGTCGATTTTTTTTTGTATTTTTTAATGCATTACTTATTTTACGATTTATTTATTTATGTTGCATTTTTTTGGTGGAACGAAACGCAAACTCAAAGCGCGTCCTCTTAGAAAATGCCGGAAGTGACGAAAAATACTATGTGAATAAAATCTATTCTTTGCTAACTGCTTGAAATCTCACTAAGGTAAATAAGTAAGTACGATTTATGCTTGAATAAAGCATAAACAATAATTTAATGTCTAGATTTGGGGCTAAAAAACAGATGTAAACAAAGCAGTTTCGTGGATAATGACGTCACATCATGACCACGACAGAAACGGACGTAAGAACTGTAGTAGAAAATTGTTGTAGTTACAGAATTTTTTTTAAGCAACAAGCAGTAGTTCAATTTAACTTTTAATACTTTCTCGGGTTTAAGGTAGATATATATATAATTATTATAGTCTATTATGGATTTACTGAAAACAAAAATTACATGCATATTCCCGAAGTGTCATTCATGTCAAAGTAAGCTCTGATTGTTTCTATTCTGCCATGATTCTGTTAGTTCAATATTTGAACGGGTAAAAACAAAAGACTATCTAGGTATAGTACGCACAAAAATTTATGAGCTCTCTGAAGTTGCACGCGAGTGGCCTAAAAGTATATTATTAGCTAATAATTTTTGTGATGAACAAATCAATGTTGTAGATATGCATACCTTTATGTAGATACTATATAAAATTGTATGTAATGATATAATATGTTATGTAATTAGCTGTAAATATACGTTAGCAACTTCAGAGAGCTCATAAAGTTTAGCGTGTACTGTACCAAACAAGGAAACAAGAGAAAAACAGCCATGGACAGCCATGAATGATAAAGAAAGCAATAGCAGCAAAGTCCATTGCTCCCATCACACTAAACTACCGAGGAAATGTCGTAATTAACTTATAAGTAAGTTATCATTAATTCAACTTTATAATAATTATTTTGCCGTGAAAGTCGCTGTCACTTGCTTATTAAAAACTTTAAAGATGCATCACTTGTCAGCTGTCATATTTGCCAACTTAACTTTTCACTTGAAAATCTAAAATATATTCGAATATCACCCTTATTAGTCATAAGCGTAGGGCTATTTTGAAATGTTTTAGAGTGTAAATACAATTTGTAAGTGGCAGGTACTTTGGTCGAGAGGTTGTGAGAAAGGTATTTGGTTATGCAATAGCTGGTGGTGGTCCAAAGGATAGGCTTAAAGCGTTTTAGGATTTAGTAAAAATAAACCTTAACTGAGAATCACTTGTAATTTATGCAATAAAATATTTGTCAAACTAATCTGGAACTTAAGAGGCCTCGGCGATGGATAGTTCATACAAACGTAAACCAATATAATTTGTAAATCAAACATATTGGTAGCTTGTCTTTATTCCGATTGGAATACAGAATATCTGATTCTCAAAATATAGTATTATGAATGGACACTGATTTAAACAAGAGAAAAATAAGTTTTTTAGAGAAATTTTAAATTCCTCATAGCTTGTCTTTATATCATTGTACTTTCAAAATATATATTTGGGAACATAGATTTTCTGTAATCCAATCGAAATAAATATAAATACACACTACCTTATGTTTGATTTACAAATCATTTTGGTATTACGTTTGTATGGACTACGCATGCTACGCCGGCCCCTTAAGGGGCTTTGATGCTTCAGAGTTTTCCATTAATGGTTACCTATAACTTGTTTCCACAGTTTTCATTGTAGTACCTAGAGTTAGCTGTACTAAATAAAACGAAAAATATGTTTTAACATACAAATATCATAACAAATAAAACAATAGGGTTCGGGGCCAAAATAAAATTTCGTGAATCGTATAAAAGATTCCCTTTTTGGTGCGGAGCCCAGTCGACAACCGACAGACCACAAATCACTAATGACAAAAAAGAAGACTGCGCGTCGGCAATTTTAAGGAAGCTTTTAAAGTGCTCTTGAACCTTCGACTCGCCCTTATTGGCCGAGCGGGTACGAGAGGCGTTTCCGCCAGAAGCGTGCGGATTGTGGCGGGAGCGGTTGGAAATACTTTCGAAACGACCACAATCACAAAAAAGTATTTAGAATGTATTGGTAATGCCTAGATTCGTCACATTTCTGAAATAAACTTTTTTGGCAACTCGAAAGACGCCCTCAAAAAAAAACCAAAAAAATACGTGTAAAATAAGAAACTGATGTACATATCTTTATCTTTACATATTCAGATTTATTTACTTCATAGAATAGAATATTATTCAATGATCCGATATAATATAAAGCTTCTATCGCGTCGCTCATGCTTTGTACCACATTTGAGGTCGAAATACTATCACGTTTAGTTATGACAAGTTATAAAATAATAGAGATTTTCTCTTTTTGCACACGTGACGAAGCAATATTGTGCTATTGTCTGACCCATGAATATTACGGAGATCTATGATAGGGATTATGTCGTCTTTAGCTTTCTTACGAGAGAATTATGCAGAGGTTAAGAATGGAATGATTATTTTTTATGGGTTATGTCATTCATAGTCAGACACAGTTTGACAAAACTTAGGGATTGAGCGTGTAAAGGAAGCCTTACTAGAAGCAAATTAAAATATTACAGTAGACTACAGCCTAGTGCCTACATCCCGGCAGATGATGAAGAATCGGCAGATTTGCTGACGCCCGCATAAATCTCTAGATAGGATAAAGTCGCGTGGCCGCTACATAGTTACTCCGTGGATTTTGTTGTGATTTTGTCACGGTTCAGATAATAAACTGCTCTCAAAAACGGTGAAAGAAAAAAATTGAGGAAACCGGCATGTCCTTGAACCAAGAAATCGAACCCATGTGACATCCATCACCCAGCACTTGACCCGCATGGTGGATTATGGCCTACTTCTCTCTCACAGAGAGGAGGCATGTGTCCCAGCAATGGGAAACTTATAGGCTGATAATGCCATTATTAAGCAGATAAGGTCTATAAATTATCCCCTTCTATCTTTCTCTATTAAGTCACTAATAAACAAAATCTCTAGCCAACACTTTCATAAAGGAGTTCACTTAGTTCGATCCGGCTCTTGACCGGCCACTTGCCTAACAGCTGATTTTAACTATGTAAATAGTAGTAACGTTTAATTAGCTAAGGACAGGTTCAGTGGTGAAACAACTATCTTTGTAAAACTAACCGCGTTTCGTAATAACCGCTCTATATTGAAATTAAACTTGCCTTGAATGTGGGCAGCCGGATGGGAACGAGACAACGACGTATTTTATTAGATGCTAGTCGCAGATATAACTATTCTTGATTATGATTTTGTATGGCTGTCTCAGGAGTGACCAAGTAGTTCAGGATTCAGTCTTTTGTACAGAAATGATATCGTCATTCTCCTGCTCTTATCCCAATATATTCAGGGTCGGCGCAATATGTTCATTTATTCCATACTTCGTCGTCATCTCGGTAGTCACTCCCTTTCTAGCCATATAATCTTTCACACAGTCCATCCATCGTTTCTTTGGTCTTACCCTACTCTTATAGCCATCGACATTCATACTCATAACTTTCCTCACGACATTTCCCTCATTCCTCCGCATCACATCCACACCATGACAACCGATTTCCGCACAACTTTTCAGTCACCGGCGCCACTTTCAGACTTCCTCTTATGTACTCATTTCTTATTCTATCCATTCGTGTCACACCACATATCCCTCTATGGAAGAAAATCTTACGTTTCATTTGGCAAGTCTTGTCAATGTCGCTTACCTTTTTTTCTTGGATATCGATATCTGGATTGAAGATGGTTATCTGGGCATAGAAATGCAAGGAATGTTTTAGTGCAAGATTTATAATCATCATCCGCATGTATAGCAGTCCGATGCAGGAAATAGGCTCTTCAAGACTACAATCGCTCACCATTTTCAATCATCCAGCTGCTACCAGCCACCATTATGATAATCGTGTAGTTCAAGATTAGCAATGGATAAGATTGTCAAACTTTTATTGTTTGAATACGAGGCTACTTTGTTTGTGTAAAATATAAGTTTTTTTTTTGTAATGTGCGTTTTGTTTGTGCAGAATAAACAATATTTTCTTCTTTTTTAGGGTTCCGTAGTAAACAAGGAACCCTTATAGTTTCGCCATGTCCGTCTGTCTGTCTGTCTGTCTGTCTGTCCGTCCGTCCGTCTGTCCCCAGCTTAGCTCAGAGAGGCTTAGTCCTAGAAAGCTGTAATTTGGCATGGGTATACATATTAATTATGCCGAAAAAATGGTAAAATAAAATTATAATAAACATTTTTTTTTAGGGTACCTCCGTTACACGTGAAATGGGGATATTTTTTTTTTCTCGTCTATTCCATGGTGTGGGGTATCGTTGGATAGGCCGTTCAAAAATATTGTGGGTTTGGCGAAACCATTTTTCAATTAAGGGATCCGTTTGCGTAATATTAAGCTTTAACCTGTCAGGCCCTATGACATAACAAACGTCAAAACGCTCAAGCCCTGCCTCTTATCTTAATGACCGGATGTTTATGAGTGGGCGCAGAAAAAATGCTCTCCCGTCGTTTCTATGGGCTCAATCGTCTTTGTGTAAACTGATTCGGGTTCTTAGATAAACAAACTACAGTAAGCAATATAAACATTAGCCGTGTGAAGAGAATTGTATTTTTATACAGATCATGATTACTGACATTGTTTGAGGACTATTTCTGATAAAACTACTGTGTCAATTTACACCAAATTTTGCATGTTACATTATGAATAGTTATGTAATCTAACAACAGCGTTTGTTTGAGCGTCTTACGTAAAATTTTCGTAATAATCGAACTCAAACTTGATAGCTCGACCGGCCATTTTTATGATTTGCGCGTTACTTTGAAAATTCGCATCTAAGTTATATTGAGTACTTTCTTGTCAAAAATGATACTAGGATGCTACTTATACCTTTATTGACTGATATCTACCTTTATCTCATAAAAATATACCACTATAATTGTGATATGATAAGATTTCCTTGAAGAGGGAACTAATCTAATTTCACATGGTATTTTAGGGTTTAGAATTAGAATATTACTCGAAACTACACAAGAACGAACTATACTTTCCTATTACAATAAATACTTACTCATTTCTATGGAAAAAAACAGAGATATCAACCTCCGAACTTACCTAAAAAAATGTTTGGAATGCGAGAGATTTCGTAGTGATGGGACACACTACTACTACTAAAATATCGATGTGTGGTGTGTGGTGGTTCAGTAAGGAAAATAATAAAACGTTTTACTTACATAATTTTATAATAATTTAGTATGTGAATGTATTTTAGTATGTAAATGTATTTTACTAAGTGTACAGTGTAGTGGGAGAAAAATAAACATTCTTGAAATAGTTTTTTATTTTTACATTTGATACAAAATATAATACTTCTCGCAGAGTGAAGGCCTCAGACCGTCACGTAATACATAACATCACGCCTGTATTCCCCGAAGGGGTAGGCAGAGGTGTACCTATAGTATACATTATGAAATGTTTTTTATTTTTACATTAGATTGTAAATATTATTCCTCGCAAAGTGAAAGGCCACGTAATACATAACATCACGCCTGTATTCCCCGAAGGGGTAGGCAGAGGTGTACCTATAGTATACATTATGAAATGTTTTTTATTTTTACATTAGATTGTAAATATTATTCCTCGCAGAGTGAAAGGTCACGTAATACATAACATCACGCCTGTATTCCCCGAAGGGGTAGGCAGAGGTGTACCTATAGTACACATTATGAAATGTTTTTTATTTTTACATTAGATTGTAAATATTATTCCTCGCAAAGTGAAAGGCCACGTAATACATAACATCACGCCTGTATTCCCCGAAGGGGTAGGCAGAGGTGTACCTATAGTATACATTATGAAATAAGTTTTTTATTTTTACATTAGATCGTAAATATAATACTCCTCGCAGAGTGAAGGGTCACGTAGTACATAACATCACGCCTGTGTTCCCCGAAGGGGTAGGTAGAGGCTACACATAACAAATTAGAAACCAACTATACAGTGCACCAGAAAGATAAAGTAAAAAGGTCGTGCTTCCTTCTATTACCAGCAGAACTGCAAGAGGATGTTACACAGAAAAATATGAAAAATAGACTATAAAACAAACAAAGAAAAAAATTAAAAAGTATTACAATTCTCCGATGGCCCACAGTCTAGCACACGTCACACACACAAACACGGCGCTTAGACTGAAGGCCTCAGACCGCCACGTAATACATAACATTACGCCTGTATTCCCCGAAGGGGTAGGCAGAGGTGTACCTATAGTATACATTATGAAATGTTTTTTATTTTTACATTACATTGTAAATATTATTCCTCGCAGAGTGAAAGGTCACGTAATACATAACATCACGCCTGTATTCCCCCAAGGGGTAGGCAGAGGTGTACCTATAGTACACATTACAATTTAGAAACTAGTTTTTTTTATTTTTACAGGTCGGCAGAGGTGTACACATTTACAATTTAGAAATGAACCAAGCAGTGCACTAAGTTTTGATTGTATGTCTAGATGGATACATTTTTATGACCAAGTGTACATATAGTAGAAAAATAAACATTATTCTTGAAATAAGGTTTTTATTTTTACATTATATCCTAAATATAATACTCCTCGCAGAGTAAGGCCTCAGACCGTCACGTAATACATAACATCACGCCTGTATTCCCCGAAAGGGTATGCAGAGGTATACCTATAGTACACATTACAATTACAAACAAACCAAGCAGTGAAATAGAAAGAAAGGTAAAGTTCTTTCTAAACATATATTGCTAGCAGAACTGCAAGAGGATGGTACACAGAAAAATATAAAAAAAGACTATAAAAAAACACACAACATGAAAAACATAAAAAAAATACAATTTTAGGATGGCCCCCAGTCTAGCACACGTCACACACACAAACACGGCACTTAGACAGAAAAGATTGTATGACACGAAAAGGAGTGACTCTACTAAGTGTGCGTCTGTCTGTCGGTTAGACTTTGTGGCAAAGGTATACTCTTCTATAGAAACTGATAATATATAAAGGTCATTCAGTCTGTATGTCCACCAAGGTATACTACGTATAAAAATAAATATGTGTGTGTATATATATAAGAAATAAATACAAACTAAATAACTGCTAATGTCGTCTCTGTATGTCTGTCACGCTGGAAATAAAAGAGGCTCTAGTGGAAATTACCTTCTATGGTATGCATCGAAGCAGGGTTTCAAACAAAGGGGGACGTCACAACCTGAACAGGCATACGTCGTGTTGGTCCGTTTATTCAAACGTGTGCACCAAGTGCAACGACGACGCATGCGGCGGTTACCGGTTGTGACTCGGTCAGTCTGGACGGGGATATGTTGCACCTGAGGCTGACGGCTCACACTGCTTTGACCGGGAAGGGTGGGTGTGACTCTACGAGGGACATGTTCAAGGTGGTGCTGCAGAATAAGATCAACTAACTCCAATCGAAACACCATGTGATCTTTCGGAGTAGTTGTCGAACTCTGCAGAAGGATACGGGAATTCAAAATTGAGCAGTTGAGCATGCGTTTGAAGAACTTGACATTCCATCTAGCGCCTCTTTTCCTTTCCAGGAGGTATGGTTCCAGCATTTGATCTTTACGATCAACGCCTCCCATACCCTTATTGTAATCTAAAACTACTTGAGGTTTGTACAGAGTTGGGCGAAATGGTTTCGCCACCATCTGGCCTTGTGAATCGCCGTGGTAGGTACTTATGGTGGCTATCTTACGCTTCTTGTCCTGAAAGGCCAAGACCACCACATCGCCGGAATGACGTGCTACAAACTGGCCATCTTTCAGCTTACACAACGAAAGAAGTGGAGGCACACTGGTGCGGGAAGCACGCAATGTTCCTACACAATCCGTTTTGCGTGTCTTCAGAAATCTGGCCAGTAGGGGGCTGTTGAACCAGTTATCCATAAAGAGAGTATAGCCTTTGTCGAGGAGAGGACGGATCAGTTTGAGGACGGTGGATGTACTTTTCAAGGCATTGGGTGGGAGGCTAGGATCAGGGGAAGTGCCAGCACCGAGGTAGATGAAGAACGACCAAAGGTAGCCCGTTCCGGATTCACAGAGTTCGAAACTCTTGATTCCGTACTGGGCTGCCTTGGTCTTAATGTACTGGCGGAAGGATAGGTTTCCTTTCCACAAAGTCAAGGATTCGTCAATACTTATGATTTGATTTGGGATGTAGGCTGCCTGGAACCGTGAATTTAGATGATCTGGGATCGGACCTAGACTGAATAAACGGTTGGTCGGGTCTGTCGGTCTGCTACTATTGTCAACCAAATGAAACGCGCGGCAAAGATTTTCGTAGCGTGTGCGGGAAAACATCTTCCTAAAGATGTGGGTCTGCAAAAGGGGATTCGTGGAGAAACAAGACTTGATGGAGGGCATCCGGATGATTCCGAGCATCATCCAGAAGGAAAATAGGACAAAAAGTTCGTGAATATTTGTGTCATACCAATCGCGGGCGAACGCAGCTGACGAACCGACAATTCTTGCGGCATGGCGGTTCGTCTCTGTGACGATATGCGCCATGATATCGTCATCCCAGTACTGCCTAAATGCCCCATACGGATCTTCGGAAGCGACAACCGCCCCAGTTTGCTGCGGAAGGAATTGCTCCCTCGCACCTTGATAGTCACCCATGGGTGACCATTCAAAATGGTTGGAAGTCCCTTCCGCATCAAAAAAAGAGTCGAAGTCGTCGTCTTCCGCAACTAACCGTTCTTCCTCATTCTCTTCTCTTAGTCTCCTTGCTCTATCTATCTCCCGCACTCTCGCTGCTTCTCTCGCATTCACTACACGCATTACCATCTCTCTCAAATCCTCAGGCACATCATCATCATCAACATACACCTGTACCATTCTGTCCCCTCTTACCCACTGGGGGCCATCGGCTGGCACCCGGCCACGGGCCCCTCGGCCACCACCGCGCCGCCATGCGCCGCCGCGCCGCGCTGCCCCGCCGCGCCGCGCTGCCCCGCCGCGCCGCGCTGCCCCGCCGCGCCGCGCTGCCCCGCCGCGCCGCGCTGCCCCGCCGCGCCGACGTCTTTGCTGCTGCGGCTCCTCTGCTGCCACGTCCTCTACCACATCTTCCACCTGCTGGTACAGCGGATGCTCATCAGCAAGGTGGAAGACGTGGTCCTCCACCATTGCGCCCTCAGGGGAGTCGGCCGTAAGGACGACAATGTAACTGAAAAAAAAAAAAAAAAATATATATAATATTATGTGCATTTCACGAAGAAAAGGTAGAAGAGTTATGAATACAAGTTTTAACACTTACGGTTCAAGAACGGGCGGCGAGCCAGAGCCAGCAGCAGCAGAGCCAGAGGCCACAGCCTGCTCGATGTACTGAAAAATAAGAGCTTGGATAAAATAACCAGAATTGAAAACATTACATTATTGGCCACCAGGCTGGTGGCTAACTATACTTATCTACAGTCCAGCATCGAACCAAACCACACCAAAGCTGAACAGCAAACAGACAGGTGTGACAATAAACAATCATCTCACAGAGAGGAGGCCTGTGTCCCAGCAGTTGGAACATTATAGGCTGATTATGCTCAGCATCAATATTGTTGAAAGAATAATTGTTGATTATTACTGAAATAGTAGTACTTTATTACCATAAAATCCGGGTGGGCCTCGTGGTCCTCCTCGGCCTCAGCAGCAGCAGCAGCAGCAGCAGCAGCAGCAGCAGAGGAGCCAGAGGCCACAGCCTGCTCGACGTACTGAAAAATAAGAGCTTTGATATAATAACCAGAATTGAAACCATTACATTATTGGCCACCAGGCTGGTGGCTAACTATACTTATCTACAGTCCAGCATCGAACCAAACCACACCAAAGCTGAACAGCAAACAGACAGGTGTGACAATAAACAATCATCTCACAGGGAGGAGGCCTGTGTCCCAGCAGTTGGAACATTATAGGCTGATTATGCTCAGCATCAAGTTTGTTGAAAGAATAATTGTTGATTATTACTGAAATAGTAGTACTTTATTACCATATAATCCGGGTGGGCCTCGTGGTCCTCCTCGGCCTCAGCAGCAGCAGCAGCAGCAGCAGCAGCAGCAGCAGCAGCAGCAGAGGACCCAGAGGCCACAGCCTGCTCGACGTACTGAAAAATAAGAGCTTTGATATAATAACCAGAATTGAAACCATTACATTATTGGCCACCAGGCTGGTGGCTAACTATACTTATCTACAGTTCAGCATCAAACCAAACCACACCGAAGCTGAACAGCAAACAGACAGGCATGACAATAAACAATTAACTCACAGGGAGGAAGCCTGTGTCCCAGCAGTTGGAACATTATAGGCTGATTATGCGCTGCATCAAGTTTACTGAAAGAATAATTGTTGATTATTACTGAAATAGTAGTACTTTATTACCATATAATCCGGTTGGGCCTCGGGGTCCACCTCAGCCTCGGGAGCCATCTCGGAGTCGGATATATCCTCCTCCTCGACGGCACCTCCGGCCTCGGCAGACCCCTCGGCCTCCAAAATGTCGTCCTCCAGGTACTCGGCGAGGTAGATGTCTTGTTCCTCCATCTCCTCCCTGTCAGTGGCGAGGTAGTCCTCCTCAAAATCTAGGACCTCCTCGTCGTCGGAGTTTTCCAGGTGCGCCAAGAAGTTGGGAGGAGCATCCTCGCCACTAACATTCCAGGCAGCCATCTAGAGAGAAAAAATATACAGTATATTATACTTACTACAACTACAACCTATGAACACAACAACACAACACAAATGGCGAAATGTGGGTGTATTACACACCTCTGCTTGGCCTTCGGGATACAGGCGTGATAGGTTACAATATTGCATATCTACTAGATAATTTCACAACATTTTACCATGACATAACTCTGTTCAGTTTTGTTAGCGGGTGGTATGTAAACTTACTTGTATCTCTGTACACACCTCTGCCTGCCCTCCAGGGAATACACAGGCGTGATAGGTTACAATATTGCATACCTACTTATATAATAAATCACAACATTTTACCACAGAACAACTCTGTACAGTTTAGTTAGCGGGTGGTATGTAAACTTACTTGTATCTCTGTACACACCTCTGCCTGCCCTCCAGGGAATACACAGGCGTGATAGGTTACAATATTGCATACCTACTTATATAATAAATCACAACATTTTACCACAGAACAACTCTGTACAGTTTAGTTAGCGGGTGGTATGTAAACTTACTTGTATCTCTGTACACACCTCTGCCTGCCCTCCAGGGAATACACAGGCGTGATAGGTTACAATATTGCATACCTACTTATATAATAAATCACAACATTTTACCACAGAACAACTCTGTACAGTTTAGTTAGCGGGTGGTATGTAAACTTACTTGTATCTCTGTACACACCTCTGCCTGCCCTCCAGGGAATACACAGGCGTGATAGGTTACAATATTGCATACCTACTTATATAATAAATCACAACATTTTACCACAGAACAACTCTGTACAGTTTAGTTAGCGGGTGGTATGTAAACTTACTTGTATCTCTGTACACACCTCTGCCTGCCCTCCAGGGAATACACAGGCGTGATAGGTTACAATATTGCATACCTACTAGATAATAAATCACAACATTTTACCACAGAACAACTCTGTACAGTTTAGTTAGCGGGTGGTATGTAAACTTACTTGTAACTTTTCTTGATTTGAATTGTTGGTTTGTGAAGGTTGGTGAACGGGGATTAGTTCTCTGAAAATATTGAAAAAACAACAAGATATTATAAATATAAGTGATCTATGAGTATGTTTATAATCTAAAGTCTATTTAGTATCTTTGTTTCAATATCTACTCTACTCTTGTGTAAAATTGATTTCAGGATGATTGAAAATATCATAATAAGTCATATTTGTATTACATTTTCAAAGCTGCAGCGGTAGAATCTATACTTTACATGTAGACAATAAAGTATTTTTATCTGAATATACATAAATTGTGATTGTGATTTGGTTTACTTGCTTTAGAAGCTCACCCTCTTTCCTGGAAGTATTTCCCTAAGACCTCTAGCCTAGTAAGCGCTTCTGTAGCACTTGTAGGAGTTAACGTTTACAAGATGTGCAAAATAATTTCATCAATTTACGTTAGTACAACGTGAACAAACTCATATACATACAGGTTGAAATGCAGTCAAACGAATTGAGAACAGTCTTTACTCAGTAAAAGTAAAAGAGTGTCCGTGGAGTTTCTTGTCCGTTCTTCTTCATAGGAACCTACTACGCTTTGGAATGGGCAACTAGCTTCATCTATCTGACTGACCGACCCCTTGATTATTCAAAAGAGCCTGTGTTTGGTTTATATTTTGAGTTTTTTTTGGTTTTTTGAGAATTTTCCAAAAACAAAATTTTTTTTTTGAACAATTTTTTTTTTGAAAAAACTTATTACCATCGTTTCATCGATACTCTCTATCGATAAGGCTGGACAGCATAGTTGGGTGAATTCAAATTTCAACTGTCAACGCTCAATGACCCTTTTTGGCACTCATCATATAAAAGATTGAAATTTATAAAATATAGCATGTAATACACCGCCACTGACCAAAATATATAGTTATTATTAGTTTTAGAGGTTTATAAATCTTACTGATACACTCAATTCATTGTAAAACAGACAATATTCCTCGTTATAGAAAACTTTTGACTAATATTTTCTTTCAAACATTTCATAAGTATTTATGATATAATTAGTGCAAATATTATCTACAAACATGTAGTAAATACTTATAAACGAATATTCATCTTTTTGCAGTCGAATAACATAAGAAAAAAGTCAATTCATCAAGAATTACAACTTTTGACGAAAGGTTCTTTTCAACATATTTCATTCGTATTTACGATATAATTAGTGCAAATATTATCTACAAAGATGTTATAAGTACTTATTTATATATTTGCAGTCGAATAACACACAAAAAAGGCAAATTTCATCATAAAAATGTAAGCGTCCCTAACGGTTTTTTCTCGTCACACATATTTATTGAAAAATATGATTTTATGATGCGGATTTCATGCAATTATTATCTAAAACTATGTAATAACAACTAATAAATGAAAATTATACACTTTCCGTTAATAAACCACAAAATTCAGTTTTCACTCACAATTTTTAGGTGGAGCTCTTTCGGGCGACCAAGGAAAAGAAATCGTTGACTTTCAACTTTTTTTTTTAAAGTTTCGGAGGCATATTTATGGTACAGAATAATTTAGTTTACGAGAATATCTACCAGGCCCGACGAGTAAACCCGCCACAGACAATATTAGCCCTTATTTAGGCGTAGAAATAATGATTTTTATAGGGTGAGTCACCGTCTCTCAAAGAGAGTCACCCGGGCTTGACGGAATTTGACAGGTGTCTCTCATTGAGAGACACCCGGGCTCAACAGGTAAAGTGCTATTTTTTGTTAGAGTCTTGACCGAGAGAATTGACCGTAACGTATATCGATGTATGGGAAAGCATGTTTTTCAACTACAATGTTAAGTTTGTTTTTGGGATAAATTCATCTCAACTACGGAACCCTTCATTGTGCGTGGTCCGACATGCACTTGGCCGGTTTTTTTATTAGTTACATCATCTACATCCACGACTTTTCGGTCTGATTGAAGTCGAATTTTCTTCTTGCAACTCACGGAACTAGGATATAAATATGCATAACCACATCAAGCATTTAATCCTTTACCCGATTCTTACTTTTACTTCCAAATTAGAAAACATTTTCTATTTCAACAAACGAATTTAAAAATAGCAAATGTCTAATTTCGCGCCATATTGGACGGTAACAAGATAGCCGTAGCAAACAGAACGGATCGGTCACCTCTCAATGGCGTTAAATTTAAAACAATGGTGGTGAGAGCGACAGAATTTCACTGACACTTGCACTGATGACGCTTTCATTACTGGGTATTGTTTGTTTATGTTTGAGTATGATGATTTTGTCGTTTAGCTCATTATTGGGTGTTTTCTCGCTGCTTGGTGCTCCAGAGAAATCTGGTTCATCCATAATCAAGCGTATAAGTCTCCCTTCTGCTCAGAGAGATCTTCAGCAAAGTAGGAATATTTTAATTACAATCAAAGGGCTTATCTGTTGAGGATCTTTGAAATTCTTTTCGTCCTATTAAAGTTACTTCCCTACCTCAGTCATTAACGTACACAATATAACACTCAGGCCTATAGTCAACTCTACCGACCATTGGGATATATTCTTCTCTTGTGCTCGAAGCTATACTTCTTAATACTTACAACTTCTTTGGAGTAACAATTGAGTCCCCTCCACACAGACAAGAGGACATTACTCAAATAAATATATAATCCAGTGATGACTCATTAAACCTACATGACATGAATAATTCACACGGCAAAGAGAGAGTACTCAGTGTTAACAAGCCGAAAATTATAACCCGTTATATCAATATGTTTAATATGTCCTTTCGTAATCAGTAAAAGTAAGAAACATCCAATGCAAATCCAACAAAACCATATGATTTTTGCAAACATACCAAGTAATATTTGCAGATTATGGAAAATAACTTTATTACTGTGAACCTTCTATACTGCAATTTAAGAATCGAGAATTGTTATGTTGTTAAATTCATCTGCAAAAATAACCTTGTCACCTTTTGACATATTTTGTACAACAGCAAATATTGGTCACGTAACAATATTACGTATTTTATCGTCAATTATGAAGTAAATTAAACTTTCTTTAGTCGTAAAGACATGTTGGAAACAAGCAACACCTGGTACGTAAAATCAATGTTTTGTTATTGATTCGTCTTCACACCCTGTTAGTGTGATATATAAATATTTAAATGAAGTTTACTACTCATTCAAATAACTTAAAATATATATATATATTTCATTAAATAAACATTATCTGCTTTAGTTCTACTTATTGTACAGACGCCAGCACATCAAGCTACTACAATCTGTCAAATTTCTTTAAAAGATTTTCAACTTTATTATTTTAAGCATAAGGTTCAAGGTTGATTGGGAAAATTTGACAGTTTCGGGTAGGTTGACCTGCTGGCGTCTGTACTATATTACAATTCGTGATAGAACGATAGTCTTGGTTGCAGTTTATTATTTGTGATACTTACGTATCTCATTAGCCTTAATGACAATACAGAAATAGAGCATCTTTAACAATGACAATATTATGTTCTTCTTTAACGTTGCTGAATCGCTTCGAGAAAATTCCAGACCAATTGACTAAACAACTAAACAAGCTCTTCCACTTATCATCGAACTTATTAACCGTGAAGATATCACACATAAAGACAGTAATTAAGCCCGTTCACGTACATTCGCCACAGATGGTGATAACTTCAACGCCTCTGAACAATAGGACATTAAGTACTAACAGTCTTTAGAAGAAACATAACTACAAGTAGGCTAAATTAACAAAAAGGTTTGATATACTGTCAGTGTTGAGTGGAAAACGTCAATCAGAAATGTGGAAATGAGTACAGAGAAAATTTGTACTCAATATTTTGCAAATTCTCCTTAGGCGAAGCAAGTTATGGGCTGAGAAAATTGTGCTCAATGTTTTTAGAATTCTTCTTATCCCAGTGAAGTTATGAGCTGGGATTTAGAACTTTCCTAATGCTTCCCGGCGTGGTTGTCCAGTCATTTAAAACTGGATAAAAAAGGACCAAGAATGAATCCCTGAGGAATACTTACAATTTTATTTTATTGAAAACGCAATATGGGTTGATGCTGTATAATTTATAGTAATTATATTTAACAATGCTACTACTCTTAAGTTTAGGCAGGTCTCGCAGTTTCATAACTATATTCTATATCCTCAACTTTGATTTTTAAACGCATCTTCTTTTCTGTTTTATTTGCCAAAAGTAGTAAGTACGTAATGAAAGTCGACCTGATTCACACATACATTGTAATTCTACATAACTGCGTAACTCGTGATACCATTTTCTCATTACTAAACAATTAAACATCAATCGATGCGTGTTAAACAAAAATATATCGTTTCATCGTTAATTTGGCAGCGGCTATTACTATTTTAACGTTAATTTTATAACAAGATCGTAAGTTTTAATTACATTGCAGGCTATAGATCTCATTCATCGTGTGAAAGTATGTGTAAAAGTTGTTTTATGCTTCCTAAACCGGTTGTCTCTCTCTGTCTTTCAAGGATTTATTCATATCGCCATCTCTCTCGCACAGTGCAATGTCGTAGTACCGTTGCGAGTAGTGTTGCGAATCGAACATGTATCGAGTAATTTAATCGGTTGTTACGATCGATTTCAGACTTATATTTGCTTACTATCTATATCAGAACTTGTCACGAAGTTAGATTTGAATGTCACGAATCTAATCTGTGTAACGACAGGTATTTTCTCTTAGCAAACTATAGATTCGTCTTCTGATTTCTAATCTCATTTTATAAATGCTTTTTCAAGACTTTTATCTTCATCTTCTGTGAGATCAAAGTACTTCAATGGTGGACTGAGACTATCAAGACCTTTGTTGTTCCCAACTCTATGGGCTAGTTTCTCGAAGGAAAATTATCGCAAAATGAATGTAACAAATTGTCAAGCGCGCGCAATGTGCTGTGATTGGCAGTTGATAAATCATTCTGGTTGAATGATTTATCAACTGCTAATCACAGCAGTTTACGCGCTTGACAATTGTTAACATTAATTTTGAGATAATTTTATGCCCTACGCTATTTCAATCATAATTTTTGTCCCTAAATGTGTGAGAAATATCATAACAGAAAAAACCAAGTATCTAATATTATAGTAAATTAAATAGAAGACCAACGTTCGCAGCTCCACAGACAGTGCTACTCGCTCGACCGCTGAAGCGGTTCCTAACATCCGATTATTCAATTCGATTAGGAGGTCGATTCCCGCACTAGTTCATAACTTGAAACATGTTTCTGCGGTAATATCATGATTACTGTAACACTTTGCTGGTACTCAGCGTTAGCATATATTTCTAATAAGCTTGCGGTTTTTTTGAGGTCACCCGTCGCAAACAGCTGTTACGAAATTCTGTTTCTCTATCGTAGGATGTTATGTTGTTTGTTTGTTTTGATAGACGAATTGTGTTTGATTTTTCTCTTCCTTGTATTTTGTATCTGTGTCAGCTGTTTCTTAGGGTCTACTTATACTGATATAAGTTTTACAGGCAATTGTACAATGTCTGTTTCACATTATTTTATCGATCATGTTAGGATTCTGGATTTTGTGTAAAAACTTGTAGGGCAAGATTCAAAGAGCACTTTGACTGAACTTTACTAAGCAGCGCAATCGACTCTGGCTGTGAGGTTATCAATATGCTACTTCCATTCCAATCAATTTAGTTAATACTATGGAAAGGTGTTTTCTTGATCAGTTAGCTCAGACCTTCAAAGTCATTCCTCATTCTTCTATTAATTTATAAGGTCTGTCTGGAGTATAATTACCTATATCTTCAGCGTAAAATTGATGAACATCCGATAATGTTTCAATTGCCTTATTTAAAACGCAATAGTGCACCTTAATTCTAGATTTTATGATTCTGTAAATCATAACCGTTAGCTGTTACGTTATGAAGATTATTATCTTCATAACATTAATTGTTCATTCAAAGAATGCATTGATTTATACTTAATTACGGTTAATTATAAACATCAACACATTTTACTTTGACTAAACTGTGGAATGCTGTGTTAACAAGTTTTGCATTTTTTTTTCTTATGAAGCAAAAGGAGTATGTAAGGATCGTAGCAGGTGACGTTTTGTAGTTTCTGCCTACCCCATGGGAAGAAGGCGTGAGTTTATGTATGTGAATGTTCTTTCTATTCTGTAGGATAAACTTTTAGCGATTGCATCTTCTATAAAGTATTCCTTTGGTAATGTTCCATTTTGTTATTCTTTTGTTTGTTTTTACTTTTAATCTTTACAAAACCGATTTCGCCAACATTAAGCTTTGTATGAAATCAAAACACTCTTTGTTGGATTCTTAGTTCATCTATAGGTTACGGATTTGTCTACATTTCTTAATATACCTCCCCAAATCGTTCTGGCTATACATACAATCCAACGGATAGATAGATACAAACCTTACTATAAAGGGGCCAATGGAAATTTTCAAATCCGGGCAAGTACCAATGTGACTTTTTCAATTCATATGTACTTTCTACACTACAAGTTTATTTTGCATATCACTGACATTGGTGGAGGAAAACTTTGTGAAGGAATCTGGACTTATAATTATTAATATAATAATAATAATAAATCTTTATTTATACAAAAACCTTCAACAATGCTTAAAAACTAGGTCGCATGAATTACAGTGAATAAAGGTCATACAAATAGAGTAAACCCTGACCCAAACTAAGAAATCCTGTGACTTAGGAGTCAGTGTTCTACTGTCATAGTGACAGCAGAACACTGACTCCCCCCCCCCCTCCTGAGCCTTTTACTAAAAAAATGTGATATATCGGTATACAAAATCATGGCAAAAAATAACACAGGTTTGAAAGTATGTGCAATGCAATTATTTCAAAAGAATTATACTAGTAGTATAGGAATTTATTACATGGAGTTGTAATGTGTGTGTGCGTGTGTAATATGTGTCTAAAATCGCCAACCCACCTTCAGCAAGCGTGGTGATGAAGGTGGGTGGTGACTGGTGACCCCACTCTTCATGACTTCTCTGTATAAGAAGATGTCTTTGCCCAGCAGTGGGACAATATTAGGCTGGTATTATTATCACGTAACCTTGATCGATTTGTCACTACGGCTACCAACAAGGATGTAATTATACAAGAACGACAGTGAACGTTGAATTTAATAAGAAACCAGTAGAAGCCGACCTTAGACTAATTTGTTGAATGGGGCTGACTTGCCATAAAGACAAAATATGTTTTACACCTCAATAAGCGTTTGTGTTATTTGTCAATATATTTTAGTACCTACCTATTACAGTAGTTCTGAGAGAATTGTGGCAAGGTCTTCCAATCGTTATTGTAATTGTTTCGAAATCGTTTAATGGTATGGTGTGATTCAGAATGTTATTTATTCAGCTGAGAATCTTAGTGGTATCGTTTGTTTATCTCGTTCGAGATTTCTTAGTTTAATCAAGAGGATGACCAATGGCATCCACTTGTGAATATCGATAATCCCGATGGTCGATGGAGGTGACGACTCCTGGAATGGAGACCGCGTATCGGCAAGCGTAGTGTGGGACGCCCCCCAGCAAGATGAACCGACGACCTTAAAAACGTGACTGGGACAGACTGGATGCGGTAGCCGGAGGACATGGCAGAGTGTTGTGGCGCAGCCTGGGAGAGGCCTATGTCCAGCAGTGAACTGCTATAGGCTGAGTTGATTGATTGATATTGCAAATCGGCAATAGTGATTACGACGTTGTTGAAGATGTCGGTAAAAATATGACGATTGTTCTTGAAGATGTCGGTAAAAATATGACGATTGTTGTTGAAGATGTCGGTAAAAATATGACGATTGTTGTTGAAGATGTCGGTAAAAATATGACGAATGTTGTTGAAGATGTCGGTAAAAATATGACGAATGTTGTTGAAGATGTCGGTAAAAATATGACGAATGTTGTTGAAGATGTCGGTAAACATATTGACGAATGTTGTTGAAGATGTCGGTAAACATATGACGATTGTTGTTGAAGATGTCGGTAAAAATCATGCCGACTGGGAGCTTTACTGGCGTGCGCCGCGTAAACCAATATAGTTCATCATCATCATCAATTCAGCCGAAAGACGTCCACTGCTGGACATAGGCCTCCCCGAAAAAGGGGGGGATTTGCCATAATCGCCACGCTTGGCAGGCGGGTTGGCGATCGCAGTATGGTTTTAAAAATGCATAGAGAACACTGCTGCCCATTCTCTGTAAGTCCCTTAGTCGCCTTTTACGACACCCACGGGAAGAAATGGGATGGTGCTATTCTTTACGTCCGGCACCAAACGGAACCATAGAGTTATAAATATGAAAACAATGTATTACAGAATGAATACATTGTTTACCTGGATTAACCACAGAATCATCTAAACACATAGAGAACTTTCAATCCCGGTAGTACGTTGCCGTGGGCTATTTTCCGAAATCCACGCGTGCGAAGCCGCGGACAAAAGCTAGTAAAGAATAATTTTATATTAGGATATCTAGCAGCCATAGAATCATCTAGAACCGTACAGGTATCACGTCTGTGATTTCTTACATCATGTGTAGTTTGTACACTCGCTATGAGCTTGCGGCGATTGCCATCAGACCTTGGTGTACGTTTCCTATACAAGCTAGCTGCTTGGCGCCACTTAGGTACTTAACAAGTGCTTGAGACTTACTAATTGCTTGCCTTTAGATAAAGTTAGGTTACGTGATGTTGTTTTGTAATGTTAGGTCTGGTTTGCAAAGGTATTAGATTCTAATTTGTATCCTGTTTCGTTTTGATTGTCCCGTTCTTGCATACAAGTTGTTTGTTTGACTAGGGACTAGGTATAGACTTTTGACCGTATCCAACGATGTATCATTCATTTCTTCTACCTGTTCCACTTACAAAAAACTAACCTACAGCCTTAAGCTAGCACCAAAGGATGCTTCTTATATAAAATACAAAAAAAAAATTGAAACGTGTTTCAGCCAAACAATCACACGAACGGCGACTTCTTCGGTATTTTATGATTAAAAAAAGTTGAATGAAAACTTTTTTCACGCGCTCTTGGGAACGTCCATACAAAATAACCTATAAAAATTAAATAAGCCAGGTAAAACAATGATGCATATAATAACATCTTCCCTGAGAGAGGAACTGATGATATAACCTTTATTGATGCACTGCATTTCCTACATGCCCGGCGTCCGCCAGTATTCCTCCGCGCTTCGGTGGCGCGAGACGTGCAGCCGCCATTTAAAAAAACCGAAACGTCATCGTCATTTGTTTATAGTTCGAAAATCGAAATATCGAATACAGTTCAAAACAAAAAGGTTTAAGTTAAAAAGTTTATAGTGCTCTGTGAAATGTTGATAGTTTCGTCGCATTATTAAAGGATTTGTCATTCGCATTGTTTTTGCGGGTAAGTTTATCAATTATATTGTCAGTATTGAAATATCAACTATGCTGAATGTTTATTATTTCGTGATTCATTCGATGACAAGCGATAGCTAGCCGTACCGCTATATAATTAGGTGGGTAAACTGATGTTTATCATTTAGAATATTTTCCTACCTGCACCCTAATTGTGTAACACACTACCTATTAATCACCACTCATTCATTTACAGTGCTGTTTGTATAATTTTAAGTTACCTTTTATTTTTAATTTTGCATACATTGTCTACATTTCAATTTCTTAAGATAATGATAAGTGGAAGCGAGGAGTCTCCTAACACAAGCAATTCCTTACTTAAAAGGTGATCTCCATTAACATGTATCTATATTTCCTTTGTAATTGAAATAAACATTTTTATTATTTTATTATTAATCAAGATCTGAATGATTTTAAGGATATTGCTAATCCATTGCTCCATATGTTCGAAAAATTCGTCTGCTCAACAACGTAAATAACTTAATGAATGTTGTTCAACTGTCAAAATGAAACCTATTGTCACTGATAGTGTGTTAAGTCTCTTACAGACTCACTCGATATCGCGGGCGCGACAGGTAGCGACAAAGACATTCTGCTACTTACTAGTGTCGCGTCGCGCCCGTGATATCGCACCAGTATGTACGATCCTTTACGCAATTACTCCGCTGGTGCTCAACAATGATTGAAACATATCCCTGCCCTTGAATTTCTGTATAGCAAACGATATTTTTTGAAAGGACACTATCTTTATAAATTTCGCATATATGTAGATCTGTTTGGAAATATCTAAATCCAATATCATCTTGTTTATGCAAATTCTATCTTTATCTCACTACAAAGTTGTTACTTCAGTCTGAACTGATAGTGCGCTTATCATTAAGGGCACAATCAGTTCCTAGACACATTCAGTTCTTTCTTTTTTTTTTCTAGAGTTTAAAATTGACCACTGTAATGTTAATTAGATTTAGTTCGGGGTGAGAGCCTGGTGATCCGTCACACAGGGTATCCTAGTATGGACGCCAGTCTCTCACAAAGGATCATATTTTATGCATTTTTGTCAAAACGTTATAATTCTTGTCTCTGTCTTTATTTATGTGAACCTTTGTGAAGAGAGAAATAAAATTATACTTATACTTATTCAATAGAACATTTTGACTCCGTTTTCTTTCTGCCTGCAAGAAAATAAAACAAGATAAATAAGATCTTTATTCCACTAGACAATATGAGCTTCCCAATATCGCTATGGTCATCTGTATCTTACAAATAATAAAAAAATTTAATCAAACTAAGTACCTAGTTTAGTAACATAGGCTTCTACAGACTGGTGCGATATCAGGGGTCGCGCTGCCTGTCGCGCCTGCGATATCTAAAAAATGCGAAATTAAGGCTTAATTTAAAAACAAACCTTAATTAGTAATTAAGTACATAGATTCCTAGACTAATAGATAGCAGGTTATGTGCATAACTCGCAAACGAAAACAACACGTGCTATAAGAGTAGCCTCCTTTACGGTCATGTTACGACACGAACTTCAGCATTAAGGGGACGATAACCGGCTTTTAATTATTTTATACTGAAGATCACGTCTAAACGAGTAGTGTTAATGATTTGAAAAAAATATATGATAAATTAGAGCATTTTCTCAATAATTTAATATGTGAATATTTTAGATTATGTTTATATTACATAGTGTAATTAATTTGTAAAGTTATGTCTAACGCGGATAAAAAACTGAGAATGGCGCAAAATCTACCGAGCGTATTTTTCTGAAACCTTCACCAATTTAAAGATAATTTAATTATTGATCTTTTAGTATACGCGATTTATTAAAATACCTTTTGTTTTGTGTATAATAAATTAATAATGCGTCAAATTGGGGACAGCGCTCCTTGATGGGAGAGTCCTATTACTGGCGGCTGAACATACGACGCGTTGCGTGAGCTCAGTACAGAACACGCAAGCTAACCACTCAAGGTCACTGGCATATATCTGCGTCTTTATAATCAGCATCGATCAATGCGGATGCTGATGCTGATGTTGAAAATGATGCTGAAGTTCCGCGGATGCTGATGCTGATGTTCGCAACAACCCTGTTACATAGCTCTAAGATGTTCTACTCGTTCAGGACCGCTAAACGCCCATAACATAGGCGTCATAACAATAAAACTTCACCAACACTATTGTGTCTTGTTCAGGTTCCTTGAGCTGCAACAAGTCTTCCTGCCTTACGCATTTGCAATTTAAGTGCAGGGCAGGTCAAGTTGACAAGAATAGTGACCCGCACATGGTTCAAAATCGCTACACACTTCATAAGACACATTACTTTTTACCAAATATTGAGTGCATACCAAGAAATTTAATAAAATCTAATTTAATAAATCAAAAACCTGATTGCGTATAAAGTGAACTTAAAAAAAGATGGAAACAACATTTATATAAATTAATAAGTACTATAAATAATCTCATGCAGTTTATAGTACTTATTAAGTTCAGTTTTAGATTTTTTATTTTATACTTTTTAGTTAGGATTATAAGACGGTAAATTAGGTTATATACTCACTTATAATCGACAGATAACGACCTCTTACTACCTCCTACTACTCCAAAAGTTCGGGATATTTTTTTATAATTTCTCATTTAAATTACTTTTAAACATATAATAAGTATTGTATAATTTTGTAATCATCTTTCAAAACCCTTCATTTTGATACCCACTAGATAAGCTTGGGAGATATATTTTTTTCGAAGACACTCCTTTTGGCGACAGAAACCCGCCATTTTGATTTTTAATAATTTTAATATGTGACACTCGCGCAATAAAGACGAATCTCTCGACATATCATTCATCAAAATCGGTTCAGCCGTTTAGTAGTTACGAGGGAACATAGGCAGTCGGGTAAAAACTGGTGCACGTTTCGATTGAAAGATCGACCGACACCCACAGTGGAGACACAAAAGTTATACAAAACTATGAGATACATTATTTATTCTTCAGTAGTTGTTATAAAATAATAATTATGCTAACTAAACAATCAACATACGTGAGTATAGTTTACGAGTACCTAACTATATTATTTCCAAAACATTGTCTTGATCATTATCAATCATGAACTACCAGTCATCATGTTTTGCAAACAAACTAAGAATGTTTTATATTATTGTAGTATTCAACGTTGTTTTTTGTTATTGTATATAGTTGTAAATGCTATAAAAGAAATTGTATGTTTAAATAAACAAATACATTTTTTGTTGTGACTACGTCCATATTCTGATTAGCAAAGCCTTTTTATTGTAAAGCTGGCTTTGTCAAATCTAATTTCTAGTGTAGAAGCCAATCAATCGTAGGAAATTCTCGAAAACACCCTTAATAGCACCAGGCAGTACACTTATAAATTACACTGTAATCAAGAATAATCGACACACATAATTGACACGATAACAAGCCACTGTCAGAAGTAAACCGTCTGACATTTGAAGGTCTACAGTCTGGCATCAACTATCGTAGCCATTGCTGTTGCAATATTCGTTGCAGACAGTGCACATGACGAAAACGCAAGGATTTCCATATCTGCTGTTGTAAGACCCAATACCTGTACAGTTCCATTGTCTTATGTATGGTGTAATGGCGTAACAATAGTCTTTTGGTCATCTTTTTTAACAAGCGATGGTTAGTTTGACGGTCTGTCCATATTTGTGCAAGGAAAATTAGAAGATGTCGGGAAAGAAAAACAATCACAAAAAAAAAACTTATTTTTAATTCGAAAATGGATAAAGTAAGAAATGTTACATACAACATTAGTTTTTGTTTATACTAAACCTCTTAAGGGGTCATTGCACACATCATTATGAACAACTTTTACTATGGGACCAACCTTGAAATCGCGAAAAAAGAATCAGCTGTCCCTACATTTAAGTTCGCTGAACTCGTCAAAATGTAGGGAACAGCTGATATTTTTTTCGCGATTTAAACTTTGGTCCCATAGTAAAAGTTGTTCATCATGATGAATACAATGACCCCTTAAGAGGTTTAGTATAAACAAAAACTAATGTTGTATAATTAAGGGGAAGTTTGAAAGTGGCGCCAGTGACAGAAAAGTTGAAAGGAAATCGTTTGGCTTGGTATGGGCATGTGATGAGGAGGGAGGAAACGCATGTAACTAAAAGAGTGATGAATATAAATGTTGATGGATGGAGAGGGAGAGGAAGGTCAAAGAAAAGATGGATGGATTGTCTGGGAACTTATGTGAAAAAGAAGGGGGTGAATGATAGCGTTACAGCTGACAGGGGGGAATGGAAGAAGAAATCGTGTTGCGCCGATCCCAAGTAACATGAGACAAGTGCAGGGAGATGATGATGATATTTATATATATAATATATACAACATGTCGAGATCAGGTCAATCCCCTTAAGAGGTTGTGCGTTAACTCCGGGACATATTGTATAAATTAAAATTTTATTATATTATTATTAATTATACAACTTATTACTATGGGACCAAACATGAAATCGCGAAAAAAAAATCTGCTGTTCCCTACATCTTGACGAGTTATTCGAACATAAATGTAGGAACTGTGAACTGTTGATTTTTTTTCGCGATTTCAGGTTTGGTCCCATAGAAAAAGTTGTTCATAATGATGATTACGAAGTAACCCTTTAATAGGTTGTGCGTTTATTCTGGGACATGTTGTATATACTTAAAAAAATATTATTCATTAAGTTAAAAGGTTCTGTGCTTATTTTAATTGCGGTTCTCAGGTGAATTGATGAACACACTCTAGGAGTTTAGTAGGTACTGCCCATCCTCTTGACGTAACCCCAGTTTACGACACACATGAAAGTAAATACAAATTCAATAAAAGTTAAAGATTCGAGTTTAACAAACGAACTATCGTGTTAACTAACAATTAACTGGTATCTTAACACACAATATTGCGTTTTGAACGATCAAACACTACCGCATTTCATTTCAAACACTTAGAAATCTGCACACCCCAGAAAACAAAATAGCGTATCGTTAAATATTGATATTGGTTTAATACAAGAGCTATGGAAATATCCAAAAATTCCAAGGGAAAAAAAGCGGTCAAAGAATCAGAGGTGACTAAGATATTAATGATTTAATGATTTATCAACATTTATGATTAATCACGAGTTCACAACACAACAGGCGTAAGTCCTGATTTCATAATTAATTATTAGGTAACAGAAATAAATCAAGAGATGACATACAGAAACCTATTCATTTGATTAAGTATTTGCATAAAACTTTCGCAGGCAGCACATAATAATGTACCCTCGTATATTTGCAAAGTAGGTGCTGTTTTCTTTGACAATTAAGTAAATGAATATGGATGTCATCATCTAATACTTAATACTTCCTTGAGGCGTTTAAAAAAAACGTATTTTCTAATTTATTATTTTATTTACGGCTTACGTGTTTCACAACGTTGTATCATGCAAAACCTCAAAGTATATTTCGTTAACCTTGATTTATTGGCACTGTACTATTTCTATTTCATATGCGTGTACCAAATAAAATATTTCTATTATCTTTCTTTTATTTCTTTATTTTATTTAAAATAGTGTATAATATTCTTCTATCTATTATACATTTTTCATCACTATTCTACTAGTATATATTTTATTGGTCTTAAATGGCAAAAGAAAAATGTTTTTTTTTTTTTTTTTTTCCTTCTGGCTTCGCACGGTTTGTGCATTTAGCCAATGTCACGTTTTAGTTCTTGTAAAATATTGATGAAATGAATTATAAATGCATGATGATGATATCCCCGCCCACTCCCCTTGAGTTTCAGTAAAGATGTGGCACTTTACTGAGACCTCACGCGGACTTCTTGAGAGAACTTGGAGCGAAGTTGCACTGTTGTGTTTAATTTGCCTACACTAATGCACGTTCACAAACACTTAATGGTTAATAATCCACCATTATTACACATTAATATTCGGCTAAACACAAATTTTGGAAAATTAAACAAACTGCTGAACATGACGCTTCACTTTCCCGCCAAGAAGTCAAAGAAAAATGTTAGGTAAGTATCTATTTGTTTCCAGTTGCACATTGAAGTCTAAGGAATAGGGATGAGTATAGATAGGTATAATATATTGCCACAGCTGATTATACAAAACACTAGCTTCTTCCCGCGACTTCGCCCTCGTGGTAGTCAACTAGACTATAAAAGATATACCTTATAGCACTTGGCAATTGTATAGCTTTATGCCAGTGAAAGAATGTTCGAAATCGAGTCCGTAGTTCCAGATTATTTCAACATCCAAACTTACAAACAGTACCTCCATATTATAATATTAGTATAGACTAGCGCGCGCCCGCGGCTTTGGCCGCGTGGGTTTTTCTAAGTAAGCGCAAGTTACTCCTTATAACATCAGCTATCTGCCAGTGAAAGTCGAGTAAAAACGGTCCAGCCGTTTCGGAGATTAGCCGGAACAAACACAAACAGACAGACAATTTTTTTTTTATATGTGTATGAGCATTGCCACATGAAAAGTACTGTTTTAGTTTTTACCTTAACAAGCATTTGCTTTATCACCGATAACTTGTTTATATTCACTGAATAATCTATCGCGCCCACCACTACTCACCTACTTTATGGATATATATTTTAATGTTTTTCCTAATAAGGCGGTCAATCAGTAACGGACACAAAACAATGATTTTATTTCCTGTAAACATCCCGTGTGAGTTGTACCCATCAACAAATCTACATACTACATCTCAGTGTACGGACAAACAAATACAATAAGTATACCGTTTAAACTAAAAAGCTGTAATTCTGACATTACAAACAGACACTTCAATTTTATATATTTGTATAGATAAGTAAGCACACTGTAAATATTTCACCATAATAATCCAACTGTCTAACATAAGCAGCAGATGATCATAACGAGCCACAATAAACACTCATCATAATTGATTCCTGATCGAGACTGACTAATTTCCAAGAAGTGCATAAATACGCATGATATATTCCGCTTTAATGAGCTCACAGTAATCGATGCAACAGTGCGTCTGTTCTAACGTAATTATAAGGTTGAGAGCTCACGGGTTTAAAGGCTTCTACATACCGGGGCGACTTGTCGCGCGACGCGACGCGACACAAAGGCACCGCCCGTCCCGCGACACGCGGGGCCTTTGTGCCATGTCGCGTCGCGCGACAATTCGCGCTGGTATGTAGAAGCCTTAATGCCAGTACTTAAAACAGTTAAAACTGTGTCGTGATTTCTTTGATTTAATTTAAAAAAAATGTATTATTTAAATACCGAATTATAATATTCACTGTTGCAACACTGTCAAAGTACAAATTATTAATGTTGTAACAAACTATTAAATGGATTTTCATTATGGCAACTGAATGTATTATTTTACTTTGGTAACACAGAAATAACGATTATGATATTATCGTTATTTCTGAGTGGGGGAAAAGTCATTTTAAATTGTAAAATGTAGTATATAGTCTGTCGTCGTTTAGTTGTGAAACAGTGCAGTTGTGTGGAATAAAGTGTTAGCAAGAAAAGAGTGTATACCTTCAAATGTGTATGACCGAAATACACGGGATATATGGCAATGCGGGTAAGAGCTGGTTGAGACTTGCACAGACCAGGGAAGCATGGCTCAAAAGAAAGTTTGAAAAAAATTAAAAGTTTTTATTGGGACTCGCACAGGAAGATCACAAACTAAACTCTGTACCTGAGAAGCATATAAGTGTAAGCACCAAAATTCAGACTTAACGGGAGGTTTTTTCTCAAAAATAACTGACAATCTTGATTATAAAGAGCTTGTGAAATAAAATGTGCTAACATTTTGGAGAAAATGTTTTATTAGCTAATAATTACACTATTAAACTTTATTTAGGTAACAATATTAAGATCAGATGAGATTAAGTTCAGTTCAGTATATTGGAAATTAAAAAAAACTGTATCACACCGATAAGATCGCTGCGCATGCCGTGCCATCGAAAGTGTAGCGGCAAAACAATGTAACTCCGAACAAACACTAAAATTTTAATGATATCGTGGTATCTTCATGTACAATCACTTAAAATATTATGCTTTAAAATATTTCCTGGAAATACATTACAATACAATTTAGACGTAAAGTTGATTTTACTAGTCACAGTATTATGGTTTTGTAGAAAATAACACATACATTAAGATAGTGTATCATCATCATCATCATCAGCCCATAGCAGTCCACTGCTGGACATAGGCCTCTCCAATTGCACGCCATTCAGCTCTATTCTCTGCAACTCTCATCCAGCTGCCACCAGCCACCCTGCGAAGATCGTCGCTCCACCTAGCCTGAGGGCGTCCTACCTTACGTTTGCCAATTCGCGGTTTCCACTCAAGAACACGTCTACCCCAACGGTCATCGGTTCTACGACTAATATGGCCGGCCCATTGCCACTTCAGCTTGCTTATTCTGTGGGCTATGTCGACAACTTTGGTTCTCTGCCGGATCACTTCGTTCCGGATTCGATCCCTCAGAGAGACTAAGCATAGCCCGTTCCATAGCTCGCTGAGCGACCTTGAATTTATGGACCAGCCGTACCGTGAGTGTCCACGTTTCGGCTCCGTAAGTCATAACAGGTAGGACGCACTGATTGAAGACCTTCGTCTTTAGGCTCTGTGGAATACGCGACGAGAAGACTCGACGAAGCTTCCCAAATGCTGCCCAGCCCAGCTGAATTCTTCTGTTAACCTCCCTCTCAAAGTTGTTTTTACCAAATTGCAAAGTTTGCCCGAGGTAAACGTATTCTCGAACAACCTCGAGAGCACCGCCATTAACAGCAATCGGTCTCGGAGTGACGTGTTCGTTGAACATAACCTTGGTTTTGTCCAAGTTCATCCGGAGACCAATGCGTACAGAAGAATCAACTAGGCCGTCCAGCATCTGCTGCAAGTCATGCAGCGATTCAGCCATTATGACGATGTCATCTGCAAATCTCAAGTGTGAGATTTACTCGCCGTTGATGTTGATGCCCCGTCCTTCCCAGTTTAGCGTCTTAAACACATCCTCCAATGCGTTAGAGAACAATTTCGGGGAAATTACGTTCCCTTGTCTCACCCCTCGACGCAGGGGGATATGCTCAGTTCGCCGATCCTGAGTTTGGACGGTCATAGTCGCGTTGTCATAAAGACATCTCAGCACTTGGATGTATCGCCAGTCGACTTGGCATCGCTGCAGAGACTCCAAAACAGACCAGGTTTTGATAGAATCAAAAGCCTTCTCATAGTCCACAAATGCAAGACATAGGGGCCGATTATACTCTTCGGACTTTTGTATAATTTGTCGCACTGTGTGGATGTGGTCTATGGTACTGTATCCTAAGAAGTAAGATAATGTAAGATAGTGTATTAAACTCAAAATCGCAAAAAATGGAGTTACAGTGTTATACTTCACAAGCACAACTAACCCCAATACATCACAACAATCACAGAAACTGAAACAAACAATAGTTAAAATCACACGACAGCAAATAGTTAAAAAAGAGGAAACTGTTGAATATGAATTGTGTATAATTATAATACTGTAGAGTGTAGAAGGATAAGAAAGATCTAGAGAGGTCACAGCAAAAATGATAAGCCTATAGATATTAAGTCAGAAACAAAAATACAATCTGACACCAATTAGATGTTTTTCATACATTTAAGCCTTTTAGGTCATGGATCACAGCACCTAAAAATATCCTAAGTCAAACTCGGTCAATAACTCATAATGAGATATTGCGCTTACAGAAGCAGAAACTTAAAGTAATCGATGTACGTAACCATCGGTAGCTGTTCTAGCGGGACTAAAGTTTAAAGCACAGTGCACACGTGCTGAATTGTACAGCACAACATAATTTAATAAATGATAAATGATTTTATTTCTGTAAGTAGGTTTGTACAACCACTTTTACACGTCAATCATATTTTAAATACTAGATGAGGTCGGCGTTTCCTATCTGACTACTCTGAGAAGAAAGGCCGAAACAAACTCAGAGGTCATAGTCTCTTTTAAAGTCCAGACATAATCTTGGTCAGATCATGTGAAGACCATGTAGATTGGTGTCTGAAATGGTCTTTTGAGGAAAGAACCACACAGGTTGAGTGGACCCCGACCAGTCAGTGCACGCATTTGTCAGTAATCGTGCAGCTCTACTCAGAATTTAAGGAGCTCAACGATGCGACGATCAATACCAAAGAAAGGACATTTGGGTAGGCCACTTATATGACTCAATAAACACAAACATCTGGTTGATGAGTCATGTCATCTTGGATCTGTGAACATAGCACTTGAAACTCTTACTCTGAGTGAGGGCTCAAACACGATTCTAAGGTTTCCACGTTTTCTTTTCATGGTAATCAGTGCCACTGCTGCTGTGCCCGTCTTTCACTATATAAGTAATTATCTAATTCCAAGAGCAAATGTTTGGATGGGTCAATAAATAAAAAGTCATCATTACAGCCGAAAGACGTCCACTGCTGGACATAGGCCTCCCCCAAAGGGGGGGTTTGCCATAATCGCCACGCTTGGCAGGCGGGTTGGCGATCTCAGTTTGGTGTTAAAATGCATAGAGAACGCTGCTGCCCATTCTCTAGTAAGTCCCTTAGTCGCCTTTCACGACACTCACGGGAAGAAATGGGGCGGTGCTATTCTTTACGTCCGGGACCACGCAGACAGAAATAAAAAGTAATTTAAGGCTTCTACATACCGGGGCGACTTGTCGCGCGACGCGTCGCGACACAAAGGCACCGCCCGTCCCGCGACACCCGTGCCGTGCCGCGTCGCGCGACAAGTCGCGCTGGTATGTAGAAGCCTTTATTCAAATTCGGCTGAGAATCACAGCTCACTTCTGCTCTTTGAACGTCAAAATTACAGCGACAGTCCCCGAAAACACCCACCCTTCACCACTTCCAAACACGATTGCTTTAGCTGGGAAGAAGTGGCCCTATGAACTCCCAGATAGGTGTTACTACTGGCAGAAAAGATTACGAATAGAAAGTTAATCATCACAATTTATGAGAAAAGATGTCTATAATTTATTATCAGATATAATATATAATATTATGAAACGCTTGCAATCCCATTGGCCGGGGCAATAATACTGGAGAGTAATTTGGAAAACTATGGTATATTAAGTTTAATTTATTTTGATATAAGTAACTATAAGTATTTGATAGCAATGTTTGTGATTGAGTTGCGAGTATAAGATTCGTTTCTGCAGTCATGTTTTGACTGCAGAAACGAATCTTATCTATCTTATCTTGTCATTTGAGTCATGATTTCATGACCCAAATGACCGATGACTGATGGCCATTGGAGCAGACAAGTCCTGGAGTGGAGAACACGTATTGGCAATCGTAGTGTGAGATGCCTGCCTCCCAGCTAGATGGACCGATGACCGTAAAAATGAGGCTAGGATAGACTGGATGCGGAAGGTGGAGTATAGGGTGTTATGGCACAACCTTTGACCTCTCCAAGGCTGTGCCATCACTCCTAAATAAAGCAGTTGACTGCGATAGGCTGAGTTGATTGTTGATTGATGACCCAAAACTCATTTTTAGGGTTCCGTACCCAAAGGGTAATACGGGAACCCTATTACTAAGGCTCCACCGTCTGTCTGACTGTCTGTCTATCTGTCTGTCTGTTTGTCGGTCTGTCCGTCTGTCACCAGGCTGTATCTCATGAACCGTGATAGTTATACGGTAGATGATGCATTTCTGTTGCCGCTATAACAAAAAAACAGAATAAAATAAATATTTAAGGGGGCTCAAATACAACAAACGTGATTTTTTTGCTCGTTTTTCCTCTATATTGATAACGGCAACAGGTAGACGCTTAAAATATTCACAGAATATTTAGTTATATATTCACTTTAAAAATAAATAATTAAATTAAAATAAAACAAATATTTAAGGGGGGCACCCATACAACAAACGTGATTTTATTTGCCATTTTGATAGATAATGGTACGGAACCCTTCGTGCACGAGTCCGACTCGCACTTGGCCGGTTTTTTTATATAATTTGTCACAGACATACTGTCAATATATTTAGCAATCATCCCAGTCATTTAGAAGCCTCCTCTTGTAGTGCTTTCATACGTGAAAAAGCAATTGCTATATTTTCAGTTACTAGAATTAATTTAGAAATATTTTTACACTGGAGATAACTTCTACATGACTGCTTGCTACTTTTTTTTAATTACTAATGTGTTCACACAAGAACATATTTTTTTCAACATGATTTCAATTGTTGCTTCCTTGGATATAGATAAATTAATAGCCATAGGTAAACTTTCAACACCAGAGACTGTACACCGCGGTTGATCTCAAACCATGTAGGTCACGTGTGGTTCACAACGGTATTCTAACCAGTTCTAATGATTATCCTAATGTACGGCCATTGCTGGTGCACACTCCAGCTTGAATGACTTACAAATTGAATGTTTAAAGTTACAAATTGCAGTTTATAAGGCAAGAACTGAGGTGAAAATTTATTTCGACAGATAATTAGAAATACACGCAGCAAATCCCGGTAAGTTTGTGAATGTGTTTTACCATCTTGTGTAAAAGTTACGTCAATGTTTCAATAGACCTTTGTTTTTCCTAGGAGCTTTAATTCACAGAAATCTGATCAGTTGGATATGCTATCAAAACATAAATCGGCATGTTTGTAGTTTTGATCAAATAAGCAAAAAAAATTGACTAATGTCGAGACACAATCTCACATATCAGACAAAGTATACTATAAGATTCGGTTAAAAAACAAAATCTATCAAGTTCCATTTCAATTCTATTATAAAAGCACCACTCAATCTAAGTATGACATTACATTACTAATGAAATGAAATCGTTTATTCTGTAAATAGGATATTAGAATCAATTTTACACGTCATATAAAAAATTAAAATAAATAATCTAGATGTCGCCGACATTTCCTATCTGACTACCCCTGAGAATAAATGGCGAAACAAACTCAGGGATCAAAGTCTCTTTTAAAGTCCAGACATAATCTTGGTCAGATCATGTGAGGACCATGTAGATCCGTGTCTGAAATGGTCTTTTGAGGAAAGAACCACACAAATTTAAGTGGACCTGTCCAATCAGTGTAAGCATTTGTCAGTAATCGTGCAGCTCAACTCAAGACTAAGGAGCTCAACGACTACGACTAAGCATCATCATTCTGTGTTTGATTCCGAATACACAAACTGCATCTGTTCTGCACTACGCCTACATCATAGGTATGTAGGCCACTTGTATGGCTCACAAACGGTACTATTCTAACCAGTTGATTATCCTAATGCATGGTCATTGCTATTGCACATTTAGCGGTTTTAATGGCCGACATTCCAAATCTTAATAGTTAGCATGATGTTGAGGAAAAAATCGCGGTAGTGTAAGCTCCAGTTAGAAAGAAGAAAAGAAACAAAATACATTTATTTAGCACACTACTAAAAGGAACATAATATAATATACTGGGTCAAATTAAATTAGGTAGCAAAACTCCGCAGACGTGACGGGTCTCGACGGGGATTAATATCTTAACATGATCAAACAAAAAAAAACATTTGATGAGTTTTATTTATGTGTCATCAAGCGCCGTTAGTGTAGTCAACTAAAATATCAGTACTTATATTTTTTTTTGTGGAAACTTCGCTGGCGTGATGAGTATCGATAACTAAACACGATAAAAAAAAAACATATTTGCTCAACTCCAGTAACTATAATCGAAAAAAAACATCAAATCTTTTATTTTTTTTATTTGGTCGTGTTTAGATATCGATACTCATCATCTATGCGGAGTTTCGCTAGCTAATTTAATTTGACTCTGTATATTATATTGTGTTCCTTTTAGTCTGATGAGTCTTTTAGATAAAAAAAAAAAACAAATAAAGTGTAAAGTGCGAAGAAATTAGCAGGAAAGTGTGCCTCACGGCTGCGCCAAAAAGGACCAGTTGAGCAAAAATGCCAGACAACTAGTGCCTGACGCTGGTTTTCAATTGAACCTGTGACGCTAGTTTTCAACTACACCTGACCTAGTAGGGGTCTTTGGTTGGATATAAAAACGGTTTTGCCAAGCATTGTATCTGACGGCAAGCAAGAGTAAGTTAAACTAGAGGTTGCTGACACAACCATAATATTCCACCATTCCTGAACACGTTATCTAACTGGGTGGGTGAATTTAGGCTACTTATTGAATATTTTTGTATTAGGTACCTAGTTTTGTTAACTTTAGTTTGTTTTGATTTTGTATTAATTTGTTTGTTTTAATTTTGTTTAATTAATTTATTAAGTTCTATTTAGTGCAACTTTATAATATAGTCTATTGTTTCTATTTTTCTTTTTTGCAAGTTACAACAATGTTTTGTGTGCATGCAGAGTTTACCTATAAGTGATTGTTACACTTTATTCTAATTTGTTGCTTCGTTTTCATTTGCATATGCCAGTGTATACAATTGTTGGTGAACCAAATAAATAAATAAATTCCTTTACAATTTCTTAAAAAAATCGAGTTTTAAAGAAAAATTCAATTTTCTCAGAATAAGAAAGTGCATTAGGAAACTGCTATCATTTAGCTGAAAAGTTAGTCAGCTCTTACAGCACTCAAGAGGTTTTCATTGAAATTGAGGAAGTGATGATGATATCATGTGACTCATGATGCTTAACGGAGCCTGCCCTGATAATCACTTGTGATTGTGAGGTCACCAGTTTATACAGGTATGAGGAACAGGGTGAATAATTCCTCATCTTCCATTGAATCACTTATCCCGATCAGGGTTAGTTTCTAAAATACATTTCTTAGCGTAGGTACTCCTCGACTATTTCCGTCTTTTAGATCTTATGATTAAATCTCTAGTTTTTTAGGCTCTGCGTTGTCTGTCTTCCAGCCTGTCTCTCGAGAAACTGTTTTGTATGCCTCGAAGTTATCAAAGTCTAGTGCTGAAAATAAACACGTACATACGCCAGCAGGTCAAGCTACCCGAAACTGTCAAATTTTCCCAATCAACCTTGAACCTTATACCTACTATAGGGATAAAGTTGAAAATCTATTAAACCAAATTTTCCTACACTTTAATTACACCCAACAAGTAATAACCAGCACCCTAATTGCGTAACACAGTTTGAATCGGAATCGGAATGGTTTTGAAATATATTGCTAATCCATTGCTTCGTGTGTTAGAAAATTTGTCTGCTCATCAACGTAAATAACGCAATGAATATTGTTGCACTGTCAAATTGAAACCGATTCCTACTGATAGTGTGTTGCGCAATTAGCCCGCAGTTTCATACTCCACAGAGTTCACACAGTTAGCTTAAGTAAAGCATATCAAAACGACGCGTGCGCAGTTTATCGTGATTGTACGTTATGGGTGTCTCAGGTACCTAATTGCGGCTCAGCTAGAAAGCAGTGTGGCACAGTTGCCTCTTTCCTCCATGTTACTGAGATTCATTCAAGGCAAATGACGTGCTACTGTATTTTTAACGATTTTTGTTGCTAGACATATTGTAGGTACGAGTATATCAATACTGCAATTAGCGCTTTATCGGAAAACATGCTGGCACATGTATTGAAACGTGTTAAGTACTTGAAAAAAATTACTCATTCATATAGGTACTTATTTATTTGCTTACCAGTTTATGCTTGCGTTTTCTGCTTGGTTAGCTTCTTAGACTATATTAGGATCAAAATCATTTCTAATTCCGTCAATACTGAAGTATACTATTCCTAAAATTCCTATAATACACAATAGTAATTAAGTAAAATGTCGGATAATGTCGGCGATCGGGAATTTTCAATGACACTCATGTTTTCCGAAACATACTTTCGTCGTTTGACTATTGACCCCAGGTTTTTTTACTCACATAAATGTGAATAACTTCTCATGAAAGTGTTGAATTCCGCGTCTAAAACTAGCTCGAAGCAGAGCGGTCAAGAGCAACTCAAACCATACATAACACAATGATGTTATATCACATTACACCTACCGCATGTAATTCAAAGTCATGTACCATACAATCATACGAACAAAGCCGAACACACAATAGGACAGATTTATCTACGATTCTACGCCTTTGTAAGAGTATATATTGAAGATATATTAATATACAGTGATGATATATGTAGTGTAATGAGTTACCCATCGTTCTTTCCGCGCTGATTTGCAAAGGAAAATACATAATATAGTCATTGACACTGCTTATCATTTCATCGTAAATAGATCTAAGATTGTAACAACGTATGTTTTTTGCATAATGAAGTGAGGAGTTGAGAAAAACGTGGGACAATTATTAATCAGTTGGTAGATGAAGATCAAGCTCTAAATTGCAGTTTTGATTTGGAATACAGAAGTAAATGTTCTTGGTAGAAACTCCCGCGAGGAAGGAATATCACGGAATATACATAATATTCTGCTAAGAGTATGATGAAAATTCATATATGGTAATAATACATTTAGGCAGGGCGCAAACGTGGACACTTTTTTGTCTTGTGTCCAGAATTCCAGATACAAGCTACCGATGAATATTTGATTGTTATAGAACCAGTTAGAAATCATACACAGCAACTACGGTTCCCTGTGATGGTGTGCCGTGACGGCAACAAAAAATGTATACGTTTGCGCAGCGCCTTAATTCTAAACACACCTAATCGAACTGCACTAGGAGCAAGAACGATAACAATACAAGGCTAAGGTTACAACTAGTTATAATACTTATAAAGGATGTTACGAACAAATGCATCCGTTTAGCCTTAGCCTACGCGTATGACCACATAATTTGTGCACATCAGTTATAAGGGCTAACCCACCAGCGGATTTGCGGTCGAAATCGCGCGTTGATTTGGTAGCCGCAGGCGCTACTTTGATTTGCGTGTTTTTCACTTGAATTGGTGTTCGTGCGTCATGTCTTTAACCTAATTCTAAGTTATTCGATGAGTTTTGATTATATTTTATTGGTGGAATCTTTATATCATCATTATGTATAAGTTACAAGTTGTTGTTCCGTGTGGTGCCGGACTAAAGAATAGCACTCCCCTATTTCTTCCCGTGGGTGTCGTAAAAGGCGACTAAGGGACTTAAAAGAAAAGGGCAGTAGCGTTCTCTATGCATTTTAACACCCTACTGCGATCGTCAACCCGACTACTAAGCGTGGCGATTATGGCATGCCCACTTCCCTACCCTCTTTTGGGGGGAGGCCTATGTCCAGCAGTGGACGTCTTTCGGCTGAAATTGTGATGATGATGACAAGTTATCATTTACTTTTTTACTTTTTACTCTTTTCTTAAACACCACTTTTTCGTTAAATAATATTTTGAGAAGAAAATAAAATGATACTTGATCATAAATAACTCCTGACAGTACCCATTTCTCAGACATTAAACAATTGGCGTAGTGTCTTAAAAATAAGTGAAACTAAAAATACATCCCTAGCATTACTAATACAACAATGGCTGATCTCAGAACTCAGACAATACTAACATGACGAATAAGAAATCTTAATGAACTGTAAAGGAATGTTAATTAATATGAATGAACTAAGCGACAAAAGCAAGTGTAGTAGTGTGGGCGAGGCGCTAATCGAATTCCTTGTCTCTACCCCAAATGTAAGTTTGCAAGAGAGTAAACGTAACTATTTCGTTTGCATTAAAATTTTACCGATAGATCATAATGCTAAAAGTATAAGAGTGAGAATAAAAATCTTAACGCAAACGCGCTAGTTAAGTTTGCTCACTTGTAAGCTTACACTCGGGGTACTGGAATAAGAAATGTAAAACTTCGAGTATAGGGGTGGTCTCATTCAAAATGTTTCTTTATTTCAGACTAGTTACATATTTGTTAAAACTCCTCCCGTCAAAACTGGTACATTGAAGCTGAAGATAGCAGGTTGCCCCGAAGATACCAGGAACTATATGTGCAGGACGTCAGCACCGCTTGGACTGGGAGGCTTACAGACACACCGGGATAAAACCCTGGATTAGGTAAACACCCTCCCTACACATACGCCTTGTCCAGCGATCACGCCCGTCCGGCACATCTGCTATTATGTTGAGCTTCCTTTTTAGTTGGTACATGTGCATCAAAAGACGCACTGATTGATATGTCATTGATGATCTGTCGTCCTTTAATTAATCTATACTATCTATAGTTGTCCTAACTAATATTATAAGTACGAAAGTGAGTTTGTTTGTTTCTTACGCATTTACGCTAAAACGTCTGAACAGATATGGATGAAATTTGGCACACGGGTAGACCATGACCTGGATGGAGGACCAAGGTTACTTTTTATCACGGTTGTACGTTTCCGTGGAATAATTTCCGCAATTTTCGCAGGAGGAGCCGCTGGCAAAAGCTAGTAAGATAATAAAGCTGAAGAGTTTGTTTGTTTTTTTTTTAAAGCGATAATCTCTAGAACTACCGACTAGTCGGGTTTGAAAAATTGTTTTTGCATTTGATAGCCCAATTCTAGAGGCTATGTAACATCCCGCTACGAGCCTTGGGAGCCGGGCAACAAGAAAAAAGGTCAGAAGAACGCTAACCGAAAACGAAGTTAGTAGTGCGGGCGGGCGATGAGATTCAATGCGATGGGTCGCGGATCGAGGGAGTTTAAGTTTCAAATTCATTTATTAGTGTGATTTTTGGTACATTTTACATGAGATCTTAATAATAAATCATTCGTTCCTCAAAAATCTACCTTAAAGGTGTACACTTTCATACAATTAGTAATTATTATAAAAAAGAATAATCAACATATTAAAATAAAATAATTACAACGAAACACAACATAACTTAAGACAGAAAAAAAAACAAGTAAAACATTAACAATTGAGTCTAAATAATGAATGGAAAGTCAAATTGTTGAAGATTGTCAATAAATTAAATTAATATCAATGTCAAATAACTTTTCGTCAATATTATAATAACATTTTTCCAATAATAGATGTCTTAATTTGTTTTTAAATTGAATAATATTTAAGTCCTTAATTCCATTTGGTAATATTTCGAATTTAAGTTTATTGTATATCTTCCATGCAAATGAAGCCGCTGGCAGAAGCTACTCGTATTATACAATATAACAGGCGCCGTCAGTTGAGACTGGTCTTCTCATAACTGCCAGGGCTTATTTGTAATCTTTTAATCTTATATTTTGAATTGTTTTTTAAATAAACAATTTTTTTTTTTACATTGTTCTCACATATAGAAGCAACAAGAATAATGTACCCAGGATTTTTTAATATCTTGATTTAAAAGAGTGTCCTTGGAGTTTCTTGCCTATTCTTCTCCATAGAGATCTACGTTTTGGAATGGGCAAATAGCTTCAACTTTCTGACTAACTGACCGACTCTTAGACAATTCAAAAGTGCCTGTAATAGGTTTAATTGAAATAAATGTTTTGAGTTTGAGTATAATGTATCGTAGATAGTTTAGAAAGTTGGTAACTATACTGAAAACTAAAAGGAGGCTACCATTTTTAATCCGAAATTTTTTTAACTTTATGTAGACAGAAAATAGCACAGTTTATAATTCCTTTAAAAATAAAACTTCGCGTTTTCCGAATATTTTTTCATCTAACATAACACGCAAAGATAGAGAGAAATAGATATTACCGACATGCGACACTATCGGGCACGTCAAATCTAATCGCGGATATGAAGAACAGCTGATAACAAGTATTTCAACACAGGTACTTGTAGATATGGATTTTCGTAATAGTCTATGGGAAAATTGGAATGAATTACACAATCATACTTTAACCAGGAAATAGGGTGATAGAATTTGGTTGATAAAATTTTAAAAGTAAAACATAACGCGGTAAAGGAAAACATTTACTGTAGAAATAAAAGCAAGTGGCAGCAAAAGATTTTTTTCTAAATAAGGAATTAATCATTTAATTTAAAAAAAATCTTGTGTGTGCCTGCAAAAGCACGCAAAAGATTTTTTTTACACACAACCCAATCGGATTGAAACATCATCACATCCAGTTTAGCATAAACAATCTATAATGTTAGCCCCTTCTGGGACACAGGCCTCCTGTCTTCGAGAGGAAGTGGGCCGTAAACCACCACGCGGGTCCAGTGCGGGTTGGTAAATGTCACATGTCTTCGAAATTTTGGTTCTAGGACATGCCGGTTTCCTTACGATGTTTTCCATCACCGTTTTGAGAGCAGTGGTGATGTAATTATTTATACAAAGTAAAGCGACTGCTTGGATTCAAACCCACGACCTACAACTCGAAAGTCCCGTTACCACCGGGCCACCACTGCTCTCTTTCCTGTTTGTTAGATGTTAAATGTCAAAGTCAAATTATTTATTTCAAATAGGCACATAAATTGGACTTTTGAACGTCAAAATTTACAAATAAAATAGAATTGATTCTAGTCGCCCCTTCCAAAAGATAGCTTCGTATGGAGAAGAATGGGCAAGAAACTCCACCGTTACTGTTTTAAAATGTTTTACAATATTTTGTATAGGTACACACGGCTACACATCAAGCTATACATTTCCAGTATACGCTGACCTCTCATTGTGCGGAAATCCTACACAATGCGAGATCAGCTTATACTGGAAACGCCTATCTTGATGTGTAGCCGTCTGTACATCCATTATATAATTATATGTGAAGACGATGCACCTAGAATAAAATTACTATACCACAATAGGTAAAAATAATTAATAATGGAGCAATGACTGATAAATTAATTATGTGATAGATACATGGTGCTCACATATTTACAAACATTGTAAAATAGAAAATAAATTAATATTTTCCTAAAAAAAAATATGAGTTTAAGGTAATCACAGAATGTAAAATACATGTTATAAAAATAATAAATTATACAGTTAAAATAGCAATCAATTAGATTTTCTTTAGACTCTAGATTGTCCTATGGAGCTGGACCAGCATGTTTCCAAGCGTTCTTATCTTGGATATAATCCTCTAATTTGTAATAAGCTTGTTTACAAAGTGTACATTTAAAATGAGTTATAAATTTTCTTTCATTTAATTGCAATATATCACAAGGTATTTTGTTGTAACATTTAACAAAGTACCCCATAAAAGATGTATGTACTTTAGATAATCTAAAACATGGCTGATCTATTTTATCTTTATTTCAAGTATTGAAATGATGTCTATCACTTATTTTATTGAAATGATGTAGGGTTTGCTACAACAAAGTTAGATGTTGAATGGAGTAATGCAACAGTAACTCTACATCATTTCTCAAGTACTTATCGTCATCCGCAGTCACTACAATCAACCGAGGGTAACGAACAATCTAACGGTGGTCTTTGACAATTATAGGTACTGCAGTATTATACAATCCTACCTTTAAACAGGGCCTCAAGTCACCTACTATTACGTTCAGTATAACAATGCGTTCAGGGTGTTGTTGGGGCTGCCCCGGCACTGCAGCGCGTCGGGGATGTTCGCCGACGTCGCCCGTGTCGACTACACGACGACGCGGAAGCGATGCACATCCCTGGGGCGCAGGCTACGGACCACAACCAACACCATCCTCACCGTATTTGCGAACAGGTTTGATTGTCAGTACATTAACCATTGCTATATGATTAATGTAATGACAAACAAACAAATGACTCAGAGGCAGGCGTAGTTATTATTAATCGTTTTATTCTTTTATTTTATGATTTTAATATAGTTATATAATTCTAATTTTGATTTTATTAATATTGTTTAGTTAAATGTAATTTTTATGATCATAAATGGATTGAAATAAATGATTTTGAATTTTGAATTTGAATTGAATTACAATAGTGGCAGAATGGTCTCTCGTTGATCTCATAATTGTTGATTTTGACAAGTTTGGTAATCTACTATAATGGCGTCATTATGACTTTCCAATGGTCGGCCAGTGACACGACATTGAAAGAAATTGCATTTATCGGTAATCTCGTACATAATGACAAATGAATGACATTTCTACTTATGAGTTTTATAATAATGGCAATACGACAAAGCCATTATAAGTAACACAATTCTATTACGAGAACATTGACCGACCAATGATCGACCATTATGAATTTAGCAGATTACGAACTTTTAGCAAAATGACAATTGCATGACAATGGGATCGAGTTGGAATGACTGAATTTATAAAAATAGCGGACTTGGGCCCCTGGTATTTACAGAAATCTGATTTACATCCTCGACTGCCTCGTTGGTCTAGTGGCCGCAAGCGCTACTACTGAGCATGAGGTCCTGGGTTCGATTTCCGGGCTCGCTCCCTACTACATGGGACTTAAAGATCATCATCATCATTCCAGCCGAAAGACGTCCACTGTTGGACATAGGCCTCCCCCAAAAGGCGGGGGGGGGGGGGGGTCCATAATCGCCACGCTTGGCAGGCGGGTAGGCGATCGCAGTATGGTGTTAAAATGCATAGAGAACGCTGCTGCCCATTCTCTAGTAAACTTCCGTTAGTCGCCTTTTACGAAACCCACGGGAAGAAATGGGATGATGCTATTCTTTACGTCCGGCACCACACGGAGCAAACGAACTTAAACATAACTGGCGAAATTTGGGTGTACGTACTATAGGTACACATCTGCCTAACCCTTCGGGGATTACAGGTGTGATGTTATGTTATGATTGATATCGTCGAGTAAATTCTTCTTCTTTACGTGTCTATTGTCCGGCCAGCTAATCTAGCTAGTCTATGATCTTTTAGCGCGTAGCCATTATCGAAAGTAACACCGCCATTTTGTTTTCAGGGTTCCGTACCTCAAAAGGAAAAAACGGAACCTTCTCAGTCTATCTATCCGTCTGTCACAGCAAATTTGCTAAAACATTAAAAAATAGTGGCCCGCCTGTATCGGGAGCAGGGTTCAAGCTAGTGTTAGGGCCACCTCCTAAACTCCTCGCGACAGCCGTATCGAGGAGTACTGCATTCTGAATCAAGTTCTTGTTTCAACGGCCTAACGAGAACCTCGAGAGATGTTCATCGAGGCTTTCGGCCATCTGGCCATTATTATTATAAGAGGGATTCTTTCAATGTGCGCAAGAATGGATAATTGAACTTGCTTAAATACATTTTCATCACAGAATCCAGCATTATCTTTATGATGTTTATCTTTGACTTGTTCAGGACGGTCGCGTATTTTTTACGTGTTTGCGTTAATAGTAGTTACCTTGACGATGTCACAGGATTGCATTGAAGTCATTGTGCACGTCAAGTATGTTACGTGGGAACTTGTTTGTTCATAAAGTGCCGCTAAACGACGATTTAGCACTGAGATTGTGGTTCCAGTGGCGTGGGAGATGCGTACTTGGTTTATGTTGTGAGATACGAGCGGTTAGATACTTTGTTTAATTGAGGTAGTTTCTATTTTACCATCTACTACACAGGTTCTGAGTTTCTTGGCTTTGCTTCCAGTGTTTCGAAATTTTTCGTTTTACCCACCCATACTCAATTTGAAATAAGATTAGACATTTAAATAAACTTGTTTACAGTCCGTTCAACCGATTTTGCGTTCTGTTCCGTAGGCATAAGGATGGCATTAAAAGCAAAAACGTGGTTACAATACCAACTATTTATTACAGCTGCCATTTGTCATGCCACCAACGCAATAGAAGTTAAAATCGTTTGAACGGACTGTAAAAAATGTTTATTTAAATGTCTAATTTTATTTCAAATGCAGTATAGTTCTTCACAGGGTGCAGGGTAATATGTTAGACAGATTTCATGGCTCCTCTTTCAATGTTTGAGACTTCTTAAACTCTTTGTTATTCCTCATCGATATCACTCCAATTGGAATCCACAACTAGAGTATTTTTAACCGACTTCCAAAAAGGAGGAGGTTCTCAATTCGTCTGTATGTTTTTTTTTATGTTTGTTACGCGATTACTCCGTCAACTATGAACCGATTTTGAAAATTCTTTTTTTGATTGAAAGGGTATACTCCCGAGGTGGTCCCATTGCCACCAAATCAGAATCTGATGAGGGAATCCCATGGAAATCGATGGAAACCCTCAAATTTTATATGCAAACTTATAGCGATTTGGGAACTTTTTATAGTAACTCGTGCATTTGCTCTCGGAAAGCACCATTTGGTGAAGTGGAACTGATGAAGGAGACCACAGATGGCCACAGGAACAATAAAATAATGAGTACCTATTTAACGGGTTGCGATTAAGCAATTTATGCTCGTCACTATGCATATGGTGAGTGGCAGTTCTCCTGGTTCTTAGCAGGAGAACTCCTCAACAATCAGCGTCCCAGCATCGGGAAAAGTAATATTTTATAAAAGATGATGACCAGTTAACATTAGGCTATTGTAATTTAGATAAAATCAAAACTGAGCCACTAAAAAGTGAAAAATAAAAAACTTTTTACAAAAAAATAGTAACCGAACACCGTGTCTTTGGATCTGTATTTGAGTTTTTTGCCACCGACTTCCAAAATTAAAGTTATTTTTCATTTTGTAGTGTTATTTTTGGTAGTCTGTTACTATTTTTTTGTAAAAAGTTTTTCTCGATACCGATTAGGGTTGACCAAAGATTTCCTCTGTTAAAAGCAACAGAGGAATTTTTATTGAATCCACTTCAGCTTGTTGCACGAAAGACTTTCTTAAAAGGAGGAGTAGGTTTAAGGTCTCTTGCCTTAGTGTATTTTTCGCCTTGTTTAAATAGAATCTAGGTCCATAGAGTTCAAACCCTTAATCACGAACACCTGTCAGGCGGTCACCTCCACTCAAATGTAATTAAATTAACATAATTGATTAGTCAACGATCCTGCGTATGGAGATTACACTGTCAGGTCAATTTAATGCGAGAAATCGATTGTCACTCGAGCCCCAGGAGCACTTGCGTGCAACTTAAAAGTTTCTAATCTTATCTGTTGAGCATTTGCGTTAGATGTATCAACTAGACAGTTTTTTATTGTCATAACGTCATACGATGTGGAATATGTTTTATCGCTGACACGAGCAGAATGAATCTTAGTAAAAAAACCAAGTGCGAGTCGGACTCGCGCACGAAGGGTTCCGTACCATTATTTTAAGTTTATATTTGAGATTGAATGAAAGGAAAATTACGGTTTACGATTTATGACGTATTAAAAACTACTTACTAGATCTCGTTCAAACCAATTTTCCGTGGAAGTTTACACGATAATGTACATCATATATTTTTTAGTTTTATCATTCTCTTATTTTAGAAGTTACAGGGGGGACAACACACATTTTACCACTTTGGAAGTTTCTCTCGCGCAAACTATTCAGTTTAGAAAAAAATTATATTAGAAACCTCAATATCATTTTTGAAGACCTATCCATAGACAACCCACACGTATGGGTTTGATGAAAAAAAAATTTAGTTTCAGTTCTATTCTAACCCTTAAAATGTATTGTTTTTTTTCTATTTTTGTGTGAAAATCTTAATGCGGTTTACAGAATACATCTACTTACCAAGTTTCAACAGTATAGTTCTTATAGTTTCGGAAAAAAGTGGCTGTGACATACGGACGGACAGACAGACATGACGAATCCATAAGGGTTCCGTTTTTTACCATTGGGCTACGGAACCCTAAAAATAGTCTTTGATTATTTTGAAACGTAGAGTAGTTCTAGTGAAATTGATGGAGTCATGATGTTTGTAATGCAGTGAGTTCTGGAATAAATGTGGTACAGTCGTCGTGTGACAAGTCGGTGGTAACACTGACCTTTGCTGAATACCAGTATTTTACATGAAACGACAGCCTATCTGACCTCTACAACCCGGTAACTGGGTTCGATACCCCTTGGTAAGACTGGTTGTCAGACTTTTAGGCTTCTGAAGACCCGTAGAGACTGGCAAAGATCGACGAATGACGGCCAGGACTAACGGCTCAACTTGCGTTCCGAGGCACGGCGAAGTCTCGGTATGTAAACATGGTCACCAATCCACCGACCAACAAGTGCAAGTGTAGCTTACCGGATGAATCGACCCGTGCGGCTGTTATTATTACTCAGCCATGAGCACCTCCATTACTAACATTTTTAACTACATTTCATTCAACTATTGTTATTATTATTATACATTATTTAATTAAATTATTATTACTTATGTATTTTTTCATATTCATTATTACTAACATTAATTTGTAAGCTCGCAGTTGTACTACCAAATACGGATGTCATCATATATGATGAATCTGAAATAAATGATTATTTATTTATGATTTGTAGGTACCTATAATAAATAAATCAAACCTAATAGATAAAAATCTTGATAATTGCAACCAATTATAAACATTTTTATGTTTTTATTTTATTTCTCGATTAACACACCGTTTAATTGTTTTTAACAAGTTGTTTGTTTTTGACAAATCAACTTTCCGAGTAAAATAACAATACAATGAATTAATTAAACAAATAAATACAGGTATTGATGAATTAACTCCTTCACAATCCATAAAAGGCCTAAAGTTCAAACGTGGGCGAAGCACTCAAAGGATGGAACATTGACGTGGGTTAACTAAATAGTTACACAATAAAGTTAATTAACGCCATTAATAATAGTCTAGCAAGAAATTAATCATGTAAATGCCAAACTTAGGCATCAGATTGATTTTACAAGGCTATACAAGGTTTATCATAAATAACGTACAACCTTAAGGGGTCATTGTACTCATCATTATGAAAAACTTTTACTATGGGACCAAAACTGAAATCGCGAATAAAAAATCAGCTGTTCCCTACATTTTGACGAGTTAAGGCTTCTACATACCGGCGCGACTTGTCGCGCGACGCGACACGGCACAAAGGCCCCCGCGTGTCGTGGGACGAGCGGTTCCTTTGTGTCGCGTCGCGTCGCGCGACAAGTCGCCCCGGTATGTAGAAGCCTTTATGGGAACATAAATGTAGGGAACAGCTGGTTTTTTTATAAATCTTGTATACTTACAGGGTAAATTAAATTAGGTTGCGAAACTCCTCAGACTTTATCAATTTCTAAACACGATTAAGAATAGAATAGAATAGAAACTTTATTTTCAGACACATAGTCCATAAGTTACAAAAAATTACAATAAAAAACACAAAACACATCAAATAAAATAACATGCACGTTAAATAAAATAAACACAAATATAAATAAAATTATTTAAGGCACTGGAACGACGCTCTGTGAGTCGTCATCCAATGCCACATTATGGGGCTGTCCATCCTGCTGGCCACAGTAGCCAAAAGACTGTTGGGACTATCGCGCACTCGCCGCATCAGGGACGCTATACGCAGACGCATCAGCGCGTAAAAATCCGGTACGCCGCGCCAGTTTCCGCGAACATCCCCGACGCACTGCAAAAGCGCGGTAGTCCCAACATCACCCTGAAGGCATTGTTATATTGGACTCGCAAAGCACCGTACGAGTTTTTTGTATAACTGACCCATAGGGCGCACGTGTACGAAAAAAAAACAAAAAAGAAAAGGATATGATGTTATTTTTTTTTTTGGGAACATCAACCTCTGGCAGTTTAGTTACTTGAAGTTGAGAAAATCAATTTTCTTTTGTTTTATCGTGTTTAGATATCAAAATCCATCACGTATTTAAAGATAACACAAAATAAATACTGATATTTCAAGTGACTATGTCTAACTGTGGTCGATAACCACACAAAAATCATCAAATGTATTTATTTTTGGTTTCTTCATGCTTAGATATCGATCGCGTCTGAGAAGTTTCGCTAGCTTACTTCATTTAACCCTGTATTTTGACGCCTTCAGAAATGAGGGAGTATCTTCACTTATGGAGTGCGTCGGCGCACCAGCACCAGTTTACCCAGCAACCAGCCTAGTTAACTTACCTATACTCCGTTGGTTTAGTTAGTTAAATAAGGGTAAACAAAAAAAAACACGTGACGAGAGAGCTGTCAAGTAACCGACTTAACGTAATACCTGTCTCTTCAATTGTCATGCTACTTCACAGTTGTACTTTTTAATTTAGCAACGTTATAATTCGTTGACGTTTAGGGAAACTGTCTTTTTGGGCTCTTTACAATAGGCAGATTACAAAATATTATAGTATTAATACAAATCCAACAAAAAAAATGTGATCAAGCAGTCACATCTACGAAGAGTAGTTTAAGAATAAATGATAAAGTTTAACATACATTAATAAAAGAGGAAACTATCGTAAAATACAAAAATAAATTTAATTTGGTTATAAGTTACATAAAGGCAATATTACTTAAGTATTTTAAAGGAATGATTGTAACCACTTAATGACCTAAAGATTTTATTAATTGTATAGTTTGATAATGAGATAGGCTCACGATAGCATAAGTTTAAACCTTAGTGGTTTTTGATTGGTATCTATTATTTAATCCTGTGTTCTTTGTATAGATGATAATTAAATAAAAAATAAAAAAAACGTATTTTTTAACAAGAGAGTGTCCATCTATAAAAACCCTTTTTACGATTTGCTTATCTTTAAACTTTTTATTTTTACTTAGGTACTTTTTTTCATCATGGCAAAACTTACTCTCGAAAATATTGTTACTATGCCAGAGATGAGGTTAAATGTAAAGACATAATGAAGCTCTACCTCATGGTAGAGCTTCATTATGTCTGTTCTGCTCATGCAGAAGATGAAATGACTGCAACTCTTTAGACTCGAAAGCTCTGAGGTTCTGAGATCTCAAAAAATATTAGATGATCAATTGATCATGTAACCAAGCAATATACGTGCAAACAAGATACAGGCTTTTTACATTTATGTAATACATAACAACAATATTTACATAGCAACAGATATCGATGCCAACCAAATTAAGCTTTTCAAAGCTTCCCATTCGTGACTCCAAATTAGTTGAGCTCCGTTTTAGAAAAAAAACAAACGACTGCGCGTTTAAAATAAAATAATGGTAACGACCGGACGGAATTGTAGTTCGTAAAAAGTAAGGAGATGGATTAGACACAGTTTAATGTTACTGAGGAATTTGACTGTTAGGTGATGGGGGAAATGCCTGACACAGCTTTGAACCTTGTTTTTTTTTTCTTTATTTTAAGGGCTTTATCGCTGAGCGATAACGTCACCCTGTAACATCAGCAATTATTCTAATATTAGCACAATCAACTTAACCTAAAACACGTTATCATTCTAACATTAATATTTTAAAACAAAAAATGCCAGTTTGTACAGTATCCTAGCTTGTTCCGATAAAGGACAAGCCAGGATAGCATTACACTCTCCAATATTCGTCGTTATTGAAATCTAATTTATATTAATGTTTGTAGCAGCAGCGGTGAGGTTTGGTGAAAATTCAGGTGTTTTAAAGATTGTGTTGAGGATTTGAAATTAAAACGATGCGTTAGTTTCAACGATAAAATTATGTATTCGCCATCTTTCTTACAAGTACAACATTCGAGGAGAGGGGTGTGGGAACAATATTTTGGCCAAAAGCCAATCACTGTCGAGAGATAGGAATGACGTAGTGCAGGCTATCGTTTCGTGCCTTGAGATGTCGCTATTAGTCCCTGATGTGCGTAATGGAGTAGGAGTTCCAACAATGATTTACGGTTGAAATTGCTGTTAAGAAGGTACCCACTACAAGTTACAATGTTAATCAGTCTAACTATACGTCACTAGGGTATAGTGAAATGAACTCTTCTACAAATAGACTATTTATTCGATTAACAAGTATGCAAGGCTGCAGAAATGCCATGAAATGTCATCAATTTGATCATATCTATTGACATCAATGAGCACTTGTTTCATCCACTGCTCGACCCCAGTAAGGAGTAGGTACCCAATGTTCTTTATTTTTCAAGTTTACCAAAAACAAAGTACTAAAGAAAAATCGATAGCTTCCATAAAAATAACTGCATTATAAAAACCAAAAATAGCTCCAAGCTCCCTCCAGTATAATTTATGGCCATAATTATAAAACCACGTTTCGATCCAAAATTATCTTCACGTACCTACATTCAAATCGCTGCAAGGAGTAATTTAGATACAGCGGCAAATATAAACTACCATTTGTCTTCAATCTATTAACAGATCCGTTCAGTTAAACTAAGTTTAAACTTTCTAATTTAAAGTTTAACCTCTGTTTAACTTCAAAGCTTATGTTTAGAAGAGTGGCCAGGTTTAGGCGACCAGAGGGGTTTATAAAAATAACGTAATGTAAGGATTCAGGTGTAAAAAAAAGAAAGATTTACTTTAGTCCCCCTTACAATAACAATTTAAAAAACCGGCCAAGTGCGAGTCGGACTCGCGCATGAAGGTTTCCGTACCATTATCTATAAAAATGGCAAATAAATCACGTTTGTTGTATGGGCCCTTAAATATTTTTTTTATTTTAATTTAATTATTTCTTTTTAAAGTGAATATATAACTAAATATTCTGTGAATATTTCAAACGTCTACCTGTTGCCGTTATCAATATAGAGAAAAAACGAGCAAAAAAATCACGTTTGTTGTATGGGAGCCCCCTTAAAGTTATAGAACAACAAATACAAAAAAACAGAATAAAATAATCGGCAACAGAAATACATCATCTGTGAAAATTTCAACTGTCTAACTGTCACGGTTCATGAGATACAACCTGGTGACAGACGGATAGACAGACAGACGGTGGAGCCTTAGTAATAGGGTTCCCGTTTTACCCTTTGGGTACGGAACCCTAAAAATATGGACTCTTGCATCCAAAAAGGCTATCACTTATCTAATGCTTGCACTTATATGCTCAGGGCTGTAAGACAGCCCTAAGCATATAAGGTCACCTCAAAAACTCAGTAAAAACAGTTTTTAGGGTTCCGTACCCAAAGGGTAAAACAGGGCCCTATTACTAAGACTCCGCTGTCCGTCCATCTGCCACCAGGCTGTATCTCATGAACCGTGACAGTTAGACAGTTGAAATTTTCACAGATGATGTATTTCTGTTGCCGCTGTAACAACAAATAATAAAAAACAGAATAAAATAAATATTTAAGGGGGCTCCCATACAACAAACATGTTTTTTTAGATAATGGTACGGAACCCTTCGTGCGCGAGTCCGACTCGCACTTGGCCGGTTTTTTATATTAGCCAACTAAAACCACAGCTTTGTCTTTATCGAAGTGTTGCATGCGCTATTAATAATCCCCCTACACTTTATCATATTAAAAACACTCAAATAGCTGTAGCTCTAATTGATCACTTCCCCAATGCTGATAAAACTTGTGAAGAAGAACAGATGTTTGACAAACAAACAAATATGGACACCAATTAAGAGAACTTGCATGTTTCCTGCCTATTAAACTACTGATAACATAGTAGATAATCCAAATGTTTGTATTTGTTAGGGGGCAGTATCCAAACTACTGCAATAATTTATTCATATCAAAGTTTATAAAACAAGAAAGGCTATATTGTTTTAAGAATGACCAGTAAGATATAATGAGCAATAGTGTATATACATAATATTATAATAAAATCGCAGCGAAATTAAAACTGTACATTGAATATTTTTAACCTGTTCCAAGTACGTTGTGGTTATTTATATTAAAATATAATAATCGGTACCTATTTATTTGCAAATTGTATACAGATTTCTTTTTGTCTTTTTACATCATAAAATACTTAAAAATGAACTTAAATACTCGGGCTGAAATGAATATATTAGATAGTTACAGATTTAAGGCTTCTACATACTGGCGCAACTTGTCGCGCGACGCGACACCGGTAGAACAATTTTCTTGAATTTTTGTTCTACCGGTGTCGCGTCGCGCGACATTCGTGCCAGTATGTAGAAGCCTTTAACCTTTCAAATGATTATTATCACGCTATACCATTATGGAGCTAAGCAGTCAATCATGAGACGTCATGTCATGACTTAAATATTATGATTATGTTAGTCAACTTTCAATAAACCTAATAACTTATAAGTTCCGACGACTTCTTTGCTAACCTGTGGTTGTAATTTCGATTCCCAACTATTGATAATTTTTGAGATTCTTTTTTATAGTTATAGTTCGTAGAACGTACACAGAAAAACATAAAGTTTAGGCATCTTCTATCATATATGGTTATAATACAAATAAATATCTATAAACTGTTATATTATTTTACTGATAGCCGTTCGTCAGGAATAATCTGTAAGAATGTATTAGTCAGTGTATCTGTGTTGTGGCATTAGGTAGTTTATGCATGAACGCAGGCGTTCATTAATTCACTACATTTAAAAGAAAAACTTCGCAAGCAATGGGAAATTGCTACTGAAGGCTGCTGGTGTCGACCTGAGAACGAGCAGCTGCTTCTCACACGGACGGATGTCGCTTGCTCTCGCGTCACCAGTCCTGACTCTCTGTATATTTTGGCTGCTGAGACCAAAACTACAAACATTTTATAAAAACGACAGGGCAGTTTTATAAAACTAAAGCTGTATTTTAGTAAAACACCACATCAAACGAAGTCGCGGGCATAAGCTAGTATTTATTAATAAACAAGTGAATACACATAGGTACTTTACTAAAAACTACACCTAAAAATGGAAGTACTCATATCGATCTAAAATCGCCAAAAACTTAACTTTGATTTCCCAATGGCTGTTGAATGCATATGAGATGTGACCATGGCTACCACAGTTTGAAGACTTATTAACATTAATAACAGTAAAAGCCATTATAAAATTAATGCAGTTCCGGATTAACGGACTTATAAAGAAGAAACAGATGTTGAGCAAACAAATTAATGAGACCAATTAAGTGAACGCTAAGATCAATGGAGCCGCTCGCCTTATGCTTATCTTAATGACAAAATAAGGGATACTAGTTGAACCAATGTTAGTGCAAATATTTTAAACCAATATTAAAGCTAATGAGTTAAAACCATTTACCTTGGTGTTAATTTGTTGATATTTGACTTTCGCCAAGTTGCATAAGTGTTTCGAAAACCTGATATTTGTAAAGGCCAGAGTTTATGTAGCTGTGTCATCCTAGTTGCGATGCCTAACCTTTTTCTTTATTACCAAGTGCTTCTTCCTTAAATATTGGTTTCCATTCCTCTGCTCTTCATCATCATTCTCCTGACCTTGTCCCAATTTATTTGGGGTGGCGCAGTATGTCTTCTTCCATTATTACTTATTTATTAAAAACAAAGTTTATAAAAATCATAACTATGAACTTTGCCCCGCAAAACCATTTTCACGGTTTGTCTGTGGGAACAGAACAAACAGTATTAAGTACAAGTCTAGCGCGTATATTAAATATCTTTAGTCTTAGGCAATGTATGACGTAGCTCGTGAGTTAATTCTAAGTCCTAGGTAAACTTCAAACGAGAGAGAAAACGCTCTTTCATTTTGCCGAACCTTCTGAAGGCTTCTACATACCGGGGCGACTTGTCGCGCGACGCGACACGGCACAAAGGCCCCGCGTGTCGTGGGACGAGCGGTGCCTTTGTGTCGCGTCGTTCTTTGGCCTTTCCCTGCTCTGGGGTATTCTTCCACATTTATTCTCTAAACTTTTTTCCCAACATTTTCCATTCTTTTAAGTACTTTTGATGAAACTTTTCTATTGTCTCAATCAATTTCGTAGTTTTTTTTCTCTGTTTCGACGCCATAATATATAAATGAGAATTGAATAAACTGTATTGACTATAAAGTGTGAAGATTCTGGAGCAAATTCTCAACGGGTAATAAAAGTAAATTTTATCGCTTACCGATCACCCTCCGTGAGTTTGTAACATTTATTTATGATGGCGTCGAAACAGACGAAAAAAACTACGAAATTGATTGTGAAAATAAAAACTGAACAAGTATACTTACTTGTTCAGTTTTTAAAGTGCTGTACTAAGAATACTAAGATTGATCTTTAGAATTATATTTTGGGTGATTGATACAACGGATTTGTTTCAATCTTTGTAAGTTCGTGAGTGCATGTTTCTCATTTTCTACAAAAATATCTTCACTAGCAATATAATATTAAAATACGTAACAGGATCATTGCTTTTCGCGTTAGCAGTAACTTAATCTTTTGTCTTAATAATCGTAGACCTGATTCTTTAGCATCTTCAATATTCTGAAGCAATTTTATAATTCACTGCAATTTCCTACTCTATTTTAATACCATTACTGTCATAATAATTCACCACTGTCAACTCCATCTTCAAATAAAATAATCTTGAACGATCAAAACGATACGATCTCGGAGGCGCAGGCGCAAGTAAATGGTAAGCCGTTTGTAGGCGAAGGACTATTCACCTGTCACTGCTGTTACGCACAAGTGACCTTTACACAGCTTATATATTCAATACTGCTATACGCGGCTCTGATGCCACCGCGATAAGTATTTACCTTGTTAGTAAAATGGAGCGCAATATACGAAATGTATAATGTGTCTATGAACTGCACACTACACTCACACACTCGCTCACTGCACTTATTCCACATCTATATGCTTCGTCATTAGACGACGATTATTTATGTTAAACATTAAATCTCATTTAAGACGCAGATATATGCCAGTGACCTTGAGTGGTTAGCTTGCGTGTTCTGTACTGAGCTCACACAACGCGTCGTACGTTCAGCTAGTAATAGGACTCGCCCATCAAGGAGCGCTGTCCCCAATTTGACGCATTATTAATTCATTATACACAAAACAAAAGGTATTTTAATAAAACACGTATACTAAAAGATCAATAATTAAATTACCTTTAAATTGTTGAAGGTCTCAAAAAAATACGCTTGGTAGATTTTGCGCCATTCTCAGTTTTTTATCCGCGTTAGACATAAATTTACATATTAATTTCACTATGTAATATAAACATAATCTAAAATATTCACATATTAAGTTATTGAGAAAATGCTCTAATTTATCATATATTTTTTTCAAATCATTAACACTACTCGTTTAGACGTGATCTCCAGTATCAAATCATTAAAAGTCGGTTATCGTCCCCTTAAGTGAACTGTATCATTTTCCTAGAAGAAATAAAGATTCTTTAAACTTAACCTAACTGGCTAGCAACTACAAGGCAGTAGGCCTAAGAGCATTTATTTAAAATAATATATATTTTCCTGATTTGAGAAGCTTCTTAAAACAGAAAGGGACTACCTAGAAAAATCTATTTAGCAAAATTTATGTGCGATAGGCGCGGGTCATACAGAAGCGACCTGAGAGGATGGGTCGCAGACGCGGCGTCCCTTTTACGTATCTTCATTATGCTTCATACAACTGGCACAAAACATACAGAAGTGACAAGATGCAGGCGCGTCGCTTCTCCATCTGCGTCCTATTGTTAAACGATATTAAAGTAATGAGAAGCGGACACGCTGTAGACGCAGAGGGTGCGGAGAGGGCGCGGAGTGATCGCTGAACTCAAAATATAAATGTCATACTCATAGCTCACAACTGCTGCCCTCGAAGTAAAGCCAAAGTAAAGCGTTTTCGTCCCGTCCGAGAATGCGCCTCGTCTCTTCTATATAATTAGAAAAGTCGTAATCGCATCTCGTCTGTGCCGCGTCTGCGTCCCGTCCTCGGCTCACGTCCCTTCTATGTGGCCCGCACCATGGATATCGTGTGAAGATGTCTTACTTTGGATGGGTTCAAGGTGTACCTAGTTCCTAACATAATTATAGTAATTTTTAAACTGGGTGATTATGAAGCTGATAAACTGTACTCTACAAAAACAAACATTAAAAGAAAAATAAAAACAAAGTTTGTTTTTAAGTTTGTAAGTATTTTAAGGTCAAGGTAAAGAAACTTTTTATAAAAGGTTTCGGTCAATCAAATAAACGCGAACCCTTTGACGAAAATACTCCATGAGTCAGTCGATCAAGGTTACGGCTCGAATAAAGTAATCATTCTAACTTATTGTAAAGAAAACATTCGTTTATGGTGAAGCAAATATACTCCCTGCACTCAATAATATTAAACATGACCAAAGTAAACAGCCAGAAAAGCGTATCCTCAACACACCCCGAAATACAGCTCAGTGATGTGGAACATAAAAGGGGACTTCTTACATACATTTCTATTGTAACGTTAAAAGCTTTTTGTGAGTCCGAGCAAGGCTCACGACTCCTTGGATAGAATGATGGGAGATGCATTCAAGCAAGACATTCACGATTATTTAAAAAGGAATATCACTGGTATTCAAAATCTCGAAGTCAGTTGAAGTAAATTACAAAAAAAAAAAAAAACATTATTTCCTATCAAATTAGAGCTAATGTAACAATATCACATCAGCTCAAAAATTGTCATTACAAATCGGTTCTTGTCATCGTATTTGATCCAAATCCTTATCTTCACATCTCCGATGAGTACCATTTATTTTATCGTTTTGTTTCAAAAACAATAAACTGGACCAAATTGATTATACTTTTAAAACTATTTTCAAGGTTAGACTCCAATCTGTTTTCACTAAATACCCCAAATGCAGTGCACTGAGGCATGACCTAAGGAGTGGCTTCTCAACATTTCTTATGTGCAAGAGTCAGCCAAGCGTGATCTTACACACGACCGGGTCTCCCACGGGAGTCGAGACGCAGGACATCCGTGAATTAATTACTGGACGCCTCCTAAATGTGTGGTCTCATTAGTGGTACAGATGAGGTTAATAATGAATATGGGTTTTAAATCAATGGAGACGTGATTAACGCTAAAATTGATGGCTTGATTTTGTAAGTATCCTTTGGTAATATTGTTGATACTAAAAACGTTGCTGACAAGAATAAAGGGACGACAGACAAAGAAAAAATACAGATATTCAATTGAATTTGATTGCAATGAAAGTCAATGTTAATACGCACGAAGTAACTGTTGAAGAAGACGCTTACAAAGTAACAAGAAACCTTAATCCACAAGATGAAAACATTTCAATTAAAACAAACCGTTAAAATGGCACTAAAAATCTTAGTAACATAGTGCTTTCTACGTCCCGCATCCGGGACTAAACTTGTTATTAAAAGTGCTAGAGCAGGACAACAATAGTGTAAGAGGGAGAGGGCTGGGTTCGTCGCACTATACCTGTTCCACAGGCACTCAATAGGCTATAAAACATAAGAAGCCAATGTGTTTCGTAATATCTAAGTGTACAAATTCTGTGATTTTTGAGGCATGGGCGGTAGCGATTTTGACAATACGTCTCTGGAATACGAGCTGTCACAAAATTAAAAAAAGATTTGGGAAAGGTTGCTGAAATCGTCGGATGCAAAAAAGATTAAAGTTAAAACTGTAGATGGTGACAGAATCAAAATAATGAACAACTAAATGCTGCTGATAAGGCTGTTACGAGAACCAGTGATATTTATTGTGGACGTTGATTATGTCGAGGCAGGATGCAGTAGAAAATATAGGGAGAGATAGTCTTCTTAAAAATGTGCACGTCAGTCAAGTTAAAAAGCAGCCAAGTGCGAGTCGGATACGAAGGCTGGGAGGAATTGTACCACCGCACAATATTTAACAATATTTTCCATAAACGCCGAAAAAAACAAGTTTCTTGTATTATTTTTTTTACTTTTATTATTTGTTGTTATAGCGGCCGTAGCGGTTATGGTTTTGTTTTATTACTATTATTTTATTCCCTTGTATTATATAATTAGTGTGATATGTTTTGTAAATTGACTTCTATGGGCCCAGTTACCCGAAATAAATGAATTTTATTTATTTTATTTTATAGGCCTTATTAAGGTTCTGCATTTATCTAAAAATGAAGCTTACTATTGCAGTTATCAAAAGTTCAAAACCACAAACGTGATAGCTAGGTGACAAAAAAGATTGTGAAGAAGCTCTCTTAAAGGTAATTTCGTAACACACCAACAAATACTCACACACACGCATCCCCCCAACCCCCCCCACACACACACCCCCCCAACCCCCCTCCACACACACACACCCCCGCACACTTTTTCTCACACATACATACTTACACATAGTGCACATTGCTCTCAAAACATTATTTTATCCGTATTTACTTTATTTTGTTTTTTAAATTAAATTTTCTTAGCATAGACAATGTTTTAATTGTTATATAATAAGCCACTCGCGATTGTAACAATAACATTTATGTAATGCGCATTTTCATATGGCAATACCACCCAAGGACTCTACGAGACAGGCTCGACCTAGTGTAGAGTTCTTAGGTAAAAGTACTTGCTTTGTGTCTTATATAATTATGTAAACCTAGCTATTAATTTATTTAGCATATAAGGAAATGTAAAGCACTGTTTTTGGAAAAATAAACAAACAAACAAAAAAGATTGTGATCACATAATTTACTTAGAAAAAGTCACTATTGTCTATTCTCTCTACCTCTAAGTTCAACTAGAACTACATTCTTACATAATGCAGCTCCGGTATGATCTGGGTGCATAAAGCATGATGCAGTTATTAGTCACTGTAACAACAGGGACGTGACGATAGTATAATTAGTTTTACTGAAGCTTGTGCTACCATTGTTGTTGTAATTTATCGGAAAATCATCGTTAGTCATGTTTAACCTCGTGTGTGGCTCATGGTAGAATTTTTATTGTTTAAAGGCATCTCGAGGGGTTGGATAGGTTCTTTATTGAAGTGAAAACTTATTTTAATTAATCTTATCATTTATTTGCTTGAATATTGGTACATGGGGTGATACATACAAACAAGTTCTTTAAACCATATCCTACCTAAACATGTGTGCAAATATCTACTATAATATAAATATTTCATACATTATTCATTAGTTTACAAATATAAATATTAAACTATTTATGAAATTTATTAATTATATAATTTTATTATTATCACTTAACTTAAAAATTTAATTAAATTTATCATTTAAATAATCAATAACTAGCGGAACTCTCATAAGATGGAACTCGCGTCATCGTCACCGAACGCTTTCCATGAGCTATATGTTCACACCTCTATCGGCAGTCCCCAATATTGCCCCGCATGTTTTTTTAAGCCGTCGACTGCCTCTTATATAGAAAGAAGAAAGAAAGAAAAAGCATTTATTGGGACTCGCACAGATCACAAATTAAAAAAAGAAAACACACTCAGAAACATAAAGAACAAAACTAAAATTAAAACAAAGTAAAAATTAAAATACAAACAGAAAGTCCTGTACGCTCAGCATGAGGCTGCGGCACTTAAAAATAAGTGTCGCAGCGCTGGTATTCTGATAGGGCCCGATATAAAATATTAATTTCATGAATAATAAAGAAATCATGTCTTTATTGAGGTACATTCTTCTTCTTTTTATGAAGAAAAGGTCTGAGGTACATTATCTTCAGCTTTTAAGACTCATCTCCGGCTCAATGGACCATAATAAATACTTATAATGTGCAGTCCAATGGACATGTTGGCCAAATATTTGACCGCAACAACGACGAACAAAAAGTTAAATGTCTTCATTCCGCGTATCGCTTTTGTTGGGACCACGCTTCTCCTCAAACCCAAAAAGAATGTGCGTTTGTCTTGAGAACAAGTCCGGGTCTTAAACTTTATTCTTACTGACTTTGAATTTATAAACAACCAGCGTCAAGTAGACACGTCAGCTAATATACGAGGCATTGTCCAAAATATATATTTTCAGTGTTCCTGAGAATTGATTTCTGTTTAAGTTTTAAAAAGTCAGGCGTTTTTGCGAAAAAAAAAAATTGCTTTAATAACGGTAGTTCTATAAAAAGAGTAGGGTTCTATAAAAGAAGGCAATTTAAATAAGAAAGTATAAGAACGGCTCAGCCGTGGTAACAATATGAGTAGTTCAGCAAAGAGGTAAGCAGGCCTAAATTCCCAGGGTGCGTCGTAAGTACGTCCACTTCTTCTCAATGGCTCTCTTACTGCTGAGAGTCGTGATTCCGTTTCAAATTGTCCGTGGTCTTTCTCCATCTGTTACGATCGGCGGCCTGGTGGAGTGCGGCGCTGATAGGTACCTCCAGTTGCTCAGATATCTGATCCGACCACCATTTTGGGCGCCGGCCTCTAGGTCTGTTGCCCTCTCTTGATCTCTCCTTCCTGTTACCATTAGACGTTCCATATATGTTATTAGTACCTCTGCGGGCAATATGGCCGAAGAGTCTCACGGGCTCACGGCACGTTGCAAGCAGGTTTAAAATTGAATTGTGGTTGAACATCTTGGGCCAATCGGGTCATCGGCAAACGTATGGTAGGACGGACCTAGACTCTGGGTGAAGCTATAATCTTCGCATGGTAGCAGCTGGATGGCCATTCTGCGTGGATGTGAATGTGATGCATATTTTCCCACAACTTGATATTTTTGTGTTTGTGTGCTTCATTACGAATTATATAAACTTTATTCAAACTCAAACTCAAAGCTTTTATTTAAAATAAACCTATTACACGCACTTTTGAATTGTCAAGGGGTCGGTCAGTCAGAGAGATGAAGCTAGTTGCCCATTCCAAAGCCAATCCTATGGAGAAGAACGGGCAAGAAACTCCACGGACACTCTTTTAAATCAAAATATTGTTACATATTAGTATTGGTTACATTCTTTATGTTGAAATTATACATGTGAGAACAATATAGAAAGACGTGAACGTTAAAAGCGTCCTAATATAAAAAAAAAACAACAAAAAAACTATTATTATAAGAAATAACAGTCCCTACTGACGGCGCCCGTTCACGAACATGACGCATGGATCATCGCATGGAGGACGAATATTATACTAGAGAAGGAGGAGGGAAGAAGAATCACAGACTAAAGCTTAGGCGAGAAGTTCTGTCACTAGTCCAGGAGATAAGTAAAAGCTGGTTAGCGACTGAACTGTTATGCGAGTACCGTAAAACTTACAAAAAACATTTTATCTCCCGAGAAGAAATCTTAAAGCAGTAGGATCAAGTACAAAGATCACAATTATCAAACTTGCTTTGATTAAACAACGGTACCGGTACGCATTATAAACAATAACTTCGTAGGTATCTACCGTATTGTTATGAGAATAAGAGTAATTATTAACAATACATAACAAAAGACTCTGGGAAACATTTCGACAATCAAATATAAACTCTATTTTTTTAACATAAGATTGTTTATAATTCTACAAATATTATAGGAGATAAGTTTTCGGTAGCAAAGGTCACAAAGAAAGCTAAATGTTTTAATATTATAATTGTTTTGAGTTCCGTTTCTCTGAGAAAAATCTTCTCATGAAATGTTCCCATAAAGAACAGTTCCCATAAACACGGAGATGAAAAAATGTGAACTGATTTAAATATTTACAAATCCTAAAGTTTAATGAGATATCCAACTACTAATGAACAAAGTTTTTTTAAGATTTAAGATATAATTTATTCACCAAAATAAGAACACGTATTACAAAATTGAATAATAAAAATATACACTAAATAATGTCTAAAGTTTGTATTAAACAAAGTTTGGGACTATCTGCATCCGAAGAGGTACAGACGCCAGCAAGTCAAGCAACCCAAAACTGTCAATTTTTCCCAATTAACCTTGAACCATATGCTGTAGAGATAAAGTTGAAAATCTATTAAAGAAATCTGACAGATTGTAGTAGCTTGATGTGCTGGCGTCTGTACATAGTTAGTAGCATAAAATAATTTTGATGTCAGTTCTGTTCCTTGCTCATATTAACTAGAGGGAGGACATTGTTTAACTTATCCCTTTCTGCAACAATATTCTACATGATCTGTAAAGCCGTAAATGTCTGAGAATACACATCTGACTCCCGTTCTCAAAACATAAAGTCCATTTCACGAAAGAAGTCCCGCAGACGTGGCGCTGCAGGCATGGGTTATTTTAGGAATGTTGCTAACTTAGCGTATAATAATAATTAGTTCCACTTATTTCCGCGGGACTTCTTTCGTGAAATGGACTCTAAGTAAAAATTTGTGTATTGATTAACCACAGATCTATATAGAAAAACACACTATCGCTCTCCTTAAGGCGACGATAACCGACTTTTAATTATTTTATACTGAAGATCACGTCTAAACGAGTAGTGTTAATGATTTTTTTTTTAAATATGTTAAATTAGAGCATTTTCTCAATAATTTAATATGTATGTGAATATTTTAGATTATGTTTATATTACATAATTAATTTGTAAAGATATGTCTAACGCGGATAAAAAACTGAGAATGGCGCAAAATCTACCAAGCGTATTTTTCTGAAACCTTCACCAATTTAAAGATAATTTAATTATTGAACTTTTATTATACGCGTTTTATTAAAATACCTTTTGTTTTGTGTATAATAAATTAATAATGCGTCAAATTGGGGACAGTGCTCCTTGATGGGCGAGTCCTATTACTGGCTGAACGTACAACGCGTTGCGTGACCTCAGTACAGACCACGCAAGCTAACTATCAAGGTCACTGGCATATATCTCCGTCTTAAACATATTTTTTTTGTTCTTTGCACTTAGCATAATCAGCCTAAGTTCCCACTGCTGGGAGCTTGGGACACAGGCCTCCTCTCTGTGAGAGCCTTGGGGGTTCTTTGAACTTGTTTCATGATTATTATTGAATATATTTATACAGATAAGTTTGATATGTGTTATGTATGTTGGTGTTGTATGGCGTTGTTTGCTTCATTATGTCAGCCTGCTACAGACACAAGCATTGGAATAATTTCTACAGCTCAAGCAGTACGGTTATGGCATGCCTTGCCCGTGTCGATAAGGCGTGCTCAATCATTTTCTTTTTTTTTAATTATGGTCAATACACACTATCTCTCTCCTTAAACAAAAATAAAATATAAAAATAAATATAAATATAAAATACAACGTTTACAGTTTTCCTTAAATCTACGTCAAGTTCACGATGATTTGTGCCTGAACTAGGAAGTCCTGTGTTTCAGGCGATTGGAGGTAACTTTAGTTGACATAATAATCACATAGCTTAATAATATATTTGGTAACAAGGTATATAAAAAAAAATATAGTATCTTAACCTAGCTAACTAAAATAAAATAACAATATGAACAATATTTACTTTAGCACAAGTAATAACTTCTCTGTATCTTCATAGGACATAGTTTGAAGAGCTTCCTTAAGGATTTTCTTGCAGTTACTGTGGTTTAAGGAGTAGATGTTTCCTTTTTCATTTAGCCTGTTATAGAGTAGCGGTCCGAAGAACATATAAAACTTGGCTGTAAAAGCATGTTTTGTACTTTTTTGAGGACAAACTATATCTTTCCGTCTTTTTTTAGTAAAATCAGTGCTGTATGGAAGTGCTGCGTGTTGTTTTAGTACTGTGCTCATAATAAATAACTGTCGAACTGTTAGTACTTCACAAGATTTATACAGGAGGTTAGTGGGAAAAAGGAAAGGGCGGCAAGTAGCCACCTTGAGAATAGCTCTTTGAGCTCTTTCAATGGGCAATAACAGACCTTTACTCACCCCACCCCATGAGGTAATACAGTAAGTCAGAATTGACTGACAAAGAGCAAAATATACTTGCCTCAGCATTTTTGGATCTGTAATAAATCGTAAATTTTTGAATACGAATATCAGCTTACGAATTCTATTATTTAGAGCTTCCATATGTGGTTTAAAGGAAAGGGTTTCATCTATAATAATACCTAGGTATTTTATTTTATCAGTCTTTTTAATATTGGGACACTTACACCTGTCATCTGCTGGTTCTGGGCAACAATGAGCATGCAACGCTGTGGGGGAACATATTGTATTTACTGAATATAAATTCAGTATTGTCTCGGCCTTTAAAAGATCGTCTTTAGCGATAAGACCGCCCATTGAGTCATTCTATGTAAAATGTCTACATTTATATCTGTAATTTTTATGGTGTCGGTACACACGGCTACACATCAAGCTATACATTTCCAGTATACGCTGACATCTCATTTTAAGGAAATCCTATACAATGCGAGATCAGCTTATACTGGAAATGTATAGCTTGATGTGTACATAATAAAGAATATTCTATTCTATATGGTAAGGGACATCCAATATTTGACTTCGAATCAAAATAGGATCATCATCATCATTTCAGCCGAAAGACGTCCACTGCTGGACATTTGCCTCCCCCAATTTAGGGGGGGTTTGCCATAATCGCCACGCTTGGCAGGCGGGTTGGCGATCGCAGTATGGTGTTAAAATGCATAGAGAACGCTGCTGCCCATTCTCTAGTAAGTCCCTTAGTCGCCTTTTACGACACCCCCGGGAAGAAATAGGGAGGTGCTATTCTTTACGTCCGGTACCACACGGAACAAAATAGGATAAACAGGACTATTGCTATCCATCCAAAGGTTGTCTGTAAAAGATCACTTTTAGCGATAAGACCGCCCATTGTGTCACCCTATGTAAAATTTAAACATTTATATCTGTAACCTTTATGGTGTACATAATAAAGAGTATTCTATTCTATTATATTCTATTGCTCCAAGAAAAGTCTTTTCACATACAGACAGCAAAATCAAATTACGAATAAGAAAATTACTCGTCTGAATGAACTGGAAGTAACAAAACATCTAGATTTAGTTAAACATCCCATATAAAAACTAAGTGCAAAGGGAAATGAGTTATTGTGTCGCAGACGATGATCTAACCAAGACTATTCATATATAACTGTTGTAACTGAACATAATAAATTATAACGCACGTCATTTTTTTTTTTTTTTTCTTTTGGCTTCGCACGGTTTGTGCATTTAGCCAATGTCACGTTTTAGTTCTTGTATAGTATTAATGAAATGAATTATAAATGCATGATGATGATATCCCCGCCCACTCCCCTTGAGTTTCAGTAAAGATGTGGCACTTTACTGAGACCTCACGCGGACTTCTTGAGAGAACTTGAAGCGAAGTTGCACTGTTTTGTTTCATTTGCCTACACTAATGCACGTTCACAAACACTTAATGGTTAATAATCCACCATTATTACACATTAAAAATTCGGCTAAACACAAAGGAAAATTAAACAAACTGCTGAACATGACGCTTCACTTTCCCGCCAAGAAGTCCAACGCACGTCATTATATGAAGGTATACCTACTGCACGTGCCCTAAGTGCCACTTAACATTCTTAGGACTGCAGAAAATTATCTCTCAATTATAATAAACACTAGCTTCTCCCCGCGACTGCGTCCACGTGGAAGTCAGTGGCTTTCTACCAGTGAAAGATTTCTTGTAATTGAATCAGTACTTCCAGAGATTACGAGTACCTTTGACAAACAAACAATTTTATATCCTTATGGGCTAGGGTGAATCTTTAGGTTCATTCGAGCAATCGAGTCTAATAACAACCATGCTGGGGTCGGTGCATTTCATTCATTCATTCATTTATAATAGGTCCTAGTTAAGGCGACGATAACCGACTTTGAATGATTTTATACTGAAGATCACGTCTAAACGAGTAGTATTAATGATTTGAAAAAAAAATATTTTAAATTAGAGCATTTTCTCAATAATTTAATATGTGAATATTTTAGATTATGTTTTAATGTGTTAATTTTTGGTGGTTCAATATCAGTAATAGAACACATTTCCATTATTTATTCAATACTTTTTTTAAATTTTTTATCCTACTTTATATCAGCAAAATATGGACACAATCTATTCGTAATAATATCAATGGGCGAGCGCGGCGGCCGGCGCAAGCGGCGGTGTTGCACGGCTCCCGGGCGGCAGGGGGCGGCAGGGCGCGCCGGGCGCGCGCCGGCCGACAGTTCACTCATCGCACGCGTTGTCGTGTGACGTCGGCGCGGCGCTTGCGCGGGAAAGCGATTAGATCGCTTTCCCGCGCAAGCGCCGCGCCGCACGTGTGTCGTGCTACCGGTCACGATGTCGGACTTCAGTAACCGCGAGTTTTACGAGATGGTGCGAGTGTATGTACTGAGTGATAAAAGTTTGCGAGCAGCTCGCAGAATGTATGCGACGGAGAGCATACCTCGAATGCGAGCCCATGGAATCCTTAACCCCGCGGTCCCTAATGAAAGGACTATTTAGCGGCCACTCAAAGGCTGCTTGATCACGGACAGTTCAGAACCCCGAATCATGCACGAGGGTCTGGCAGACCCCGACTGGCGATCGAAATCGAACAAGCCATCCTAAGCCCGTTAAAGTATGAAGGAAAATTTGGAATTACTCTGCAAATAACTTCAGGTCACGGTCTAAACATAAAAAAGTCTAGTTCGAACCTGATAAAATTAGCGATCAGTACATTGTAACCCACGTAAATACCTACGCCGGCGCATCGAGCGAGCGCACAGCTGATAGGTAGGTACTTTAGCGCGTTACGCTTTGCCGCGCGCCGCCGGGTAGCCATACAACCACTTTTAAAATAAACATCTTTCGTTAACGATATTTTTTGTTTTTTGTACTAAGACGTATCAAAATAAAAAATATATGTTTAATAAAATTCGTTTAAGTTTAATTTGTCAAAATTTGCGCAGTGGATAAAAACTTTTCCTGTATTACATAGTGAAATTAATTTGTAAAGTTATGTCTAACGCGGATAAAAAACGGAGAATGGCGCAATATCTACCAAGCGTATTTTTCTGAAACCTTTACCTATTTAAAGATAATTTAATTATTGATCTTTTAGTATACGCGTTTTATTAAAATACGTTTTGTTTTGTGTATAATAAATTAATAATGCGTCAAATTGGGGACAGCGCTCCTTGATGGGCGAGTCCTATTACTGGCTGAACGTACGAGTTCAGTACAGAACACGCAACCTAACCACTCAAGGTCACTGGCATATATCTGCGTCTTAAGATACGATTAAGATTCTTCAAAGTAGATAAATATTATTTAAGTACTCGATAGCAAGATTGTTGCCAGCAGTGATAGCCTAGTGGTGTGACCGTCGGACTGCCAAGTCCTGGTCTCGAGTTCGAACCCAATGCACGCACCTTTGACTTTTCGGATTCATGTGCGTATTGTATAATCATCACTTGCTTAAAAAACGGTGAAGGAAAACATCGTGAGGATACCTAAGAGATATTTGTCGACGGCTGGCATGTGAAGCCAAGTCAGAGGCCAATAGGCGGCAAAAAATTTATCTCTAAGTGTGGTTAATCACTAACCATACGAAAAAAAAAGAACAAGCAGGAAAGTAGCAAGTTTTAATTCTTAACTCTCTACTAAAACTTTGTATAGCGTAATCTACTTTTTTGCTGACTGTCTCTTCAAATTACTTCAAATGTTCATTTGATTCTCACGAACAGTTAGCAATCAATTAAATAGAATTTATCTCGCGCTCGCTCTTGTTAAAACGGGGAAATGTTAAATTATAACTAATAAGTAACAGTAACTGCTTCCTAGTGTTTGTTAACTGCTGTTTACACGATCTGTTTCTATACTCATCTCTCTTGGAAGACAGACTTAGTATACGCTACATGAAGGATATGACGTATGCTACACCCGAAACCGTAATTACTTATCTTCGTTTGTACCTTTCGGAAACCGTTTTGCAGGGCTTGAAACCGGTTAAGTTTTATTTCCGAAGATACAAATTATTTTGGATATAATTGATATTAGCTTCAAAGATTGCTTCATCACATGCTTAGCATTGATTTTGTAACAAAATATTAAATAATAAACGAAATATGTTCGAAAACCTTTATAATAACGGTTAAGGTTACATAGAAAATTAACCGGTTACTGAGCCCTGCCGTTTTGAAAAGTTGATTGATCAACACAAATCTAACTAACTAAACTAGATGACTGAATAAACAGCCAATGAAATCACCAGACATGAGATTTGACAACAGATTTAATTTTGTAGGCTAACAGAAACCGGAGCTTAGGCTCTTATCGTCAGGCGGGCTTCTTATCGTCAGCCTATAGCAGTCCACTGCTGGACATAAACCTCGCTATTGCACGCCATTCAGCTCGGTTCTTGGCAGCTGTCATCCATCTGCTACCAGCCACCCTGCGGAGATCGTCGCTACTCACTTAACCTGTCCGGCGCCTGTAATTAATATTTAACACAGTTTCCCACTTATATAACATTCTCAGCAGAGACAGGTGCGCGAATTTCAGGCACTATTAATACATTTCAAATTATAAATAGAAACAATTATAAGATTAATAAATTGGCACTTTCTCGAAATCGATTGCTGTATCCTTTTAGATGACAGAGAAATATTAAAATTAAGTTTAAGCTCGTCATTAGTTTACACAACATCGTTTATTTATTTCATTCGTTGTTTTTATAAAATATATCTTGATGTTGTTCTACATAACAGTTAAAATTCTTACGAAACGCCAGCTGATGTGCTGTGATCGTCATCACATAACGTAGCGTTAGCTAAATATGTGCTATCATGATGTATATCATTCGTCACGATTTACTTTATTTATAGCAAAAGTTAAACGAATTTCTACCTTATGAGACTATATTTAAGATTTTAAATTGATTTCAATAGTTCTAATTGGCTAATAAAATTGCGAGGTCTACTTCATTTGATTTATGTTTTTTTTCTTTTCTTTTGCAGGTAAGTGATGGTGTTTGGAACAGATTGCGGTAAATTGCAAAATGGTTAAAGGCTAAAAAACTATTAAATTAAAGTTGTATTTGGTCCAGATTTCAAGGTATCTGTGGAGATTAATTAGACTGATTGGATTTTAAATCGGATAATCAATGAACAAAGTGAATTATGTGAAGCGGGCAGATTTTTCTCTATCAACAGAAATTCAGACATTTTGGATTGAACAGTCTGGTAATGGTCCTACAAAAAACTGAGCTTTACTTCACAACTTCGCAGCATTCAATCTATCTTAGTTATAACATAAATCAAGTAATAAAATTAATTTATATCAAAAACAATCTAATTAATATTCAAAATAATTATCAAGTCCGTTATAAATAACCGGAATCGATGATGTTACGTCACGCCACAGACACCGGACCCAGTCGTGCTATTGACAGGAAATAATCAACAAAATTAACTACTTTTATTTTTTAAAGCTGTTAATAAAAGCAGGTACCTGTGGTTACGTTCGCAGTAACCAATGAAATTGAAATTGTTTATTGAAATAATTGATTTACATAAATATTAAAATAGGGTCTTAGACTAGAAGTTAAGGTAAATAATAATTGGATTCTACCTGAACTAGGAATAAACCTGTATCTCAGGTATCTCACTCAAGTGCTTATACATAAGTGTTATCTAAGATTCCAAAAAATTGTAAAACTACTATAAATTATGTTTTCATTAAAATTTAGAACAATACTCGTAGTATGCTGCATTTTTTGCATCATCGTAAGACATTTTTACAACCATGTTCTATTATGATTTTTGCAATGTAACATTTTTAACAAGGTCGCATTTACTTTAAACATAAGTACAGAAAATTTAGCCGTGTCAACAAAAAGTAAAGATTGCATGTTTGCAAACGAATTGTAAAACCTAAAACTATTTTTATGTGTAAAGGGCAATATTAGTTAGTAAATACATTAATACTAGTTATTAAATACAAAATACATTAATTAATAAAGACTTAAAGATAACTTGGCGCTATTATGCGACCTCAGTATAATCTATAGAGTTAATGTATCTTGTCTCAGCTAATTTCTTTGCAGGGCATTCTTGATCGCCTGTTTTGTGATTGCTCGGTTTTTTAAATCGCAAGCATGTTGCACAATGTGATGGTTCAGCGTGTTTAGTGCACTCATTCGTTTGATGACCTTGTTCTCCACAATGTCCACACGTATAGGTAGCCTCACGACAAGTCTTTGCAGCATGTCCATACTGTTGACATTTAAAGCACCTGGTCACAAGTGTGAAGTCCCTCACTGGGCAGGATGTCCAATTAATGAACACTCGACTTTGGTTTATAAGCGCCTTCCTTATGCTAGCAGTTACTTCAAGAATAAAGTTGCACGTAGGTCCCTCTTTTTTACCAGACTTGTGACTTAAATTTACAGAGGCCAAAAAAGAGTCACGGGACAAACTAGGCAGTTTGTCGGCAATATTCTGCTCATAGATGCAATCATAAACATCTTTGTCATTTAAAACGTTCGGTACTCCTATAACTACAATTCTTGGTCTTCTCTTATGGGGCTCTTCCACTTTCAGGCCGGAACTACTTAGCTGCGATGATTTCCTAAGTTTTTCAATATCGTCTTTGGACTCCGTGCTGATTATAACGCCTCCGTGTTTTGTTTTGCGTAATCCTCTAACGTGCAGTTTCATTTGCTCAGGGCATATAATTTTTTGGACAAGAGATTTAGTGTCGTCACTAGATTTTAATTTGTCCGTTGGATAAATTGCAATAGAGCTGATGTTATTGGGTCGCAAGTAATTATTTTGATTGGTTTTTACCATGTCAGCGAATGAAACTGTTTCTGCCATAGCCGGTTTAGCGCAGTTTTCATGAATGCTAGCTTGAACGGTTTTCTGGAAATTTTCGAGGCAATCTGTCAGGTCAACTCTTTCTTTCAACGCTAGTTTAGAGTTTTGAATTTCTTGGGCCTTTAGCTTCAAGTCCTGGTAGTAAACAGCCATTTGTGAAACGCCATGTCCTACCTTGCGCGATAAGGAATTGATCCTTAGCTTTTGTTCGGAGTTCAGCTTTCCTTCCTGAGCAATGGTACAGACTTCATTCAGGCATGATTCAATTGAGATCAACCAGTTACTAATGTCACTGGTGACCACTGCCTGAATTTTTCCTTCAGCAACATTGTAAGGTATTTGAGATTTGCTGGCAGGACTGCTTGGTGGTGGGATACTCCGAGGGCTGTTTTCACTATTTGACATACTTAATTCTTAAATGTTTCTCATAATTATTTGTTATTCACTAAAGTAAATCACTAACTTAGCAGAAAAATGCGTAAGTCGTTTTCTAGGTCACAGATCACTCGGAAATATTTTAACGACATATATGATAAATAATATTGCTTATACTCGTACACACGTCCGCTCTACTTGAGTGTCAGTAGAGTTTTTTTTCAAAAAGGAGTATACAATACATACTATAAGTTTAGAAGTTCTGCGTATTAATAGTTATAAACTCTTTATCTTTTCTCACTTAATTAAAATTATTATGAGAAAGATTTCACAAGGTATAAAATTAAAAGTAATATGCTTTGAGTTTCTCTGAATAGAAATTGAAGCCCTAGCGAAGTTTGTACATTCTGTACCCACTTTTATATAAACTAATATTGTCGTAAGATATGATATGCATATTAAGATGATACGTAAAAAAAAAAGATTTTTCCAAATCGGTTTATAAACGACGGAGTTCTGAGGCACAAAAAAAAAATACAGCCAACTTGAGAACCTCCTCCTTTTTGTGAAGGAGGGTTAAAAAGATAGGCAACAGCATTCTCCTATTCAATCAACAAATTGAGATCACCAATTCCATAAAATCATTACTTATATTCGTCGAATACCATAAAATAGACTTTGAAATATTGTGTGTATTTTATGTTTATTTTATAATGTGCGTCTTATTTGTGTAAAATAAACTATTTTTCATTATTTCTCTTTCGTCAATAAATTAATGAAAGGTGTTAATTTCTCTAGTAATTATTAAATAGTTATGTCATTGGAAGCTAGACTTGTTCACTCCAGACTGGTTCTAGAGTCCATCGTTTATTGGGCAGTTTTTCAGGGCTGACATGATGATATATTTGCACCAAATCTATTGTCAATAATGGACACATCCAACACTGAGCTGAACTTGTTTTTATTATTGAAGACATTTACCACCCGGTCATCAAAACATAAAGCAATTCAAATTAAATTCCACAGTTCACCAAAAAAATAATATTTTGCCGTATCAAATCGGATAGCAAAGCTAAAAATCTAAAATTATAGTTACGCAATACAAATAAAATTATTTCGTAATATTGGACGACCGGAACGGACACCACTGTGATCTCGTTAGTCTTTGATTGAGGCAAGAGAAAGTCAGGAGTTGCTGTGCGAAATAAGTTAGATGTACATGTAGTAGTATCTACTGGTCTTACACCTGATGGCCAATTCCCGTATTTAAAAACGGTAAAATCGAGACACAATCTCAGTAAAAACCAATATAATTTTTTTAGGGGAAATTAGAGGTATTCTTGATAGATTGAGTCTGATATGAGCGGTGGTGCCCGACTGGTGACCGCGACTTATGAGTTGTAAGCCGTAAGCCCGACCCCAGACAGGCGCTTAACTTTGGGAACATTATTTCATCACCACTGCTCTCAAAACGGTGAAGGAAAACATCGTGAGGGAACCGGCATGTCCTAGAACCAAAAATTCGAAGACATGTGACATCTACCAACCCGTACTGGGCCCGCGTGGTGGATTACGGCCCACTCCCTCTCGCCGCGAGGAGGCCTGTGTCCTAGCAGTGGGAACACTATACATAAATATTTGTATAGTGATTATGATGAGTCTGAGATGAGAATGCGAACGTTCTTAAAATAAGAGAATGGCACCTCTGGTTAAAGAATACTACTGGGGAGACTTGTGTGGGGAGCTATTTATCATCACGATCATCATCATCACTCTTCAGTGAAAAGACGTCGTCTGGGGCTTCCCTTAAGACTCAGATATATGCCAGTGACCTTGAATGGTTAGCTTGCGTGTTCTGTACTGAGCTCACGCAACGCGTCGTACGTTCAGCCAGTAACAGGACTCGCCCATCAAGGAGCGCTGTCCCCAATTTGACGCATTATTAATTTATTATACACAAAACAAAAGGTATTTTAATAAAACCCGTATAGTAAAAGATCACCCAGTAAATTATCTTTAAATTGGTCAAGGTTTCAGAAAAATACGCTTGGTAGATTTTGCGCCATTCTCAGTTTTTTATCCGCGTTAGACATAACTTTACAAAATAATTTCATTATGTAGTATAAACATAATCAAAAATATTCACATATTAGGTTATTGAGAAAATTCTCTAATTTAACATATATTTTTTTCAAATCATTAACACTACTCGTTTAGACGTGATGTTCAGTATAAAATCATTAAAAGTCGGTTGTCGTCGCCTTAAGCATCGTCAAAGCGACCGGTTCTGAGCTTCTCGCATCTAACGGATGAAGATTTTAAACAAGCAAAGTAAACTTAGCCGAACATAACATCCCAGGATAAAGTAAATATTGGTATGATGAAGGCACATAATTCACCATGTTTTATACAGCAGATAGCATCCACGTAAGACGCCCAAATTGTAAAGTGTAAGTATTGAACGGCCAATTAAAGACGGAAAATAGGTGCGTAATCAAGATCACTTTAGCCATCAGCGGCGTAGCCCAAAAGGAGAGTAATTTCTGACTTAACAAGTGTGTCAACAAAACTTTCTTCATTCCAATCGAGGACGTGACTGAACGACGTGTAATGCGTCAGCCACACGTCATTACCGTATCATAACACTTTGAAACAGTGCCAATCTTACTCATACACTCATTCATACTGAAAACACAGTGAACCGATATGAAGTGTGGGGAAGACAAAATATTTTCTGAGAATTTTCTTATCAAACAAACAATCAATATATTAATGCTTCTTTGTTACTTATCGCTTACCAATGGCATTATTAAGGCGACGATAACCGACTTTTAATGATTTTATACTGAAGATCGCGTCTAAACGAGTAGTGTTAATGATTTGAAAAAAATATATGTTAAAGTAGAGCATTTTTTCAATAATTTAATATGTGAATATTTTAGATTATGTTTAAATTACACAGTGAAATTAATTTGTAAAGTTATGTCTAACGCGGATAAAAAACTGAGAATGGCGCAAAATCTACCAAGCGTATTTTTCTGAAACCTTCACCAATTTAAAGATAATTTAATTATTGATCTTTTAGTATACGCGTTTTATTAAAATACCTATTGTTTTGTGTATAATAAATTAATAATGCGTCAAATTGGGGACAGCGCTCCTTGATGGGCGAGTCTATTACAGGCTGAACGTACGACGCGTTGCGTGAGCTCAGTACAGAACACGCAAGCTAACCACTCAAGGTCACTGGCATATATCTGCGTCTTTAGAAGAGATCTTTGGACAAACTATACAAAAATATTTAAATAGGTGTGTATAGTCATACACACCCATTTAAATATGTTTGTTTATTTATAAATCGATATGTATTTAGAATGCCTCTAGGATCTTCTATGAAATTACTAATGAGCTGTAGTTTTTTGAAGGGAGCACGTTGTCTTCTGACTTCCAATTCCGGCTTTAATTGGTTTGTCTGAATCTATAAGAATAACATTCGTTACGGGCTGTCAAAATCCCAACAGGCTGACAACCGGTCCAAACTAAGGAAATTGGTGTCTTATTGGGTTGTTCAAATGATCTCATATCATTCAGAATATCGCTTCACGCAATGTAGCAGACAGTATAATTTAAAAGCCTGTCAAACTTATCTCAGTTTTCCTTTCCATACAAACAAATCAAGAACACGCGTCGACTGTCCGTATCCAATACAAAAAAAAAAGGTCGAGAGCGAAGCGGACTCGCGTACCGAGGGTTCCGTATGTATGATGTTAATGATTTCTGAAAAACTGTGGTATTTAGAGACATAGTTTTATTTTTCCTGTAATCTTTACATAAACTTTATCACATAGAATAATTTCAGATTTTTATCTATGCAAACTTCGGAGATAAGGGGGGGGGACGGTATTTTTTTCTACATTTTTCACCAAAAGTCGGAAACTATGCTGCCTAAAAAAAAATGTTTGAGAATGTGCAAACAGCGCTCTTTCTTATGATTCCCCACATGCCCTAGTACGCCCACTTCAAATATTTAAGACCCCCTTTCAATCCCCTTTGCAATTTTTTTTTATTTCTTTCTTTTTTGCGAAATAGTTGGGCAAACGTCATCTAAAACTATTCTAAATTTCAAGTTGATAGCATTAGTAGTTCTTGAGATATCCAGATGTGACAGACAGACAGACAGACTTAGTCTCACCATAAGGTTTCCTTTTTACCATTTTGGTACGGAACACTAAAAAATCACCAATTCGTTCTCCAAACCAGCATCTCGCCAGCCCACTGAGATCGCATCCGGCTTTCCCGTTACTCTCGTGCTGCGCCCGCGCTTCCACTAAAAATATCGGCTCGGCTGATGAACCCACGACCGACAAACATTAAATAACGCTAAATGTATGGATGTGTCCGTTCCAGTTATCGGTGGCATTTCCGTTTTGAGGTGGAGTTCTTATGACTTCCAATTCGATTGGGAAAGAAGCTGAGTTCTATTTCCTTTGGACAAGTTCATAATATGCAGTCGTTTATTTATAATCCTGCGGAAATTGTAATAGTTGACTAAGAATTCTTCCTGGGTTTTAGTACTGCTGAGACTCTATTCAATAATTATGATTATTCAATTCACTCGACTACTATTAGATGACCCGTCTTCACCCACTGCTTGGAATTAACCTCTTTCTGCTTATGTACATATGTATAAGAATACTTTACCAGAAATTCGCCTCATGGTGTCACTAGCTCATGTTTATAAATATTTCGTTTCGCTCTGAAACTTATCGGGAAGTTCCGATAGAGTCCACAAGAGTGAAAGTGACATAAATATTTCTAAAAAACCAGCGGGAAAAAAGAAGGATAGATTGTGTGAAAAAAAATGGTTTGGCAAAAACATTCTATAACAGCTCATATTTATTTATTTATTAAAACTTTATGCACAAGTAAACAAAAACTACTGTACAAAGGCGGACTTAATGCTTTCTACCAATCAACCTTAGGGTGATGCAGAGACAAAACATGGTAGGTGCAATATGGGGATAGATAACTCGAAAAACAACAATATATACACAGATACATACATACTTTTAAACAAAATAAAAGGTGTCAGGAGAAATAACGATTAGTGGAGGAGAAAACGATCAGCGCTGGGAAGATTCTGCCAACTTCTTACGAATATATTCCCGTGCCTTCACTTTAAATGTTAACCAACTAGTTGCCATCTTGATGCTCAGAGGGAGCGTATTCCAAAGAAAAACCGCCTTGACAAAGAATGAAGAGTGTATGAAACCAGAGCGGTGAGAAGGACATCGTAAAAGACGATTGTTGGTGGAACGAAGATTTTTATTATGGGCAGAGCATAAGTATTGAACATGAGAAGTTAGGTAAGAAGGAGTAGTGGGTTTGTCGAGTATGGAAAACTACATAGACAGAGCCCTCATCTCTCTGCGCTCATATATTGAAGATCTATGTATGTATGATCAACGAAATGGGCACAGGGATGATGATGTTGAAGATACTAATACTAAAGTCACGATTTAGGTCAGCAACCCACGGTAATAACAATCGGTACGGTAGTAACAAATATTGTAATGTATGTTAAAATCCGAAAATGATCACGACTATCTGACTCATGCCTTTAAGAACAGAAGCCACTGATACACGTGATAGTTTCTTTAATTCAATATCAACTGAATGAGTATACTCTATGACTAATCATCGAACATTAGCACGAGTGCAGATTATTCATTGCTCTCTGAAGTATGAGTTGTCCGTCTGTTGCAATCATCTGAGGCTCCAGTGTTAATTTTATAGGTAGATACTGCATTCGGATTTGGCATCAAAGCATTGTTCATAATAAAGAAAAAAGAAAAGAAAGAAAGAAAATACGTTTATTTGCGGTAAACATGTCGCAAAGAAAGAATATAAATACTAAAACTTTTTGTAAAAAAAATAACCGTCTTCCAAAAAAACACTACAAAGTGAAAAATAACTTTAATTTCGTAAGTCGGTGGCAAAAAACTAAAATACAGATCCAAAGACACTGACTTCCGAAATTAAAGTTATTTTTCACTTTTTAGTGGGTCAGTTTTTAATTTATCTAAGTTACAACAGCCTAAAGTCATCTGCTCATCACCTTTTACAAAATATTGCTTTTCTCTATGCTGGGACGTCAATTGTTAAGGCGTTCTCCTGGCGAGAACCAGGAGAACTGCCACTCACCATATGCATTGTGACGAGCATAAATTGCTTAGCAACCTTATTAAAGTAGGTACCTAATCGAATCGCAACCCGTTAAATACAAAGATATTATTATGTTGTCCCGGTGGCCATCTGTGGTCTCCATCATCAGTTCCACATCACCAAATGCTGATTTTCGGGAGCAAATGCACGAGTTACTATAAAAAATACCCAGATCGCTATAGGTTTGCATATAAAATTCGAGGGTTTCCCTCGATTTCATCAGATGCTGATTTGGTGTCAATGGGACTACCTTTTCAAAATCGATCCACAATTGACGGAGATATCGGTGAATAAACATAAAAAAAACTTACAGCCGAACATATAACCTCCTCCTTTTTGGAAGTCGGTTAAAAAGAACAAGTAGGGGGTAAATATGCACGTGTGCGTGTATGTGTATGTATAATGATGCATGATGGATAGTTTGTTATATTATAGAAATGTCATGTGATTTGTTTTCATATAGAATGTGTCCTAGGCTATATATTTATAATAATTTCAGTAGGAAATTCATTATATTCGAGTTGTGATGACTTACTACATTATGACATACGTTTGCTCTGTTGAGCTTTCAGTTTATTTCATTGCCCTAATCATGAAGAAAATATTGAGAGAAACTCACTACGTAGTAAAAGTAAGCCATCTCCCAAACTCATATTTCATACAAAGATTTGTGTTGATTCCTTTTATTTGAAGTTCTGTTTATCCAATAACATCTTCAAAGAAGGTTAAACAGTACTTGCACACATTAATGATGAAACCAAATAAACAACCCGTAATTAACGCGAAAAGCAATGATGCAGAATCAACACTCTACTGCAAAGTACCAAAATTATCTTTAATAGAAGCTATTTCCGTACTAGCAGACCTTACCATAAATGCTTTTAATGATGTCCAACACCACATCAAAACATCGTAAGCAATACGAGCACCATGCACCACATTAAAGGATTAGCAGTAAAACATGACTTCAGAAATTAATCCAAACTAAAGGAATATGATGATATTTCGCCCACTAAAATAGCTATAGCTTTTGGTCCAATTATAAACTTACGATTTATAACTCAAATTTTGTAGACAGCAAACATTTTTTCTGCTACAATAGTTGACTTTTTACAAACCAATGTAATAATTTCTAAATTCTATTCAGATTTCCTCTAGTACTCAAAGACGTATGAAAATGTCTAAAGTATATACTTAAAATATGTGAAATGTCATACAATTCAATTGGTTACGGTCAAGTTATTGCTGATAGTTCCTTACTTGCACTTTTATTTGTCGACCTTGCGTTCACGGACGCTTTATGATTTACTTTGCTTTGTTAACCATGTAGAACTGCTCAGTAAAATGTAACTAATATCGGTTAGTTGTTAATACAAAGTTAAATTATTAAGGAAAATTACATGCATAACAGAGACATGATAAAAACGTGCCGCTCATAAATACACGAAGCCACAAAGTACTAATGAGATGTCTGGATTCTGCAAGCCATTTTTATAATTTTATTAATACGGTGATAATGATGATGAATATAATAACCACAGAAATCCTAATATGGAACCTAATATTGATTTGTGTGGTCACGACTGTCATACCTAAAATGCTACATATTCTGCAATTGCTCACAGTTAGCTAAACAAGGCGACTGCTTTAGTTCAATGAAGATTGCCTTCTTGTTTGAAAGAGCCATATTAAGGCTGACGCATTGTCATTCATTTTAGAGAACACTTGAATTCAAGATCTTCATTATTTTATATTGAAATAAAACCACAATGTATAGAAAGAAAACATTACTCATCGACACTAAATTATCTTTTCGCATTCAGAACACTTGGCAGGTCAAAAAAAGCAAAAATGACTAAAGCCACAACAGTTCAGGTTCCTTGGTTTATATAAAGAAGAACAGTTTTTTAAAAGAAAGTACAACTTACTATTCATTTGTTGTTTTTGGCTAAGGATTATTCACAATTTTTATGCCGAGGTCATACTTTGACCGGCTCTTTTTTAAGGTTCCGTAGCCACAAATGGAAAAAAACGGAATCCTTATATTTTCGTAATTTCCGTTGTCCGGATGTCACCAGACATTTTACTCGGAGACTATTAGGACTATGTCGATGAAAATTGGAAAGAAAGTTTGTCCTGTACACCGCTAAACAATAGTGTAGTGAAATTACTGAAAAATTATCCGACATGCACTAGACCGGTTTTCTGTATTTTAAGATTACGCTCATTGAGCACATCACCTTGAGAGCAGAAAGATGCATATGATCATCAGATCATATGCATCTTTCTGCTCTCAAGATTCAATTCTTTATTTTCCTCTAGGCTCTAAGCGAAGTGTTCATATGAACACTAGCGGCATGCGCCAACGCTATATGCAACCGCAGCCGTCGACATTCGTCGGCTGAGGTAACTGCAGCCGTTAACGCGTTGACGGCAGCCGTCGACACGTCGCCGCTCGTGTATACGGCAGCTCCAGCGTCTCCGGCCGTCGAAACTCTTCGGCGTCAGCCGTAGACGCGTCGCCGGGTGCAGTTGCCTCTGTCCTCAACGCGTCGGCGGCCGCAGTTGCCTTTGCCAATGGCGCGTGACTGGCGTTTATAAGAACATTAAGTAGTTAGTTCTTGGTAATACTAACCAAGACTGGTATGACTCAACAAATCATTTAAAATCACAATTTTTTTTTTTTTTCACTTCATCCAAATCAAGAAAATTTTAGTTCTAGAATATTGAAATGAGGAGTTTTTAGTGCAAGGTATATACTTCATTTGATTCGTCTCTTAGATTGATTATTATTTCAGAAGTTGCCTACTCATCCATTTCAATGAGTTGGATTCAGGTGGTAAGCCACCAGATGCAAAATGGCCACTAAACTCTACTAAGCTTACAACAGACGGTCACATGCATGAAATCGCTGAACTCACCTGTCTATTAGTCGTACCATACGATCAAAACAAAACATACTCCAACCGTGACGACGAGTCTCCAAAACAAAAAACAATTATGAAAGCGAAAACACATTAGCCGAAGATGCAACCGTATCTTAACGGTTCGTGCTCTCGACATACTTTGGGACCGTGAAGTTTGACCAAAATAATAAGCATATTACGACAAGTAGGCTAAAAGACGGAGTGGAGGTCCTAGCCGGTGTATTATATAAGTTTCCACATAGTTATAACCTGGAAGGTGGACGGCACTTGGTATTAGGAAAGTTCTCTCAAGGTGTGTGTAAAAAAGTATATATTGGTATAAAAAATACAGTACACGGTAAAACAATCAGGTAATCAGTAAAACAATTAAAGTGTGACGAGCGTGGCGTACGTACTTGCGATCCTTTGTCCAGAGGCAAAAACACACACACACCCCCCACACTGCTCAGCAGGAGGTGGAACAAGGCTGCCAATGATGATGATATTGATGAAAACCTGGAAGTCCTCAAGTCTCGAGAAAAGGCTCTACCGTATATAAAACGTGTACCATCGCCAACCACATCAAGTCTATTAAATAAAGAAGAGCCATCTGTTCTGGCAAAAAAAACATGTCCATTCTTTTCTAGGAACTAAATTTCCTCTCAGGCAAAAATCTTCACCTTTTATTCAATCGTGTTGACACAAACTGTTCTATAATAGCTCGGTAAAACTTTTAGCCAGTCATCAGATTCGTCATCAAAATTAGTTTGACCGTGAAAGATTCACTTTCGCATTTGAGTTAGATTACGCACAATAAAATTGCCAGCTTTGGAAGTCTGTTGCGTGCACACATACAAAACACGAGATTTGGGCACATTATCCTTAATCATCCCTTTTAATCCTATGATGAATTTTGTGTAAACAAGCATTGCCTTTATGTACTGCTCTAATATATGGACTTAAGACGCAGATATATGCCAGTGACCTTGAGTTGAGAGCTTGCGTGTTCTGTACTGAGTTCACGCAACGCGTCGTACGTTCAGCCAGTAATATGGACTCGCCCATCAAGGAGCGCTGTCCCCAATTTGACGCATTATTAATTTATTATACACAAAACAAAATATATTTTAATAAAACGCGTATACTAAAATATCAATAATTAAATTATCTTTAAATTGGTGAAGGTTTCAGAAAAATACGCTTGGTAGGTTTTGCGCCATTCTCAGTTTTTTATCCGCGTCAGACATAAATTTACAAAATAATTTCACTATGTAATATAAACATAATCTTAAATATTCACATATTCAATTATTGAGAAAATGCTCTAATTTAACATTATATTTTTTTGAAATCATTAACACTACTCGTTTAGACGTGATCTTCAGTATAAAATCAATCAAACCAAAAGTCGGTTTTCGTCGCCTTAAGATTGCACTTAGTAAGCATGAAGTGTGTACGAAATCTCAGCCAAGTCGTGACTCGTGAGTAAACCACACAAAGTCAATTTCCTTACCTAATTGGCCTGCTCGAAATAAACACATGTTTGCGGTAACTTTGCCCTAAATGTGTTTTTATATTTCCCAAATTGATTTCTTGGTCTGAATGTTTGTTTAATGTTTGCGTTTTGTGTTAGTGTTTAACTAAGCAGTAACTTTGTTGTTGTTTACTGGTTTTAGTTTAGTTCCAGTCGGTATTTTGGGATCAATGTTAAAATTAAGCCATTTATTATTATTAGGATGGATATCTGGTAAGTCACCGGTGTACATTCTTTAGGCTTGATAGCCTCACATATTTTCAGATTTATAGGTACTCGTATAGAGGGATATCGTGCCAGAAATATACCATAAGATAAGCTAGGCCCTAGTTTCTGGAAAGAAAATCAAGTCCTTGTTCAATAAATGTTAGCAACAGATTAACTTAGCTTTTAAGAAGCTGGGAGCAAGAATAAAAGAATTGGTCGAAAAGGAATTGACAAATTATCACTTCCCAAACAATTTTCCGCATAATTTCATTTGCCAAATTATTACTTAACAAAAAATCTCTTCACAAATAATTGTAACGCAAACCTAATGTTTGGCAAGTGAACGTTTAAACAATATCTTGTTTACCAGTTAGTACTTTTACCAATTTTTATGTTGTCAAATATTTCAGTTGGAATAACACATTTTACCCAAAATAAAATAAGCCAAATCGTCAGTATTGTCATTTTTCAATAAATAATTAATCTTCTCTTACTAGTTCCATAATTAATCATTTGACCAAACGTTTATTGTCTAAAGAATGGTTGCTGTAATAAATCATTTGATTAAAGACCAAATCCCTTAATAACGTTATCCTTGGTAATATTCTCCCAAGTAAAAGTTTGACCAAATGAAAATGTGCGTACTAAAATCATTCCAAATATTGCATTGGTATAAAAAAGGTTGCTAAAATTTGTTTGGGTAGTGAAATTTTGTCAAAATCTTTTCGGCAAAACGGCAGGATCCCATAAAAATCATAAAGCATGCCAACTCCAAACGTTAAACACTCATTATTAAGACATCCATATAAAGAACCGAACTGGTTAAGACCAGTAGGAGTTTACTCTAACGAGTCCCTTCGAAGAAGCAAAGAATTAACAACATAAGGGCATTCACTTCGTCAATTGAGTAACATGTGGCTATCCGAAGGGAGCCCAATTGTGTGACAAATTGACGGCTGACCCTTTACTCCTTAATTGGAAGTTAATACATTAATTCTCCGTTAACAGCGTAACTGACTGTTTCTACTGTAAATTCTGCAATAAAAGTTTGTTTTACTGTTAGTGGAATTTCTAACGGATTGCGGTGTTATGGCGAATAAGACTTGTAATTACTTGGTTTATTGCTTTACTGACGTTTGTTCGTATCTTAAAAACTGTTTTTTTCTAGATTCTAATCTGGCATCAGACTTATTGTGGTGTGCAGTGCAGATTACTGTTCGTAGTTAGCAATGTAGCAGGATAATAGGGCTGTGCCGCCAGAGTGCGCCGGACACACCTTACTTAACATTGATGGTACTCTAGAAGGCTCCTTTAACAAGTCCCAGAAAACACGCCGCGATAGTAAAAGTCGTGAAGATTTTAGGAAGGCTTTTAACAAAATACCAATATTGTTTCACCAAATGTAGAAAACTATCAGATTTTTTTAAACGAGATAGTCTCCTTAACCCTTTCAATGCCCATTTCTTCGTTTTGGTTTCAGAACTAAAAGAAAAGAAAGAAATAAAATACGTTTATTTGCCGGGAAATCCCCGAAATCCAAATCTAGCCTAGTAGTAAACAGTACCCCGAATGTAAGTTTGCAAGTGAGTAAACGTAACTAGCGCGTTTGCGTTAAGATTTTTATTCTCACTCTTATACTCTTAGCATTCTGTACCCCGAGTGTAAGTTTGCAAGTGAGTAACCGTAACTAGCGCGTTTGCGTTAAGATTTTGATTCTCACCCTTATATTCTTAGTGTTATGATCTAGCGGTCAAATTTTAACGCAGACGAAATAGTTACGTTTACTCTCTTGCAAACTTACACTTGGGGTACAGGAAAATGCCTCTAATCGTGTGATAGTATTTAAGTAAGTAAGGTGAAATCTTGTCACCAGAAATCTTGTCACAGATCACATAGCTCCTAATTTATATCTGTCTCCGTGTCGTGCCGGAAGTACACTCTAAATCTTTCGCGACACGGACACCACTTTTTGCGTGCTCAAGGTATTTTTTTAGATACTACAGCCTACAATGCTCAAATTAATCTTAAGTAACAGTGGCATTACTGTTGTTACCACCGATATGTTTAAAAGGCCAGTGTTCAATTTTCCTCATCTAGAAATATATGGTGGATATCCTCCGTCTTGGAATAATGCAAAATAGGCTTGTGACTCGAGACTTCCGATGTCAAATTTCACCCAACTAAAACTACGATGTCCCATTTGCCACAATGAGTCGATGCAAGTGATCCTTGGATAAAATAGAATAATGAACATTACAACTTTTTTGTGTCATTTATAATTTGAATTTTTAAAGGAATGTTATCAAGCGATTGACCAAGAGTGCGTTCATTCATATAACACTACTAATGTCAACAGCACTAATCGCTACTGATATGATAATGATGATATCGTTCTAAGAATCACTGCTTCACGTTATTGGTTGCGGAAGTCAGGGCTTAGTCACTTCACTTTCTTCGTCAGATTCTTTACCTTGCATATTATTATTTGTATTTATCGAATTAATTTCGTCACTGATATCAAAACCAGATAAGTACTACATTGTTCAACAAACCTTGTTTAAATATAGTATTGATGTCTATCTTCTTCTTTCACTATCACCAAAATCATTTTCTAGTATAAACCGCTTCAACTTCAAATAGTTTTGGTCCAAAAATTAGACAGGCATATCAACAATTTCAATGTCATCTGTTGGTATCAAGTTTTCAATTCGCCAGTACAAAATATCCGTCGCTCGAAATCCGACACTTTTATTGAATATCGCGTGACAAAGTTAATGTTGTGTTTTTGTTACTATTTGCTGTAGTGGCTTCGGACTCGTGTTGGTTGTTGTCGTGCTCATGTTTTTGTCTGTCTTTACAAATTAATGAAACTGTAGCAGCGTTTGGTTGGTAATGCAAGTCATGTTTGAGCTTGTGTTCCTTTTTAACCGACTTTCAAAAAGGAGGAGGTTACATGTTCGGCTGTATGTTTTTTTTTTAAATGTTTGTTCACTGATTGCTCTGTCAATTGTGGACCGATTTTTAAAATTCTTTTTTTGTTTGAAAGGGTATGCTTCCGAGGTGGTCCCATTGTCACCAAATCAGAATCTGATGAGGGAATCTCATGGAAATCGAGGGCAATCCTCAAATTTTATAGGCACACCTATATCGATTTCAATATTTTTTATAGTAACTCCTACATTTGCACTCGGTAAGCACCATTTGGTGAAGAGGAACTGATGATGAAGACCACAGATGGCCACCGGAACTATTTAATAATAAGTATTTCACTGTTGCAATTCGATTAGACACTTTAGTATGGTTGCTAAGCAATTATTGCTCATCACAATGCATATGGTGAAGTCACCATCAGTTCTAGTTCTCCTGATTCTTACCAGGAGAACTCCTCGAATATTAACGCCCCTGCATCGGGAAAAGCAATATTTTGTAAAAGGTGATGAGCAGTTGACATAAGGCTATTGTAACTTAGATAAATTGCTGACCCACTAAAAAGTGAAAAATAAAAAAACGTTTTACAAAAAAAAATAACTGACTTTCAAAAAAAAACACTACAAAGTGAAAAATAACCTTAAAAAAAAATAGATCCAAAGACACCGACTTGCCAAATTAAGGTTATTTTTCACTTTGTAGTGTTTTTTTTTGGAAGTCGGTTATTTTTTTTTTGTAAAAAGTATTTTTCGATATTAAATTCTGGTACAGTAGGCTGCAGTTCTGGTGACGAATCCAATATAAGCTGGCCTCGTTCTCCATACTGCGTTAGGCTAACTCAAATTCAAAGTGTTACTATACCGACGTGCGGTCGAATGTAGAATAGAGTTCTTTTTCTATCGTAGTTTAGTTAGTCTCAAGAGAAATTGAGGTTAACCAACACTGCCATGTTCATTGGGTCAACTCTTTATAAATATCACGTTGAAATATTTAAATCGATCCCATTAGCATCAGATACAGCTGTCAAAGCATTATAATCAAACCAAATAAATAGATGCAACATCATTTAACACGCATTTTTTTGCATACCGTTTTGTCTTGAACAGTCAGCAAATTGCATCACGTCAACAGATCGTAAACAAATCATAACCACGACAAATCATCGATCGATTAAATACCATAGCGTGAGTAAATGATAAGATCTAACAACCGAATATGAATCAGCATTCATCACGATCAATGTTAACGATTTCAAGCCAATGAGTCCAAGTTTCTTAACAGCGACAGCCGAAAGACCCACTGCTGCACAAAGGATACGCTGACCACGCGTCACATCGACCTGTGTTTCTCGCATTCAACGATTCCCAGGTCTACGATCTATCTTGTAAGTTTCTTCACGACCAGTAGATAATGTATAACATAGCACATAATGTTACATTAAATTCTGGTCCAAACTAATTGCATAGCAATCGACCTCTATATATTTTTTACATCTCTCATTAATGTATGTAGGTAAGTAGGTAACACTTCATTTGACAGGCAATTATATCTTGCTCGACATAATGAAGGACGGCGATACGGTCTACTCTTGTATTTAGATAGAGTACTGTGATATTATGCAAATGTCCTGCTAATATGTATGTAATTCTTATGTCGATACGATGCAACAAAAATTTATAGAGATATAAGTAGCCTTTTAGATACCTATTTAGGTAGGAGGAGATCCAAATAAATTAAAATAAGCGCAGGAGGTTGATGATGATAACGTAGCCAGGGGTTTTTAAATGACTAATGAACTCTAATAAAGACCATATTATCTAGGAACCACTTAAGTTAGGAGCCACAGACAAAATGACGATAAACGGTACAACTTCTGAGCTTCTTCTTTTTTGAGATCCCACCGAATAGAACCTATCAAACGCAAAAAGTTCGTTCGGTCAGAAGAATTTTGTGAAACTGCCCTAAAATCGTAATCTCCAACAAGTATTACGAAATAATTTCATAATAAGTCAAATTAAAATCATAAGCAAAATCTCTAACTCTAAAACTAAAACTTTACAATGCAAATTAAACTCGAACAACATTTCGTTAAAATCGTCATCTTTTTAAAATGGCATAACATGATTTGGACAAGACTTCAGTCATTATATGCACAATACACCTTGTTCATGTATTAGTCTCATTAACATAATCATGAGAATGAAAAACAACTGCTGTTTATCTTTTTGCACAGCCTGTAATTTAGATATTTGTACCAATCTTATTTTTTATTGTGAGGTCTTCTTCGTTGACGTTTTATAATAGTTATAATTGATTAACGATTGCCAGGAGGACTAATAACTTTCATCAATCTGAATTTACATATCTGAGGTCCAATTTTAGCAAGGACCAGATTTAAAGGACCCGGATTTGAAAGACTAAAGGACGATCTTAATTCTCTTCAGAGAGCCACACCTTTAAAACGTGCAAGGATAACAATGATCAGATAATCCCCTGCATACGAGATCAGCGTAGTAACAATGAAAAGTAAAACAAAGAAACTATAACTTTGTTCCAAATAGAAGATTCATCCGCCATAGGATGCCGTCTAAAGTGCGCATGTGCAACTTCCTTCGTTTCTTGATTCTTAGTTTTGTTTGCGCAAATGTACTAGAACTTAGATTACGATCGATCGTTAGCGTTTCTTAGTACATCGCTTTTATGTTCTCTTGGATTTTAATACTTACCTTTAACTCTTCAAATTGTGGCTGCAGTAAATCCAGATATATGTAGTTCAAATATAAGCTCTGGTTCGGTTTAAAAATCAAACTGTGGTGTTTGTACTATGATTTATGATAACTAATCATAGGCAATAACAATTGAATATGTGCTTTAGAACCTTTTAATAATATCCCTGGAAATATTGGAAAACTAAACAGCATTTGGAATGCTTTGGAATAAGAAAATATTCGAGACGTGTTTCAACTCTCTGATCAGAGCATAAATTGAACGTTTCAAAAGCATTTCAAATACCTTTAGAAATAGGCTACATTCTAGATGAAGATATTTCTTACTGAATCAGTATCTTAATGACTACAGCTCCACAGCTCCTTTGAGTTGATGCTTTTCATCTGTATGCATCATAACGGTATCAAAATCGTGACTCGCCGGCAAAGTTGCGCTAACATCTAGTTTGACTAAGAATTTTGCGTTAACAAGCCTAGTTGTAACTGATCAGTGCTCACTAAAACAAAATAACCAAAGCGTCCGCTAAACAAAACAAATTAAAAGAGCAATCAAAGGAAACATAAACTGGTGAACGACAAAAGGTCAAAACAGTAAACAATGAACCGTCCGTAGGACTAGGACCGGCAAAAAAGGGTAAAAAAACCAGCTTAAGGAGTTATTAGGCACAACTTGCATAGCATAACAATCATTCATAACGGCGAGGAAACGAGACGCACTAGCGTATAGGAGAAAACGCGCTCATGCCTGAGAGAGCGAGGGAGATTGCATTCCAAATACAAGCGCGAAGTCCGCGCCCGCGCAACCCAGCCCGCGCACCGCTCACTGACTCCCGCGCAGCGCTGCGACGCGGCCGCGCGCGCACTTTAAACCCACCCGCTCTCGTGACATCTCGCCATAATTTCGACAATCTCGTAACCGAATCGAAGATCAGTTCCGGTGATGTCATTATAAATAAAAGTATAGTGTTATGTTCAAAAGATCAATGGTGTTCCCACAGTGAAGTGTTTAGTGAATTGAGTGCACCAGACTGTAAAGGAGAAGACGCCGAGGATACTTTCACTGGACTGAAAGTTTTAAAACATTCTTACGGAGAACTTCTTAAAAAGGGACTTGACCTCAACTCGATGAGAAGGTAAATATTGATGACGATTACGATACGACGGACGCGAAACCTGTTACTGACCAGTCAATAGATAAACATAACGGTAGCTTAGAAGCAGATTCAATTTAATTTTCGAAACTTTAGCAGGGTTAAGACCCTGCTAAAGTTTCGAAAAGCTAGTAGCAGCGACAGGCTAGTAAAAATTAAGATCATAGATGTCTTTCACATTATGGAGTAGATTTTAAGTTTAGCAGGCTTTAATTTTAAATAAATACTTTATGAAGTTTGTCAATAGAGTATATTGAGAGTCGATGAAACACAAAAAGCCAATTAAAGCAAAATTGGCATTGTTAATCACGTGAAAATGTTTTCTCTGTCAGCATTAAATAAGCTCAAGCGTATCGTTATCTCGCGAAGATATCTCAGTGTGTGCCATCTCCGGCGTGCATCTACAAGATAATTCTAGGAACGTCATGGAATTTATTTTTTGTTTGCACCGAGATTTTATAACCTGTAGAAATGCATGACCTTATAAGCTGGTTCTGTCAAATGTAGGTATTCATCTTTATAGTTTCAAATCACCATTTCGAAAATCATTGTTTGCAATGAACTCTTTTAGTTGTTTGGATTTTGAAGATTGAATTGGAATGAAAACAAACAAAATTGTTTTTCCAAATCATGTTAGGTCAAAAATCAAAAAATAGTTTAGGAAAAGTGTATTAACTTCGCTAGCTAGCTCTGATTCTAATTCATATGAGCGCACCCAACTCTTATAAAAAACAAAAACCGGTTCTATGGTTAAAATAAAACTTTACTACTGGTTCTAAATATTAAATATGTCTGTCTACATATTATATTTTAATATCTGTCAACTATTTAAGAATTTACCATCTCATTAAGCGAATGAATTGATTTAAACTTACTTTTAAGGAGTTTTGCCTGAAATCTATCGATCGATTTTAGTAAAGCTTTTGATACAGTTTCATAGCAAGTTTGAAAGGTTATTGATTCTTCTATCGTGTAGCATGTCTTAAATGTTGATGGGTCGCAATTACGATTATCTAATATATTATTGGACATTGCGTGATTAGTTGATAACTCTGTACGCACGTTTACACAGTCATTTTCTACTATTAACGTTTAATTCTTCATTAATCACTTTTATTTTCTAAGCGAATGTGCAAAATACATTATGTCATTCTTCATAATCATCAAGTTTTGGTTGTTATGAGTTTAAAGTATTTGGAACATTATGTTCATCAGGTTTAGAACTAATACGTGTTCTAGCTGGTAGGGAAACAACTCTTTGTATATTTATTGAAGCAGTTTTGGTAGTGCAGTTAAATTTTATTTGCACAACATTAATCTGATCATTACTGCTAGAATCATTATTAAATATTTCATGTCTAAGTTTTAATACGACGCCTATTTATTTTATACTGTGATCTTGGCTTCTTCTGGTATACATATTGCAACATATAATTATAATAATTAGAATGGACCGTTTGAAATATTCGGTAGAAGCCGCGGGAGGTTGCTGATTATGGTAATTCAGTTTAATCATCGTCCAAAATAGTATGTGTGAATTTTATGACCAAAGAAGGATACATCTAGAATGCGATGATATATAATATTATGCCCGAGTAAGTTTTTATTACAAAGTATAATGTTTCATATTTACCGCATCATAACAATTTCCCTGTACCGAAATTATTTACAACAAATATTCATCGGAGTTAGATAATGATGTGAATGCTGAACAACCGAACAGTAGTAACATCACATATTTTATGACTTTATGAGATTCTTTGGACTTCAGCAATCATTGACCCCGAAATGCCCGAAATGGACAACGCCAGACCAAAAACACAATTGTTGAAGAGGCCATTGTCCTTATCTCAGAACAACTTTATCCTATAACAAAACAATACTAAACCGTGTTTAAATTCGAATTGAAATAACACTAAAACTTCGTCCATTTTTGCGTGTACGTGATATTATGCCAACTTAAAAACAAGCTCAGCAAATGAACTGAATTGAATCAACAAACGTTTTCCGGATTACAGAGTTATGCCATTTTCGTTTACTTGGAAAGGTCAAACGGGTGGCTAGAGAAAAGTAGTTGTTAGTACAATTCTGACACAGTTTACAGTATTTCGCGGTTTACCTCAAAACTTTCGCTTATAGCCTCACAATGACTAACTTTAATAGACTAAAGAACATAAGAAGTGGTTTATGAGGTATTAGGCTATTTAGGTTTGTGTTGCGTTCAACGGTTTAATATCTGTATGAAGTGCCTAAGTGCCATTCATTTTCAGCTTAGTTGGTTTTAACTCCGCTGTTTCTACATTTCCTGGTTTAAGATTGTTTATTATACTAGTTTTATTGGGTGTTGTATAATTGTATTACCAATTCTAGTATGGTTTAGGCTTGTCCGCTGAAAAATGTCTAAATGTCTATGAAACTAAATAAAGACGTGAAACAGCGGTGTCCCTAAAGGCAAAAAAACCCTGTTGTGGTTGAGTGGCGATATAAAAATTCTGATGAATATTTTTATTCATCTATGGCTTTTACCACAGTCTTTTACCTACCCTCTTTAAATTTTAAACATAGCATTTTCCCAAAGAAAACTGTGACAGTTACCAGAGCTCTTAAGTATTTCCGATCGATTAAGCATTCAAACATTGATTACATATGTCTGAGGTCACTCAGGAAGTGGCTCAGGCTCTCACATCCGTACATACTTTTGATAAGTGCACTTGATACTTCGAGAGATCTTAAAATTTTGTTAAAGATAATTTTTTATTGGATTATGTAGTTGAATAAGTTTAAGTGGTTTATTAATTATGAAGTGGGTAGAAGTTCTGATATAATAAACAATGTTTTTGGTGACAGTTTCAATGATATCTCGACTGGCGATGTTGCTAAGTAAGCTTTTGTGCTTCGGGTCGTGGGTTAAATTTCCTGCACGAGTAGATATTTGTATGGCCTACAGTTATTTTGTTGTTACGATTCTTGCGTCATGCCATTTATGAGATTTGTGTTTTTCAAAGAATCGAGGATAAAATTCCAGAGACAAATGTTTCTGATTAACTTGAAAGGATACTTGCATTGTTTGAATTCTTTTACCTAGAAACTTTTGATTTACATTCAAGAGCCCTTCTGACCCTGTCATTAGAACTATTTATTTTATTATTATAACTATCTTTTACATTGTTATCAGTCAGATATGGCATCACTTCTATTGCATTGTTATCTGCTCCACAATATTGCGTGTTTTTGATTGCAACCCTAGCCTGTTATCTGATCTTTGCTCCCAAACGGAAATGAGTTTTGTTTCAAGAGAAATGGGTGCCCTATTCTTAGAAGACATTTCGAACGTTAACAAGTGAAATATGTCTGTCACGTTGTTAGGTGATAGATTCGTTTTACGGTACTGTATTTTTAGGAGGTATAGATTTTCAATCTTAGCGACTTAAAAAAATGTGATTCGTACCATCCGGTACTATTAAATGAAGATTTGTATAGCTATTCTTATTATGTCGCTTAGCATTATAGCATTTTTATCGCTTGTTTATCCTAAATTACATACATAACCTACTTACACCTTTTCCCAATGGTATAGAAACTGTACAAAATTATTCTGGTGGGTTTTAATCATCGCTTCACGGATATAGGCACCGGTAAGTTAATTAAACAAAGGAACTTCCCCAGATTTGCAGTACTACAAAAAACTTTCTTAAATATCCGTTTAAACATTATTATCGCGACATTACTGATTGCGTAACTAATGGACGCCCCGGAGAAAGCCAGTGCTGCGCCAGCGCAGTCGCAAATATCGATGACTGATGGAGGTTCGTTTATCAAATACTAGCGATCCGCCCCTGCTTCGCACGGTTTTTACATCAAGTGTTCTTTATTATATTATGTAATATTAAAATACCTTAGACAAATACGTTGGAAACAGCAACGCGTAACACAGCATAGCAGTGACTTAAAAAAGATTCACTATTCAAGATTCGGTGAAGCTGGACGTGAACCAACCTGGCGGCAACGTCATTAAAAGATGCCTCCATAAATAAATCACCCGTCTCTCCACTATTCCATTGCCTACTCAAGGATGCATATCCGGTACGGCTCTAAATAATCCTTCCATATCCCAAGGGTACGTCTTCCCTACCGATATCACGCCCCCCGGTCTACTCTTTGAAATGCAATGGTCTCAGTAGTCCCATGAAACATGAGGCTTCAGGGGCTAGTGTGAGTCCTTGGGTTCATTCGAGTAATTGAGTCTGGTCAAACCACGCTGGGGTCGGTGCATTTCATTCATTCATTCATTCATATGAATATATTATATATATTCATATATTCTTTCCGGAATAAATTCTGTAAATTATGGTGAAAAACGCATCAAAATCCGTTGTGTAGTTTAGAAGAACAACGCGATCACACATACAGACACTGAAAGCGACTTTAATTTATAATATGTAAACATTTAAATAAATGTACGGGTTTTTTTTGTATTGCGTAATTGTATGTAGGTAGCGGTTGAAGGTGGTAATGTTATTAATTATGATTGAGTAAGATATTAATTAAACGTGTGTGACGGTTGAGTTGGTGGTGTATTTGTATCATCATCAGCCGAAAGACGTCCACTGCTGGACATAGGCCGCCTTCCAAAGCAGGGGGGGGGGGTTGCCATAATCGCCACGCTTGGCAGGCGGGTTGGCGATCGCAGTATGGTGTTATAATGCATAGAGCTATTAGACCGTAGACCTGTAGACCATTTTCTATTTTGTTAAGTACCTGGTACTTTTGACGGGCGTACGCTGTCCTCTCATACCTACGAGTGTTAACACTGTAATTTGAAAACATTGTAAAAGCCAATTTATTTTTTTTTAAAGAATGAGCGTGTAGTTTCTTGTCGGCTCTTCTCCATAGGAAACGACCAATTGGAACCGTGCACCTAGCTTCTGACGTTTCATAAGTGGCCATGTAGGCTTATGTGAAATAAAAATATTTTTGATTTGATTTGATAGAGAACGCTGCTGCCCATTTTCTAGTAAATCCTTTAGTCACCTCTTACGACACCCACGGAAAGAAATGGGATGGTGCTATTCTTTACGTCCGGCACCAAACGGAACGCGAACGGAACGAATATAAAATCACGGTTAAATTAATTAATCCTACCTGTAATATGTTAAATTGAGTAGATATTGAGGAGAGGCCTAGGACCCTGCGATGGAAGTGTTTTGACTATTTGTATGATAATGATGATTGTTGATAATGAACTTATATATCAATTTTGCATCATTCAGTAGTGTCTTACATTTTTTAAACAAGTTCATATTTTAAATAGTGCACGGGACCACGTGGAACCCATAAAATATGGACTTCTTTCGCTATTTCAACTTTAACCCCGTTGATCTGCTCGGGTATTGAATTACGAAAAATCTTGTCTTTTGCAGCCATACTTCCGGATATTTCATTACGTGTAAGTCAAGCTCTTCTACGTACCTATATATATAATTTAGAAACTCAAACTCAAAACTCAAACTCAAAGCATTTATTTCAATTAAACCATTGACAGGCACTTTTGAATTGTCAAGAAGTCGGTCAGTTACAAATATGAAGCTAGTTGCCCATTCCAAATAGTAGGTTCCTATGGAGAAGAACGGGCAAGAAACTCCACGGACACTCTTTTAAATTAAAATATTGGTACAAAATATTGGTTACATCATTCATATTGAAGTTAAAGATGTGAGAACGATGCAATACGTCAAAAGCGTCCGTGATAAAAAGATAACAATTCAAAACTAAAATAATTAAAAATAAGCCGTGGCAGCTAAGAGATGACCAGTCCCAACTGACAGCGCCCGTTCACGAACATGACGCATGGATCAGCACCATTCAGCTCAACCATTTTGAAGGGAGCTAAATGATCCAACACACACGCCACCATCAGCGAGACATCTGAGTGAGCATGACATACTCTCAGCCGCCAGGGCACATTTAAGTCAATGAAAGACATAATTACCCGGTAAATGGTAGCTCTATTGCACATAGTACTCACACCTGTGATATGCAATTATATAATACAAAGGATATTCGAGTTTAGATTAACTTACATTCATATACACAACAATTTATCTCAAAACTCGCCTCAAGCGTAAAAAGTGTAAGTGGAACACAAATTACTATTCATCTATTATCTTCTCTTATAATAAACTAATGATCTTTCACTGAAACACAAACCCACATACTCGTATATATTTGATTAATGTTATCGATTACAGCCTGATTCACATTGTGAATCGATTCATGAATTAATCGAGAAGTTAATGTTGTATCCATATGTTATCGCAACACTAGATCTGCAGTGCTATTCGGTAACCATCTCACCGTGAAAACTTAGAGGAAATGAGCGTGGAGTGAACTGTCAGTGTCATCCTACCTGATGCTAGGGATAGGCCAAGGATTACAATCATAATCGAGATTTTGAACAGAAACTCAATTTTGTTTTTTTACATCATATTGAGTTTGACAAACTGTTTTGCTATTTTATTTAAGAACTCCTTAAATAGTAATGTTAAGACACATAAATACTAGCTTTGAAATAATATAAAATTATCAATAGAATTAGCATAAAATACTATTATAATCTCGATTATGATTGTAAATGTAAACTTTGGTCAATCCCTAGCATCAATGGAATGACACTGATAGCTCACTCCACGCAAGAATTTACGGTGAGATTTTTACAGAATCGACGTGCTGTTGGCTAAGTGTTGGTTGTGTACTTGTGTACCTCTAAGTTAATGCTTGTTAAAAGGCGGCTTTATTGCACGGTTTAAAAATGTTACCATTTATTTAATAAATTTTCTTTTTTTCTTGTGATTTAAGATTTTTTTGTTAAATACCCAAATTAATAAATTACTACCTCATCATCTGCTCAGCCTTTACCCAACTATGGTGGGGGTGGCTTCCAGTCTAACCAGATGCAGCTGATTACCAGTATTTTACATGGAGCGAATGCCTATCTGACCTCCACAACCCAGCCACTGGGTAATACGATGCCCTTTGGTAAGACTAGTTGTCAGACTTTTCGGGGTTCTCACGACCCGTAACGCCTGCCTGTAAAAGATTCACGAATGACAGCTGGGACCAAAGACAACGTGCTTTCCGAGGCACGGCCCTGTTTTGGTATGCAAAGATGATCACCCATCCACGGACCAACCTGTGTGTGCGGCTGTTATTACATAACCACAAGCCCCTTAAATAACGAAATTTCTACCTAACCTATAATAATCAACACTTTTCCCGAATCTACGTTGTTAGAAATAAGATCGGAGTCGTATTCCACATGCTTTGGAAACAAAAAATTCTTTAAAACCTACAGATGTTTATGCCCGTTGAAATACATTCATACACATTTTTTTGTGTCTTACATTTCTACAAAAAATGGCTTCATACCTGACTCACCCCCACAAACTAACTGTGAACTTGGCATTTTTTTATAGAAATACCAACATTTCAGTTGTCGATATTTCCCGTTTGATCACCAATTTTTTTGAGCACCTATGCATTGAGCAACAAGGGTACTTGTTCTCAAATGGGAATACGAATACCTTTAGTGCTCCATGCATAGGTGCTCAAAAAATAGGCGCTCAAACCAGCATACTTCGATATTTCTTAGGACGCTTCGTCCACGATCCCACTCAAAAGTAACTCAAATCGCCAATGCGTAGCCAGAAAGAATGTCACAGCACTATTATTTCAATGGCAGTCCGTACACGACGCCGCGACGCAACCAAACACAAACTTCCGTCGTAGTATGTAGAAATACAAATAAAACTTTATGAGCTCTCTGAAGTTGCACGCGAGTGGCCTAAATGTATATTAATATCTAATTACATAACGTAATAATATATTATTATTTTAATATAAAAAAATATATATTACCTTTAGTGCCTATCCATCCTTGTCTGTGTGGTACCGGACGTAAAGAATAGCACCACCCTATTTGTTCCCGTGGGTGTCGTAAAACGCGACTAAGGGACTTACTAGAGAATGGCCTGCAGCGTTCTCTATGCATTTTAACACCATACTGCGATCGCTAAACCGCCTGCCAAGCGTGGTGATCATGGCAAACCCCACCTTTGGGGGAGGCCTATGTCCAGCAATGGACGTCTTTCGGCTGAAATATGCGTATCTACAACAATGATTTGTTCATCACAAAAATAATCAGCTATTAATATACTTTTAGGCCACTCACGTGCAACTTTCGAGAGCTCATCATAACATAAAAGCTCATAAAATAAAGTTCTGCGCATACTACTCGTATAAGTAGTATTGAGTAGCGTCGTGGATGAAGGGGCTAATAACCATATTTATCTTAAACAAAACACTAACGTTTATAAGTACTAACACTTAAGGAAGTGTAAAATCAGGAAGTGTCAGTAAGTTATTTCGGTAGAACATTAATCTTTCGTCAAGATAACGCGTCGCTTACATTTCTCATGTTGGCCCTTTGTAAATTCTCAGCATGTGTTCCAGTGTTCCACATATGTATTAGTTTTGAAGCTTTGTGAAGTTATTGTTTTTAGTAAATAACGATTTAGTAGAATGGGTGCTATAATTTTGATTAAGTATTTTAATTATATTGGCAATTGCTTTATGGGTTTGATCCGCCGTTTAATTTAAAAGTGTGCATTCAAAGTCTTCGATTTAGGATGATTGAAATGTCATCTTCTACATTGTTCACTAATGAATGTCTCATTCACATATAAATTATTAAATATTATATGTTATTTTTATTACATATATTTTGTCCATTAATTAATTTTTTTATTTTATCATAGTAGTATCGCCTCATCAAGCATCTTTGTTTGACGACACTGTCAGCAATGATGTAGAAATAGAAGCAGACATTTTCATAGAAAATGAGTCCGTCACAATTGAGGACACGAAAACTACACAACAAACGAATAAACACTCCCATTTCCCACATTACGCGCGGCATCAATAAAAGCGCCAGAAAGCTGCATTCCATCCCACATCCGTACCATTGTTGGCCCCAACATTTTGTCAATGACAACCAACACGGCCTGATTATCACGTTTCTTGCGACACATTCATTGTTTGGTCCAATGTTTGTGATTGTGGCCAACTTGGCCCAATTGGCACGTGCTTTTTCGCTGCGGCCATTGTCTTCTCGTCGTGATCGAAGGCACACACGCTTCACGACGATGATTTATTGAACAATTGTTTAAAGTTCAAGAACGAAACATCAAGTTGGAAGCTCTAGATGATTATTTTGTTACTTACGTACCTACTTCGCTCATTTTAAAAGGCTGCTGTTGTGTCTTTGCATCTGAATATCCCTGAACATCTTAATATGACGTGTAGTCTATTAGTGCTGAGCCATATTCTACCGAAAATTTCAGCGGAATATACATTTAGCATAGGGCGAGGTGGCGAGTGGGAGCTGCTGAATTTTATATCTTCAAAATTCAGAAGTGTTATGTCTCGACATTAAGATTTTCTCACACACTGACAGACAGACTATCTCACAATTTGTGACGTATTCAATATGATCTTTATTTTCATTTGGCTGGCGCATATCGACGTCTGCGTCATTAATTATGTTAATTAATGTCACTAGACAGACACAGGACGGTTGAGCGAAAGCGTTCTGCGTGTCGACCACACGGATATATGAACACAAATGTGCACGCATATTAATATGGTCCTGTCGGCTTGGAGAAATTGAAAAGGAGGTTTGTACATGTTCAATTTGTGTGTGTAAACGTTGTGTTAATAATGAAGGAGTAATCGTAGTGTTGGGCATTTTAACGAGTATATGACGAATACATCATCCTCTCGTCATGTTCCCAATTTATTTAGGGTCAGTGCAGTACGTGTTTTTCTTTCTTCCATACATCTCAGCCGTCATTTCAGTGTTCACTTCTATCCTAGCCATTATTATAATCTTTCATACAAACCTTCCAACTTTTATTTACGTTGGCACTAAAACTCTATTAACTCTTACCTTTTGCTGGAGATAGGCCTCCCCTAAAAGGAGGGGGAGGTTGCCATAATCGCCACGCTTGGCAGGCGGGTTGGCGATCGCAATATGGTTTAAAAATGCATAGAGAACGCTGCTGCCCATTCTCTATTAAGTCCCTTAGTCACCTTTTACGACACCCACGTGAAGAAATAGGACGGTGCTATTCTTTACGTCCGGCACCACACGGTTGTTTATTAACCTTCAAAATACGCTTAACGTTATGATCACAGACCGCATCATAATTGATTCAGCAGTTTTCGAGTTTAACTCAGACGATACACACATAAATTGGGTTAATAACTGAATTCTCAATAAATTATAACGCGGATTATGTCATTGTACCAACGCACAATAAACCATACAATTACCCCAAAATAAATAGTACCGTTTGCAAAAAGATATCGCATACCAATTAAATTACCGTTTCTTCATTTTATACCATCAGACTATTAGCATTAAGGCTTCTACAGACCAGCGCGAATCGCGACGCGACACAAAGGCACCGCTCGTCGCACGACACGCGGGGCCTTTGTGTCGCGTCGCGTGTCGCGCCAGTATGTAGAAGCCTTAATGGTCGAACTTCATAACTCAATGAAATGGCACTAAAAATATGTAATAATTTCGTGCAACGGAAGCGTAAATCAATAACATAACCCCGCATGGCGCGTAATAAAATGCATACAATAAGAAAACATAGGAAGTACCAGTAATAATTATTTAGAAGTACTTACGTGTATAAATTATCTATAATATAATAATAGAAAGTCCAATCTACCCGACCAACCTACTACTCGGTCTTAAAACTGTTTCAGTACCGTAATACGGGGTGAATAGAAATGCAGGGGTGAATCGAGACGCAACTTTATAATGAATTTTAACGTTGAAATAATATCTTTTGTTGCCAAAAAGGACTATACCTAATGTGTTACCATTAACGATCAAGTGCCTTGGCAACAAACTATATTTCAAGGTGAAATCCATTTGAAAGTTCCGTCTCGATTCAACCCGTTTTTTTTTTTTTTTTTTGTTATATTATCAAATAAGTTCTCCCGATCTGGGCTGAGCGGGAGGGCGTGTCAGACTTTTACTGACTAAAACCCACCCGTGTTCCTTCCGTTGCCTGTGTGCCGGGGCCACGATATCCCTTTCGGACAAACTCGCAACCCTGGCAGGCATTGGCCCTAACGGACCCCGTCAGTTGGTGCTGACATCTCTTTGAGGCGCGCGTGAAACACAACGTGCCGTCGACCCGGGCCTGGTCCTTATCGGACGTCGAGCTAGTCTCGATTCACCCCTGCATTTCTATTTACCCCGTTTTACCCGGTACCCAAAAGCATTGAAAACAAGAAAATATTGTGAGGAAACCGGCATGTCCTAGAACCTAGAACCAACCTTCGAAGACATGTGACATCTATACCAACACGCACTGGGCCCGCGTGGTGAAAACAGCCTACCCCCTCTCGAAGAGAGGAAGCCTGTATCCCAACAGTGCGAATATTATAGGCTGATTAAGCTGATCAAGATAAAATCTTTTTTTATGTTTTTGATTTAGGATGGGTTTGCTCTTGACCTTAGTCTAGGGCAGAGGTGACAGAGACAAAGTCGACGATGGAGTGAGCTTACCCAGAAGATGCCTGTTTACTCTAACTTTGAAGAGATTAGGGTTTATGCGTTCGGAACCACAGACGCAGGCAGAGAGTTCCACTCTTTTGCTGTGCGTATTATAAAAGTCATTTGGAAAGTCATCTGTCAGTTTGTTTGGAATAAGTCTTCTAAAGTTATCTACTCTGTGGCAGACATTTCTGTGATAGGAGGGTCAGTTAACTCAGCTAATAATAGAGTAGTGATGTGCCTATATTTACCATTTACCCGATAGGGGGCGCATTACTTAGTTTGCCCTTTGAAATTTGAGATACTTCTCGAATAATATTTATTTTTTTAGAAGTAGGGATGTTGGAAGTACAGCTGCCAATCGGTTTTGGTTTTGAGGTAATAATGTTGGGTTTTTACCTTCGCATAATTATGTTAGTAATTAAAGTTTGTCCTATAAACTGCAATATAATACATATTTGCCAAAATATGTAACATTTTTATTAAAAATCAATTATTTTTCCTCAATTAATGCATCAGCTGAATTAGTTGTAGACGAATGCTGAATTCTACTATAAACACTCATAATAGGTATTCTTATTTTCCTGTTATTTCACACGTATGTAAGTAACTACACAAAAACAAAACTGCCGCAATTTTGGCAGCAAAAGTGCAATAGGAAACTAAACTACGTCTCACGAAAGAAGTCCCGCGGAAATAAGTGGAACTAATTATTATTATACAAGTTAGCAATATTTCTACAATAACCCTCCACCTCAGACACATTTCTCTATTTGCATTTTATTAACCAATGGGCGTAATTATGATGTTGAGTTATATTTAAAAAAAAAATATGATTCCGTCGCATGCCTGCAGCGCCACGTCTGCGAGACTTCTTTCGTGAGACGGAGTTTAAGAGACAAAATCGTCAAGTTTGACAGACGAATTTATTTATGATCACAGTTTAGGGCCTTATCATACTAGCGGTTTGGAAGCGGCTGCGGGGCGGAGCGGACGCGCAGCGCATGCGTCGCGAACACGCCGCGGCTGCGCAGCGAGGACGTTGCGGATGTGAGGAAGAAGAAAGTGAGGCGGGGCGGCCGTGCTGGCGTTTGTACGAGACAGTATTCACGGCGATCTTGTTGCGCGTCCGCAACGAATTCGCTGCGCAGCCGCGGCGTGTTCGTTGCGCGCCCGTAACCTATTCGTTGCGCGCCCGCTCCGCTTTGAGGACGCTCGCAATCCGCTAGTATGATAACGCCCTTAGTGTTAGTAGTCTACAGGATTGAGGTAGATTTCAGGTGCATTAAAAGTGCAGGGCATGAGCTATTTTCAAACGTAATATTTTCCCTTAATGTTTCCTAGTTACCTACATGTACAGAATGCGTAGATATGACGGCTTGGTGGAGGGTAATTGTACACCCTCAATTCAATTCAATTCATTTAATCATTTTGTGAACATAGAGTCAAATTATATAGATATTAAGGCGCTGACAAGAGGCAAATGATCTAAGTAAAGTAGGCTTGTCTTAAACAAAAATATTGCCACGTATAGTTTGTGGTAGCGGAAAAATATATGTTATTCTTGAACATATTTCTCAGAACTTGGTTGTTCCAAAACACGTTTAAAAACAAAAATCTTGATACAAATTAACGGTAAACTAACCTTTTACTTTGAGTTCCAATCCAAACTATCCGTATTAAATTAGTCAACTCATTTTTAAGTAAATAGATAACTCCTTCATATTTTGCAATAAATTACACAATCGCGCTTTTCTTTCTTTTGTATGCAGTTTGACAGTGAGCTTTAGCGCTGTAGCTGTTGTCAGCGTCTTAAGTATAAATAAAGAAATGTTCGTCAATAATACGTCCCCACCAGAAGGCACACAAAATGGTTAAGGTAATCGAATATCACATTAACAAAAATAAATTAAGTCAATACGTAAGAACTTACCTACATGTCACAATTTCATGCCAGCCTGTAGGCACCGTGACGAAACTAAAGGAAGGGAATCAAATCCCAACCTGCCAGTTATTATAAAGCCTTTTATGCTTATCGCACTAAAATTACCTTATATATAGAAGCATGATAATAAAGATGACGAACCTGATACCGATAGAACGTTAATTAAACATTTTATCGATTCACGTATCAATGTAAACAAAACAAAAGGCTTGAAACGTGGTGATTTCATAAAAATATTACCTTTTAGTCTATGTTGTACGTTTGTTGTAACAGCTTGCTAGTGTCGTGACAATTATTATTTTAATAACTGTTAAGTGAAGTGACTGAAAATGTTTAAGGATTTCTTTCATAAATATGTTGGGCAGGTATGTCTTTAATTGTAAGTTATTTTAAATCCATTATTAAACTAATACCATCTTGCTTCTTGGCCATCAGTTGGTCGTATGTATTCAAATCATTCACTGTCAAATCATCACTTATTTGTAGAAAAATTACAAGTTTTTTTTTAAACATTATGTAGTGTTGGCACTTTGACGTTTTCATTGATCGGTAAAGCCTCATCATTCATTCAGTATTTCAGCCGAAAGACGTCCACTGCTGGACATAGGCCTCCCCTAACATTTAGGGGGTCTGCCATAATCGCCACACTTGGCAGGCGGGTTGGCGATCGCAGTATGGTGTTAAAACGCATAGAGAACGCTGCTGCCCATTCTCTAGTAAGTCCCTTAGTCGCCTTTTACGACACCTACGGGAAGAAATAGGGAGGTGCTATTCTTTACGTCCGGCCCCACACGGAATAAAATGCGTTAAACACGGTAAAGCCTACAATTCTACAAAATCGAATTCAATATCTTACTTTGATTAAAAAAGATTCTCATTTTCTATTCTCTTCACTTATTCTTTTGATAAACCCACATTTCTGATTTTATAAGTTGTTATGTTAATTAAAGTTATGACTTTATAAGTCGTGGCTTCAGTCAAAGCAATGTCGATCGGCGGCCGCTCAATAACAATCATATTTCATTCGTTTCCCCTTTTAACCTTTAATCAACATCTATTTATATCAGAAGTTGTAGCATTTAACACTTTACCTATATATGTAAAGGGGTTCAGAATATTTTCTTGAAAAGGGGAGCTAGTCAACGGGGGCGGGGCTAAATGCCCAGGGTGCGTCTGATACACATATTATATGAATCGTCATCATCATCATCATTATCATTTTCCTGCCCTTATCCCATGTTACTTGGGGTCGGTGCAACACGTTTTCTTTTTCCATCCCTGTCAGTGTCAACCGTCCCGCTATCATTCACTGCCTTTTCTTTAATTTCATTCCTCACTTAATCCATCCATCTGTTCTTTGGCCTTCCTTTCCCAAACCATCCATTATCATTTACATTGATCAATATTTTAGTTACATGTCCATACCAAGCTAAACGATTTCCTTTCAACTCTTCTATTACTGGTGCCAATTTCAAACTTCCTCTTTCCTCGGCTTTGAATCTTTATCGTAGAGGGCTTATTAATGCACCTCGACTTTTTGTCCTAATATTAAAATCAATTCGTTCACCTTGTAGATTTCTCTTAGAAGTTCCATGTCCAGCCTAATAACCAGTTATTCCGATGAGAACCAAATTGCTTATTTAAAAAACTTAAGCTTATATCAATGCATGATTCATTGACAATACCCAATAAAGTATGTACACAATGTAGTTCAGAGAAAGTCTGCATAAAAACAATCCGCGTACGTACCAAGCTACTAGAATGTAAGTGGATCATTATGTGGTATTTAGCTTCTATGAATGTCGTTAGTAATCTTTGTAACTGTATTTTAAGATGTATTAAAAATATCATTGAGCAAAAAAGGCTGTCACCATTAGAAAAGTATATATGGGATCCATTAAATATTCCCCTTATTAGAAACTAGTTTTGCTATGGGTTCAGTCCCTCTTAAATCCAAACATTTCATAAACATAAAATAGAATATTTAGGTGTTTTGAGGCATTTTTGTGTATATTACTTCAAAACCAATCATATTTTACCAAGAATACACAGATATAAAACTGATCCAAACCAAAATAAGTTGAAAAAGGTGACAATCTTTTGTATATAAACAAGGTAAAACATTATCATTATTATCAGTTTCCGGTATTATTTATAAATATTATAAAAATCTAAACTTATCAATGGAATGACTAATTTGTATTTTAGTGATTCATATTTTTTTCTGGTATCAGCACCATCGGTTCTTACTTTTAAATACTACCTACGTCATCACCTCGGCTGTATCAATACAATTTTTGTGATTTGATTGGCTTATCAGATTAGGAAAATATCGTGTTGAACTATTTTATCATCCCAACTGCCTGCAGCTCCTTCTGGTCTTCAGTCAGTCTCTAAAGACTGTCATTACAACTTAAAAGATAGATTGATCGAACATGTTTCATTGGATACCGTAGCATCCCGTCGTTAATAGTAATATCCATCAGATATCTGGATGGACATAATTACTTTTATATAAAATCCAAGAAATATTTACTTCGTATTTTTATTTTTTCGTATTAGAAACCATTAATTTGTTGAATTTCACTCATAAGTTATATTGATTCAATTCATAAAAAAAAACATATGACCTCAAACAACGGATCTTGCTTGCCTATCTAGGATAAGTGGTCGCCATTGAAGACCACGTACACCACTAACAAGATCACAATAGGCAGTAAATAGCTGCCACTCGTCGAGTCTAACCGGCGCATGATGTTTGTTTTGACCTGAATCCTTCTGTGTTTCTAGCTCAATATTTATCAGTATTTTAACCTTTTCCAAGAACCTTTATTTTGATTTTCGATCCTTGCTCACATCATATTCTTCAACAGGTCAACCACTAACATCGTGTTGATATAAAGACAGCTGCGGGGCGAGCCTACTGTGACATGACTTGAGTCACACATTTTATCACAGTTTGAGCAATAAAACTGTTTTGTCATAAAATGCTAGTAGACATAATTTATCATGTCTTGTTACAAACGTCTTGGCACGCCCGTGTTCGGCCCGCTGATGTCCATCCATAGATGACAAAAGTTCCTTCATAGATCGAAACCGGCATCAGTAGGTACTTTAGTCAATCCAGTATCCAATGTTGGAAAGCCCACCGCTGGGGATTTGCCTTATCATTGACCGCTACATTGACTGATTCTAAAGCAATAAGTACCTACTCGGCTAGCAATAAATCGTACCTATCGATATAATAATGAAACTTGTATCCCAATCCATTCCAAGTCCAACTTAATATAAAAAGCTGTACGCTATTAAATATCAATAGATAGATCAGTTGCGCAAGCACCAGCGCCGTTACAGCGCAGTTCCGTTAGAACATCCTCTCTCACGATATCTGAGACAAGCTTATGAAACTGTTACTTCATGTTCAATGCTCATTTGTTAACTGTATCGAGTTTGAGTTCACGGGATTTTTTTTAATGATTATCCGAATGTTTTTGTAATCTATGGAAGCCTTTTCTAGTATCCAATTAGTAATGAATCTGCTGTCGAATTATTTGTGCTGCGATAGGCTGTCTAGTTATTTAAGTAGGTAGAAAGATTGCACTTTCAACAATAATGCTATATGTAGAATAGCACCACATATTTTGAGAATTTTCGGGAACTGTATATCTCTAAAAGTTCTTATCTTCCAAGGAAGGACCCATTAGAAGCAATGTATTGTATAGCCCATAAGCTAAGATGTTAGAAAGACGACACGAGCGAAAAGTCGTATCAACATACTCCTAACACTATATCAATTAGCTTAGTTGGAGCTATTAACAGATATATTTGGTTCATCTATTATTGCCTCTGCAACTGCAAATTCTGTTTCCAATTCTTCAACCTTTTATTATTGAACATTATTACATTCTACATTTACATGTCTAGCAATAACATGCAACGATACTGAATATTAAAACATTGACTTTTCACCGAACTATCCCGCGATGTACTCTTACATTCATATTACAGTTGTTGTCGTAACAATGACGGTCGTCACGGCTTGATTACCAAAGGGTTCCGTTTAGATGTTTGATTGTCAATTGTCATTTAAGCTTTGATGTTGACAGCATTTGGCTGCATAGGTAGGGAGGACTCATTCCCAGACACGCTTTGTCGATTTTAATACTGATTCGATTTCAATGCCAAATGTCAGGCAGCTAATAACTACCAATGTTCAACTTAATGGAATAGAGTTGGACCCTGTTGAGTCGACAGTTTTTCTTGGAATAACTATTGATGGTAAATTACAATGGGGCCCACACGTAGAAAAATTGTCAGGAAGGCTTAGTTCGGCCGCCTATGCTGTTAAAAAAATTAGACAGATAACTGATGTAGATACTGCCAGAATTGTTTATTTTTGTTATTTTCATAGTCTTATGTCATATGGGATCCTTCTCTGGGGAACCTGTGCGGATATTAATAATATCTTTGTTTTACAGAAAAGGGCTGTTCGAGCCATTTACAATCTAGGTCCAAGAGATTCACTTCGTGAAATATTCAAAGAAATAGATATTCTGACTGTAGCCTCTCAATATATACTTGAAAATCTATTATATGTACACAAAAATAAATCAAATTTTAAGAAAATGTCCGATATTCATAGTTTAAATACCAGGAATAAACACAATTTTGCTGTACATCACACTCGCCTCCACAGAGTAGGCAACTCGTTCATGGGTCAATGTATACGCTTTTACAACAAAATTCCTACTGACATTCGGAACTTACCCATTAAACGATTTAAAATCTGTATTAAAACTAAACTTTGTAAAAAAGGGTACTATATAATTTCTGATTATTTAGATGACAAAAAAGCTTGGGATTGAGCTGCTCGCTCTGCTAGCCTTGTGATAAAACTGGAAAACTTGACATTTTAATTATTATGCATGATTTTATATACATATTGACATTGCAGAATATTGTATACAATTTTACATGAATGTTTACTTTGAAAAGTATTATATTTACTGCTTTAATTTATTGTGAATGTGAGCACTATGTGGGTCATTTTTTTTTCTTTAAATATTTTCCTTTCTTTTTCTTTTCTCAGTTATGTTTTAATGATGGTCTGACATTTTGAGCGCTTTATGCGGCCTACCCAAATGTCCTTTCTTTGGTATTGTTTGTCGAGTCGTTGAGCTTCTTAAGTTTTGAGTTGAGCTGCACGATTACTGACAAATGCTTACACTGATTGGACAGGTCCGCTCAAATTTGCGTGGTTCTTTCCTCAAAAGACCATTTCAGACACGGATCTACATGATCCTCACATGATCTGACCAAGATTATGTCTGGACTTTAAAAGAGACTTTGACCCCTGAGTTTGTTTTGCCATTTCTTCTCAGGGGTAGTCAGATAGGAAATGTCGGCTACATCTAGATTATTTTTTTATATGACGTGTAAAAGTGATTTTAATATCCTATTTACAGAATAAACGATTTCATTTCATTTCATTCCAATAAGACTGCTTTTATAATACAACATCAGGTATTTTATTGAAAACTGAAGCATAGTTTGGAGCAGATTTGGAAGATTTCCAGTTTAAAACTCTAATTTAAATAGCTTTAGAAGCATTTTCAAAAAACCCACTTGCAATTGCAACGTAATCTTCTTTTTGAGAACCAAGAAAATTCAGCTGTGAACTTTAGATAAATGTACTGAGCTTATCCTTTTTCTTTTAAAAGACAATCGGTTTTACAAGATTCTCTTTATAGTTATTACTTTACTATTGCTTAATTTTTTCTTGCTATCTAGATGATCTTTAACAAATACTTGTATTCTATGTAGCCCTCACCCCATGGCATGTTCCATTGACAACTTACTTCACACATACTCATTCACATTGTTTGTCTCATACACGCCCTAATAATTAAGCCAACTATCCACATCCGTATCCATACCTAACAGGTACAAAGCTGTACCATTCACGTCAACTTGGGGGACGACTGATAAAAACTGCATCACCTTGATAATACCACTGTTTTTGTTCCGTGATGTCATCTCGAAAACATGCTGATAAAGATGTTTATTGTTATTCATCTTGTGCACATACACAAGAGACGCCTTTAGGATGTGAAAATATGGAGTGGAATGAAAATACTTTTGGGTGAATTAAAGTTTGTCGTCTTTCCGTGAAAAATACAATCTCAAATTGTGCCGTTCTTCGAAAACTATGGTAGATTATCAGTTTATCACAGTACCTCTGTGAGGTGTACATCTTTGGTTTAATTTAGTGATTTAGTTTTTGCTTTGATTACAGAAATTGCTCTCTCTAACACTTACTAACATTTTAATTATTTTGAATATACATAGTGACTGCAACTCAATACAGTGTGTATTGATAATGTGCACATATCGAAATGAGGGAAACTTAAGCTGAATTTTAACCACGGAAAAACATTTAAAAAAATAAAAGAAAAGAACAGTTTTTTATGTAATTTTTAGGGTTCCGTAGCCAAATGGCAAAAAACGGAACGCTCATAGATTCGTCATGTCAGTCTGTCTGTCTGTCTGTCTGTCTGTCCGTCCGTACGTCACAGCCACTTTTATCCGAAACTATAAGAACTATACTGTTGAAACTTGGTAAGTAGATGTATTCTGTGAACCTCATTAAGATTTTCGCACAAAAATTGAAAAAAAAAACAATAAATTTTGGGGGTTCCCAATACTTAGAACTGAAACTGATAATTTTTTTTTTCATCAAACCCATACGTGTGGGGAATCTATGGATAGGTCTTCAAAAATGATATTGAGGTTTCTAATTTACTCACTAACACTAAGTTTGCGTGAGACACATCCAAAGTGGTAAAATGTGTGCCCCCACCAATGTAACTTCTAAAATAAGAGAATGATAAAACTAAAAAAAAATATATGATGTACATTACCATGTAAACTTCCTCCGAAAATTGGTTTGAACAAGATCTAGTAAGTAGTTTTTTTTTAATACGTCATAAATCGTAAACCGCAATTTACCTTAGATAATAGTTGTACGGAACCCTTCGTGCGCGAGTCCGACTCGCACTTGGCTGGTTTCTTTTTTAATTCTTGTTCGCTGCTGTGAACCCTGTGTAAACAAATCGGTTTAACTTTTAAACTAAACGGTCTATCACGATGAAACAAACTCAGTAATGACTGGAAATAATAGGGTCTTCATAAAATAAAAACTAATGAAAAAACTCGCCAGAAATTGAGAATTAAGGTGATATATAACAAAAATCTGATATATTTTCATCAATTTTTACAATAATTGTAAAATATCTCAATGAAATTCCCAATTACCTACCCTTTTTATTACCTTAAATTATTCTCCATCGTATCAGTATTCTAAAAGTAAAAATACCATGTTTATAACTCAATCACAACGTTTCCTATCAACTGTTAAAGAAAGGCCTTACACTCGGTTACTTTAGCAGGTAGAGACCTTTACTTGTATTTTTGCACATTATCAAGACTCGCACTGTATTGTGCTATGCTCTGTTATTGTTGGAGTAACTACTTATTAAGAGATGCCAAAATATTGCAAGCCATCCACAACAACAAAAGGTGGACGCGCTTGCCATCCACAACCCCTCATTGCTTCAGCTGCTTTCCTAACACCACCTACCAAACCAATAATTATCAGTAACGGTTCCTCAACACAAAAAATAACAACCAAACAGCTGACAAAATTCTGCAGTTTCAAACAAAAAAGTACCCTTGGCCTTGATATCTCTGTTTTTATGCGCTGATGTCACTATCAGAAACAGCTGTACCGAATCGGACGCGGTTTATACAGGATGTTTTTTTTTAATAGCCTGTTTGGGTAAGTTCTTAACTACAAGTCAAAAAAAACGCCGAAAGGAACCATGAGCTGAGCCCGAGATGTTAAAGAAAATAAAAGTGACAGTAAAATTTGTTGTAAAAAACCGGCCAAGTGCGAGTCGGAGTCGCGCACGAAGGGTTCCGTACCATTATCTATAAAAACGGCCAAAAAAAAAAACATTTGTTGTATGGGAGCCCGTTAAATATTTATTTTATTTTGTTTTTTAGTATTTGTTGTTATAGCGGCAACAGAAATACATCATCTGTGAAAATTTCAACTGTCTAACTATCACGGTTCATGAGATACAGCCTGGTGACAGACGGACAGACAGACGGACGGACAGCGGAGCCTTAGTAATAGGGTTCGCGGTTTACCCTTTGGGTACGGAACCCTAAAAAGGCGTATTTTGTAAGATATGTAACTAGTTGTTTAAAAAGTAAAACATTATTACTTTATTTTTCTTTAACATTTAGCCCATGATTCAGCATTTTTCTCAAGGATCTATAATTCAGAATCTACCCTCACTGGCTTGAAAAATGTATTCATCCTGTACTTATGACACAGAGTAGCTGTCAATGTAGATCTGTTTTTATGATAACAGTTTGTCAACCTTCGGGGACAACAAAGATCTATTTGTGAGGACAAAGGACAGAGATCAAAGGAAATAGATATTCAATTATGAATAGAATTCAGACGTATTTCCGGATACCCTAATTGGAAAATGTTCTTAACGTACCTTTTAGAACTTTGTATCCGCTTATGCGTATGAAGTTTTATTAAAATCTGTTCAGTCATTTCAAAAAACAAGGGCTTGAAATATTGTATGTAATGCCGTAGTCGCAAACGCTCATAAGGGGACGATAACCGAGTTTTAATGATTTTATACTAAAAATCACGTCTAAACGAGTAGTGGAATGATTTGAAAAAATAATATGTGAAATTAGAGCATTTTCTAAATAATTTAATATGTGACTATTTTAGATTATATTTATATTACATAGCGAAATTAATTTGTTAAGTTATATGTCTAACGCGGATAAAAAACTGAGAATGGCGCAAAATCTACCAAACGTATTTTTCAAACCTTCACCAATTTAAAGATCTTTTTTTGAATTATCGATCTTTTAGTATACGTGTTTTATTAAAATACCTTTTTTGTGTATAATAAATAAATAACGCGTCAAATTGGGGACAGCGCTCCTTGATGGGCGAGTCCTATTAAATGATAAATGATAAATGATTTTTATTTCTGTAAGTAGGTTTGTACACACACTTTTACACGTCAATCATATTTTAAAAATAAAAACTAGATGAGGTCGGCGTTTCGTATCTGACTACTCTGAGAAGAAAGGCCGAAACAAACTCAGAGGTCACAGTATCTTTTAAAGTCCAGACATAATCTTGGTCAGATCATGTGAAGGCCATGTAGATTGGTGTCTGAAATGGTCTTTTGAGGAAAGAACCAAACAGATTGAGTGGACCTGACCAGTGAGTGCACGCATTTGTCAGTAATCGTGCAGCTTTACTTGGAGGAACTTAAGGAGCTCAACGATGCGACGATCAATACCAAAGAAAGGACATTTGGGTAGGCCGCTTATATGACTCAAACTATTACTGGCTGAACGTACGACGCGTTGCGTGACCTCAGTACAAAACACGCAAGCTAACCACTCAAGGTCACTGGCATATATCTGCGTCTTAAATCGAATTCACAAAATATTGAACAGCCAATAATTATAGTCTTAACTATTCCAACATTGAAACCAGAAATAAAATCATCAAACCTATTCTATAATAATGTAAATATCTACGTGTTATTTCACAAAATTTTATGTAAATAACAGCTGCATTTTATGCATCGGCGGCCATTTTACATAAATACACACTATAAATGAGTTAAATGTCACAAAAGCCATTCACATTCCCTTTGAAACAGGTGACTAATAACAAGGAATAAGATAGAACGAAGATAATTTAATTCGACGAATTAGAAGGCTGTTTCTGTTTTAATTGATTTGCAGGTTTTAAATCAGGGACCATTTTGGTAACCCATTGAAAATGTTTTCGATGGGGTTTTCTAAAATGGTTACCTAAATGGTCCCTGGGTAGAATAGAGATAGAAGTGGTCATGCTACGCGTGCTGGGCGGATATCGAAATAACATAATATTATGATTTTTTCATGTTACTGGGTTTCAAGTAGGTATAGAACCCATTGAATGGGTTTTATACTTGAAACCCAGTGAAAGGGTTACATAACCCTTTCACTGGGTTTCAAGTATAAAACCCATTCAATGGGTTATCATGTAACCCTTTCAATGGGCTTCTAGTATAAAACCCTTTCAATGGGTTACATCATGATAAAGGTAACCCATTGAATGAGTTACTTCTTGGCTTCTAGCTCTTGCTGAGCGATGGTCGTTTTGCGTGAAGGCGACGCATATTTTCCCTCAACTTGTTCTTTAGTGTTTGTGTTTTTTTTTTCTTTGCGTTATATTTACCGCAAATAAACATATTTTCTTTCTTTATTTTCTTAACCGGGGTTGTACGGTCCCTGTTTTAAATTGGTAGGGTATGTGTGTCTGTCTGTTTGCTCTGGCTAATCTCTGAAACAGCTGGACCGATTTTTACGGGACTTTCACTGGCAGATAGCTGATCTTTTAAGGAGTAACTAAGGCTTTTATTTTAGAAAACGCCACGCGGGCAAAGCCGAGGGCACCAGTTACTTTAGAACTAAATTACTATATTTTTATTTCTTGTCTGTTTCTGTTAACACACAAGAGATAATATTCAGTTACTCAATATTGAATATTATCTTAAAAAGAACTTCAATGACAAAGTTTTTGTGCTTGATGCAATGCTATTCATATAATTATAAAGATTACTCGTCCAAGCCACGCCACAATACCCGGTTCTCTGCCTTCCGTATCCATTCCATCTAAGCCACCTTGAAAATGTCGTTGAACTCTTGTAATAAAACAACTATCTGCAACATCATTATAACTATTGAATATCTAAATTGAACTTTAGTCTCTCTTTTGAATATATTTAATCTATACCTGACTCTATAGACTACAAAAAAAACCATTTAATTCCTAGGAACAAGGATATAAGTCTATAGACATTAACATTTAAGAATCACGTAAATGTCACTTACATGACACTTTAATTTAAATCTAAACTAGTAAAAGACAAGGTTGAAAATTGTATGGTGAGTGTTAGTAAAAAGCTTACCCACGCCTCTTCAACCGATTTGGGTGAAGTTGTCCAATAAAACTGCTTTTAAATGCTCTTTATGGCCTGGCAATCGTGACTTGGTTCTCGACTTAAACGTATGCTCCTTTGCTTCGAAGAAGTTCATTTATTTTATTTCATTTATTAGGGAAAACCAACAGTTACACGTTACATTTTATAGGAAGAAATAGAAAAACATACGGCCAAATGTGTAACCAACCACATTTTCCACGGAATACACATAAAAAAAAAACTTTAAAAACTATGCTATTAAAACTAAAATCTCAATTTCAATTATGACATTTTTTTTTGCTAAATTTTAAAACAAAAGTAAATTTAGCAAACAAAGAAAAACTTATCACGGTATGCAAATCTTTAATTAAAATTACTAGTGACTAATTTATGAATAAAATAAATAATATAAATTCAAACTGTGCCCGGTTAAGACGCTGACAACAGCTAAAAGGCAGTCACTATCAGACCGCTTACAAAAGAAAGAGAAGTGCGATGACACAACGCTTGTAGTTTATTGCAAAATATGAAGCAATTATCTATGTACTCAAAAAAATAAAAAAACAACCAAGTTCTGCATACAAATAAGACTTTCTTGTTATTAATTAAATACGCCGTACGTTGATATTTAATAGATATTTTGGATTAGACAGATATTTTGGATTGGAACTCCAAAGTAAAGGATTATACGAGAATGGGCAGCAGCGTTCTCTATGCATTTTAACACCATACTGCGATCGCCAACCCGCCTGCCAAGCCAAGCGTGGTGATTATGGCAATCCCCCCTCCCCCCTTTAGGGGAGGACGTCTTTCGGCTGAAATGATGTTGATGACAGTTGGGCACATAGGTACTCATTTCATAAGTTAAGCGCCACGACGCGACACAAAGGCACCGCTCGTCCCGTGACACGCGGGGCCTTTGTGCCGCGTCGCGTCGCGTGACAAGTCGCGCCGGTATGTAGAAGCCTTTAAACGTTAAAGAAATCCAAGTACGAAAGTCGTCAGCACTGGGTCAACAAATCGACGTATAATGTGGAAAATAAGAGAGTTCGTCAACAAACTTGACTTTTCCAAGAAAAGCAGGCAGGACCTGTTTAACTAGTAGGTACCTAGTTTTATTTAGTATTGGATTTCTACTTTACACGCAACGGAAAAGCGTAGGAGATTACAGTTTCCCGCTGTATGTAAAGCGAGTCTCATAATAATAATAATTATCAAAGTACTTACAGACCGGTTATACCTACCTACTTGATTTTAGTAGGTATTTATAGCAAAAAACATATTTGATGAGTACCCACATACTTACACAAACTGATTTACCTAAATTCTACATTAAAGTTATAGTCCGATCAACGAAGATATTAAATTATATGGAGACACCCGAAAAATTCTCCCGCCTATGAAATTTGGCATGTGATGAAGTTAGGTAATACAGATTACAGATGTACAATAATCCAACATTTTTTTTAAGAGAAGTTTGGTATTTTTACCTAAACATGAAAATCGTTTATACATCTGTAATCTGATTACTTTACTTTATCAAACTACCAGCGGCAAGGTGTCAATTTTTGAATGATAGAAGCCGAATTTAAGTTACTTTCTTATCAGTAAAGTAAAAATTAATTAATTTACTTAAAAGTAAGTCTTTCCTTTACTGAATTTAACACCATCTATCGTCAAGTAGCAGAACCAAAAAGACGCATCACTACACAGACAAAACTTTCTTGTTTGTTATTTCAATTAAGGCGTTTTTTATGTTTGAATGTTATGGTGAAATATTTAGCCCTATTGACTGTGCCATTTTTCAATAGCGGTAGAATTGTTGATGCGAACTTCCGAAGGGAAACCGGTAGGAATCGTGTTATATGGTGCTTTCGCCACTGCAAACTACCAACTCACTCACTGGCAGGGGAATTTTTCGGGTTAAGACTCAGATATATGCCAGTGACCTTGAGTGGTTAGCTTGCGTGTTTGAACAAGGTTCTAACTTTATTATTTTAATCATATTTTATACTGTTTTTTTTTGTCAATGTGAGGACGTTGTAGGCTTATTAGACTGTAGATCTGTAGAACATTTTCTATTTTATTAAGTAACTGGTACTTTTGACGGGCCTACGCTGTCCTCTCATTCCATTAACACTGTAATTTGAAAACATTGTAAAAGCCAATTTTATTTTTTTAAAAGAGTGACCGTGGAGTTTTTTGCCGGCTCTTCTCCATAGGAAACGACCAATTGGAACCGTGCACCTAGCTTCTGACGTTTCATAAGTGCCCATGTAGGCTTATGTGAAATAAAAGTATTTTTGATTTTGATTTTTATTTTTATTTGTTCTGTACTGAGCTCACGCAACGCGTCGTACGTTCAGCCAGTGATAGGACTCGCCCATCAAGGAGCGCTGTCCCCAATTTGACGCATTATTAATTTATTATACACAAAACGTAAAGGTATTTTAATAAAATGCGTATACTAAAAGATCAATAATTAAATTATCTTTAAACTGGTGAAGGTTTCAGAAAAATACGCTTGGTAGATTTTGCGCCACTCTCAGTTTTTTATCCGCGTTAGACATAACTTTACAAATTAATTACACTATGTAATATAAACATTTTGTAAAATATTCACTTATCAAGTTATTGAGAAAATGCTCAAATTAACATTTTTTTTTTTTTTTGAAATCATTAACACTACTCGTTTAGACGTGATCTTCAGTACAAAATCATTAAAAGTCGGTTATCGTCGCCTTAATCAAAATATGTTTCGCGACTATAGCAGATATGTATTAACAGAATTATAATCACTAGAATCCTTAATACATGTATCTAAGTTAGATTAGTTCCATTGAAAGACCTTTTCATGAAATCATGACATTAGGGAACAAATATCACTTAGAATCTTAGATTGATGTATTACTGATTCTAATGGAGTGTCAAGTGAAGGCCGCACGAATCCGCTGGATGCGGGAAGCACAGAACCGGTAGAAGTGGCGGTGCTTGGGGGAGGCCTATGTCCAGCAGTGAACAATATCTTTCGACTAAAATGATGATGATCTTGAAGAAATCTGGCATTAAGATGTGTGGTTAAGACGCTGAGAACAGGTAAACCGCTGTCACTGTCAGACTGCATACAAAAGAAAGAGAAGTGCGATGATATATATTTCAAAATATGAAGCAATTATTTGTTTACTCAAAAATGACCAAGAAGAAAAAACAACCAAATTCTGCATACAATTAAGACGTTTTTGTAATTAATTAAATACCAACCGTACTCAGAGTTACTTAGTTTTCCGTTAATTTGCGTCGAGATTTTTTCTCTAAACGTGTTTTGGTAACAACCAAGTTCTGAGAAATATGTTCAAGAATAACATATATTTGTTCCGCTACCACAAACTTTATAGATTTGGCAATTTTTTTGTTTAAGACAAGCTACTTTTATCATTTGCCTCTTGTTAGTGCCTTATTAAGTAATAAACAACACCCTATAAACAATCGTGGTGATCAATGGTTTTCCTTCCGATACTGCTAAAATTATAAGTTTCATTCAGTATAAAATTAAGTTATACATTATCATCCTAATAAACTGGTAAAGAAATAAGTCATATTCATTTTATGTGCGACATAATTATTATAATGATCTCATATTACCTTTACGACAAGATCTAGAAATGCTTTAATACTGAGACTCACTAAATAATACAACAAATATTTAAAGACAGACATAAAGGACATTGTTATTTGCAAAACTAGCTTTTGCCCGTACCTTCGCCCGCGTGTATGTCGGAATATATCCCACGAGATCGTAAGTACTACCGGGATTAAAAGTACCCTTTAGTTAATACAGGTACTATATGTACGCAAAATTTCATCCAAATCCGTTCAGCCTTTTTTACGCCAATCTGGAACATACATCCAGATAAGTCAAAATTCTTCCTGAATAATATTTCAGGTAACTTCATCTCATGAAACTGAAAACCAGACTGAGATAACCTGAATTTCCAAGGACCGAGTTAGCGTTTGTACAAACATATCCAGCAAGGCCTCAAGTCTGCTATTACAATAGTGTCAGAATGGTCGATCATTGATTTCATAATTGTTGATTTTGACAAGTTTGGTAATCTACTATTATAATGGCGTCATTATGACTTTCCAATGGTCGGCCACTGACACTACATTGAAAGAAATTGCATTTATTGGTAATCTCGTACATAATGACAAATGAATGACATTTCTACTAATGGGTTTTATAATAATGGCAATACGACAATGCCATTATAATAACACAATTCTATTACGAGAACATTGACCGACCAATGATCGACCATTATGAATTTAGCAGATTACGAACTTTTAGCAAAATGACAATGGCATGACAATGGGATCGCGTTGGAATGACTGAATTTATAAAAATAGCAGACTTGGGCCCCAGGAGTCGTGTACGTAAGACCCTGTAGCTGTACAAGAAAAAAGAAATATTAAACGTTTTTCATAGAATTTCAACCCCAATGAGACACCGCATGCAAAGTTAGTGTACTTCAAAAATATAATAATACTGTATTACTAGTTAGTAACCTTGAATTTTGCAACCAGTACATTGGTATAATTTTTAAGACAATCAAGTAAACGCGTATTATATCAACATGAAATGTGAGCCGAGTCGTATCAAGGTCACGTTAGTGCTGGCGCTCACGGTTCTACATAATTCAACAACACATCAACAATGGAGATCATTAGAAAAGGCTTAAGAATGTATAATGTTATCAGCTGATGAATGAATCTTTGATCGTATTGTCGAATGCAAAAAGTAATTTAAACTTTATTCTTTTAGGAGTTGAGTTGATTTACATTTAAAACAATATAATATGTACTCATTACAAGGAAAATCTGCAAAATAAATATTAAAAATAAAAAGCTGGTTGTCAGACTTTCGGGCTTCAGACGATCCGTAACGACTGTCCAAGATCCATGAATGACTGCCGGGACCAAAGAGGCACGGAGAAGTCTGTAAAGGAAATGGGGGGATGGGGGGCGGAGGGGTGGGGTGTATGTAAAGGTCACCCATCCATGAAACTACCCTGGCAAGAGTAGCTTAACCTGATGTATCGATCCGTGCGGCTATTATAATTTAGCCACTAGCTCAAACTAGAAGCATTTATTTCAAATAAACGCTTACCAAAACACCAACCATATATAACCACCATACCAATAAAACTAAAACCAAACCAATTTTACAGGCACTTTTGAATTGTCAAGGGGTTGATCAGTCAGAAATGATGAAGCTAGTTACATAATAAAAATGTGTGTTTGTAAATTCGGCTAAATATTATTATTGTTATTTAATTAACAACGTTAAGTTATGATTTTATCTCACTGATTAATCAAACAAAATAAAAACAATTACAACTGTTAATCTCATGTTATTTATGTTCTCCAATTAGTTTTACATGACAAACAATTCATTAAGCACTGATTACGTGACATAAAACACTTCAATAATAAATAAACAATTGTTCTCGCTGTATGACTAACAATACAATTGCTCATAGTATAAAAAATAACTCACAGATGCATACTTAACAATAGCCTCGTCGCAGATGGGCCAATGTATATTATGTATAATGAAAAATGTCTCCATGTAAATTGGGTTCTTTTACCTACATTTACATAAACATTCAACATTGAAAACTCTGGCTGAACATATTTCTGATACATAACTTAATTTATTTTTAAACTATTTTAATTTGGTTTGGCGCTCTTTGTTGTTTTATTTTGGTTCCAGCGCACTGTTGCGCTCTCTTTTTTCGCATGGGGAAGTAATTAACTCGGTCACTTTCATATGCCCGCCCAGTTCACTATGATATTTTTTTTACGTATCACCTTAAGTCCCATAATGTCATAGGAGGCGAGACTATTGCCATCAACCGGGCAGACTCCGGGCTTCTACTGGAAACTCTAGATGGGAGAACCCAATAACACTTTTCCCGACCCGGGAATCGAACCCAGGACCTCATGCTCAGCAGTAGCCCTTGCGACCACTAGACCAACGAAACAGTCTACATTTAATTCTTCGTATTCTTCTTTCAAGTGCTTTGCCAAGTTTCCGAACCTCAAGAAATTTCACACTCTCTTCTTCGTACATCTTTGATCGTTCGCATAGCTCAGACATGTCATTTGCCAACGATAACATGCTTGGCGCCCGTTACTGTTTTCACAACGTTCGGTCAATGCCCTTTGGCTTTGCCTGTTAATGAATAATTAGCACTAGCACTCTTATCTTTGTTTAAGAGAATAGTCTATACAGCGTGTATTGAAAATGTGTGATCATAAGTAAGGGTTTGAGACAGACCATCAAACTAAACAACTTTCTCCATGGGACCAGATTTGTAATCGCGAAAAAAAAATCTGCTGTCCCATACAAAACTTCAACCCTACTCAATCCAAATGTGTGGGGACAGTTGATTATTTTAGAAAGTTCAATTTGATGGTCTGTACCACAAATACCTAAAATATTACCAGTCATTTCTGATACTCGCTGTTTATTAAAACTTAAACAATTTTCATAATTATTGTCAACTATATAGCTGCGCCCCGCGGTTTCACCCGCGTAAGTCTCGATCCCGTGGGAATATAGGGATAAAAAGTAGCCTATATGTTGGGGTGGGTGTCAGCTACCTCGATACAAAATTTTATCAAAATTGGTCCATCCGTTTTTACGTGAAAGAGTAACAAAAATCCATCCATCCATCCATCCATACTTACAAACTTTCGCGTTTATAATATTAGTAGAATTAATTATCTGACCAACATTTTCTTACATAATGTTATGTTTATAGACAGGTGAACGTGGGTCATAATAAAAGGTGGATTGTGTAACTTGCCATTAGTCATTACGGTAGACTCCGTATTTATGGCTAGACTGAACTTATATGGGTTAGTTAACGAGGAAATGGGTAAATAAATAATGTATTTTAAGGCAATTGACGATTTTTCACGCGGTATTTATATTGCTATTATTGCTATTGGATGACTCATTTCTGTTTTGTCCAAAGTTTATTATGAATCTCCTAAAATGGACCATTTTAATCACTAATTCTGTTATGTCTTGCAACCAGTCTTCTCTTCGTCTTCTTGCCTTCTTAATGGATTCTTCGTCTTGACTACCAATCCACTCCTCCGCTATTGGTAATTTCACTTATCCGCTTTGAGTCGTCAAACAAGACTAACATAGGGTTGCTGTGTAAATTTTTTTGCTTCTCCCTTATCCAGCAGAAATATTAGCTTGGCTGGACTGTCTGGGTTATATCCTGACTGTCCTTTTTCTTGATTCATTCTTCATCATTCAAAAAACCACGAAGGCCTTTCAGGGACACGACCTTCACTCCAAAAACTGCTACTAGTCCATATTGACTGAACTGTAGACGCTAAATCATCAACTGAACCAATTGTGTCAACCATGCACACTTTGCGAAGGTTATGCCCCGTTAGCAAAGCTGGTCTCAGCGTAAACCAAGTGTCACTGATAGTTCTGTCCCTGAAAGGTATTCGTGGCTTTATGACTGATGTTCTTCCACTTCGTTCGGTTCTCGGCTTCTCGGCGGCTACTTGGTCAGACCAGGCAGCGGGTAGGTGACCGTCCGCGAGGTCTATTCCCTTCTTTTTTTCTTCACAGTCCAGTCATATTAATATTTTTCAAGTCAATGTGATCAAGGATTATAAAAAAAAAAACATTTAATTCAGATACTTAATCCATACATTCACAATTTACATTAAAACACACACACCACTCAAATTACCCGCTCAATAAAGGATCTCCTCAGCGGAGAAGAGATCCTGTCGGCAACAGTCTTCAGAATTCCGTTGCAGCTGCCACGCATTCTGCAGATCAGGGAAACGGTTTTCTTGCGGATGATGGCATGAAAGCTGTCAGTGCAATACAACGCAAACATCCCCGATGCACTACAGAAGCGAGGCAGCCGCAACATCATCCTGAAGATGTTGTTATACTGGACGCGCAGGACATCCAGTGATTATGAATGAATTAATTAATTAATGAAATGCACTGATCCCAGCGTGGTTGTACCAGACTCGATTGCTCGAATGAACTCAAAGATTCACCCAAGCCCCTGAAGCCTCATGTTTCATGAGACTACTGAGACCATTGTATATCAGAGAGTAGACCGGGGGGCGCGATAATGGTAGGGAAGACGTGTCCTTGGGATATGGAAGGATTATTTTAGCCTACCGGATATGCATCCTTTAGCAAGCATTGGAGTAGTGGAGAGACGGGTTATGTTTATCTATGGATGATACATATAAAAATCTAACAAAAAAATCTATACGATACAGCAGCGTCTAGATGTGTGTCCGAAGTATAAGTTTCTAAGATGTTGGTCTAGCAACCCTTACCCACATATTGAATTGTCACATGAGCACATACTTAATGCTAATCTTTTCTATTAGTGCTTTTAAGCCGTACAACTAGAAAGTTGTAAGTGAAAATATCATAACAACTTAGTTTTCTAACCTGTCAAACGCCTAGATTTTTCTTTTTAACACAAAACTAACGGGTTGAGTTTTCTATATGGTGTTGAAGCTTCTAGTGGTATATATTTTTTGTGATATTTGAAACTGGTAACTTTTACTTTTAAGAAACTGTAACCAGATCAAGAAATATAAACGATAAATAAGTTTCTTATTGGCTTTTGAGTAAGTAGAATATTTAATAAAACAGCATCTTAAAATAAAACAAAAGTGATACTGTAGCGGATAATTTACTTATGGAAAACGTAAATACTAAGGGCGAATTTCACCAATAAAACTGGTGTCCGTATGGATTGGGGAGCCATGTCTCATATTTAAACGAGGGTGCTACCAATATTTAGTAGTAAATTAGCCGATTTTGTAGGCCTGGTCCTGGAATTTGTAGTAAAACCGTTAAAAAGTTATAGGACGTTTAACCAAAGTTTTAGAACTAAAAAACTAGTCACGGGTGTTTTTGAAAATTTGGTAGAATTTAGTAGTGCTTGTGCGTAATCTGTACAAAAAAAATAAGTGATGTACGGCTGAATTTGAGATAACTACAATGCTTTGATTTTTCATAAAAATCCATAAATTTCACCACGCCGTTTCTCGGAAAGTCACCAACCAATTAAAACGTATTTTTAGTAGTAAATGTGTACTAATTTGTAGTATAAAAATAAATTGGAAAGACTATATCATTTCAGTGATACAACACATTTTATGTGGCTCCTCAATCCCGACGGTCTTTAAAAAATATATGCTCGTTTAAATATAAGACATGGCTTCTCAATCCATACGAACACTAAAACTGAACGTAGTCAGCACATCTCAACCGCGTTCAAGAGCATGCTGATCGCATTCAGGAGCTGTCTGCTCTGACACGCGCATTATTGTAACAGTATTGACTTAGAATTAAATTAGCCCTAAGTAGCTAGTAGATACGAAACGCAACGTAATACGCGAGAGTATCCATGAATAAAACCATAAGAACCCAAAACGATAAAACCAACCCTAAAGATTACGTTAAAAATATTAGGTACCAAAAATAACAACATTATTCTTTAAAAACTACTTCTAAACTTAAAATAATCACCAACACACAGCCATAAGTAGATTAAAATTCCTTTAAAATAGTTTAATAGCTGAGCTTCTAAAGCTTGGTTCTGTGAGAACATGCAACCGCGGCCCGCGGCTTGCAGGCAATTATGGTACGGGGAAAGGGCCTTTCACATTAAAAAAATACGTTAACGACTATAGACACGAGTTATATAGGCGAGGTTAGGACATAAAGAAGAATTAGGTTTAAAAAAGTCAATAGTGTCAATCAGAGTACACAATTTAAAAACTAACAGTCTTAAAATTAAAATAATAATCTATCAGTACAATTATATAAAAAAGAGAGGGCAAAAATCAAAGGGTATCAAAAAATTCGTCCGCTTCCATTCCATCGCTGTCAACAGGAAAAGTACCCAAAAGGCTGGCAGCATTGCCACGTTGTACGGCAATGCTGATTATTTGACCAAAAATAGGCCAGCCCTCTGTTCACGTGAGGAGTCGACCAAACGTTTGGCGATGTCTTGAAAAACTAAGTGGGCACTCGAACCCCATGGCCCTAGCTAGTGTTTCAACCCCAAACGGCTCGAACATATAAGTTCCAATAGAATGCACATAATTTCAAGTCTGATTTAATTTTGTATTGAACCATTAAAAGTGATTATTTAGGATTTGTTATGTTCGCTAGGAAGCTGTCTGACAGATTTTTAAGTAGGTACTTAGGAAAAACTTATGAGTTATCATACCTAAAAATCAAACTGTCACGTAAGTAATTCCATTAATTTCTCAAACCGAAAACAGACCACGTAAACTATGTTCCAAACTTCTGCATATAAAACGTATAAAAATAAAAAAAATCCACCCATCTGGCAACTGCATTAAATACCGTGTTATCTTTCCATCGTAGATTTCATTGTTGCATCGAAGAGAATGGTTTTAAAGATTGTTAACAAACTTAAATAAAAGTAGCCCATGTATTCACGACTAGCATGTGAATGAAAGACATCGATTAGTGCAATAGAAACTGATTTTCAAATACTTCGATTGTGTTTGACACGTCTAGCCCTTTTCTTCCATAAACTATTAGAATCTAAACCTCACTTACTTAATTTTAAAGTCGCAAGTGCGACTTAAAAATTAAACCATAATACATAGTCGAGGAATCGATTGATAGACAACTAGGTTTCAAATAAATTCGTTTATGCTTGACACGTCTACCCACGCCACTAGTTGGCGCCACTTTGACAAGAGGTCTTCCATTTCGACAATGAATATAAATAATTATATTAAATATGATGACGTTCATCATTCGTTTCATTAATCTGATCCTGTTGATTTTTTTTTATTGTGATTTAAATTTATGTTTTTGGAATTTGATTTTGATATTGATTTTAATTTAATTTTTGGTTTTGATTGGAATAATAATTGTTTTTGATTTCAATGCTACTAACATATTTTTCTAAGTTCAAATACTAATACAATGTGGATGTTTTCCGAAATAAATAATTGAATTGAATTGAATTAATTCGTTTATAATTCAGTCACGAGTTCACGACTAAAGAAAATATAGGCGCTTTGACACTTTTGACAGGTGCCCGGACCTGACGTCTCAGTGCTGCCACCTAGTGAACGTCATTTCAGAGAACCCTCACTAGTACGCCTGCCACAAAAAAAAAATCAAATTAACTATTGGAAATTACAGTGTTTAAGCTGTCATAAAACTAAAGTTATTTGTCAGGGATCGATTTTAATCGATGCTTAATTCCCTGCTACTACTTTCACTTCGAGTGGAAGTAGAGCATCACCATCGACAATACAACTCGATAACTATATGTTTGAGATTATTTATACATCCTGCGGGTCAGCTCCGAACATAAATCTGAAGTATCGGCCGAATGTTCGGCCGTTGCTTGACTACAGCTAACTATATTGGCTAAGTAGGGCGAAAAAAAAAACGACAGTCAAAGAGATTAGCCTAAGTCAAAATGTGACTTTAAGTCGAGTAAGAATTCAAAGTCAAAAAAGGAAACTATGGTAGTTGTAAAACGACCGAACATTCGGGCGATAGTTCGGATTAACGCTACGGAGTAGACCCTCTCCCCCTTAATACAAAACAAGGTTTATCTTCAGACCCAGGTTTAAAACATGGAGCCATTATTGAATTTCGAACTTTATTCCGACTATGGTAAAGTTCCTAAACACAAAACTGACAACTTAGTACCGAACTAAGTTTTCAGTTTTGTATAAAGAACGGTATTTCAATCACTGTTACGTTCTTATTACAAAAACTGGCTCCATGGTTTAAGCCATGTCAAAATATAAATCTTGTTTTGTAATAACGCGGTCTGTGTTCTGTGGATAATACAGATTTAGTTAAGAAGGTACACCTGCTTTCTGTATGCTTTATCAAGAAGGTAAGTCTTTTGACAACATCTGAGATTAACTTAACTGTAATATTGTGAATGGTTGAACACAGTTGACGACATAGGAAGTATGGAAGAAAGGGACATGTTGCGCCGACAACAAATTAATTTTGATAAAGGCTGGAAATGTGGAACGCCCCCCAGCAAGACTGACGACCTTAAGAAGGTGGCTGGGTCAGACAAGATGCGGAAGGTGGAGGACAGGGTGTTGTGGTGCAGCCTGGGAGAGGCCTATTTCCAGCACTGGACTGCGATAGGCTGAGTTGATTGAAATAAAATGAAATCATTTATTCTGTAAATAGGATATTAGAATCAATTTTACACGTCATATAAAAAATTAAAATAAATAATCTAGATGTCGCCGACATTTCCTATCTGACTACCCCTGAGAAGAAATGGCGAATCAAACTCAGGGGTCAAAGTCTCTTTTAAAATCCAGACATAATCATGGTCAGATCATGTGAGGACCATGTAGATCCGTGTCTAAAATGGGCTTTTGAGAAAAGAACCACACAAATTTGGGTGGACCTGTCCAATCAGTGTAAGCATTTGTCAGTAATCGTGCCGCTCAACTCAAGACTTAAGGAGCTCAACGACTCGACGAACAATACCAAAGAAAGGACATTTGGGTAGGCCGCATAAAGCGCTCAAAATGCCAGACCATAATTAAAACTAAGTGAGAAAAATGAAAAAAAGGAAAATATTTAAAGAGAAAAAAAATGACCCACATAGTGCTCACATTCACAATAAAATAAAGCGTAAATATAATACTTTTCAAAGTAAACATTCATGTAAAGTTTTATCACAAGGCTAGCAGAGCGAGCAGCTCATATGATTGACCTACCGGTTTGAATGAAGCTGACTACAACAGAATTGAAATCTGACTAGGCTTAATGTGAGCCTATCAAGACAGTCAAAGAAACCTCCATTTTCTATTTCAATATATTCCCAAACAATTCAAGACAAAAATACTTACTACGTATAAATCTTATTGTTTCAATAAAACCAGCCAATCATGACATAACACAGGTGAGATCATCAGCACTTTAAAACTTACTATTTAAGGCATTGCTCGGTTCGACCGGTACTCACTTATTCAGTCTCTCAAGGTGACAGGACGAGAGAAATGTCTGCTACATACATAAACCTCTTTAATAGGACACTATTGGATATCGGTGTGTGTTCAGAAACGGATACTTAATCGCTGTGTACATAATGTTGGTGAATCATTTGTGTTTCTCTTGTGGCATGAATAGTTTAGGTCCTCATTTAGTCGTAGAGAACCCCAGAACAACTCTTTTTTAAAGACTTGTTCAAATCAAATCAAATCAAACTTTATTTTTATTTGTGAACTTAGGTACATAAAAGGTCTTAAAATATACATTTTAGCGAGATCTCTATGTTCTACCAATGCAATTGGTATACAAATAATTTGTTATATAATTTTAATAAGTAGGTATTTACGTATATCTAATGATTTGGAAACATGCAATAATAGGATAATTTACTTTTAAATAGGCCAACATTTTCTACAGTAATTCTGGAGAGCAGTACCTCATATGCCGCCACCATACCGATTTGTCTTGACTTAAATTGTGCTATATTCAAACATAATATAGACGTTTTCACTAAAGTCAGCAAAAAAATCAATTCATCTAATCTATCTCCTTAAAATCAAAATATTTTATTTCACATAGCTATACCTACGTTGGACATTTATGAAACGTCAAATTATTAATAAAAGTAAAAGCCTATTTAAATCAAACGACATGATTGCCATTACAACTGTAACAAATCTGAATGAATCCTTAAAAGCCACTAATAAATAGTTGAAATTAAAATTGTAGGTATATAATGTAAAATAATGAAAAAATTAGGTATGTCAAGGAAGTACGTAAAAAAATTAAATAAATATAAACATCGTAATTTGGGAGCAGTTAATAGAAATTTACATATTTATGCCGATAATGAGGTACCAGGGAAGCCCCATATGCAAAAGGAATGATTGCCAAACTTCCTTGTCTTCAACGTAGTCTTTAATCTTATACGTTGCTTTTTTTATAAGGACCGCACGTTTGATGTGGGTTTTAAACTTTCCATCGCTAAGTTCTGTAACCGACTGGCAACTTGTTAAAAAAGCGGATACTGTTTAACAAATGACTTGCTTGGTTTACTTGATTAGGTTTGTAATGTCCATAGACGGCAGCACCGAATGTCTATAATGGACCCTCTGCTTGTTTACCTATAATACAGAACATAAAAGCACATGTCATATTCCAATGACATAAGTACTATCCCTTAAAGGTCATGCCAGTCAACACAATCCTCCCTACACGTCGCAAATCCACCACATGCTGATGAAAACATAAGTATACAGTATGTTCATAAAGGTGTGGTCAAATTTAAGAGTGTGCACAGACAATCAAACTGAACCACTTTCTCCACGGGACCAACATCGTAATCGCGTAAAAAATATCAACTGTCCAAAATCACAAGTCGTTTATTACCTAGGCTGAGAATCAGCACTTTTCGAACGACAAAATTACATAAGGCAGTCCCCCAAAAACGCCCGCCCTTCACCACTTCCTAGTGCTCTTTGCGCAAGAAGTGGCGCAACAAACTCCCCAACATTTCAATACCTAAAACTGAAGCAGGAGAAAGACAAACGTCATTCACTCTACGATGTAACGAAGTCGAGGGGCAGACTGAAGAGCCGTAACAGCTTCCTCAAGTCTACCATCCCACTAAATGACGGCAGATCTAGTGCGGCACGACTAAAACTGTGGCTGCTTAAACATCTCATCCTCCAACTGAGTATGTTGAGGCTGCAGAAAATCTCCCAACGGGCCACCAACTGCCATGGCCCACCTGGAAATCTCTTAACCGACTAAGAAGCCGGTGGGTCGCTGCAGGTACAACTTAGGTGGGGATCCACTCCGATGAGCCATAGTACGACTGTGGAGACGCATCACAAATGATGCCTCACGTCTTGTCGTGCTCTCTGTGCAAAAACATCTGCACTATGGATGGCCTTTGCGAGGCCAACGCTAACACTGTTGAAGTAGCCGAATTCTGGTCAAAGTGTATTTAAAATTGACAAAAGGGAATTAGGTACTTCTGAAACATTTATATCTGTAACTTTTATGGTGTACATAATAAAGAGTATTCTATTCTATTCTGTAGATGACTGTAAAATATCTGTCTTTTCAAGAAACTGCCAAAAAAGAATCTGCCGTAACAAGAATCTGCCCAAACCAGAATCTGTCCTAAGCCGAATAATCCGATACGACGAAGAAGAGGACATACTCGACCCAAATGTATCAGAGGGCTGATTATTTTCTCGCGATTGCGATGTTATGCCATGAAGATTGTTGTGAATGTGTGTTTGATGGTCAGTAGTATAGACCATCAAAATTAATTATAACCTCACCTTTCTAATACAATGCTGTATAAACGTAAGTTCACCGTCTAAATACTCATAGTAAAGAGCATAATAATTACAAACACTCACTTACACAATCATCTCACCATTTCCTTCTCAAATTAAGGGCAACTAATACAGGAATATCCATCAACGCCAAACCGCTTCCGTATAGAGCTCAAAGACCGCCGCTTATGACCAATAAGCACTAACCGCTTAGCACCAAAACAGTTCAAACTAAACTTAGTTCACGTCCATAATTTGCTTTAGATAACAGGCTATTTATAGCCTATTGTGGACCGATAATTACATACAGTGTCTCGGCGGCGGCGGTTGTGTCTTTGGTCAACACAGACGCCAAAAATTATCTAACTGAAACAAATTTAGAATTCACTAGCTTTTGCCCGCGGCTTTGCCCGCGTGAAGTGAAGTGTATGAGTATATGAAGTGGCTATTTTTGTCAAAGCGAATCTACATCTTTATACACATCCAAGAAGTACACGACACAAAAATAAAATATGCGTAAGACGTCATAAAAAAGCGATATTTAATAAAAACATTTTGGGCATGGCACCCAAAATATACAATAAGTTGCCAAAAAGTATCACAGACCTACACAAAATGGACCATTTTAAATTAAGTTTGCACGATTTCCTAGTTGCAAAATGTTACTATTCAATTAATGATTATTTAAATGAAAGATGACTGATTTTATCTGAAATGGGACCACAAATGTAATGACTTTGAAATTTTGATTTGACTTGTGTATTTTTATTTAATTTTTAAAAAATTGACATTCTATTTTTTAAGTAATTCCATTTAAAATGTATTCTTTAAATTCAATGTTGCGATTAGTACTCATTGAATTAATTTGCACACCTCATTAGGTTATAATACAATGTACCTTATACACCTGTAACACCTTATTTAACATGTATTATGCAAATAAATTATTTGATTTGATTTGAAGCCCAGAAATTATCCCACGGAAACGTACTACCGTACCGCGCACGCCAGTAAAGCATGTCGGCATAGTTTTTTCCGACATGTTCGACAATCATCGTCATATTTCAGCCAATTTACACTTAATGAATTATACACCTAACTCTTCCTCATGCATCACTCCGTCCAATAGTGAAAACCATAATGAAAATCCGTTCGGTTATAGTTTTTGAGTTTATCGAGTTCAGACAGACAGACAGGCGCGGTTCTGTAGAAGATGCTGCAATATTGTCAGAGGTGTCGCAAAATTTCTATTTCTATTTTGCATAATGTTATTAATTATTATTAATGTGATGTAATTATTTATTGCCTATCTAGTGGTACTCATTTTCAAATTGTCTTTGTTAATATGCGGACAATGTAGTGGGCTGCAATATTGTTAAAGTTGGTATTATCTTTTCTATGTACCAACACATATTGTAGCTGTTTATTGTCCCTGAAAAAAATTAAATAAAAGAAACTAGTACTGATAAAAATGTCCCAAAAGTCCAACTTCTTTGCCCAAAACATGCAGTCGAAAATCAGGGCACATGACTAAGTAAAGTAGCCGAGATCAAGAATCATGACCGAGGGCTACTGAGAAGGCTTAACCACGAAACATTCTTCTGTGAAAACCATTCGTTGACAAACCAGACGCCTTATTGGTTGTTCAAGAAGGCATGACAAGAGTAGAATAGAGGATGAACAGCAATTTGTTGATATTGACATAAATAATACCCAATTTCTGAATTGAAAAAGTGGAGAACCTATCAAACTCTTCTTTAGCATTACTTAAGTGTGTGCAGTTGTAGCGGCATCAACATTGCCACATGCGAACAACGCGTCACACTGACGTCACGCAAAATCCTGCATCTCGCAAGCAGAGTTTACCGCGCAACTAGCATATATACAACATCCCGACATCAACCGTCGGGCAGTTGCCCACCAGAAACAACACCCGTCTGGTCGGAGGATCCGCCCTGTTCTATAGAGTATGAGTGAACTTTACACCCTGTTCCTTTAAACAGTCATTCGACCCAAACAAACATTTACGAAAACAAAAGCAAACTTATTAATATTTCCTCCGCATCCAAAACCCTGAAACATTGTCACGCTGAAAACACCTGCATTAATGCAACTAGGTCAACCATATTCTTATTTACACACAAATAACAATGATATAGTACATATAGCTATGTTTACGAAGGTGCTACGTGCGATTTTCACCTCAACCTGGACCGGCTACCGGCTCTTCTGGCCTGGAATCCTAGTGATACTGTTTCTGATGCGTTTCAAATCATTGGTTTATTTTTGAACATATTATGAATCTGTTCCTCCTTATTTTCTTGAAGTATGACGGTAATTAAGAAGATAGTACCTACACCACTCCTAATGTGCATTAGGTATGTGTTGTATTTATTTATTTTCACCCAAATGCATGCTTTTAAGTTCGTGAGTCCTGGCTCTGTGCGATTGCGACTATATGGTGACCGACTTATCCCTTTATCTATGGATTCAATGTTGCTTAATCATAATCATTTATTTGTCAGAATATGATACATTAGGCGATTAACACACGGCACCGCGCACCGCCGCGGTAGGCGGTGAAGCGGATCTCAACGTCGCTTTGGCCTCTAATAAATTCGTTGATGCCTAACACACGTACACCGCCCGACCGCGCGGTTGAGCAGTGCTCTCACCATATGAAACCGCGGCGGTGCGCGGTGCCGTGTGTTAATCGCCTTAATGGTCTTAAGATTAGTCAATGGTATCTTCACATTCCGCTAAGTGTGACGTGCAAATATTACGTACATACATTTGTTAGAGGACTGAGATTATAGTAAATAAACAGTAAACTTTTCTATATTATGTAATTAACTATCTTTGGATCTCAAGAATTCTTTGGACGGAACTTTTAACACTCAATCACAATTTGAGCTAACAATAACAGAAATATCATTTGCATAAAATCCACAAATTTAATTAAAATCGATACGCCAATTGCCTACAGGCAGTTTCCAAAAACGCTTTGTTTAATATTAACAGCCTTGTTAGTAATTAAATATCATTAATTATCAGCCTTCTTCCTCCATATAATTTATTGTAAAGCCATACATCACTGTTCAAATATACTTAAGAAATCGGGCCAAGGGAACTAATCCTTTGTATGTACACTGAACCTAAAGATCTGCAAAATATTCGCACTTCTATACTTTATTTTATAAGATAAAAGATAACCTAGATCGCAATGATAAAATGTAAAAAAATATAATCAAGTGTGTTGGCATACTTTTATAATGTCAATAAAATGTAAAAAAATATAATCAAGTGTGTTGTTTATCTTATATTTTTTTTTTAATCTAAATTCTGGGTAAATTACAAAATATTAATGAAAATAAACCGTGGATAAGTCTAGTTGTTTTATCACTACGAGATTTGCAATACCATAATGCATAATTTAATTAGGCATGCGAAAATAATTTTCTTTTGGTGGACACGTACGCGACTTGACATGCAGGCAGACTGAACGACTTTTGCCCACTAGGACAAATGTATCGGATTACGATTTTGTTCGCTATGTCTATTGTTAAGTAAATAATTTAATGTCTTTGCCCGCAAGGGTATTCGTAGGGCACAGTCAATCATCTGCCTAGCATTTTCCTAACTTCGTTGGGGTCAGCTTCCAGTCTACATGCTGCTGAAAAACCAGAAGTTTTAAATATACAACATGAATAATTTAATCTGTTGTCCTCAGCCATACTCAGTGGGCTGTTTGTGTATGTGAGTTAAAATGTTTGTAAACGCACCCACATTACAGGAGAAATTCCTAGTGTGGGGCAACGTTTTTAAGAAAAAAAACAAAAAAAAAACCAAAACCATATTACATTCAACTTCTAGTTGGAATCTAGTTTTCTATTGTTTGTTGAGCGTGCTGCTCAACAAACTGTAAAAGAAAAGTCCATAAAACCTACATGCGTCACTTTCAATTTCTTTCCCAACAGTACTATACAAACAGTACCGTAGTCTCACCCTGACCTAATGCCGGTCTCACTCACCACAAACAATACAATATAAAATAATAACTTGCCAATAAAACAAACAGTAGTAAAGTAGAGCGGTAACATAAACAAACACTTATGTACCACTTTCAAGCTGTGCTGAAGGACGCAGTTGGTGACCTCGCAAGACTGTTACTTATAGTACCAGAAGTACCACTTTTAACCAACATTTCATTAGGTCCAAACTCAAACTCAAAACATTTATTTCAATTAAACCTACTGGCACTTTTTTGCTATTTGCCCATTCCAAAACGTAGATCTCTATGGAGAAGAACCGGCAAGAAACTCCAAGGACACTCTTTTAAATCAAGATATTACAAAATCCTGGGTACATTATTCTTGTTGCTTCTATATTAAGTGAGAACAATGTAAAAAATTAAATTACTTATAAAAAATAAAAACAATACAAAATATAAGATTAAAATATTACAAATAAGCCGTTAAGAGAAGACCAGTCTCAACTGACGGCGCCCGTTCACGAACATGACGTGTGGATCAGCACCATCCAACTCAACCATTTTGTAGGAAACCGAATGATCCAACACACGCGCCACCATCAGCGAGACAAACCAAAACACCTCAGGGCTTAGGCAAGTGGCATCGTTTCAAAGGTTTTAACACGCCTGACATAAGCTTTTTGGCACCTTGTGGCAGACCCATACATTTTTGACATTTCCATAGAATATCGCTTTCTCTAGGCCCACTGAACCATTACCTGGACAAACATTTACAGAACACAGTTCTCATGAATATGAGCAACTTTTACTATGGCCTTGTATAATATAAAACTGGCATATGAATATCTGTAGTATCTTGTGAATATCCCTTCACTTCTTTCCCTCAAATGTCTCGTAAATTGTGCACTAAACCTATAGATATTATTTGTTTTTTTTCCCTACTCAAATGTAAGTTTAACCAGTTGGTAAACTTCAATGAATGTAGAACTTTTGCATTAACTTTTTGTAGTCTAACTACGCCCAGTTACATACACAATGAAGTATTGTTCAGTGATGAACTCGATTGATACGAAGATGGTGGCAGATATAAAAGTTTATTAGCTGCCGTATATTAGCACAAGATTTATAAGAAAATAATACGTGAGAGAACGTTAGTTTTCCATTAATTTATCAGTGTATGTTACTTTTAGATCAGATCAGTATGCTATGTAGGTACCGTTACCACAAGCTTGGTTTCCACCTACGAATGCAAGCTTGTGATGCATTTCAAGTGCCATTTCCATCGGTAACGACACCTACTGATTTATAATTTTACTAGCTGACCCGTGCCCACTCCGTTGGGCGGTAAACCTTTTTACTCTATGACACTCACAAATAACGTGGCTTCCCATGGGTAAAAGAATACCTACCCTACCTTCCTACCCTACCTACCTACCCTACCTACTTACCCTACCTACCTACCCTACCTACCTACCCTACCTACTTACCCTATCTACCTACCTTATCTACCTACCCTACCTACCTATCCTACTTACCTACCCTACCTACCTAACCTACCTACCCTACCTACCTACCCTACCTACCTACCCTACCTACCTACCCTACCTAACCTACCTACCTACCCTACCTACCTACCTTACCTACCTACCCTACCTACCTACCCTACCTACCTACCTACTGATTTATAATTTTACTAGCTGACCCGTGCCCACTCCGTTGGGCGGTAAACCTTTTTACTCTATGACACTCACAAATAACGTGGCTTCCCATGGGTAAAAGAATACCTACCCTACCTTCCTACCCTACCTACCTACCCTACCTACTTACCCTACCTACCTACCCTACCTGCCTACCCTACCTACCTACCCTACCTACTTACCCTATCTACCTACCTTATCTACCTACCCTACCTACCTATCCTACTTACCTACCCTACCTACCTACCCTACCTACCTAACCTACCTACCCTACCTACCTACCCTACCTACCTACCCTACCTACCTACCTACCCTACCTAACCTACCTACCTACCTTACCTACCTACCCTACCTACCTACCCTACCTACCTACCTACCCTACCCTACCTACCTACCTACCCTACCTACCTACCCTACCTACCTACCCTACCTACCTACCCTACCTACCTACCTACCCTACCTACCTACCCTACCTACCTACCCTATTTACCTACCCTACCTACTTACCCTACCTACCTACCCTACCTACCTACCCACCCTACCTACCTACCCTACCTTTGAGATTTAAACTATCCTATCTCTCAAGTTGGATCGAGCTGCACATGGTGTGCGAATTTTATTATAATCGGTTAAGTGGTTTAGGAGTCCATTGAGGACAAACATTGTGACACGAGATTTATATATATTAAGAAGATATTAGTCTGGCGCTACTAATCTTGCTTGCTAATCTTTTTACTTTGACTCAAACTATTCTTGAACAGAGGGCCTAGATTGAAGGGTTGTCAACCCAATCATATTAATATTGTATCCTGCTATATTAGATGCGGAAAGAAGACAAGTAAGCGAAACTACAATATTTTTATTTCAATGCAAAATGGCGAGATGTTAAGTTTGGTGCCGGACGTAAAGAATAGCACCATCCCATTTCTTCCCGTGGGTGTCGTAAAAGGCGACTAAGGGACTTACTGGAGAATGGGCAGCAGCGATCTCTATGCTTTTTAACACCATACTGCGATCGCCAACCCGTCTGCCATGCGACGCGATTATGGCTATGACTTACAAATATACAGGGTGGAAGGGACATCGACGCGAATCCGTTTACCATGGATTCAGTACATCATTCTTGACTCCCCTGCGTTAAAATTTCTCATCGGTAATTTTAAAAAAAAACCTGCTGTGTCCTACAGAAGTGCAATACCTACTCGGTCAAATTTATGGAACAGCGAATTTTTTTTTTAAATGACCGACGAAAAATTTTAATGCAGTGGGGTCAAGAATGATATACTGAATCCATGGTAAACGGATTCGCGTCGATGTCCCTTCCACCCTGTATAATAATACAAATATTGTTATTGTTGTGTTTTTTATATTGTTTAATAGAGTTTTTAAGTATCTTTATGTCTATATTCTTAAGTGTTTTGTATTGTAAAATAGAGTAAAAGTAGTATTTAAGTTAGGTTTTATGCCTATGTGCAATATTTAATATTCGTATGCCACTTGTAGCGGTGGATGTGTCCTGAACATAACCCAAATTATCCAACTCTGTACCTACCATATCCGACGAATAAATGTCTTTGTCTTTGTCTTTGTCTACACCTACTAAAAAGCCTGCCGATTGACGTGTATACGTTACTGAAAAGTCAACTCTAAATCAAACTGTTTTGAACTTAGAAAGAGGACCTATGAAGTCCTAACTTATGTAGTACGACCAAATATTTTGATTGGATCCTGTAAAAAATTGGAATCATCATTATTTTCTCCCAAATTATTAACTTAACGTGCTGTGGTCGCGAAAACATCATCTTAAACTACAATTGTTTACAAAACCATGTTAATATTATGTAAAAATGACTCCACTTATCTTCACGCTCTGTTTGCTGCCGCGGTAAGCACAGAACTCGGCGTATCTACTCGTTACATCAGGGCCACGAGCACGTAATGTATCGGAATCAGGTTCGCACATAAATATTGATGGATAGTTAGTTAGTTACTATTCTTATGTGCACTACAATAATTTAGAAATCACTTTGTATTTGTATGTAGAGTAAATTGCCAATTGGTTGTGAGACATGATATTTGAACTAAGTATTACATAACTGGCGAAGTATCGTGAGGAAAGTTTTGGCATGGCTATATATAAGAGTAGGGGCTCCCATTAGTTCTACCGTGGAACTGTTCAGTAGAACAAGTGGGAATAGAGGGAATAGAGAATCCCAATAGTTCTACTATTTTGTTATACCTAATATCGTAGTACTAGTGAGAAAAAAAATCCCATTAGTTCTACCGTAGAACTGTTCAGTAGAACTAGTGGGAACAAACGAAAGAAACGATGGATGGACTATATGAAAGACGATATGGCTAGGAAAAAACTTTAAACAAAAACAAACACTACAAAGTGAACAGTACAGGCTTCTACAGACCGGCGCGACACGAGACGCGACACAAAGGCCCCGCGTGTCGCGCGACGAGCGGTGCCTTTGAGTCGCCTCGCGAGTCGCGCCGGTGTGTCGAAGCCTTAACTTTAACTTCGAAAGTTGGCGTCTTTGGATCTTCATTTAGTTTTTTGCCACCGACTTCCGAAATTGAAGTTATTTTTCACTTTGTTGTGCTTTTTTAGGAAGTTGGTTGTTTTTTTGGTAAAAGTATTTTTTTATTTTACACTTTTTAGTGGGTCAGTTTGTAACTTATCTAAGTTACGATAGCCTTATGTCTGCCTTTTACAAAATATTGCTTTTCCCGATGCAGGGACGTTAATTGTTCAGGAGTTCTCCTGGTAAGAACTAGGACAACTGAAGCTGATGGTGACTTCACCATCAGCAGTGGACGTCTTTCGGCTGAAATAATAATGATGACTCGCAGATTTAAGCAGTAGTGGCCCAGTGGCAACGGCCGCGAATTACGAGTTGTAGGTCGTGGGATCGAACGATAGGCGCTTTACTTTGTGTTAATTATTTCATCACCACTGCTCTCAAACGGTGAAGGAAAACATCGTGAGGAAACCGGCATGTCCTAGAACCAAAAATTTGAAGACATATGACATCTACCAACCTGCACTAGGCCCGCGTGGTGGATTATGGCCCACTCCCTCTCACAGAGAGTGTCCCAGCAGTAGGAACATACTTATAGGCTGGTGCTTATACTCGCAGATTTTCTATAAGAAGGTACCACGTCACACTGGGCGCCTAAAATCGACGCTTTAGCAGAATCATAATATGATCTGCGTACAATTCGTATCCCGCAATTCATCCGTTTGACAGTTTTGTAGGGAGTTACGTAAAATCGTCCACAAATTATGAACTGCTATACTGAAGTCTAATGGGTAGGTAATAGGTAATACGGGCTGGTGTCCGCAACTCCACATCAATATGCGCGTATTTTGCGTACGGTAAGACTTCATTACTGAAGTCTAATGTCAAATAGCAGCTGTCAAACAGATGAATTGCGGATGTATGAATTGTACGCAGATCATATTATGATTCTGCCAAAACGTCAATTTTAGGCCCCCTGCACATGCCGTGTTCGCGACGATGCAGCCGTAGCAATGCAAAGTTTTAAACCTCAAAGGCACGTTGTATGCTTTGTAATAATCCTTATAAGGTATACGCAAACGTGCGTCAGAGCATGTCATGTACAGACAGATTACATTACAAATGCAAAATGTAGATTCAAATGCGTTTAATTACATTAGCAGTTAGATACCAACCATTTCATGATGCTGTCATAGATTTCGAATGCAAGAACCGTGCTTGTAAATCATCATCATTATTCATCATCATTTCAGCCGAAAGACGTCCACTGCTGGACATAGGCCTTCCCCAAAGGTTTGCCATAATCGCCACGCTTGGCAGGCGGGTTGACGATCGCAGTATGGTGTTAAAATGCATAGAGAACGCTGCTGCCCATTCTCTAGTAATTAGTCCCCTAGTCGCCTTTTACGACACCCACGGGAAGAAATGGGTTAGTGCTATTCTTTACATCCGACACCACACGGACAAATGTAATCACATAAGTATAATTACGAAAGACTAGCTGCGTCCCGCGGTTTCACCTTTATAAGTCTCGATCAAGTGGGAATATTGGGATAAAAAGTATCCTATGGACTAACTCAGGTCATGGTTTACCCATGTGCCAAAGTTCATCCAAATCCGTTCAGCCGTTTTAGCATCAAAGCGTAGCAAACAAATATGCAACAAAATAAAAATAAATGTTCAGATATCATCACTGTATTCCCTGAAAATGTAAACAGTGGCGTAGTTATACGTACTGTACCTATTTAACCGGTTATGTATGTATTATGTCACTTAGTGCTATTTTCCATTACCCAGGCTCGAAAACAGACTCCGGGCTGCCTAACGATGAAACAGCGCAGGACATCTTGGAAGTCGCCATCGCCAATACTTACGAAGATAGCGTCGAATTCAATAAGAATAAAGAGAAAATGTGCAAATGAGCAAATCCTACTGCGAAATAACTAATAAAAAACCCAATAAAACTTACCTACCTGATAAACTAGGGGTCGTAACTCGCAAGCAAGCGTAACTGCTAACTGCATTATGGCAGTCAACTAAAACTATCTTAAATCTAAAGACTACACAATACTTTCTCAGACTATTGATCGATCCATCAGCATTCATGAAAAAGTCTCATCTTCTACAATATACAGCGATAAAATTCGATCAGCTGACAACACTGAACGAAGCCATATTGATTTTATTACATGATTGATATGGCCGTCAAACGCCAATGTATGTATTATTATGTCAATGTCTTATTTGATAGTTAGCTAGCAAGAATGTGCATAGTGTCACGCTATTTAGGTAATGTTTATGGTGCAATAAACACGATACATGGTCACTTGAATTAACTTGTCGACTAACGCAATTGAAAACCCTTCAAAAGACATCCGTATCTTTTTTATCTATTTAAAATGAAAGTGTCATCAGCGAATAGAATTATATCCCGATAACTTAGCCATCATGTAAGTAAGATCATTAATATAAACTAGAAACAGGAAAGGGCCAAGAATTGAACCTTGAGGCACGGCCATCTTTACTAGAGCGGGGTCTCTAGTAAAGATGGGCGCGCCCCGTTAACGTTTACTTTTTGCTGCCTGTTTGATAGATGGGAAAAAACAAGATCAGCAACTTGCCGTTTCCTAGAATACTATAGGTATTCTAGGAAACCTTTTTATTCAAAAGTGCATGTTTTATTAACTCCAAAATTTAAAAAAAAAAAACAATTGGTAACATCAGACATGGAACACATCATCCATACTCTTTTGTCAATTTAAATTCTATATCAACCGATTTCGCCATCATCAACGCAGTAAAACCTACATTACAATTAGATGGTACACATTACAATGTATACAGACAGTTTCCACTATTTCAGTCGCGTCAATGTATGAATATTTGATCAGCACTGTGTGGTGACATCCATACTCGGTGTTTGCGGAGAAAGCACATACTTGCCGCTGTTACGCATATTACCAACTCAAGTTGTAAGCGAAAGCGGGTAATGTATGTAATTATATCCCGATAGCTTAGCCATCATGTAAGGAAGATCATTAATATAAACTAGAAATAGGAAAGGGCCAAGAATTGAACCTTGAGGCACGCCCATCTTTACTAGAGACCCCGAAGACGTCGCAGGTTTTTTATATGTTGAATTAGTCGAGATGGACTGTCTCGTTATGGGCTAGTGGCCACAAGCGCTACCGCTGAGCACAAGGCCAGGTGGATTCCCAGGTCAAGCAAAGTGTTATTGGGTTTTTCCATTAGAAATTTCTCAGTAGCATCCTGGATACATGGGACTTAAACATAACTGGCGAAATGTGGGTGTACTAATTATATATACCTCTGCTTATTCCTTCGAGGATTATAGGCGTGATATTATTATGTTTATCAAAGTGGAGATTTTTCACGTGCCGAAAAAAAACTGTATTTATACTAGTGCAGTAGCTATGGCATTTTTCGTTATAAATATAGTACAAGCAATGCACGTTTTCTCATAGCGATGTTGCCGATTTACGATGTAAGTCCGAATACATCCCATTGTTTTCCTTCGCAGTTTTTTATTTGATACAAAACTAGCAAGTCAATTGTAGAATTCTTGTAAACTTACAAGAATTCTGCAATTGACTTGTTCACACCAATTATTAATTAATAATGCACCTGGTAGAATTCAAAATTCTCGGGATCGCGAATTTGAATACGATTATCTACGTCATGAAGAATAAAAAGACATGTTGCCGATCCTAAATAAATTGGTATAAGTGCAAGAGAATGATGATGATGATTATTAAAAATTAATCTGCCATTTCCCAACAACGTTGGGGTCAGCATCTAGTCTAACCGGTTGCAGCTCAATACTACTGTTTACCTACCAAATGTCTACCTAATGATTAAGGCTAAAATTGATGATGTATTTGGTACTGGTTACATCATATTTGTTTTTATTTAGTGACAACACTTTAATTTGTCTCGTATTATTAGATTGAGTAATTGTTAGATGCAGCCTAAACGCACGTTCGATAGATTTATTTAAACAAAGCAGTTTATGCCAGCAACATACCATGAAAAATTAAACAAAATGCAGGCAATGACTAAATGGAGCGAATGTTTAGAAATATCCGGAAAACACACGTCAATTATTTCAATAAAACCATATAAAGGTACTTTAGAAAGGCTATAATTATTTAGAAAACATTTAGAAAACACAAGCAAATCCAAACTGATTGATCTCAACAGAATATGATGCTCTTAAAGTCAACTAAAATTAAACATTGTTTTTTTTATCTTTCTGTATAAATTAATACCAATTTGAATTTCAAAACGCTATGTTATATCACGATTTCCACTTCCGTATTAACCCCGATTGGATGCAATGTATTATCTAAGGGGTGTTTACATAAACTCATAACCTATAACACCGTTTAAAAATTACCTTATTAACCATGCTTATCATATGTAAAGGGGTCAAAAATCAGTCGGCCTAACCAGAGAGATTAATGTTTTTGGATTAAAATATACAGCCACACCATCCTCTTTTCTAAGTATTACGTAATCATACAAATGCTCAAACACTTATTTGAAGAAAAGTTCGTTTGTTTTAATTATAGTTATTGCTGATTTAGCTACTTACGAGGTACCTACTTTTTAAACCTCAATAACAAAAGTAAGATGGGAGAAGACGCAGGTCACGTCCAAACTTTTACAAAGATTGTAATGAAACTTATTTCAGCGTTAAATTGGTATCCTAGAACCTGTCTATTAATGAATCGACAAAAAGAATTACCAACCTTAATTAATGTATTTAATTTATTCGATACAAAACACTTTTCTTACTGAGACTATTATTAACTCCATCATCTCTCAACTTGCACCATAACCCAAAACGTCCACTAGGGATTTATTCCACTTCTCGTATTCCAATTCGATAACCGAACGTGACTCGTTAAAGAATCGCTAATCGAGTCCAAACAGGTATCGATTATTCGATTCCCGAAGAAACTCGAGTGTTTACGTAAGATACCGATCAATTAGTTATGGCACGCACCATGATTATTATGTAAAAACTCGATGGATATGTAACTGCAGTAAATGTTTGTAAATGGCAACATTTATTTCCTTCTCTATTTTTTTAGGTAAATAGATACTTCTTTGTATTCAGGCTAAATCCGCTTTCTGAATGAAGGTTAATAAGCTGCGAAACTGTGATATTCTGTTTTTTTTTTACTATAAAGCCGTGAAGACAAATATTTACTTTGTTCATTTTTAAGTTGGATTAGTAGCTCATTGTAGGTCAACTATATAACTAGTTAGCACGTTTCACGTCAAAAAACTGAATCAACGACTAGGTAACTATATTGATCGAATGACGCTACTAATGGCACCAAACTCGTAGCTAAGTTCTGGTTCTGGTACTTAGTAACTATGTACTTAGATTTCCATCGACATGCTTAGAAGAAGAACCTAATTGCTTATCAAAGTCTTCTGCAAAGCATAGTGTGTTGCAAGTCCGGCAAAGGTGCGTGTACCTTTACACAAACAGTTCCAAGAATTGACTGTAACGGCTCTTTTGGGCCTCAATCGTGAATGCCCTATTACAGAAAAACGTGTAGGTCGATTGTTAGCACTAAAATTAGCAGTTTACTATGAACTAACGGCACAACAACGGTATAATATTTGTATCTCAGTCTGTATGTCACCATGATTGTGTTTAACACCACACAAAGCAATTATTACTTTTTCTTCTTGTTACATGACGTCTGTATGGGAAGCTTCCGTAACATCTGTGATCTTTCCCATGCTGTTCCTATTATGTCCCATGCTTTACTTGATTTATGTTTTAAAAATAGTAAACTATAATTAGAAATAAACATTTTTGTTGATGGAAAAACAAATATTGTTTTGATTGTATTGCATACAACATCTTAATGTCGTGTCTCGCATCTAGCACAATAGCTAATAAGCTATACGTAGCTAGTAGGTAGGAGTATTAGAAAACGCAGTCTAATTTAACTGATGAAAATTCCTAGATCTTTCACAAAGTAATGCATCCTAGAAATACTAACGTTCTCTTTCGTCTCTTTCCAGAATGCCAGTTACGTGATCAACAGACGATACTCGAAAGACAAGATGTCACCGGTGTGCCACAACTTCGTACAGAACGCGTGGAAGAAGGACTTCTGCTCCAACTGTTTCAAGTCTCGCGAGGAACATGTCAAGCAGGAGCGGGTGACCGACGGCGGCAAGTACCTCACCACCCCCTTCCAAAACAAAAGCACCTACTTCAAGAAAACGACGCCAAGCATACTAAAAATACACCCAAAGAAGAAAAACAAAAGAAACGTCACCTTCCCCGAAGAAGTATGCAGTGTTATAGGCTTCGGAGGCGACGATTGGTCCGATGGAGAGGAATTCGAAATGTCAGAAGAAACTGAGGACGATGACTCATTCCCAGATACAGAGGAGGAGAGAGAACTTCACAAAATCACTAAGTCCAACACAGATTTTAACACAGTTAAAGCTAACTTGTTGGCAGATTCTGCAGCAAAATCTTATACGTCGCTGTTATTGGGAAAGGTGCAGACAGACTCAGATGGCAAAAAGAAGACTCTGTTAGTATCTGTCACGCCTTTCGGCTCAGATAATAAGCCTAACCCTAAGTCACACGTCCGAAAACCCGCCGTAATACACGTATCAGAAGCATCCGTCGAAGAAACGTGTAATAGTTATAAAACTAATATAATTCTATCTTCGTATAAAGAAACAGAAACAATCATAAGTGCAGACAATACCAGTGGAACTATTTGCACAGAAAAGTCGTTGCTAGAAGAGATATCAGAGACGTTAGAACAAAATCGAATGTCTAACGGCAATGATAATCATATGTCTCAAAAAGATAGCAATAAACCTACAGTGGTTGATGAAAAGATGAAGGAAAGTATGCAAGATGAACCAGACAAGAAAGAAATGTGTGAAATCAAGAAGAACGGTATTGTAAGACAATCTCCACTGCAAAAAACTCACGAAAGACCAAAAGTAAACTTAGGTCGGTCAGAGTTTAAATTCTGTAAGATCAATATTGAGAGCAGCAGTGTTGATTCAGCTGTTAGCACTTTGAACTCAACCGCTAATAACTCGCTCGCCTCAGACGATGAGAGCTTTAGTGGGCGAACAGACTCTGATAATGACGACAGCGGACATTTTTCGGAAACCCATAAATGCGAGGAAACCGTTAAGATTAAAGTATTCAGCGAAGGCGATAAAAATATTAAAATGTCTCCAATTGGACAACTTAGAAAAGTGGACGGGCAAGCTAACAGTGGCTATTCTACATTCCAAAGTCCGATCATTGACATGCCTTCAATAATACCTAAACAGCCAGACAATATATTTTCTGCAGACGCCAGTCGCGAATTAGCGGGCGAGCCAGACGGCAGAGCCGACCCGGACGATGCCACGGAAGCACCAGCTTTGCCAAAAAGTCCTATCCCCACTCTAGACCCGCGGCCATCTTTCTTGCATGGCATGATAACTGACATATTGCCTGCACACAAACCGGCTTTACCAGAAAAACCCAAGCTACCAGTCAAGCCAGTTATCAAACAGACAACAAAAAAAAGTGTTATCACAACAAGCCAGCAGCAATTAAATATGTACATGCATACAAAAAAAGAGGAGGATGAGAAAATTATTGGAGCATTGAGTGAGGAAAAAAATAATGAGATAACAGAAGTCCACGAGGATAAAGCTGAACCGATTTATTATGCTCAACCGGTATTGACTAAAGAGGACAGTGACACGTCGCTCAGTAGTCTCGGCAAACGGAAAGCGCCAACACCGCCATCATCGCCCACGGTCGATGAGTACCCAAATATTTACCAAAGAAACTCAGCTGGGTTCTTAAAGTCAGACGCACCAATCGTGAGGGAATTGGAGAAAAGGGAAAGGGCCACTGGATCTACAACGAGTAAAGCACGGCCAACCGAAGAACTAATTGAGATTAAAAAAGTTGATGCAACTCCAGAACCAGCTCCAAGGAGGAACATATCCCTGTCCCACGACAACCTACTGTTGGATGATAAACGCAAAGGAAAGCTAAAATTCTCAATCAAGAAGCTACTTCGGATAGGGTCATCGAAGGACCTCGACAAAAAGGAGCTTACAGTTCCAGCCGTAACAAAAATGTCGAGTAAAGCCGAGGAGATATACGATTTGACCCCGAAACCTAAACCACGCCTTGTGATCATTCATCCTTTGGACATGAATGGATCTAACGGAGTGGAAGTTGTGAAATCAAACTGTGAAATCTCGGGAAATCTGCGTCGATTGAGTCACGATGACGTGTCTTCGATATACAGTGGTTCTAGTACTGCGACGGAGCCGGAGATACCTAGGGTTGTGAACAAGCCTCCACCTCCTCCCAGACAGTCGAGTGAGGAACATAAGACCGTGTCGAGTGTTCCGAAGCCAGCACGACCACCGCCTCCGAAGTCAGCAGCTTTGCAGAAGAAGCAGAAACAACAGGCGTGGGCGACTGCACCCAAACAAAGTGACACTATTTATGCTAACTTAGGTGAGTAAATTGCGAAGATATTACACTAATTAATTTGCAAGTTTTAACTAATCGTTCTTTCTACCTATATTTAATTTACCCAAGCCAATATCTACCTTGTCAAAGTATGATGTCACGAAAATATTGTTTGAAAACTTGATGTTTTTAATTATTGAAACTTCAAACGTTATGTGACTACAGGAGCTGATCATATTGCTCCAAAAGCCATATTTTTACTTTCTAAACCAAAATTATAATTTTAATGATACTAACTTAATTTAACTAACAAAAATATTCAATTTTGTAGGAGAAATCAGATCTGCTCTAGCGCCGAGAAAACCGGAACGGACAGCGAGTATGCGCGAGAGAGAAGCACGTTTGGAGCTACCTAAACGTAGAAATCAGATAGACGACGACAAAGACGAAATAGACGACGGACCACAAGAGCTGGTGCAAGCCACCAACGACCCTGTCATAAACAGCTACGACGACGTTTACAACTCCGCTAAATACGACGAAGAAAACTGTGATTCAGCCAAGAATAGCGACAGCGATTATGAATACGTCCACCACGCGAGATCAAGCTCCCCTGAATGCGATTCTGCCATAAAACCAAGAGAATCCAACACACAAATCGAATCCAGAAAAAGCGAGGAAATCAACACTGAATACCCGAAATACAACAACGGAATATTCAACCGCACATCCCTTCCTTACTGCGGTAGTGAAACAGAATCTGAAATATATTCTCCATACAGCTTCTACAGTTCAAACGACAATATGGATAGTCCTGGGAACGAAGATTATCAGAACGAGATGACTCCAAAAACGACAACAAATAAACTTCGAGTAAGGAAAGGGCGGAGCGTGGTGCACAGAAACCTAGAGGACAATTACGGAGCAGTCGTTATTGCGAATCACGAAGCGCTCGCGCAAGTTCTGGAACAGGTAATTTGTTTAGCTTACCTTAGTACCGAGATTGCATAAAGTGGTAAATCGTTTTGCATTTTGTTCGCAACTTAAGTACAAACGGTTCAATTTATGGGACGGACAAAGTGGAGTAAATCCTTGGAGGTATTCGTGATCTAAGATCTTGTTTGGTTAAGTGCTTTGTTTAGTATCTAACTGAAGAAATAAGTCAATAATTTGCACCTAACATAAATATAGCCAATATTTTAAACTGTTATTCAAAAAATATCTTATTTTATTTTTTCTTGATAACGCTTCAATTAAATTCGTGCCCACAATTCCTGACGGTTGACAAATTTGAATAAAGCGTTATTAACATTACTTCCAAAGCTAATTATGTACATAAACTTATGCATATGGTTTTTTGGTTTTACTCAGCAATAGGTGGAACATGGCTGCGAATGATGATAATGCAGAAGGTTTCAAAAAAAATCTAATCTAATCAAAACTTTGTAATATTTCCAGGTTCAACAAAGTGCAACAATGCAACCATCTCTACGAGGTCTGAAGGCGTGCACCAACCTCAGGTGGAACGACTTCGCCATCCAGCAACCCAAGCCAAGCTCAGTGAAAGCTGGCAAGCGGTTCTTCTACCCAGCCATCTGGAACTCCAACCAGGGTCCTGTGAACGTGACCCTGATGGTGTATAAGGAACAGATGGCTTCGCAGATGGTATGCCAACAGTCGGTGCAGCCACAAACCTTGAGTTTGAATGCTATTACGGAGTTCTGTGACTTGGTACCTCTTCAGCAGTTTGGGGAAGAGGGCGAGGATTTGGTACAAGGTAAATATTATAAGCTTTATTAATTTTCTGACGATATTTTTGAAATGTACCTGATTAGATTATGTGGCTGTGTATCATACTACTATATCGATACCCATCACTTTTGCGAAGTTTTGCTAGCTAATTTAATATGACCCGGTATATTTTACGACATAGTATTCTTCTACATTTTGATTTCATTACGAGTACCTTTATTTTACTTTGCGTAGGCACAGGGCACAATCTAAGTTATTTAGGCCGATACGCACAAAGTAAATATTATGTAGTTCATCTAAATACATAATCCAATGTTTATTATAACTAGTTTACTATATGAAGTTGTTCGACCACACTTATTAGTTATTTGACATGAATTCCTTTCGTAACCCAGATATTAGACTTAAAGCCATTATTGACGGCCTCGCTAGGCCCGCGGCCGTGTTGAAATCTGGGTTTTTTCGTACTGGTCTTATTGGTTTAATTTTAACTATAGTTATTAGATATGGTAAGTTAACCGGCCGACAATAGTTGTAACATTATTTTCTTAAGCATTTCGATAGTCAGAACACAAAAGTCTGGAAACAAACTGGTTCAAAACATCACAATTGCTGACGAATGAGCACATCCTTGCTCATACGTCAGCAATTGTTTAAGAAATCATAGTGTTTCCATTAAAATCAGATGATTCAGTGATAGGATCAAAGATTAAATAGCAGTCATTTTAAAAACAGCACCCTAAATACGTAACATTCACCGTCCCATCCCTGTCAAAAACCAAGCAATTTTTTTTTATTTATAATAATAAATAATAACTTCATTTATTTCAGGTTAATAACACCCATTGTCAAACATAAACTAATAGAAACAAACCATAGCCTCACCCACACTCACACACTCAAATCACAAACAACAGTATACCATTAACAAAAAAAAATTGTTACCAATTAACTTTAAACATATAAAAATTATAATTAATTCATGAACAATTGCCAAAATAAAATATATAATGTCAGAATCAACAAAAATTTAAATGTCAAAATAAAAACTTACTTAATAATATAAAAAAAATTGTAAAAGTCAAACTAAGTACTACACTACACTACTACTAGTTTATTATTATTTTCTCTCAATCAGAGCACCCGCCAGCTCATTATTTCTTCACCTGACTTTGATTGGTAGAGAATGCCTAAGCCATTTTGTCCGCCTTTGTACATTATTGTGTGTGAGAAATTTAATAAATAAATAAAATAACCACCCGATTGCCTCTCCATTTCAGCCACAATAGTAGTGCTAGCGCACGCCCAGGTGAACACCATCCACTCCTACGGCGAGAGCCTGTACGCAGCCGAAGGTCTGACTACGAAAGAACACCAGCTGGTTCAGACGGAACAGATCCATGAAGCCATCTTCATGATGCTGCAAATGATTAACGGTCTCAAGTGCTTGCAAGCGCGAGGAGTGGAAGAACTCCCTGATTCCTTGACATCTTTCATTGCTCTGAAGGAGTTGCAACCTCTGCAGTCTCATGGAAGCACCCTGAACCTGCCTTCGTCGCCTGATGACAGGTTGAACTCTCTTTGGGCGCCGAAAACTAATTCTTACGGAAGACTCTGCATATTACAGGGGTGAGCTTTGAGTCCCTTAATATTACCATATCTCCAAATTACACTATCCATTATTTAAATGACCATGAGACGGTGCGTTATTATTATTATTTTATTTATTTAATTTGACGACATTGGTCCACTGGTTAGTATAAAGAACTTATCAACTAAGGGTTAGTATCTAATTATTAATTAGTTACACATCAATTAACATTCATTGCCATACAAGCAACCGGACAGTGTCTAAATCTTTTTTTCTGTTTTGTGTTTTACAAAGTCTACTATCAATTTTCTTTGTTCCAATGATCATAGACTATAAGTGGAAACTTTAAATTGGGCATTTTCTTCTATGAACTATTACTAAATGTATCTGTTTAGCTGTAAGTTTTCCTAAAAATAAAATAAATAAATAAATATTGGCGCATCATGTTGTTCAGCTAGGGTTTTCAAGATACTGTTGCTGCTAGCCCGCATTCTGCTTATTAATGATGCGGTCTTGTTCCTCATAGCGGCATAATAGTCATCAGCTCGTGCTACAGCAAACATGCTAGACGCGCTGCAGAACCGGGGCAACCTCAACAGCACCCTGAAGCCATTATTATATTGCACACGCAGGGCATCTAGAGCCCTCCGCGTACAGTTGACCCACAAACTACCCGTGTAGAACGCTTAACAATAAGCTTTAAACAGAGTTATCTTGACCTCGTTACCACGTTATGTCCATTGCGTAAAAAAACTGCTTATTGCAGTTTCCACTACAACAGTGAACTTACGTCAGTTTTCCCCTTTTAATTACTATAGATTCTATAGTAACATCACCAACAATTTGCCAGTAAGCCAATAGAATAAATAAAGAAAGCTAGTCTTAACCGCTACACTACCTACACATTATCCATTCACAAATAATTGTTTAACTTAAAAACTTTCTAATTATTCTTATTTATCTCCTTTTCCAGATTGAGCGACGAAATAAACAGCAAATCGACAGACGAGGGTCATCTCAATTCTCTGTGTAAATGTGCTATCAAAGCGACCGAAATTCTTCTCCCAGGAGAGAAGCTAATCCCCCTTCTGAAGGAAATACTGCATGAGGAACGTGCTGTGTCCCTGAACCAGGCGAAATCTGTGCTAGAGTTCATGCTATGGGGGCCTTTGGATGTTGTTCAAGGGGTACCGGTTGAAGAACGGGAGCTGTCACTTCAAAGATGGCTGGATCTTGAACGAGCAACGGTCTTACATGGACTTGTAAGAACAAGGGTCCAGTTAAACGTGTTTGAACAGCTCCATCTTATGTTCTTAGTCCGGTCAACAGCTAAAGCCATGTGTGATGCATCCGTGCTCCTCGAAAAAGCCAATGTTTATTAATTATTGAACATTTTTAAGCTTAATTTTAATGATGACCTCTTCGTTTATATGATCCAGTTTTGACTTGTATTTATGGTAATTTTCTAAAATTTAATTTTGTAATTAAGTATTTCCAAGTAATTTGGTTTTTTATCGTCGTTTGGTTTATTTTCATTTGTAACGTAAGAGGCATCTATCTTTAAAGTAAAACTTAGCTTAGTTAGGCACCTGAAGACTTGATATTTTATTTTTAGAGTGTTGAATAATTCTATAATGTTGGGTATGGGACATGATTGGAAAAGTTTATAATTTTAATATTATATTATTATAAATAATCAGTAACATCAATAAGATGTATACATATTGAGATTGTTTATGTTAAATTAAATAAAAAAGCTTACTGCCATTATATGGGACCAAACTGCTAAAGACCTTTGGTCGAAATAAAGTTAATAATCACTATGTATATCATAACGACCAATAAGGGCCAAAATATACTGATCATGCAGACATATTTAATAGAATTCGCAAGCAAGAAATCGTGGCATAAATCGGAGGAGGCAATTCTCAGCAAAGTTGCCAGCAAATATAATTCTTTTTTTCGCTCAATTCGATCAATTTTGGCCAAAAATCGAGCATTTTTTCATCCAATCAACGTCTAGCAAGGTGCCAATACATAGAACTGAAGGTATATACTCATGTACTAACTCCGGTGCCTTATATTGTATTATACGTACCTAAGTGCTGTATCATATGGAATGTAATTTATACTTTATATTACGAACTCCGTTAAGTTATCGAGTTCAAATTATTAATTTTACCCTTTGTAAGAATTCATCGAATATAAAAATACATATTTCTTACTATATTTTTGTTGTTTTATTTAAAACATGCATGAAAATACTTCTAAGGGAGCTGCGGCGGGCCATACCGTGACAGCGCCACGCGCGGCGGGCCATACCGTGACAGCGCCACGCGCGGCGGGCCATACCGTGACAGCGCCACGCGCGGCGGGCCATACCGTGACAGCGCCACGCGCGGCGGGCCATACCGTGACAGCGCCACGCGCGGCGGGCCATACCGTGACAGCGCCACGCGCGGCGGGCCATACCGTGACAGCGCCACGCGCGGCGGGCCATACCGTGACAGCGCCACGCGCGGCGGGCCATACCGTGACAGCGCCACGCGCGGCGGGCCATACCGTGACAGCGCTACGCAGTAATTGCTTCAGATCGATTTAAATATCGAATTTGAATAGTTTCCTTTCATTTTTGTTTTATTATTTTTATTTTAGATAGCGACCGCTTTACGACCACATTCGGTCGCAAAGTCCTAATGGGTAGTAGACAGTTAAAGTTGCTTGACAAGCACGAAAAAAAAAAATCACTCAATTTTGAGCGTCTCGAACCCCATTAGGACTTTGCGACCGAATTCGGTCGTAAAGCGATCGCTATCTACTTATATCGAGACTTTAGGCCCGGGCTACCGATCCGCCAGTGTGTGCACTGTGGCTCGGCCCGCCCATATGTGTGCGAACCTTAAAGTTAGCCCCACTTGTGACAACACGCCAACAATTCTCCCGGCAGTATCCAACATGGTACAGGTAGTTCAATTCATCTGTCTATGTGTGGGTAAATATTGTCTAAGTAAAGCGATAAGGACACGTGTCTGCTCAGACGACGACTACCGCGTCATCATCATCATCAGCCCATAGCAGTCCACTGCTGGACATAGGCCTCTCCAATTGCACGACATTCAGCTCGATTCTCGGCAACTCTCATCCAGCTGCCACCAGCCACCCTGCTCGTATCGTCCCTCCACCTAGCCTGAGGGCGTCCTACTTTACGTTTGCCGGTTTGCCGTTTGTCGGTTCTACGGCTAATATGGCCGGCCCATTGCCACTTCAGCTTGCTTATTCTGTGGGCTATGTCGACAACTTTGGTTCTCTGCTGGATTACCTCGTTCCGGATTCGATCCCTCAGAGAGACTCCAAGCATTCCATAGCTCGCTGAGCGACCTTGAATTTATGGACCAGCCGTACCGTGAATGACTACCGCGTCACTGCCACAGAAATGAAAGCTGTATAATTACAAGCGCACGCACACATGGCGCCGCGCACACAGGTGAGTTGAACTTTTTGTACCTACGCATAATGTGGAATGGACGGGGATTTTAGCTATTCAGTCGATGAACCTCCGAACTAGTCCAAACAAAGCAGCCACGTGGCAACGATTCGAGACTCAGGCTGTTTACAAAACATCTCTCCTTTCCGCTCTTCTCCGCTTTGGTGGAAACCGGGCTTAGACCATACTTTTACTATTGTGTTTAAAGCAGTCATAATGTCGGTAGTTTTTTTTTTTTTTTAACTTTGCCCCACACTAGGAATTACTCCTGTATCGTGGGTGCGTTTACAGACATTTAAACTCACATACACAAACAGCCAGACCCGGAACAACTACTTGCAGGTCATACAAATATTTGATCCGTGCGGGAATCGAACCCGCGACACGCAGCGCAGCAGTCAATCGCTTAACCACTGCGCCAACCGTGCTGTATTGCTATCGAGTTCTGCCTAGTATCGCTAGGGCGTCTTTAGTCATCCATTAATCCGCAGTTTAAATATCCCAGGTTGTTATATACAAGTGGGAGATTAAAAATTCATATCGGCGAGCCTCATCGTGAATATTTAGGTGAAGTGAGGTGTGACTGACACTGGCATGGCCACCATCAGGGATTTCAATTTTAATAACACAATAAAAATCGCTAATTATTCTAAATTTGTCGCCAAAAATCAAGAATTTGTCGGTCACTGGTTCAAAAGTTATAAGGGTTTAAGCCTTCTACATACCAGCGAAACTTGTCGCGCGACGCGACACGACACAAAGGCCCCGCGTGTCACGGGACGAGCGGTGCCTTTGTGTCGCGTCGCGTCGCGCGACAAGTCGCCCCGGTATGTAGAAGCCTTTATAGGTGGCCGATCTGGGGCGCATCTCCCCAGCTTGGCCACATGTATATCTCAAAAACTAGGGCACCTAGCCAAGATGTTTTCTCCCAAATTTTGTCGCTAATTAGTCGGAATCAGTTCCCAACTATCAGAATCTGTTGATCACTGGTTCAAAAGTTATAAGGGTTTCTGGGTGGCCGGCCTGGAGAGAATCTCCCCAGCTCGGCCACATTTATATCTCAATAACTAAGAAAATCTGTTTTCTCCCAAATTTTGTCGCTAATTAGTCGCAATTTTTCGCTTAGCAGTTTCGATCAATAATAGTACCAAGCAGCAGATTTAGTCGGTGTGCGAGTTTGAAGTGGGCTGTCAAAAGTGTCCATCCCTAGCATCAGGTGGAACAATGGTTCCCTATAGATCGAGTCCCTTTATGTCGAGCCGAGAACCTTGTCTCGCTTCTATTACCCTCCTACGTAGAGTCTACGATTTCTGTCCCGTTTCTACTCCCTTAGCGTAATAATATCATATTTTGAAGTACAGTCAGGTTCACATGAAAGAGAATTGTTACCATTTGAATTACTTAATCATAGTGTATACAATAAATAATAAAACAATATTTTTATGATACTGGCGTTTGTATCCTGACAGTACCCAGTACCGCCTTTACCATAAGGGCACACGGGGCCCAATTTAATACTTAAAACATAATAAATATAATATAAAATCATAACAGAAAAGTGCTTTCTTTACTTTCCAAATGGGCCCCAAATCATTGTGTGCCCAAGGGCCCCAGCCTGGCCGGTCGGTCTTGACTGTACCTACTAACCAAACTCGACGTAACGGTATTAGAAAGCGTAAAATAGCAATATTTCTCAAGAACAATACTCTGAGACTCGACGTAAAGGGATCCGACATAAAGGGAAGGGAATTCAGGAGGAATGACAGATCCTTCACCTTATTTTTCACGGTGATAATTTACCGGAATAGCACTACAGCGTGTAGCTTGACGCGTCACTAGAGGCCATGAACGGGGGCCATAGCATAATACTACGGCCCGTTCACGGGTTGCCATAGTAACTGAAAATAATTATAAATCGAGTTGGCAGGAAAGTATGATTCATCTTTTCATACTTAAAACTGAGAAAAGCACCAAGAAAACACATACGATTTATTTCTAATACTTTATTGTCTCAGCTTTGCAACAGATATTCCACTAAGTAGCTACTACAACTAAATACTACACAATAACATGGAAAGCTTTTTGAGTAAATAATACAATCGCTTCATAGATACTACACAAGGATCTTTTGGCGCGTGGCCAAAATCAGAACTATAGCCGCCATCTTGTTTTTTCAATACAATTTATTTTAACATTAATGCAAATTTTCACCAGCAGCGCACTCTTGTCAGTCAAGCGCCAAAACATCCTTGTAGCATTTCAATAAATGGCACAAATTAAAAAAAGCTTTGAAAACGCCAAAATTAAATAACTGTCTTAATACTGCCTTTTACAATATTCATCAAAACTTGTTACACAACAACACATTTTAATTTTAAAAAAATCATTTTATTATTAATTAACATCATCTGCTTTGTCTTTATCGTCGGTTACATCCAACTTGATACATGCTAATAGCAATCAGTACTAGCCGACCAAGTTATACTTAGCGCTAATCGTTATTCCTGTCACTGTCGCACAACTGTCAAACTACAAGTGCATGATCAAGACGAGATCTGTCACTGTCAAAGCACGTGCTAAGTAACGTTTAAAGTTTGCCTTGCTTTCTCAGACCCCACGTTGGTATCAGTTGTATTGTGATAATTGTCCGTTCTAATTAAATTGGTTAGCTAGTAAAGAAGGCTATGTACGATTCTCGGGTTCCTAACCATCCTTCCCTCCCCCTTTGTTCCTTAAAGCTGATATCAGAAGCTCATTTTTGTTTCATTCCACGTTCAAATTACATAGAAGTCAATGTTCATCTGTTAATTTCATTTTTAGATCATTCGGTAGTGAGTTTTAAATTTAGAGTAAAAATTTATTCATCACTAATGAATACATTTTTCACTTCACAACATGAATCGAAAGTGAAAAATTTATTCATTAGTGATGAATACATTTTTCACTTTCGATTCATGTTGTGATGAGTCGTTTGAACTTCGAGTGAAAGACGCCGAATGAAAGACAAAAATGAACAAAAAGTGAATCGACTCATAACTGCTTGAGTTTATTCAAGCACACATATCAAATCATAGTAAAGTATGTAGAAAACTGAAATCTAAGGACACAAAATAGAACACAATTATAAAAAAAACACATTAATATCAATGTTTGTCTTAATTAAATCAAATAAATTTGAGCGTAAATAATATCGCTTTAAAGTTTTAAACTTATAAGTAAGTAATAAATGTCATCCTTAGTCGCTTATAAAATTTGTTAAATGACAAAGATTAAAATCTTTAGATTCGCCCTCCGTGTCTAAAGATAATCGCGTTGCTATTTCGTTTTGCTACACACAATAACGCAGTAACTTGAGTTGGTTGTCATGGAAACACTATTAATAATGTTTGAGCTCACTCTTCTCGCTATGGACACTGATTCGCGTGACTAAGTACGGTGTGGACAAGCGACTTAAATCTTTGTTAAATAATATACAGTGTAAGCTCCATTTAACGGCACTCGATTTAACGACAAACTCTCTATAACGTCGAAATTACTTGACTCTGCTGTTCGGTATACCGTGTTTCAATACAATGATACACTATGTAGCATCTCACACCCGCTCTAAATAATGACAACAATACGTTATTATTAAGCAATAAACAGTACTTTCTAAGGTCGAAATTAAGGCGACACCAAAATAAATTGGGGGCCTTTTCGTAACCATTTATTTCACTACTACAGCATGTATTTTTTTTTATTTTTTGAGAAATTATCAAATAACTTTTCCCGCTCTGGGTGGTGCGGGAGGGCGTGTCAAGACTTTTACCGACTAAAACCCACCCGTTTCTTCAGTTGCCTGTGTGCCAGGGCCACGATATCCCTTTCGGACAAACTCGCAACCCTGGCAGGATTACAGCATGTATGCATTAAATTTTTGGATATATTATTGTGTCTATTGTCTATTTGATTAATACTCTGACTGAAGGAAAACGCAATTGGGTTAAATTTCCTCGATAAAATTGCTCCGAAAGACCTCCACTTTTTTTTTTTTTTCGCGGTGGTACACACGGCTACACATCAAGCTGTAAATATCCAGTATAACCTGATCTCGCATTGTATAGGATTTTTGTACAATGAAAGGTCAGCATATACTGGAAATATATATAGCTTGATGTGTAGCCGTGTGTACCTCGACTGTCGGAATCATACGTACCCAAGATTATAAGAAATTCGTTCTTTTGACCTCGGCTGCTAGACCGTCGTCAGGTCGTCATGCATTATCTATATTTACTTATCATATTATTCTTAGTTGCTCACAAACTTTCAAACCGTGAACATAGCGAGTGAGAGAAAATCTTTGTGTATTTGATTTTTCTTCTTTCAATTTAACGACTACTCTCAACAACGCTATAAAAGGCGCAGTCCCTCAGTCAGTGTCGTTATATAGATTTTACACTGTATTTTAATGATAAATTGTTATTGAGCTTAAGTAAATTAATGTCGAAAGCTTCGAGGCAATGGCAAAATACATATTATTTTTTCGAAACGCACACAGACAATATACGACACAAATAAAAAAAAAATCTTTTACTTTAGAACGGACCCTTTTGTGCGATAAGTATTTCATTGACAGATTGATAATGAACTATATTTGTCACAAAATGGTTACTTCACTAGTTACGTCGCGATTGACTATCGCGACGTAACTAGTCGATACTCGATACCACTCGGTACTCGATACTCACGATAAATCGATTCAAGTTAAACGTCAAAACGGGCCTATTATTTTGTGACAAATATAAATCAAAAATAAAGTAGAGTTTAAAATAGCGTGCAAGATTCACTGTGCCGTGTGTTCGCACATGCTACTTTTCGTACTCTGTCT